>JARQOD010000008.1:75022525-75162579 GCA_033576555.1 Oophaga sylvatica
TTGACCCCGGCTGCGAACGCACCTCTCCTTAACTATTAGGGGCTTCCGCAGGCCCCTTCAATGATGGCCACCGTTTTTTTTACTTAGCTGCTTTTTTCTTGTCAAAACACCATTCTAACAGTCCTTTTCAGTAGGACTATCACGGTGTATCCCCAGACTCTGCACAACCACAACTGAGGGGTCCCAACCCCATTTATAAGGCAAAAATCACATTATTAAACCTGACAGGGCACACCGTAAGTGAAAAACATTTCCTGACACCTCTTAAAGGTCATCAAAGAATCCCAAAGTGTCAAAGCATAATCAAAGCAAAAGGTGGCTACTTTGAAAACCTAAAAAAAAACATTTTTTTCAGTTGTTTCACACTTTTTTTGTAAAGTTAATGTATAATTCCACATTTAATTCATATTTATGCTTCAGTTGATTCTACAATTTTCTTAGTCGAAAATACAGACAAATCTTTGAATGAGAAGGTGTGTCCAAACTTTTGGTTGTATGTATTATACATAATATTGTAGTGTGGTCCACCACAGGTATATATGTTCCCCATTCTAGCCTTCTAGCCTCATCCTGGAAGTATTTATAGACCTCACCTGGTATATATATCCCTCACCTGTATATAAATCCTTTTCCGGGGCCCCCCATGCTCGCATATATGTCCCTTTATTCGTGAGCCCCATCCTGGTAATATGCGTTATTCTGGGCCCCTTCCTGGTAATTCCCCCTTTCTGGGCCCATCCTGGTATATAACCCCCCTCTTCCAAATAGTTTCAATTATCCTTTATAAAATAACCCCTTCCTGTTAGTATTTTCCCCATCCGGTATATATACCTTCATACTGGTATATATTCCCCCATTCGCCACTGTTATTAATCACAAAAAAATTGATCCACATTGCATCACATGTTGTTAGGGTTCGATTTCCCGCTGCTGCCAAGGGACTCGAACCCGTCCCGCGGCGGTCTCCCATTCATCTCCGGCCGCAGTGGACCGCTCACGAGACTCCCAGGCCTTGCCCACTCCCTACTGTGCGTGACCGATCCTTTTTCCTGATCCTATTACAGCCGTGCTGGAGCATCGTCTTTGAGACAAAGTCCTGCGTTTTCCCTCTGAGCACCCAGAGGAATCTCTCATTGGAGATCAGGGGCCATGTTCAGGGCGCAAGCGGCTCCATTGGTCCGCCAGGAAGGTCATTAGCACGTTTTGTTTTTAACACTTTCATTGGTCCTTGTTCCTGGAAGGTCTAAAGCGTTGCTATAAAAGGGTAGCAGGCTGGTCGCCATGCGCTAATATCAATCATTGATCTATGCGCCAGTGTGGTCATGATGTGTGGATAGGACCCGGTGAAATAACCCTAAATACCACTTTAATTGGTGAGGAGTTTGGTATGGTACTGGTCAGGGCGGTGTCCTAGATGCCCAATTACCGGCAAACCGGGAGGAGTTTTTGATTGCCGTATTCAGGTCTGGGCGTTCAGACGCCATAAATGCGGTGACTCCCCAGGACATTAGCCATGATCACGCTTTATAACGCTACACTTAACGTGTACCGAAACCTGACAGGACACAGTACTTTTCTCAGGGCCCTTGACAACAGGTTCCTTTCAAAAACCTAGACACGCCCTAGCGTTTTTCTTTGCCACTCATTTGTCTAATGAGTGCGCAACATCCTCCATAAGCCTCGGCTCTCCTTCAGCGGCTCTTGGTAACAGAGTTTCGCACTTTATTCCACAGCTATTTCTGCGTTTATGTGGCGACTCTGGCGGGATAACAAGTTGCTTCTCCGCCATTTCACTAGCGAGGCTCCGCTTGCACGGGGGACCCCGGCTGCGAACCACCCTCTACTTTATATATTTGGTGCGTTCCGCAACCCTTAACATAAAATTAGCGCCAGGGTCGGCAGTAAAATGGCGGTGAACACCGCCTACGCATACTCCTGCAGCTGGAGGTAGGTTGGCGGCTCTTGAGCGCACAACCTCAGCTTGGATTTACCCGCAGTCGCGTTCAGGCGCTACGTGGCTGACCAGTTTTTGTCTTCTGCCACCTCTGCCCCTACATTATCCCCCTCCCGCTCCGACAAGTTTGCCGTGATAGCAAGCAATGTGGGGATTCGGAGTCAGTGCTCATACAGCTTGACTTCGGCGCACGTTTTCCCACGGATCGGGCACAAGTGGTTTTTGTACTTTCTCTATCTCGGCAAGCGTTGGAGTGGGCAACCCGCTGTGGGGCGCGACGATCGTTAGTGCGAGTCTCCCGTTTTTCTTGGGCTCTTAAAAGGTCTTTTTTAGGACCTCGGTCACCCCGATACGGCGCTACAACTGCTGGCTTGGCACAGGGTTCGTCTTTGGTCAGTCTGTTTTCCTCCATTTCGGACTCTAGCTTCTGACTAATTGGTCGATAAAGTTTTTATTCCAACACTGGCGGGACTGGCTACCATGTTAAAGACCTTTTGGCTACCGGGAGATTCACCCCACTGGAAAGCTTATCTCCAATCTAACCCGCATTGACCTCCGTTTTCACAGCGGAGGTTGGAGCGGGCCCCAGTGACAGAGGTTTCGGTTGGCTCCCACCTTTGCCAAACCTCCTCGAATTTCCCGATCTGGCGTCCGACCCCCAAAAGGCCCAGAAGTTCCTCAGCAGGACCAAGTCTCGGTCCGTCCGAGTACCGGGTGGTCTTAACCTTGTCAGCAACAGGACACTAGCCAACAAAGTCCACACACGGGGAAGCACGCCCTAGTGGCCCTGGGAGGAGTTCACAAAAGCGGCATTTTCCCCAAATGACACTTAAAGGGACAATCACTGTTGGTACTTCCATTCTCACCGCCACCTTCCGTGGACTCAGGAGCAGAGGGGAATTTTCATGTCCTCTCTTTGCCGCCGTCAGCAATACCTCTGGTGGCGCTTGCAAATCTTGACGTCCGGGAGTGAATGGGTCGACATTGCCCTCACAAATTACACACCAGACTGTTCCACTTGCATTGTCTGTATCCCTTCCCATCAGGAATTTTATTTCCCAACTCGCCTTCCCGAGGGAATAGACGAATCCTACTAGGATACTTTGGCTCCGTTTCCACTCCCCACATAAATGGACTTCGGGTAGGATCGGGTTGGAGTGATGCAAAGGCTGAGTGTCAGGAGTTGCTTCAGGTTACCACACGGAGTTACCCGCAGATCTTACCCACTTCCCAACACTACTGGCAATGCAGACGTGTTCTCCAAAAGGCTGCGAGACTCTTCCGCCTCATCGCCCCTATGTGTTATATTTGGTACTGAGGAGTGCAGGTAAAAAACAAACACCAAGCAGTTGGAATCTATAGATTGCGTACCCTGACTAACCACCACAATAGAGGCACCTGGACGTTCCTACTTGCCAAAGCCCTCACAGCCTGAGAAAACTAACTACACCTAAAATAGAAATAGGAAAGCATCTGCCCCGGAGCAGAACCCCAAAAAATAGAAAGCCCCCAAACAGTAATGCGGATAGCAAATAAATACGACACAGAAAGAAAATGATAGCAAAGCTGGGGCCCAAACTAACTAAATAGAAAAGGATAGGAAAGGGTTTACGCAATCCCAAAAAACCGAAAAGCACCAACTCTACAATTTCAAAAACACCTGAGATCACACGACCTTACCCACCAAATTAGTTCCTGGTGTAACAAAATCAAAACACAGCCACGAAAAAACTGGAAAAAGCAAAATTACAAACTCAGTGGCGAACTAAACTGAGAGTGCAAACCCCCGAGGGACCCTGAAGGCCCCCACAGAAGTGCAGGACAAAATGCAAAAATATAGCCAAAACAAAAACAAAAAGAAGAAAATGTCTTTCTGTTACAGGAGATGCAACACGACACAGCAGGCACAAGGGAAACTGGAATCAAGGATTCAGACCAAACAATTGATCACCGGCAACCCTGATGGGAAGGTACTCCCCTATATAAGACCATCATAACACCTGATTCCCACCTCACCAATCTTCACTGGACAGACCAGCACCCTTGTAACCACCAGGGAAGCCTCTGCCCAAACTCATCTCAAACCCATTTCACAACATACCCCCCCCCCCTTGAGGAGGGGTCACCGAACCCCCATTTGACAACCAGGTCGGTCAGGATGGTTCTATGATACCACGAAAGTCCCTGCATGGATTCCAAGCAAACACCCAAGAATTGTCTTCCTGACCTAACCTCTCCATTTAACCAAATACTGGATTCCGTCTAGAAAAAAAGAGAATCTAATATTTTCTCAACCACATACTCCCAGATTGCCCTCAACCAAAACAGGGTAGGAGCACAGCAGCAGGAACCCTGGCTCAACAAACCTCTTCACAAGACTTGGCACCTTATGGTCTTAAATTCCCTGGAAGAAGCAAAAACGAAAAGAAAAAAGGATTAAAATCTCCCCCTGACTTATAAGGTCCAATGAACCTAGGCATAAATTTAGGAAGCTACTCCTAGGAAAATTCTTTGAGGACAACCAACCAAGCCCCCCTTTAAACCGAGGACCATCATCCTATCCGGTTTTGCAAACCCTGGGGCTTCTCCTGAAGAGGACAACCTCTCCCACCTGGTCCCAAATCTGTTGCATAGCCCCAACAAGCAAACCCTGGGCAGACAAAGCCTCCGTCTGTCCTGAAGAAAATCGGGGGTGAAACCCAGAATTACAGAAAAACGGACACAAAGTGGCAGAGCTACCCTATTATTAAGCAAACTCAGCCAAAGGAAAAAAGAGACCCAGTCACCTGTCAAGGGCACAAAGCATCTTGATAAGTCTCCAATTCGGGTTTTTTTCTCTCATTTGACCATTGGTCTGAGGAGAAATCCGGGAGAAAGACATTGAACACCCATTTAAACAAAAAGCCTCCAAAATCGGAAACAAACTGGATCCTCTGTCAGACACAATGTTCTCAGGAATCCGTGTAAACGAACCACGGTTGAAGGAACAACGGCACCAATTCAGAGGAGGAAGGCAACTTATAATGGCACAAATGTATCATTTTGGAAAACTTATCACAAATACCCAATGGTGGCATTCTTGAAAAAACAGGAAGGGTCGGAAAATGAAATCCAAAGATATGGGTCCATGGCCTTGGGCACAGGCAATGGCACAACAAAACCACTAGAGCGAAGCAAGGCTTGGAGCGAAGCAAGTCCCCAGACTCCCAAAAATTTTCCCCTGACTCACAGACAAGGTAGGCCACCAAAAGGACCGACAACCAATCCTGGACCAAAAATTCCGGATGCCCAGCCAATGCGGAACAATAATCTCAGACATCACACTCTTTTTCCCGGTCCGGGACAAACAATTTTCCAACAGGCACACTCGGCCTTCCTCCTGACACCCCCCAGAGCAAGTCTCAAATTTGGGCCAATGGCGAAAGAACTACACCCTCTTTCAAAATAACAAAGGATCAGATAACTCAGGAGAGTCCGCAAGGAAACCCTCGAGGGGCATCCGCCTTAACATTCTTAGTGGCCAGGAAAAAAGGAAACCACAAAATTAAAACGTTGAAAAAAAAGGCCCACCTGGCCGTCAGGATTGATTCGCTGGAGATTCCAGATAGACCAGATTCTTATGGTCCGGGACCACCCCTGAGCTGGCTCCCTCCAGCCAATGTCTCCACTCTTCAAAAGCCCACTTCATGGCAATAACTCCCCTTACCCACGCATAATTACGTTCAGTAGGAGAAAATTTTCAAAGAAAAAAGGCACAAGGGTTATTTTTTAGGTCTCCGATCTTTTTGGGACAAAACGGCACCGCCCCCCAATTACAGAGGCTCAACCCCCCTGAAATGGCAAGAAACATCAGGCTGCCGAAACAGGACAGAATTGAATCCGCTTAAGTTCCTGAAATGCGAGACTGCCTCAGGAGGCCATTCACCACACAGAACCCTTTCTGGTCAAATCAGATAATGGTTTAACAATAACCGAGAAATTACCAATAAATTTAACGATAAAAATTGCAAAACCCAAAAATCTCTAAACCTTTAATGAAGTAGGTGACCCAATCACAGATGGCCTGAACCTGACCGGGTCCATTTCAATAACAATGGGGAAAATGAATCCCGAAAAGAATCCCTTCGCCAAAAAGACCTTTGATCCCTTCACATACAGAGCATTCTCTCTCAAATCTGAATACATTCGAACAGTTTCACAAGAGTCCCATCATAGAAAAAATCAAATACATCCAAATAAACAATCGAAATTTGTCCCCCCAAAAAACCCTAAAATGTCATTCAAGAAGGACGGAAGACGGAAGGACATTAGGAGCCCAAAGGGCTCCTATACCCAAAATGCCCTTCAGGGGTATTGAAAGCCGTCTTCCCTCACCCCGTGCTTAACGAATAAGGTTAACCCCCCCTGAGGTCAAGCTTGAAACCAAGTAGCGTTTTTCACCCTGGAAAACAGGTCAAAATCAAGGAACGGGTATTGATATTTCACAGTAATATTGTTCAAGAGACATAATCAAACACGGCCTTAAGAACCACCTTTTTGGCCACAAGAAAAAACCGGCACCTAAGGGTGAAGAGGATGGCTGATATGACCCTTCTCCCAAAGATTCCTTGAAATAAACCGCATAGCGCATGTTCGACAACAAGTTAAAAAGGCGACCTTTAGGGAATTTACTACCCGGCACAATTCAATAGCGCAGTCATAGCTCCTATGGGAGGCAAGGATGCAGATTTACTTTTGCTAACACATCAAAAAATCAATCAAAATCAGGAACATCCTGAGCCTGGGGGAAGGCAGAAAAAACAGGAGTGTTGGTATAACACATTGGGCAACCCCAACTGGTTACAGACACAGATTCAATCCAAAACAGATTAAAGACTGAACCAAGGGTAACCCGCACATAATGCATGCAGATTATACAAACCAAAAATTTCAGCACCCTGGTGATCAGGTTCAACCCCATTTCACCTGGTAAAAACGGGGGTTTATTTCACCAAGGGGTAGAATCGATCCCCAGTAGGGGAATAGCTTCTGTAGGGTACAAGGGAAACCCACAAAGTTTGCAAAATCATAATCCATCAGGTTAATAGCTGCTCCAAACAACGAAAGCCTGAGCAAAAATGAGGACAGAGAGCAATCAGATGACAGTTAATAAAAACTTAGTCGAACCCTACCCAAGACAATGAGCGTGCAAAACGCTTCCCCCTAGGGCAGACTGAAATACATGAAGGCTCACCACAGTAGAAACAAACCCTTGCGCTTTCGAAACTCATGACGCTTCCCCAACACCACTCTATCCACGGCTGGTTCGAAGCTGGTTCACAAGGCAACACCTTCCACGCAACTCCCGCTCCGCAAACTTGTCAATTTGAATCGCTAATGACATGAATCATTGGACCAAGGGGACAGGGAATCCCCATAACACCTTTACATTACTGACAGACCCTTCCGAAAAGGCTGCCAAAGCGTCGCATTCCATTTGGTCGGACTGCCCACCTACGGAATCTCTGCATAAACTCAGCGTCATAAACCCCTGATTTAATGCCAACAAGGCTTTTTCAGCTTGATCAGGACATTAGGCCACGTACAATAACCCCAAAGCCTGAAAAAATGCTCAACATCACCAAAACAGGATCCCAGGTCGGGAAAAAGCCCTCCTAGGATCGCCGCCAAGAGAGTGATAATTTGAACCTGCTGCGCTGCTTCCCAGGACTTAGATTTTAAGGCAAAAAAACAATTTAAATTATTTTTGAAATTCTGAAACTTAGCTCGATCCCCTAAAAACAAATCGGCATGGGAACCAGGTTCCACAACAGGAAACCCTAGCAAGAAGATGCAATACTCCGAACCCATGGCAACTGATCCCACAGCCAGACAACTGTGCAAACTCCATTGAAAGAAAAGATCCCCCCAGCACCCAAGATCAGAGGGAAAAAAATGCAACAAACAAAAAAATCCTGACAACTCTGAAACCTTTTTTTTTTTTTTTTTTTCACAATATTTTTCCTTCTGTGAGTACCATATAATTTTTCAGTTTTGCCCGGTGATACTGTTATGATTTGGTATGAGGAGTGCAGGTAAAAAAAGGCAAACACCAGAGCAGTTGGAATCTAGAATTGCAGTACCCTACTAACCACCACAACAGAGGCAGCCGTGGAGCTTCCTACTTGGTCCTAGTGCCTCGTCAAAAGCCTGAGAAACTAACTCACCTAAAGAAAGAAAAAGGAAAGCTACTGCCCCGGAGCAGAACCCCCAAAATAAAGAAACCCCCCAAAAACAAGTAATGGCGGTTAGACAAGATGAAATACGACACGAAAGAAAATAGTTGAGCAAACGCGGGCCCAAACAACGTCACCTGCTAATGAATGAACAATTATAAACATTTATACAGGAACCCACTCTATAAACTATAGTTTAGCAACATCAAATTAAGTAAAAATAGATTTACCTGAACACAATCCTGCAGAACTTAGGGTTAATCTTGAGGACTAGATGTGCAAAACATATAGTTGAACTCAGGGTTAATCTTGAGGACTTGAGGCTGTAACAAAAGGGAGGACCGGGTCTAACCTACCCACACGGGGTCCTAACAATCCCTTACCTTGGGGTACGAAAGGTTCAAGGTCCAAGTCTCCACCTAACCCTTCTCCTTCAGACCCGAACCCTGAATCAGTCCAAAAGGTCCTGATTACCACCAAAGGGATTGGGCTGATCTCCGCTAAATACACAATTAACATATAAGACAGACAATACACCACTTGCATAACACCAAACACCGAAGGAACATAAAGGTCTAAAATAAACTCAAACAATTTGAGCTTAAAACAGCTAAGGACTCTCAAACTAATTTTCTATACCAGATTCATTCCTATCTGGGTCCGCATGAAGGATTTCACTGGCAACCACTCCCAAAGCAACAACCAGGAATTTAAAGGAAACCAATCAACAAATAACAATTGCAGCCGGGAAAACTGCACCCAGTCCCCCCAAACCCAGCACAACAGAATTAACTCCCTACTGCCAAACACAAAGAAACAGCAACCAGCTGTGAGAAGTCAAAATTGAAACCCGACGATCTTTTGTGCAATGCACACATGACGTACCCCCCCCTTCTACGAGGGGCCTCCCACCCCCAGGAGGCCCGCCCCGGGGATTCTGTGAAGGTCCAAACCAAACATCTGCTTAACACAGCGCAGGACCCACGGCCTCTTCCTCCGGGACCATACCCCTCCAATGCACCAAGTACTGAGGGACCGGGATTCAGACGAAGTCAATTATTTTTGATACTTGAAATTCCAAGTTACCAATGACCAACACTGGAGGAGGAGGAAGGTGATGGTATGACGGTGCCACCCAAACCTTTTTAAGTAATGACTTGTGGAACACATTATGAATTTTAAACGTGAAGGGAGTTCCGACGAAATGCCCACGGATTAATTATGAACTGATCCTTACGGGGCCCAGAATCTGGGACCCATTTTCCAGGAGGGCACTTTAAGTTTTATATTCCTGGTAACAACCTACCAGATCGTTCACATTTTTAGATCTGGACCAAAACTCTCCCCTATCAGCCTACGTTTTTAACGGTTCCCCATCGTACTCAAATTATTCAATACACCTCGCCACACAGAGCAAGTCACAAAACCTCCTCCTCGGAACCCCAGAAGGACGCCCCCCATTGAAAGTACAAAACTGGGGATAAAACCATATGCCCCCAAAAAACGGGGACTTACCAGTGGACCGTCCCCGTTTTAAGAGCGAACTCTGCCAAGGCAAAAAAAGACCATCCTCCTGGTTCTCCGATACAAACCACCGAGTATGTCTCTAAACTCCGATTCAGACCTCTGTCTGACCTTGGTCGTGGATGAAAACCGGGAAAACGACAATGCATCCCCACTAAACAAAATCCCTCCAAAATTTGGACACAAACTGAGACCCCCTATCTGTCATTGTCATTCCACGAAGAACGCGCGGTTGCACATCTACTTCTCACAGCTGAGTTGCGTTTCTTGTGTTTGGCATTAGGGATTTAATTCGCTGTGCTCATTTTCGGGACTGGGTGCAGTTTCTTCCCCGCTGAATTAATTATTTGTTGATTGGTTTCCTTTAAATCTCTGGTTGTCTGTTTGGGATTGCCAGTGAAATTCTTCAGCAGACCACAGATGGATTGATCTGTATAGACTTAATTAAAAGCTCCTTATTGTTTTAAAAGCTCACCTTGCTTAAGTTTAAACCCAGACATTTATGTTCCTTCTGTTTTGAGTTGTTCAAGTCGGTTTTCCCCAGTCCTGTCTAATTATTCTAACTGTGTATTTACAAATCACCCAATTCCTTTGGTGGTAATAGTATCCTTCTTAGGACGATTACAGGGTTCAGGGACTGTAGGAGACAGGGTTAGGCTGGAGACTTGGACCTCTGAACCATTATCATACCTCCAAGGTGGGATTATTTAGGACCCCAGTTTAGGGTCAGGTTAGACCCCCGCCCTCCTCTTTCCTGTGACAGTGTTCAAGTCCTCAAGATTTAACCCTGAGTTTCAACGGATATCGTGTCAGGTAAATCTTTCAAATTTTTTACATGCTATGTTGCTAATCTAATTTTTGTATAAGTGTTGTTCTTTTAAGAATATTTACTACATCGACCATTCTAAGCCCCCGCTGACATTTTCACGGCCAATAAAATTATTCCCAAGTTGCCAGGATCCAGTACCCACTGGCTCTCAGTTGCAGGATTATCCATGGAGCGCGACATTAAGTCCAAAAGTTTTGTCTCCCTCGGAGCAAACCAATTTGAACCTAAAGTAGCTCTCCCGGACGGTTCACTGGGGGGGCGAACAAATTTTTTTACCTTCAGGGAAGCTGTAAATTGTATTTTCGGCTTCGCCTCGATCATCAGGGATGAAGAGCAGAGAGTGGGAATTGTTTTCTCGCTCCACAGGGACCCTCAATCCTGGGCCTTCCCCTTCCTCCGGGATCCCCGGCTCTAATCAAATCGATTTTTTATGCCCTGGGTTTGGTATATGATGACCCAGATCGGGTCCTCTTGCGAACAAAATTACGTAAGATACAGCAGGGAGATCGTCCCGGAGGAATTTGCTTCTGGTTCCCGTAATGGGCCACGAACTCATGGAAGGACCCGCTCTTGAACCAGTTTTGTCATGGGCTTTCTGACAAATTAAAGGACTTTTGGCTCAGTATATTCTCCTCCATCACGGAGGTCAAGCCCAGCTACCTACTGATAGACGGCCCGGGAGAGGTGCGAGTAACTCCGCCCCCTGTTTTTGTTACTCCCCCTCTACAAATCCCTTATTTGAGGTTCCCCTTGTCTGTTCGGAGGAGCCTATGCAGTTGGGAGGGACATCATTTCGTAGGAGGGGATTGGCGGGACGCCGCAGGACTAAAGGTGTTTCTTCTGCGGAAAGAGGGACATTTTGTTGGGGGATCCATCCGTGCCTTGTTGACCAAAATCGCCGGAAAACTTTTATCCCGGTTGTGTGGTGGACACAACCTGGGAGTAGTATTTCTTCCGCTAGTTCTTCTCAGTTCCTTGTACCATGGAGGTGGGGTTGGTACAAGTGGAGAGATTTTCTGTTCTTCTTGATAGGGGTCCGGGGCTAATCGGTTGACCCTCCAGTTTGCCAGGCTCAAGGTATGCATCTGAGTGTATTGGTCAAACCATCCCTATATTCCCATTGACGCCAGGCCTCTCCCAAGGTATTTGTTCAAGAGGTTTCCTAACATTGACCTTCGGGTAGGGCAATACATAGGAACTATTACTTGTTATGTGTTGGAGGGTCTACCTACTCCTTTGTGTTGGACTTCCTTGTTGGTTAAACAAACCCGGATTAATTGGCAGTCCAGGATATAACCAATGGGGGGAGTTTTGCAAAATAACTGCAAACACAGTCCATCAGGCGGTCGGCCATACTTTTGCCTCCTTTTTGGAGGGGCTTGGGGATGGTTCTCTGAGGAGGGGTGCAGGAGTTGCCTCCTCACGCGTGTATGACTGCTCTATTAATTTACTTCCTGTGCTAATTACCAAAGCTAGGTTAATAACCTTTCTGGTCCTGAGGCACTATGAAAGATTTATTCGGAGATCGGCCAAAGGGCATATTAAGACCCACTTCCCCCAGTGGGCCCGGGGTTCTTCTTTGTGAAGAAAAAAGATGGGGCCTACGCCCTTGCTGGATTTCCGCGAACTTAAACGGATTTTCTTTTCGAGACCTATCCACCCCTCGATTCCTGATCTCTTCAATCAAATTGTTGGCGCCAATTGGTTCTCTAAATTGGATCTCAGGGGGGGGCGTATAACTGATTAGGAAAAAGAGGGGGATGAGTGGAAAAAGCGTTTAACACGCCGGAGGACTTATGAGAACCTTGTCATGCCTTTTGTCTGACTCTGCCCAGGCGGGGGAGGTTTCAACCTTTTGTTAATGCAAATTTTCGTTCATCTGGGGGCTTTTGTTTTCGTATATTTGGGGATGACATTTTAATTTACCCCAATCTTGTGTCTCACCAGGGCATGTGAGACAGGTTTGCCAGATCTTGCCCAGACAAATAAACTATACGCCAAACTGGAAAAGTGTGTATTCGCCGTACAGGAACTTCAGTTTTTTGGTTTCTTGGTGTCACCTCCGGTTTCCGTAGGACCCGGAAAAGTGAGAGCAGTGCTTGAAGGAACACCAAGGATCTTAAGGCTCTCGCGTTTTCTGGGGTTTGCTAAACACCGAAATTTATTTGTAATTTCTCATCTGTTGTCAAACCTTTCACTGCATGACAAAAAAGGGACGGATTTTCTAAATGGCGGACAAAGCTTGCCAACTTTTCCCTCTTTAAAAAATGTTTTGCTTCGGCACCCTTCTCATCCAACCAATGCATCACGCCGTTCGTTTGTGGAGGGGACCGTCTGACGTAGGGGTGGGGCAATATTGTCCCAGGTCCGCCCCTGGTAAATGGCACCGGCGCTTTCTTTCTAAAAAATTGTGTCCCCAAAAGGGGAATTATGATATCGGCAATAGGGAACTTTTTGGCCTTAAGTTGGCTTTTGAAGAATGGCTCACTTTTGGAGGGGGCAGTCCACCCGGCACCGTCATCTGACACAAAACCTGCTGTATTTGGAATCTGCTAAGCTCAATTCCAGACAAGCTCGAGGTCGTTGTTTTTTACCAGGTTTTAATTTTGTTGTCACTTTATCGCCCGGATCTAAGAATGTTAAGGCGGAGCCTTGTCTCGCAGTTTCCCAGGGCCGGGAAAATGGATGACCCTTCCTATCCTTCAGGAGGGGTGGTAGTGTCGGCGTAGTTCTACTTGAGAGGAGTTTAGAGGCTCCGGGGGACGCCCCTGCAGGACCCCAGGGAACTGTTTGCCCAAACTTTGAGACAAAAGGTTATTGAGGCACATCATAATCTGCTTTGCAGGACATCCAGGGAGTAAGCTACTTTAGACTCCTTTCTCGCCGGTTTTTGGTGGCCAACGTTAAAAAGATTTTTTTAACTTTTGTCGCGTCCTGGGGGTTTGTGCTCGCTCTAAGACCCCTCATACCCTCCGCTGGACCCTCTTACCCTTGAAACTTCCGGAGCGTCCATGGACCATTTGTCATAGGACTTCATCACGGACCTTCCCAGTCGTCAGGGAAGATGCAACTGGGGTTGTTGACAGGTTCGTAAGATGGGCACATTTCTTGCTCTTCCTGCCCCCCTAATGCAAAAAACCCCTGGCGCAGGTGTTCTTGGGAGATTGTGAGACTTCATGGGTTGCCTTCTGATGGGGTCAGATAGGGGGCCTCAGTTTGTGTCCAATTTTGGAGGGCATTTTTTTACGTCGGGGGAGCAATTGCATTTTCCTCGGCTTTTCACCGCAGACCAATGGTCAGACAAGCGTCTGAATCAAAGCCTAGAACTTATTTCGTGTTTGTCTCAGAGAACCAGGAGACTGGTCTTCTTTCTTGCCTCTGCAATTCGCTCTTAACAACAGGCGAGCGAGTCCACTGGAATCCCCGTTTTTTGGGCATATGGTTTTCATCCCCAGTTTTTACATTCAATGGGGGGGTCCCTTCTGGGTTCCTGAGGAGGGCGTTTCTCCGTCAACTTCTTCTGTGAGAGGTGTATTGAAAATCTAGGCTATGGGGAACCGTTATAAACGTATGGCGAAGGAGGAGATTTTTCTGGCCAGATCTTAAGTGAACGATCTGGTATGTTTCTACCAGGAATATAAAACTTAAAGTTCCCTCCTGGAACTGGGCCCCAATTCATCGGGCCGTACAGGATCTTCCATAATTAATCCTGTGGCATTTCCTGGACCTCCCCTACTTTTTAAAAACCACAATGGTTCCACAACATTATTAAGAGGTACTGGCACCGTCAAAATCCCCACCTCCTCCCCCTGGGGTCAATGGTAACTTGGAGTTTTCAAGTTCAAAGATCATTTTACCACGTCTGAATCCCGGTCCCTTCAGTACTGGGTTGGAAGGGGTTTTGGGTCCGAGGAGAGGACGTGTTTCCTGCGTCTGACATTAACCAATCTTTGTGCGGACCTTCCACAGAACCCACCCGGGCAAACCTGGCCCTGAGGGTCCGGAGGCCCCTCGAAAGGGGGGGTACGCATTGTGGCATTGCCAGAAACTCGCGGTTGCACATTCTACTTCCACGCTGAGTTGCTGTTTCTTTTGTTTGGCAGTTAGGGGTTAATTCTTCTGTGCCGTTCTGGGACGGGGGGGGTTTCTCCCGGCTGCAATTAATTATTTGTTGATTGGTTTCCTTTAAATCTCGGTTTCTGTGTTGGGTTGCCATGAAATTTTTTCAGCGACCACAGATAGGATTGTATCTGATAGACTTTAAGTTAAAGAGCTCCTTAGTTGTTTTTAAGCTCACCTTGCTTAGAGTTTAATATCCCAGATCTTTATGTTCCTTCTGTTTTATGTGTATGCAAGCGTGTTTTTTCTCCATCTGTCTAATAGTCTAATCTGTGTATTTAGCAGAGATCCCCATATTCCTTTGGTGTAATCAGATCCTTCTTAGGACTGATTACAGGGTTCAGGGACTGTAGGAACGGGTTGGCTGGAGACTTGGACCTCTGAACCCTTAATCAGTACCTCCAAGGTAGGGTTAGTTAGGACCCCCATTTAAGGGTCAGTTAACCCCCGGTCCTCCTCTTTCCTGTGACAGTGTACAATCCTCAAAAATTAACCCTGATTCAACGGATACGGTCAGGTAAATCATTCTATTTACAGCGATGTTGCAATCTATATGTTGTATAGGTTTGTTTCTTTTAAGAATAGTTTACGACATCGAACCCATATCATAAGACCGCGTGACACTTCACCCACACAAAGGCAACCCATGAAGTTCCCCGATTTCCCAATAACACCTGCGCCAGATTTTAGCATTGGGAGTCAGGAAAGCAACGAAAAGTGCCATCTTACGAACCTGCAACAACCACCAGTATGACAGTATTCCCAGACGACGGGGGAAAGGGGTCCGAATGAAGTCCAAAGTAAATGAGTCCGGAACGCTCCGGAAGTTTCAAGGAAAAGGCCCCCGACGGCGGGAATGAGGAGTTTTAACGAGCACAAACCCCACAGGACTACAAAAGTTAAACATCTTTATTACATTAGGCCCCAAAAACGGGCGAAAAAAGAGATCAAAGTAGCCTACTCCCTGGATACCTGCTAAAGCAAATTTGTGTGCCCAATAACCTTTTGTCCAACTGATTCGGGACAAACGCCCCTCCCTGGAGTCCTGCTGGGCGTCCCCCTGAGCCTCTAACACCCCTCCTCAAGCCAGAACAACAGCCGACACTCCACCCCCCCAAAGTAGGAATCGGGTCGTCCTTTTCCCCGGCCCCTGGGAAACTGGAAGACAAGGCACAGCCTTTACTTCTTAGCCCCGGACATAAGTACGAAAAAAATTAAACCTGGAAAAAACAACGACCAAGAGCTGTCGGAATTCAACCTTAGCGGATTCTAAAACAGCAGTTTTGTGAACATAATAACGGTGACCGGTGGACACCCCTTCCAAAAAGTGCGCCATTCTTCAAAACCAATTTAATGGCCAAAAGTTCCCTATTGCCGATATATAATTCCTTTTCGGCGGACGAAAATTCCTTAGAAAAGAAAGCGCACGGATGCCATTTACCAGGGGACGGACCCTGGGACAATAACACCCACCCCACGTCAGACGCGTCCCCCACAAGAACCTGAGATACTCGGTTGGATGAAACGGGCCGAAGCAAAACTCTTTTTAAAGAGGAAAGGGCTTGGCAAGCTTTGTCCGACCCTTAGAAAAATCCGTCCCTTTTCTCGCTGTCAGGAGGGTTTGACGACGACGGAAAATTACAAAAAATTTCCGGTATAATTAGCAAACCCCAAAAAACGCTGCAACCTTAAGATCCCCTGGCTATCCCATTCAACACTCTCCTCACCTTTTCAGGGCCATCCAAACCGGAGGCTGCACCAAAAAACCCCAAAAACGAAGTTCCGTAGGCAAAAACACACTTCCCAGTTTGCGTATAGTTTATTGTTTGAATGGGTTTGAGATGATTCTGAGCAAGGCTCCCCTGGGGTTCAAGCGGTATAGTGAGGATTGTAGGACTGGGAATCAGGGTTACTGATTGGTCTTATTTAAGGGAATCCTTTTCCCAACAGGGTTGCCGGTGAAATTGTTCTGGTCGAATCCTTCTTTTCCATTTCCCTTTACCTGCTGTGTCGGTCGCATCTCCTGCTATCAATAAACAATTTCTTTTTTGTGTTTTTGCTATATTTTTGCATTTTGGTCCTGCACTTCGTGGGGGGCCTTCTGGCCCTCCGGGGGCTTTTGCCCCCCCATTTTTGTTCAGCCACTAGTTTTGTCTTTTGCTTTTTCCAGTTTTTTCAGTGGCTGCTGATTTTGTTTACCCAGAGAAACTAATTTAGGTGTAGGTCGTTGATCCAGGTGATTTTGAAATTAGTAGAGTGGGTTTTTTTAGGTTTTTTCTGGGATTGCATAAGTACCCTTCCTTTCCTTTTCTATTTAGTTAGTTGGGCCCCAGCGTTTGCTCAAACTATTTTCTTCTGTTCATATTTCCTCTTGCAAACCCCATTACATGTTGGGGGCTTTCAATTATCTTTGGGGTTCGCCCGGGGGCAGATAGTTTTCCTATTTCTATCTTTTAGGTGTGTTTTTTCTCAGCTGTACGAGGCGTCTAGGACCAACGTAGGAACGCTCCACGGGTCCTCTATTGCGGTGTTTATCCCAGGGGACGCATCTCATAGATTCCACTGCTCGGTGTATTTCCTTTTTGCCGCACTCCTCACTACCGAACATAACAGTATCACCGCCATAAAAATTGTATGAACTCCAAAGGGAAAAAATATTTTAAGGAAGAAAAGTGTTCAAGTATTTTTTCTGTTTGTTGCATTTTTTTTTTTTTTCCCTCGTATCTCTGGGTGCTGGGGAGGATCTTTTCCTCCCAAGGGATTTGCACTTTCTGGCCGGTGGATCACTTGCCATGGGTTTCAAGTATTGCTGCATTCTTGCAGGTTTGCCTGTTGTGGAACCAAGGATCCCCTTCCCCATGTTTTAGGGGATCGAGCTAATTTCAGAATTTCAAAAAAAAATTGAAATTTTTTCTTGCCTTAAAATCTAAGTCCTCGGAAACGCGCGCACAGGTTCAAATTATCATCTCTCTCCCTGCGGGCGATCCTCGGATTGGGCTTTTTCCCCTGAACCTGGGGACCCTGTTTTGATGATGTTGATGCGTTTTTTCAGGCTTTGGGGTTATTGACGATGAGCCTAATGTCACTGATCAAGCTGAAAAAGCCTTGTTGGCATTAAATCAGGGGCTTGAGACGCTGAGTTTAACTGTCAGAGATTCCGAGGTGGGCAGTCCTGACCAATGGAATGACGACGCTTTGGCGGCCCTTTCCGGAAGGGTCTGTCGGATATTTAAAAAAGGATGTTATGGTGGGATTCCCTTCCCCTCTGGTCTCAATGTTCTAGTCATTGGCATTCAAATTACAACGTTTGCGTGAGCGGAGAAGTAGCGTGGATGGTGTTGCCTTGGTGAGCCAGCTCTGAGCCCATGCAGTGTGATGGAGTGTGTCTGGGGCACAGCGCATGATTTCGAAAGCGCAATGGGTTATGTTTCTACTGGGTGATGCCCCAGCTATTTAGTCCTGCCCAAGCCGGGAGACGTTTTGCACGCCATTGTCTTGGGTATGCAGACTAAGTTTTTTTTAACTGCACTCTATATGCTCTCTTCCTCATTTCGCCAGGGCTTTGTTATTCTGGACACTACTAACCGATGGATTATTTTTGCTAAACGTTGTGGGTTTTCCTGATACCCCTACAGAAGCTATTCCTCTACGGGGATCGATTCACCCCTTTGGCTGAGAAAAAACCCCATTTTCTTTTCCCCGTGATAATGAGGGTTGAACCGATCCACCAGAGGCTGCAAATTTTTGGTTCATATAACTGCTGACTTATCGTGCGGGGTTTTCCCTTTTTACGCCTAACCTGTTTTGTTTGGAAATCTGTGTCTGTTACCAGTTGGGCTGCCAAGGTTAAACCAACCTCCTGTTTTTTCTGCCCCCCCAGGCTAGGATGTTCCTGACTTTTTGTTTGATTTTTTGATGTGTTTAGCGAAAGTAAATCTGCATCCTTACCTCCCCATAGGAGCATGACTGCGCTATTGAATTATGCCAGGTAGTAAATTCCCTAAGGGCCCTTTTTTAACTGTCTGACCTGAACGACCTATGCGGTCCTTATATCAAGGGAACATTGGAGAAGGGAATATCAACCATCCTCTTCACCCTTAGGTGCCGTTTTTTTTCTTTGTGGCCAAAAAAGATGGTTCATTAAGGCCTGTATTGTTATCGTCCTTAACAATATTACTGTGAAATACAAAAACCCGTTACCCTTGATTTCTACCTGTTTTCCAGGGTGAAAAACGCTACTTGGTTTACCAAGCTTGACCTCAGGGGGCGTATAAACCTTATTCGCATTAAGCACGGGGATAATGGAAGACGCATTAACACCCCTGAAGGGCATTTTGAGTACCTTGTGATGCCCTTTGGGCTCACTAATGCTCCTTCCGTCTCCAGTCCTTCATGAATGACATTTCAGGGATTTTTGGACAAGTTTCTGATTGTTTATTGGATGATATCTTGATTTTTTCTAATGACTGGACTCTCATGTGAAACATGTTCGAACTGTATTTCAGATTTGAAGAGAATGCTCTGTATGTGAAGGGATCAAAGTGTCTTTTGGCGTACAGAAGATCTCATTTCGGGATTCATTTTGTCCCCATTCTGTTATTGAAATGGACCCGGTCAAGTCAGGCCATCTGTGATTGGGTCCAACCTACTTCATTAAAGGCTCTCAGAGATTTTTGGGTTTTTGCCAATTTTTATCGTAAATTTTATTGGTAAATTTCTCTGTTATGTTTAAACATTAACTGATTTGACCAGAAAGGGTTCTGATGTGGTGAATTGGCCTCCGAGGCAGTCCTCTGCGTTTCAGGAACTTAAGCAGAGATTCACTTCTGCTCCTGTTCTAAGCAGCCTGATGTTTCTCTGCCATTTCAGGTGGAGGTTGAGCCTCTGAAATTGGGGCAGGTGCCGTTTTGTCCCAAAAAGATCCAGAGACCTCTAAAAGTAACCCTTGTGCCTTTTTCTCTCGAAAATTTCTCCTACTGAACGTAATTATGACGTGGGTAATCGGGAGTTATTGGCCATGAATGGCTTTGAAGAGTGGAGACATTGCTGGAGGGAGCCAAACATCAGTGGTGTCCTTACGGACCATAAGAATCTGGTCTATCTGGAATCTGCCAGCGACTCAATCCTAGACAGGCCAGGTGGGTAGTGTTTGAGCATTCCGATACCGCAAGTATCGGGTATCGGTCGATTTCGCGTTATCGAATTCCGATACTTAATTCCGATACTTTTTCAATATCGTATACCGGAATACGGAAGTTCCCATAATCTTTGAGAGGCAATGTGATTTTAGTAGCCAATGAGAATCCTACGAAGTGTGGCACATCCTGTAAGATGCGTCCATCTTAAACATAATGGCATGGCTGTGATGGCTGCTGAAATGATGTCAGAATGCACTATAAAAGGCGCCGCAGCCATTTAGCGTCACTGGTGCTGTGAACTCAGTTAGGGACAGAACGCTGCTGTGCTGACTCTGAGGGACAGTTAGAATATTGCGATTTTGTGTACTACTGTGCTTGAGGCAGGCTAGTTTACCAACCGCTGTGTAAAGCTTTCATTTTGCCAGTGTTGTTTTAACAGCTCGTGCAAGGTTGTGTGTGACAGTGCAGGTGACGCTGCAGTTTGCTCTGCATTCCACCGCTGTTTGTAGGCATCTGCACGTGTCACTTTTTTTTTTTTATTTTATTTAGTGAATTGGGGTGCAGCTCCATTATATTAGAAAAAAATCAAATCATTTAGTGTGACGTGCTTCCATCCGTATACAATACATGGTTGCAAACACTATAGAAGTACAGAAAGGAGCTTTTCACAGATTGTGGACAGTTGTGTTTCAGTGTTTCACTTCAGTCTGTGTTTTTTACTTTTTTGAGTGCAGATCACGCTCCAGTTACTTGTTCAAGCACTGCTGCTTGTACTCTGCTGATGCGTGTCTCAGTGGCTCATCCTTTTCATTTATCTCCAATTGGTTCTGCTACATTCCATTTAAAATAAATCTAATCTATTAGTGTGACGCGCTTCCATCCGTATACAATACATTGGTTGCAAACACTATAGAAGTACAGAAAGGAGCTTTTCACAGATTGTGGACAGTTGTGTTTCAGTGTTCACTTCAGTCTGTGTTTTTTACTTTTTTGAGTGCAGATCACGCTCCAGTTACTTGTTCAAGCACTGCTGCTTGTACTCTGCTGAGCGTGTCTCAGTGGTCATCCTTTTCATTTATCTCCAATTGTTCTGCTACATTCCATTTAAAATAAAATCTAATCTATTAGTGTGACGCGCTTCCATCCGTATACAATACATTGGTTGCAAAACACTATAGAAGTACAGAAAGGAGCTTTTCACAGATTGTGGACAGTTGTGTTTTCAGTGTTCACTTCAGTCAGTGTTTTTTTACTTTTTTGAGTGCAGATCACGCTCCAGTTACTTGTTCAAGCACTGCTGCTTGTACTCTGCTGAGCGTGTCTCAGTGGCTCAATCCTTTTCATTTATCTCCAATTGGTTCTGCTACATTCCATTTAAAATAAATCTAATCTATTAGTGTGACGCGCTTCCATCCGTATACAATACATTGGTTGCAAACACATAGAAGTACAGAAAGGAGCTTTTCACAGATTGTGGACAGTTGGTTTCAGTGTTCACTTCAGTCAGTGTTTTTTTACTTTTTGAGTGCAGATCACGCTCCAGTTACTTGTTCAAGCACTGCTGCTTGTACTCTGCTGAGCGTGTCTCAGTGGCTCAATCCTTTTTCATTTATCTCCAATTGGTTCTGCTACATTCCATTTAAAATAAATCTAATCTATTAGTGTGACGCGCTTCCATCGTATACAATACATTGGTTGCAAACACTATAAAGTACAGAAAGGAGCTTTTCACAGATTGTGGACAGTGTGTTTTCAGTGTTCACTTCAGTCTGTGTTTTTTACTTTTTTGAGTGCAGATCACGCTCCAGTTACTTGTTCAAGCATGCTGCTTGTACTGTGCTGAGCGTGTCTCAGTGGCTCATCCTTTTCATTTATCTCCAATTGGTTCTGCTACATTCCATTTAAAAAAATCTAAATCTATTAGTGTGACGCGCTTCCATCCGTATACAATACATTGGTTTGCAAACAATATAGAAGTACAGAAAGGAGCTTTTCACAGATTGTGGACAGTTTGTGTTTCAGTGTTCACTTCAGTCTGTGTTTTTTACTTTTTTGAGTGCAGATCACGCTCCAGTTACTTGTTCAAGCACTGCTGCTTGTACTCTGCTGAGCGTGTCTCAGTGGCTCATCCTTTTCATTTATCTCCAATTGGTTTCTGCTACATTCCATTTAAAATAAATCTAATCTATTAGTGTGACGCGCTTCCATCCGTATACAAACTTGGTTGCAAACAATATAGAAGTACAGAAAGGGCTTTTCACAGATTGTGGACAGTTGTGTTTCAGTGTTCACTTCAGTCTGTGTTTTTTTACTTTTTGAGTGCAGATCACGCTCCAGTTACTTGTTCAAGCACTGCTGCTTGTACTCTGCTGAGCGTGTCTCAGTGGCTCATCCTTTTCATTTATCTCCAATTGGTTCTGCTACATTCCATTTAAAATAAATCTAATCTATTAGTGTGACGCACTTCCATCCGTATACAATACATTGGTTGCAAACAATATAGAAGTACACAACGGGCCTTTCACAGCTACTGAACATGGGTTTTTAATTTTTAACTAAAATATGTATTTTTTCAAATGACACAAATATAAGTAATGTTGAAGAGGAAATAGTCCTACATCCATTGTTTGCACAATATTACAGGTGTACATCATGTCCCTTAATCAACAATGTATTATTATATTTACTTGTATGCTTTTATTTAAAAGCCAAGAACACAGAAGGATAACCTTCGCACTGCAGCTGTTGTCAAAGTTCAACCCACATTATGCACTTCCAACATTGCAGCATTTGAGGCATGATGTGAGTTGGATTGGTCAAAGTTATGGAGTGAGAAGGTTCACCATCAGTACCCTATAGCATAAGTATGCTTTGTGTTAGCATTTGTGTTAGACATGTGGATATCTGCCATAATATGTCACAATTATTTAGTTACAGATTTGTTACCAACACTAATCATTGAATGGTTTTAAATTTGACGTTTCACTTGTTTACAGCTTAGAAATAAGGGTGTAGCCTGATATCTAATGTGTAGCACTAGCCACTTAACATGTCATGTTTTTTTTAAACATGTGTAGCTAGGTAGCAGTAATTTTTGCCGGACACACAGCAGGGAACAGCAGGCGTTACTGAACCCCACTATCACTATAGCTTGTGTATTGGTCTGTGGACACGACACTTCTGAGCAGCAACTGGCAGTGTTGTAGCCCAGGGAGTATAGCCTCAGGTGGTAGAAAGATGAACATAACAGGAGACATGGAAAACGTTGCCAACCAGTTAGTTAATCTGAAACCGGACAGGCAAATTCAGGCGAGATCCATGCCTAGTTCATTTTCAGAAAAGTAAGCCGTTCTACATTATCGTAGGATAGTCGCATGCAACGTCTGTTAGTACACCACCTGCAGCAGTAAAGACGCGCTCCGATAATACACTGGCAGCAGATCAAGCCAGCACCTCCAATGCATACTGGCTAAGCTCTGGCCATGTATCCAGCTTAGAGACACAAAACTTGAATGGGGAAGAGCCATCTGAGAGTACACTGAGAGGGCAAGACATGTAGTCTGTAACCATCTTACGGAAATGTTGCCTCCTGCTGACTGGAGCCGTCTCGGATGGTGTAGACATTGGTGGGGCTGCCACAAAACTTCGACACATTTGGAACATACTGTTCTTGCCCTGTGCAGAGGCGCTGCTTGTGCTCCCTCTTGTTGCAGAGCTGTCTCCACTGCCTCGACGCACAGAGCTGCTTTGTAAATCAGTAGCAGCAGCAGTGCTCTCGGCTGGAATGGAGAACATTATGGATTGCACCAGTGTGTCTTGGTACTTCCGCATTTTACGCTCCCGGTTCAACGGTGTGATGAGGCTTTGTAAGTTGTCCCTCCGGGGGGTTAGGTCGAGGGGGTCGTTTCTCAGCCACTGCAGCATGAAATCAACCATGTGCTGCAGACTCCCAATGGCCAAGAAACGTTGTCCCCTGCAAGAGGCGTCATCTCCGCCTGCTGTGCATCACCCCACCCTTGGTCTACATACTGACTAGAGCATTGTCTACCTCCCTCTGGAGCGATGTCTTCCTCTCCATTGACTCCTCCTCATCCTCCTCACAAAGTCCTTCAAATACATATAAATTTACAAAATTTAAAACTCAAAATTTAAAAACTTTGTATCATAATTCTGTAACATCAGTTATGGAAACACAATAGCATTACAAAAGGATAGACAAAAAATGTACATTATGTGCTTTGTAAATACATTAAAGTTTGTAATGGTTATGAAAATATAGACAGCGACTCTGGAGGTTCAATTGTTGATACAGCATGGTACTTTGAAAGTCCTCCAGCCCTTTGTGAGGAACCACGTTGCGCTGACTGTCCAGAAGGTGATGGAATTTGTGACTCCTCATCCTCCACCTCTTCCAAAACCTCATGCCTTAGTGCTTGCAGTGTTTTTTGAAGCAGGCAGATAAGGGGGACAGTCAGGCTGACTAGTGCATCATCTGCACTCGCCATCCGCGTTGACTCATCAAACGCACGCAAAATGTGGCAGATATCCTTCATAGAGTTATTCGCCACTCATTACACTGGCAGTGGCTGCCCATTCATTATAGGATCCAATTCTAATTACTGGTTCTCACCAACAAAGCTCTCCACAGCGCAGCACCCCCTACATCTCCTCCCTTATTTATATTTATCGGCCTAACCGACTGCTGCACTCTGCAAACGACCTTCGACTAACCTCTGCACTAATCCGTACCTCCCACTCCCAACTCCAAGACTTCACCCGCGCTGCGCCAATCCTCTGGAATGCTCTACCCCAAGAAATTAGGACTATCCGCAATTTGGATGGTTTTCAGGCGCTCCCTCAAAACACATTTGTTCACAGTGGCCTATCACATTCACTAATCAAAGTCATTCTATGTGTAATTCTGTGTGTGTAGCCCATTCACTATCTCCATGCATCCCTCACTTCCTTAAAATGGCTGGACCATCATTGTAAAAACACCATTGTATATAAACACCTGTACTTTGTATCTCCCACACCTCATTGTAGATTGTAAGCTTTCACCAGCAGGGGCGGCTGATTTTGCTTTAATTATTGTATTGTTAACGTTGTTACTTATGACTCGTGTTTTGAAACTGTTAAACTGTAAAGCACTGCGGAATATTATGGCGCTATATAAATAAATAATATTATTATTCTTATTATAGAGGCCCACTCAGTAGTGGTGAAGTGTGAACGGCGCAAATTGCGAGTTGACTGCGCCTGATGCAGCTGATACTCCATTACTGTTGGCTGCTGCTCACACAACCGCTCCAACATATGTAACGAGGAATTCCACCTGGTGGGTACGTCACATATGATGCGATGTTCATGAAGGTGAAATCTGCGTTGCAGAGCTGCAATCAGCGATCTGGCCATGCTGGAACGTCGCAAGTGAGCGCACTCTAGGCGGACCTTGTGCAGCAGTGCATCAAGATCCGGATAGTCCCTCAAAAAACTCTGCACGACCAAGTTGAGCACATATGACAGACATGGTATGTGAGTGAGGTTGCCAAGGCCCAGAGCTGACACCAGATTTCGGCCATTGTCACACACTACCAAGCCTGCCTGTAGATTCTCTTCCAAAAACCACACGTCGCTCTCCTGCTTTATGGCATTACAGAGCTCCTGCGCTGTGTGGCTAAGATTCCCCATGGAAATTAATTTCAGGATGGCCTGTTGACATTTGGACACGGCTGTGCTCATATCGGTCGCAACAGGTAAACGTTCACGGGTCCATGTGGAGGTAGACCGTGACGGCTCCTGCAGCGATGATTCTGAGGAAACTGGAATAGGAGGAGGAATCAATGTGTACAGACTTGATTCCTGCAATCCTTGGAGTTGGCAGAACACGTAACGCGCCACTCGCAAGATCAGTACCCCGGCTGCACAACATTGACCCAATGGGCAGTGAGGGAAAGGTATTGTCCCTGGCCATGGGTGTTAGAACCCTCTTGTTAGGTTTTGTTTCAGTTTGCTGGTCACATGACCTTTTTTCCCTATTTAGTCTGGCTCCGCCCTTCTGGCTTGCTTGACTTCATTGTATTATCTACTGTTAAGCTAGCCGGGTGCTTAGGTGCCTTAATCTGTCAGTTTTGCTTGATGTTAGGATCACAAAGTATTTATTTTTCAGTTTAATTATCCATGCTACAATTTATGTTAGGAGGTGTCCACCTTTTCTCACAGTCCCTAGATCTTGTAGGGATTACTCCCTCGCAACTATAGGTCTTCGTTCACACTAGATAAGGACTTTAGCGGGTTCGGTCGCAGGATCAGGTTTCCCCTTACATCGTAGGGATTCAGCTTAGTTGTATTGTAGGGACAGAATTCCCTTCTTTCCTTACTGGTTGTAGCAGATCATAACAATGGGTACTGGTCCATGCATCGGTGGTCAGGTGGACCTTGCTACTGAGGGCTTTTAGTAGCGCATGTTTAATTTTTCCCTCAACATGCTTTTGCAGACAGGGACGGCTTGCCTGCTGAAATGAAATCGGCTTGGCACATTGTATTGTGGGATTGACAATGATATTCAGTTACGGAAACTGTCTGTCTCCACCAGCCTGAATCACAGCATTTCAAGGGACAGGAGTTTTGCAATGCCAGCATTCAGAGCCTGTGCTCGTGCATGGTTTGCGGAGTATGGCCGTCTTTTATCCCATGCCTGTGCTACGATGGCTGTTTTGTGGCCTGGGAGTGTGAGGATGACAGGGAACTTGCTGCTGTGTGTGGAATAACAGTTTGTCTCTGGACAACAGTGGCCGAGGTTCTTCCATGGCGATCCTGTGAGGAAGCATAACCAGCTGTGTGTGAGCTCGATGAAGAGGCTTCAACACAACTTGAAGATGTAGGTGCTGCTGTAGGTTGGCCTACATCTCTAGTGTGTCTTTGTAACTCAACTACGTGCTTTGTCCGCACATGTTTCCACATATTTGTGGTATTGAGGTGACTGACACTTTTAGCTATTTTTAATTTTTAATTTACACAGCTTGCATTTCACATAGCAAATATCATGTGCAAGTGTGTGAAAAAAGGACCACGCAGTGCAAGTCCTGGGAGCGCACGTTTTGACTTTTGGAAGACAACTGCTCCGAACAGGTGCCAAACTGGAGGCTACAGGCAACCGAGTCTGCAGCCTAACTCTCCCTCCTGTTTGTACCGTTGGGGCAATGTCTTCCTCTATCTTCCTTCTATCACTAACCATTTCTCTAGGCCTCTCCCAGCTTTCAACCAAAGTACTGGTTCTCACCCACAAAGCTCTCCACAGTGCAGCACCCCTCCTACATCTCCTCCCTCATTTCTATCTATCGGCCTAACCGACTGCTGCGCTCTGCAAACGACTTTCGACTAACCTCTGCACTAATACGTACCTCACACTCCCGACTCCAAGACTTCTCCTGCTCTACGCCAATCCTCTGGAATGCTGTACCCCAAGAAATTAGGACTATCCACAATTTGCATGGTTTCAGGCGCTCCCTCAAAACACATTTGTTCAGAGCGGCCTATCACATTCACTAATCAAAGTCATTCTATGTATTCTGTGTAAGTGTGTGTGTGTCTCTAGCCCATTCACTATCTCCATCCCTCAGTCCCTTAAGATGGCTGGAACATCATTGTAAATGCACCATTGTATATAAACACCTATACTTTGTATCTCCCCCATCTCATTGTACATTGTAAGCTGTCACGAGCAGGGGCGACTTATTTAGCTTAAATTATTGTATTGTTAACGTTGTTACTTATGACTTGTGTTCTGAAACGGCTAAACTGTAAAGCGCTGCGGAATATGATGGCGCTATATAAATAAATATTATTATTATTCCTCTGAGCTGCTCCCACCACCTTCCTGTTCCTCATGCCATGTTGGGTCTTGGACCTCATCATCTCCACTACCCTCTTCCAACACCTGCTGTTGGGTGGTCTGGCCAGCACCATGCTCAACAGAAACTGGCACCTGGTCTCATCATCATCAGATGCGTTCTGCGGTGTGCTGACCATCGGCACTGTCTCACCCGCCTCTTCAGATTCAGAGAGACACAGCTGTTGCGCATCACTGCATACTCCCTCTTCACATTACAGAATGCTGCTTGGCTGGGCCCTGTTTTCAAGCCAATAGATTCTGAGAACAGAAGCAGACACTCAGCTGGCTCCTGTACAGAACTCTCTGACTGCCTGGGCAATTTGCCAGGCGGTGAAGAGACAGATGGTTGCCCAACAGTGCTGTGGTCCTGAGAGGAGGTGGAAGCAATTGAAGTCGATGCATTGGCTGACATCCAAACAACAACGGCTTCAATTTGTTCTTCCCGCAGCAGGGGGGTACTCCGAGCTCCTACAAAAGTGCGCATAAAGGAACGCTCACGGAGAAAACTGGTGGATGCTGTGTCACTGGGGGCCGCAGCAGCCACAGAATCCCCACGTCCTCTCCCTGAAGAAACTCCACGACCACGTGCCTTACTCCCTGCCTTCTTCATCTTGGTAGATTGATAAAGAAACTCTGAAAAGTTATAAGGTCTAAGTGTGGTTATTCCGCAGAGACTGCAGTGAACACTGCACACAACTGTTCACTACCCAATGCGTCTCAGCAGGAAGGCAGTCTGTGCGTCAAAACAAAGGCACAAGCATACATCCATGTACCCTGTTTATAAAGCTATATAAAAAAAAATTATGTAGTAGTGACGCACACTTTATTGAGGTACAGTATTACATCGCCATTCACCATCTGTGGCTATGCAGTCTCATCTATATATACCTTATCTATCTGTTGTCATGCTTCCAAGTCGACAGTCACAGTCAGCCATAAATAGCAATTTTCACTATGCACTATGCACTTTGAAAGGTTATGTTTATTAATAAAAATGATTATTGCCACATATTATGAGTATTACATGATGGAAATTGTATAATTTTGTATAAAATATTTAGTGACATTATTCAGCAAATGGAACATTTTAGTAATATCACAGATAATTTGTAATGCTGATGATGTTTTGAAGTCAGACATTCATTGTCTATACAATAAAAATGGTGTACATACTGTTACTTATCCATCATTAATGGATTCAGATATGTACTTGTATGCTTTTATGTACAACCGTATAGCAGATTCCTTAACTAATTTATTTTGTGGTTTGCATTGCTGTTCAACATGTTAATGTATGTGTTTATGTTTGTCAATTCTTTATTTATCTAGATATTAGTTTAAATGAAATCATCATCTTATGGTAGTAAAGGTTATCTTTCTCTTGTTTGAAGTATAGACATTTAAAATTGACAGGTAACAAGGAAATTACTTGATCTAGTATTTAAACATCCTCCTTGACCTGGGCTCCAACACCGCCAGTTGTTGCTCGGAAGTGCTGTTAGCACAGTCAACACTTGCTCCTGTGTTAATGGGGTTCAGTAACGTCAGCTGGTCCTCGGTTGTGCCATTGGCTCTTTTCCTTCTGCTGCCCCTCCGGGTTCCAGCACAGTCAGCTGGTCCTCGTTACTTGCATTGGCTCTTGTACCTTCTGCTACCCGTCCGGGTTCCAGTACCGTCAACTGGTTCTCCGCAGTGCCTTTGGCCTAGGTGCCTCCATCTCGGTATCCGAGTTCCAGCAACGTCTGCTGGTCCTTGGTAGTGCTTTGGAGCACAGGTACCTCCTGCTTAGTAACCGTGTCCCAGTAACGTCAGCTGGTCCTCGGTTGTGCCATTGGCTCTTTTCCTTCTGCTGCCCCTCCGGGTTCCAGTACCGTCAACTGGTTCTCCGCAGTGCCTTTGGCCTAGGTGCCTCCATCTCGGTATCCGAGTTCCAGCAACGTCTGCTGGTCCTTGGTAGTGCTTTGGAGCACAGGTACCTCCTGCTTAGTAACCGTGTCCCAGTAACATCAGCTGGTACAAGATTGTGCTACAAATACAAGATACGGAACAAGAGACACAAGAACAATAAGCAGAAGATCTAAAAGCAGAAGAACATGAAGTATAAGACCAAAATGAAGAGCAAAATATATGCTCTAAATTCTAAGCAGAAGAAGACTAAGCAGTGTATGGGGGTGAGTCCGTTCCTCCTCGTGGTGCCCCTGGAAAATGCCTGCTGCTGCAGGCTAAACTGAACACGGACAAATACTGTTGTAATTTAAATCTTTTGTGACAGCAAGAACGGAAGGATGAAAAATTCATACTTTGACAGATTACAAGTACAGGATTCTCTGTCACAAATAAGAATATGATGAAGAAGATGAAGCAGAATATGAATAAGAATAATAGTTTAATAAGAAGAATATGAGTAATGTTAACAAAGATGAATAGCAAGAAGTTTAAGAAGAAGATAAAGAAGGTGAAGATGAAGAATAATTTGATGAAAAAGATGATGCTGCAGAAGATTATGAAGGAGAAAGTGTGTGAAAAGTTAAAAAGGTGAAGATGAAGAGCATGGAAGTTGTGTAATATACATATTTGCCTAAATATAAAAAACGTTAACATTGTCAATTTCTTCGTCAATCCGAACATCTTTAAAAAAAAAAATATTTATGCTATTCCATTTGATTGGGTTAAACATCTATGCCTTTAATGTCTCCTCAACCTTCCCCAATACATTCTACATTACTCTTTCTTGTTTTCCTTCATGTACAATTAACCAACAAGGCAAGAATGGGTTTTTTTTTAATTTCGATATTTTGTTCCCATAGACTTACATGGGACTTCCGGTATCGGTATCGGGTATCGCCGATATTTTAGTGATATCGGCGATACCATTCCGATTCCGATACTTTAGGATATCGGAAAGTATCGCTCAACTCTACAGGTGGGCCTTGTTTTTCACACGTTTTAATTTTGTGGTTTCCTTTCTTCCTGGCACTAAGAATGTTAAGGCGGATGCCCTCTCGAGGAGTTTCCTTGCGGACTCTCCTGAGCTATCTGATCCCTCTGTTATTTTGAAGGAGGGTGTAGTTCTTTCCGCCATCTCGCCCAATTTGAGACTTGCTCTGGAGGGGTGTCAGGAGGATAGGCCCGAGCGCTGCCCTGTTGGAAAATTGTTTGTCCCGGACCAATGGAAAAAGAGTGTGATGTCTGAGATTCATTGTTCCGCATTGGCTGGGCATCCCGGAATTTTTGGTACCAGAGAGTACCAGAGACTTGGTTAGTCGGTCCTTTTGGTGGCCTACCTTGTCTCGCGATGTCAGGGAATTTGTGCAGTCCTGCGGGACTTGCTCTCGCTCCAAGCCTTGCTCTCGCTCTAGTGGTTTGTTGATGCCATTGCCTGTGCCCAAGAGACCATGGACCCATATATCTATGGATTTCATTTCCGATCTTCCTGTTTCTCAGAGAATGACCACCATCTGGGTAATTTGTGATAGGTTTTCCAAAATGATACATCTTGTGCCATTACTAAGTTGCCTTCCTCCTCTGAATTGGTGCCGTTGTTCCTTCAGCACGTGGTTCGTTTACACGGCATTCCTGAGAACATTGTGTCTGACAGAGGAGTCCAGTTTGTTTCCAGATTTTGGAGGACTTTTTGTTCTAAACTGGGTGTTCAATTGTCTTTCTCCTCGGCATTTCATCCTCAGACCAATGGTCAAACTGAGAGAACAAACCAGACATTGGAGACTTATCTAAGATGCTTTGTGTCTGCTGATCAGGATGACTGGGTCTCTTTTTTGCCTTTGGCTGAGTTTGCTCTTAATAATAGGGCTAGCTCTGCCACTTTGATGTCTCCGTTTTTCTGTAATTCTGGGTTTCACCCTCGATTTTCTTCAGGACAGACGGAGGCTTCTGTCTGTCCAGGTGTTGACTCTGTTGTTGAGCGTATGCAGCAGATTTGGGACCAGGTAGTGGAGAGGTTGTCCCTCTCTCAGGAGAAGGCCCAGCGGTTTGCTAACCGGCATAGGACTGATGGTCCTCGGTTTAAAGTGGGGGCTTGGTCTGGTTGTCCTCAAAGAATATTCCTATGAGAGTAGCATCTCCTAAATTTAAGCCTAGGTTCATTGGACCTTATAAGATCATGGAGATTATTAATCCTGTTTCTTTTCGTTTGCTTCTTCCAGGGACATTTAAGATCCATAACGTGTTCCACAAGTCCTTGTTGAAGAGATTTGTTGAGCCAGTGGTTCCTGCTGCTGTGCCTCCTGACCCTGTTTTGGTTGAGGGCAATCTGGAGTATGTGGTTGAGAAAATATTGGATTCTCGTTTTTCTAGACGAAGACTCCAGTATTTGGTTAAATGGAGAGGTTATGGTCAGGAAGATAATTCTTGGGTGTTTGCTTCGGACATCCATGCTAGGAGACTTATCTGTGCGTATCATAGAACTCATCCTGACCGATCTGGTTGCTCAAATGAGGGTTCGGTGACCCCTCCTCAAGGGGGGGGTACTGTTGTGAATGGGTTTGAGATGAGTTCTGAGCAGAGGCTCCCTCTGGTGGTTACAAGCGGTACTAGTGAGGATTGTGAGGACTGGGAATCAGGTGTTACTGATTGGTCTTATTTAAGGGAATCATTTTCCCATCAGGGTTGCCGGTGATCAATTGTTCTGGTCTGAATCCTTCTTTCCAGTTTCCCTTGTAGCCTGCTGTGTCGTGTCTGCATCTCCTGCTATCAGATAAGACAATTTCTTATTTTGTGTTTTTGCTATATTTTTGCATTTGGTCCTGCACTTCTGTGGGGGCCTTCTGGGTCCCATCCGGGGGCTTTTGCCCTCTCAGTTTAGTTCAGCCACTGAGTTTTGTACTTTTGCTTTTTCCAGTTTTTTCAGTGGCTGCTGTTTTTGTTACACCAGAGAACTAATTTAGGTGGTAGAGGTCGTGTGATCTCAGGTGATTTTGAAATTAGTAGAGTTGGTGTTTTTCAGGGTTTTCTGGGATTGCAGTAAGTACCCTTCCTGTCCTTTTCTATTTAGTTAGTTTGGGCCCCAGCGTTTGCTCATACTATTTTCTTTCTGTGTCAGTATTTCCTCTTGTCTAACCGCCATTACATGTTTGGGGGCTTTCTATTATCTTTGGGGTTCTGCTCCGGGGCAGATAGTTTTCCTATTTCTATCTTTAGGTGTAGTTAGTTTCTCAGGCTGTGACGAGGCATCTAGGACCAACGTAGGAACGCTCCACGGCTGCCTCTAGTTGCGGTGGTTAGTCAGGGTACTGCAATCTCATAGATTCCAACTGCTCTGGTGTATTTCCTTTTTTGCCTGCACTCCTCAGCTACCGTAACATAACAGTTTATTGTCTCGCAAGATCTGCAACACCTGTCTCACATGCTCCTGGTGAGACACAAGATCTGGCAAGTAAATTAAAATGTCATCCAAATATACGACCACAAACACCCCCACAAGGTGACGAAAAATATCATTAACAAAATGTTGGAATACTGCTGGAGCAGTAGTCAGACCAAAAGGCATGACCAGGTTTTCATAATGTCCCTCCGGCGTGTTAAACGCCGTTTTCCACTCATCCCCCTCTTTTATCCTAATCAGATTATACGCCCCCCTGAGATCCAATTTAGAGAACCATTTGGCGCCAACAATTTGATTGAAGAGATCAGGAATAAGAGGGAGTGGATACGGATCTCGAACAGTAATCCGATTAAGTTCGCGGAAATCCAAGCAAGGGCGCAGGCCTCCATCTTTTTTCTTCACAAAGAAGAACCCCGCGGCCACAGGGGAAGATGAAGGTCTAATATGCCCTTTGGCCAGACTTTCAGAAATATAATCTTTCATAGCCTGTCTTTCAGGACCAGAAAGATTATACAACCTAGCTTTAGGCAACTTAGCATCAGGAAGTAGATTAATAGAGCAGTCATACACGCGATGAGGAGGCAACTCCCGACACCCCTCCTCAGAGAAAACATCCCCAAAATCCTCCAAAAAAGGAGGCAATGTACTAGGCATGACCGCACTGATGACTGTGTTCATGCAGTTGCTTTTGCAAAACTCACCCCATTGGCTTATCTCTCTGGACTGCCAATTAATCACAGGGTTATGTTTAACCAGCCAAGGAAGTCCAACACAATGGGAGTAGGTAGACCCTCCAACACAAAACAAGATAATTGTTCCCTATGTATTGCCCCTACCCGAAGGTCAATGTTATGAACCTCATGAACAAAGCTACCTTGGCCGAGAGGCCTGGCGTCAATGGAGAAAATAGGGATCGGTTTGACCAATACACTCAGATGCATACCTTGAGCCTGAGCAAACTGAGCATCAACCAGATTAGCCCCAGAACCACTATCCAGAAGAACAGACAATCTCTTCACTCTAGTACCAACCACAACCTCCACTGGTACAAGGAACTGAGAAGAACCGGCGGATGAAATACATACTCCCAGGTTGTCGTCCACCACACAACCTGGGATTAGCAGTTTTCCGGCGACTTTTTACTTAACAAGACACGGGATGGACATTCTCCAACAAAATGTCCCTCTTTCCCGCAGAAAAAACACCTTCTAGTCCTGCGGCGTGCCGCCAATCCCTACTACGAAAAGATGTCCCTCCCAACTGCATAGGCTCATCCGAACAGACAAGGGGAACCTCAACATAAGGGACTTTAGTAGTAGGTGGAGAAACAACAGGGAGTGGAGTTACCTCACCCCTCTCCCGAAGCCGTCTATCAGTACGGATAGCTAGGGCCATAGCAGCCTCCAGAGAAGGAGGAGACTCATACTGAGCCAAAACCATAAAAATTATCTCCAGTTACCATGGATCCAGTAGCCCAGCTGGCTCTGCAGTTGCAGGGATTATCCATGGAGCTGACGGACAATTTATTACTGCCTGGGATTGGTATATGATGACCCAGATCGGGTCTCTCTTGCTGAGACAAAATTACGTAAGATACAGCAGGGAGATCGTCCTGCAGAGGAATTTGCTTCTGAGTTTCGTAGATGGGCCACAGATACTCAGTGGAATGACCCAGCTCTTAGGAGCCAGTTTTGTCATGGGCTTTCTGATAAATTAAAAGACGTTTTGGCTCAGTATGAGTCTCCTCATTCACTGGAGGCTGCTATGGCCTTAGCTATCCGTACTGATAGACGGCTTCGGGAGAGGGGTGAGGTAACCCCACTCCCTGTTGTTTCTCCACCTACCACTAAAGTCCCTTATGTTGAGGTTCCCCTTGTCTGTTCGGATGAGCCTATGCAGTTGGGAGGGACATCATTTCGTAGGAGGGATTGGCGGTACGCCGCAGGACTAGAAGATGTTTTTTCTGCGGGAAAGAGGGACATTTTGTTGGAGAATGTCCATCCCGTGCCTTGTTGAGCCAAAAGTCGCCGGAAAACTGTTAATCCCAGGTTGTGTGGTGGACGACAACCTGGGAGTATGTATTTCATCCGCCAGTTCTTCTCAGTTCCTTGTACCAGTGGAGGTGGTGGTTGGTATGAGAGTGGAGAGATTGTCTGTTCTTCTTGATAGTGGTTCTGGGGCTAATCTGGTTGACGCTCAGTTTGCTCAGGCTCAAGGTATGCATCTGAGTGTATTGGTCAAACCGATCCCTATATTCTCCATTGACGCCAGGCCTCTCGGCCAAGGTAGCTTTGTTCATGAGGTTCATAACATTGACCTTCGGGTAGGGGCAATACATAGGGAACAATTATCTTGTTATGTGTTGGAGGGTCTACCTACTCCCATTGTGTTGGGACTTCCTTGGTTGGTTAAACATAACCCTGTGATTAATTGGCAGTCCAGAGAAATAAGCCAATGGGGTGAGTTTTGCAAAAGCAACTGCATGAACACAGTCATCAGTGCGGTCGTGCCTAGTACATTGCCTCCTTTTTTGGAGGATTTTGGGGATGTTTTCTCTGAGGAGGGGTGTCAGGAGTTGCCTCCTCATCGCGTGTATGACTGCTCTATTAATCTCCTTCCTGATGCTAAGTTGCCTAAAGCTAGGTTGTATAATCTTTCTGGTCCTGAGAGGCAGGCTATGAAAGATTATATTTCTGAAAGTCTGGCCAAAGGGCATATTAGACCTTCATCTTCCCCAGTAGCCGCGGGGTTCTTCTTTGTGAAGAAGAAAGATGGAGGCCTACGCCCTTGCTTGGATTTCCGCGAACTTAATCGGATTACTGTTCGAGATCCGTATCCACTCCCTCTTATTCCTGATCTCTTCAATCAAATTGTTGGCGCCAAATGGTTCTCTAAATTGGATCTCAGGGGGGCGTATAATCTGATTAGGATAAAAGAGGGGGATGAGTGGAAAACGGCGTTTAACACGCCGGAGGGACATTATGAGAACCTTGTCATGCCTTTTGGTCTGACTACTGCACCAGCAGTATTCCAACATTTTGTTAATGACATTTTTCGTCACCTTGTGGGGCTGTTTGTGGTTGTATATTTGGACAACATTTTAATTTACTCGCCAGATCTTGTGTCTCATCAGGAGCATGTGAGACAGGTGTTGCAGATCTTGCGAGACAATAAACTATACGCCAAATTGGAGAAGTGTGTATTTGCCGTACAGGAACTTCAGTTTTTGGGTTTTTTGGTGTCAGCCTCCGGTTTCCGTATGGACCCTGAAAAGGTGAGAGCAGTGCTTGAATGGGATCAGCCAGGGGATCTTAAGGCTCTGCAGCGTTTTTTGGGGTTTGCTAACTACTACCGGAAATGTATTTGTAATTTCTCATCTGTCGTCAAACCTCTCACTGACATGACAAGAAAAGGGACGGATTTTTCTAAATGGTCGGACAAAGCTTGCCAAGCCTTTTCCTCTTTGAAGAAATGTTTTGCTTCGGCACCCGTTCTCATCCAACCAGATGCATCTCAGCCGTTCATTGTGGAGGTGGATGCGTCTGACGTAGGGGTGGGTGCTATATTGTCCCAGGGTCCGTCCCCTGGTAAATGGCATCCGTGCGCTTTCTTTTCTAAGAAATTGTCGTCCGCCGAAAGGAATTATATCGGCAATAGGGAACTTTTGGCCATTAAGTTAGCTTTTGAAGAATGGCGTCACTTTTTGGAGGGGGCAGTCCACCCGGTTACCGTTATTACTGATCACAAGAACCTGTTGTATTTGGAATCCGCTAAGCGTCTGAATTCCAGACAAGCTCGATGGTCGTTGTTTTTTACCAGGTTTAATTTTGTCGTCACTTATCGTCCGGGGTCTAAGAATGTAAAGGCTGATGCCTTGTCTCGCAGTTTCCCAGGGGCCGGGATAACGGATGACCCGAGTCCTATCCTTCAGGAGGGGGTGGTAGTGTCGGCTGTATTTTCTGAGCTTGAGGAGGAGGTGTTAGAGACTCAGGGGGACGCCCCTGCAGGACCTCCAGGGAGACTGTTTGTCCCAAATCTGTTGAGACAAAAGGTTATTGAGGCACATCATAATTCTGCTCTAGCAGGACATCCAGGGAGTAAGGCTACTTTAGATCTCCTTTCTCGCCGGTTTTGGTGGCCTAATGCTAATAAAGATGTTATAACTTTTGTCGCGTCATGTGGGGTGTGTGCTCGCTCTAAAACCCTCATACCCGTCCGTCTGGGACCCTTTTACCCTTGAAACTTCCGGAGCGTCCATGGACTCATTTATCTATGGACTTCATTATGGACCTTCCTCCGTCGTCAGGGAATACTGTCATACTGGTGGTTGTTGACAGGTTCAGTAAGATGGCACATTTCGTTGCTCTTCCTGCACTCCCTAATGCTAAAACTCTGGCGCAGGTGTTCATTAGGGAGATCGTTAGACTTCATGGGTTGCCTTCTGATGTGGTGTCAGATAGGGGGTCTCAGTTTGTGTCCAAATTTTGGAGGGCATTTTGTTTACGTCGGGGGATGCAATTGTCATTTTCCTCGGCTTTTCATCCGCAGACCAATGGTCAGACAGAGCGTCTGAATCAGAGCTTAGACACATATCTCCGGTGTTTTGTTTCAGAGAACCAAGAGGACTGGTCTTCTTTCTTGCCTCTGGCAGAGTTCGCTCTTAACAACAGGCGGAGCGAGTCCACTGGTAAGTCCCCGTTTTTTGGGGCATATGGTTTCCATCCCCAGTTTTGTACTTTCAATGGGGGGGCCCTTCTGGGGTTCCTGAGGAGGAGCGTTTCTCGTCGTCACTTGCTTCTGTGTGGCGAGGTGTATTGAATAATCTGAGTGCGATGGGGAACCGTTACAAACGTATGGCTGATAGGAGGAGAGTTTCTGGTCCAGATCTGAATGTGAACGATCTGGTATGGTTGTCTACCAGGAATATAAAACTTAAGGTGCCCTCCTGGAAACTGGGTCCCAGATTCATCGGGCCGTACAGGATCAGTTCCATAATTAATCCTGTGGCATTTCGTCTGGACCTCCCTCCTACGTTTAAAATTCATAATGTGTTCCACAAGTCATTACTTAAAAGGTATGTGGCACCAGTCATACCGTCACCTCTACCTCCTCCTCCTGTGTTGGTCAATGGTAACTTGGAATTTCAAGTATCAAAGATCATTGACTCACGTCTGAATCGCCGGTCCCTTCAGTACTTGGTGCATTGGAAGGGGTATGGTCCAGAGGAGAGGACGTGGGTCCCTGCGTCTGATGTTAACGCAGATCGTTTGGTTCGGACCTTCCACAGAACTCACCCGGGCAGGCCTGGCCCTGAGGGTCCGGAGGCCCCTCGTAGAAGGGGGGGTACTGTCATGTGTGCATTGCCACGAAGATCGTCGCGGTTGCACATTTTGACTTCTCACAGCTGATCTGCTGTTTCTTTGTGTTTGGCAGCTAGGGAGTTAATTCTGTCTGTGCTCGGTGCTGGGACTGGGTGCAGTTTCTCCCGGCTGCAATTGATTATTTGTTGATTGGTTTCCTTTAAATTCCTGGTTGTCTGCTTGGGGAGTTGCCAGTGAAACCTTCATGCAGACCACAGATAGGAATGAATCTGTATAGACTTTAGTTGTGAGCTCCTTAGTTGTTCTAAGCTCAACTTGGTTAGAGTTTATTTCCCAGACCATTTATGTTCCTTTGGTGTTTGAGTGTGTATGCAAGCGAGTGTTATCCTGTCTGTCTTATATGTCTAATCTGTGTATTTAGCTGAGATCAGCCCATATCCCTTTGGTGGTAGTCAGGATCCTTCTTAGGACTGATTACAGGGTTCAGGGTCTGATAGGAGACAGGGTTAGGTTGGAGACTTGGACCTCTGAACCATTATCAGTACCTCCAAGGTGAGGGATTAGTTAGGACCCCAGTTTAGGGTCAGGTTAGATCCCGGTCCACCTCTTTCCTGTTTCAGCTCATCAAGTCCTCAAGATTAACCCTGAGTTCAGCAGATATCGTGTCAGGTAAATCTATTCTATACTTACATGCTGATGTTGCTATACTAGTTGTTGTATAGAGTGTTGTTCCTGTATTAATAGTTTACTGACATTGTATACATATCATTAGACAGCGTGACAGACCCTGAACCCTGTAATCAGTCCTAAGAAGGATCCTGATTACCACCAAAGGGATATGGGCTGATCTCCGCTAAATACACAGATTAGACATATAAGACAGACAGGATAGCACTCACTTGCATACACACTCAAACACCGAAGGAACATAAATGGTCTGGGAAATAAACTCTAAACAAGTTGAGCTTACAACAGCTAAGGAGCTCTCAACTTAAGTCTATACAGATTCATTCCTATCTGTGGTCTGCATGAAGGATTTCACTGGCAACTCCCAAAGCAGACAACCAGGAATTTAAAGGAAACCAATCAACAAATAATCAATTGCAGCCGGGAGAAACTGCACCCAGTCCCAGCACCGAGCACAGACAGAATTAACTCCCTAGCTGCCAAACACAAAGAAACAGCAACTCAGCTGTGAGAAGTCAAAATGTGCAACCGCGACGATCTTCGTGGCAATGCACACATGACACTAACTAAATAGAAAAGGATAGGAAGGGTACTTACTGCAATCCCAGAAAACCCTGAAAAGCACCAACTCTACTAATTTCAAAACACCTGAGATCACACGACCTCTACCACCTAAATTAGTTCTCTGGTGTAACAAAATCAAAACAGCAGCCACTGAAAAAACTGGAAAAAGAAAAAGTACAAACATCAGTGGCTGAACTAAACTGAGAGGGCAAAAGCCCCCGGAGGGGACCTTGAAGGCCCCCACAGAAGTGCAGGACAAAATGCAAAAATATAGCACAAAAACAAAAAGAAGAAAATGTCTTATCTGTTAGCAGGAGATGCAGACACGACACAGCAGGCTACAGGGAAACTGGAATCAAGGATTCAGACCAGAACAACTGATCACCGGCAACCCTGATGGGAAGGTGACTCCCTTATATAAGACCAGTCAGTAACACCTGATTCCCAGTCCTCACAATCTTCACTGGACAGACCAGCACCGCTTGTAACCACCAGAGGAAGCCTCTGCTCAGAACTCATCTCAAACCCATTCACAACACCTATGACTGTCCTATCGACCTCTTGCCTGGCGCAGAACCTCCTCGGGGAAGGGTCTATCCCCTCTCTCTTCCTGAGACAGAGGCCATGTCGCAATATATTCAGGAGAACCTGGCAAGAGGGTTTATTAGGAAGTCGGTGTCACCGGCAGGGGCGGGATTTTTCTTCGTGCAGAAGAAAAACGGAGAATTGCGTCCGTGTATTGATTACAGGGGTCTTAACGCCATCACCGTTAAAAACAAGTACCCGTTGCCCCTGATTTCTGAGCTTTTTGATAGGCTTCGGGGAGCAAGAGTATTCACTAAACTAGATCTGCGCGGTGCTTATAACCTGATTCGCATCCGTGAGGGGGACGAATGGAAGACGGCTTTTAATACCAGGGATGGGCATTACGAATATCTGGTGATGCCCTTTGGCTCTGTAATGCTCCAGCCGTTTTCCAAGACTTTGTCAATGACATCATCCGGGATATGCTCTCCACCTCGGTCGTAGTCTATCTGGATGATATACTCATCTTCTCTCCAGATATTGACTCCCACCGGAGAGATGTCTGCAGAGTCTTCGACCTCTTACGGGCTAATTCCCTCTATGCTAAGTTAGAGAAATGTATGTTTGAGCTGGAGTCTTTACCTTTCCTTGGTTATATCATCTCAACCCAGGGATTGGCTATGGATCCGGCCAAACTACAGGCTGTGATGGACTGGCAGGAACCTCACTCTCTAAAAGCGGTGCAGCGCTTTATGGGGTTCATTAATTACTATCGTCAGTTCATTCCGCATTTCTCTACCTTGGTAGCTCCCTTGGTAGCCCTCACCAAAAAGGGAGCAAATCCCAAATTGTGGTCGGAAGAGGTCTCCACGGCTTTCTCTTCTATTAAGTCTCATTTTGCTAGCGCTCCCATCCTACATCGCCCCGATGTTGATAAGCCATTTTTATTGGAGGTGGATGCCTCATCCGTTGGTGCTGGAGCAGTCCTCTTCCAAAAGGATGCTCAAGGTCGGAAGCATCCTTGTTTCTTCTTCTCTAAGACCTTCACTTCAGCGGAGAGGAATTATTCCATTGGGGATAGGGAGTTGCTAGCCATGAAGTTGGCCTTCTCTGAGTGGAGACATCTGTTGGAGGGGGCCCGTTTTCCCTTCCAAGTCTTCACCGACCACAAAAATTTGGTGTATCTGCAGACAGCTCAGCGGCTTAACTCTCGCCAGGCCAGATGGTCCTTGTTCTTCTCTCGGTTTAATTTCACACTCCATTTCCTCTCTGGAGAGAAGAACATTCGTGCCGACGCTCTCTCTCGCTCTGTGGTGTCCTCTGAAGAGGAGGTAGAGGAGCCTCGGCTTATTGTTCCCACAGAGAGCCTGAGAACAGGGCTCCGGTTTCAGTAGAGTCTGTGCCCCCGGGCAAGACTTTTGTGCCTACCAATTTGCGACCGGAGGTACTATCTTGGGCACATTCGTCCAGGGTTGGTGGACATTTTGGGGCAAAGAGGACATCTGAATTGCTGGCGAGGACATATTGGTGGCCGCATATGGTCCGTGATGTTGGGGACTATGTTCGGGCGTGTGTCTCCTGCGCCAAAAATAAGTCTCCACGACAACGGCCAGCTGGTTTACTTTATCCTTTGCCGGTGGCAGACAGGCCCTGGGAGATGGTTGGAATGGACTTTGTGGTGGGCTTGCCCAAGTCTCGGGGTTGCACCATCATTTGGGTAATCACCGACCATTTCTCTAAAATGGTGCATCTGGTGCCACTACCACGGTTACCTTCTGCACGGGCTCTGGCAGCGTTGTTCGTTAGGCACATCTTCCGTCTACATGGCATGCCGGACAAAATTGTCAGTGACCGAGGTCCCCAGTTTGCGTCTCGGTTCTGGAGAGAGCTTTGTCGTCTACTCAGTATTGAGTTAAATCTCTCTTCAGCGTATCATCCTGAGACGAATGGGTTGGTAGAGAGGGCCAACCAGACCTTGGTCACCTATCTACGACATTTTGTCTCTGCCAGGCAGGATGACTGGGCATCCTTGCTACCATGGGCTGAGTTTGCATTAAACAATGCTGTGGCTGACTCCACCGGACAGACTCCTTTCCTTCTGAACTACGGTCAGCATCCGTGGGTTCCGGTGCCCATGCCCGTGTCTTCCGCTGACTCCAGGGTGGCAGACTGGGCTGTGGAGGCATGGGACATTTGGGACCGTACCCAGGATGCCATTCAGGCGTCCAAGGAGAGGATGAGGTCCTCTGCCGACGCACATCGGCGCCCCGCTCCAACATTTGCTCCTGGGGACTTGGTGTGGCTCTCCGCCCGTAACATCAGGCTGCGAGTTGAGTCCACTAAGTTGGCACCATGCTACCTGGGTCCTTTCGAGGTCCTCGAGCAGGTTAACCCTGTGGTATACCGTTTGGCTCTTCCACCACGCCTGGGTATCTCCGACACCTTTCATGTATCCCTACTGAAACCCGTGCTCATGTCCCGGTTTTCTGAGTCATCTGCCGGGACATCGGGTTCATCTACGGATGACCATGAGGTGAACGCCATCGTAGGGTGTAAGGTGGTACGGGGCAAAAAGTTTTATTTGGTGGACTGGAGGGGTTATGGGCCTGAGGATAGGTCTTGGGAGCCTGCCGAGCATATTCACGCTCCGCAGCTCATCGCTGTCTTTGAGCGCAGCGAGGCCCAAAGAAGGGGGGGCCCTAGGAGGGGGGGTAATGTTAGGGTTCGATTTCCCGCTGCTGCACAAGGGGAGTCTCGAACCCGTCCCGCTGCAGTCTCCCATTCATCTCCGGCCGCAGTGGAGCCTGCTCAGCAGAGACGTCGGTCCAGGCGTCTTGCCCCCTCCTCTACTGTGCAGTGACTTGCTGATGCCTTTCCTGGATCTGCTATTATAGCCAGTGCTGGAGCAGTCGTCTTTGAGACAAAGTCCTGCGTTTTCCCATCTGAGCATGCCCAGAGTGAGATCTCTCATTGGAGATCAGGGGTCACATGTTCAGGTGCTGCAGCGGCTCCTATTGGTCCGCCAGGAAGGTCATGTAGCTACTTTTGTTTGTAACAGCTTCTCATTGGTCCTTGTTCCTGGAAGGTCCTGTAGCTGTTGCTATAAAAGGGTAGCATGGCTGGGCCGCCATGCGCTAATATCAATCATTGTATGCTATGCGCCAGTGTGGTCATGTGTATGTGTGGATAGGTACCCGGCTGAAATAAGCCACTAGAATACCGACTTAATCGGTGAGGAGTTTGGTATGGTAGCTGATCAGGGTCAGTGTCCTAGATGCCCTAGATTACCGGCATAACCGGTGAGGAGTTTTGATTGCCGTATTCAGGGTCTGGCGTTCAGACGCCATAGATTGCGGGTGACTCCCGCGAGGACATTAGCACATGATCACGCTTTATAAACGCGTAGCACTTAACTGTGTACCTGAGAGCCTGACAGGACACAGTACTTTTTCTCAGCGGCCCTGTGACGTAACAGGGTTCGCTTTCAACGCTAGACAGCGCCCTAGCTGTCACGGGTGTGTCGCGGCGGAGATCGTCGCGATTGCACACCCTGACTTCGCACAGCTGAGTTTCTGGTGCTGGGTGTTTTTCGGCACTGAGGGAGTTAATTCTTTCTCTCTCGGTGCTGGGCTGACCAGCCTCGCCCAGCTGCGATTGATGTTTTGTTAATTAGCTTCCTTCATATATCTGCTGGTCTGCTGGGGAAGTTGCCGGTGAAAGCATTCATTCAGACCAGCAGAGCGGATCGTATCTGAGAAGACTTAAGCTAAGAGTGCCTGTTGTGGTTTTTCCTCTCCTCGCTTATTGTTTATCTCCTTAACCTTTTGTGTTCCTCTGTAGTGGAAGTGTTGTATGCAAGGCTGTGTTTTCTTTACCCCTTGTCTGTCTCGTTTGTCTAAAGGGTATGCCACACTAAACAACATCGCTAACGGGATCGCTAAAAAACGTCACTATTTAGCGATCCCTTTAGCGATGTTGTTGTGTGCGGCATCTACCAGCGACGTGGCCCCTGCTGTGATCTCGTCCGTCGTCCTGATCGTTCCGGACCCTATTTTCATCGCTGGCTTCCCGCTGGTAAGTATCTAATCGCTGAGTGTGGCACCTTTTTTAGCGATTTAGCGGTACTTTTGTACCGCTAAAGTCGTTAAGGAGATCGCTAACCGCGATAGCGTCCTTAACGATATCGCTAAATTAGGTAGCTACTAGCGATATAGAAACAATCCCGCTAGCGATCTCATTAGTATGCGACGCTAACGAGATCGCTAGCGGGATTGTGTAGTGTGGCAGTACCTTTAGACTGTGTGTAAGCTGTGACCTGCCCATTCCCTGTGGTGGTAATCAGGGTCCTTCTCAGGACTAGATTACAGTGGTCAGGGATCTACAGGAGACAGGGTTACGCTGGCGGCCTGGACCTCTGTACCATTAACAGTACCTCCAGGTAGAGGGACTAGTCAGGACCCCAGTTCAGGGTCAGCATAGACCCCGGTCCACCTCTATCCAGAGACAGCGTGACACGTACACAGTATTGACCCACAATACATAGGATATTATGTCAGGTAAGACATTGCTGGCAGATACTATGTATACATGTTGATTTTCTCTATTATATGAAATTTAGAATGATGTCACATTAGATATAGGTTGCTATCTTTGAATATATCTGTTATACGTCGTGACATTTTCACCGGCCATCTAAAGATTCTCCCCAGCCACCATGGATCCAGTAGCCCATTTAGCTCAGCAGTTGCAGAGTTTGTCCATGGAGCTGACGGACGTTAAATCCAAGGTTTTGTACCCCCGGGAGCAAACCAGATTTGAACCTAAAGTAGCTCTCCCGGACAGGTTCACTGGTGGGCGGGACAAGTTTTTTTACTTTCCGGGAAGCATGTAAATTGTATTTTCGGCTGCGGCCGCAGTCGTCGGGGAGTGAGGATCAGAGGGTGGGAATTGTCATCTCGCTCTTACAAGGGGACCCTCAATCCTGGGCGTTCTCTCTCCCCCCGGGCTCCCCGGCTCTCCAGTCAGTGGACCGATTTTTTACAGCCCTGGGTCTGGTATATGATGACCCGGATCGGGTCTCCCTTGCTGAAATGAAGTTACGTAGGATACAGCAGGGAGATAGTCCGGCGGAGGAATTTTCTTCAGAGTTCCGTAGGTGGGCCACGGATACTCAGTGGAATGACCCGGCTCTTAAGAGCCAGTTTTGTCAAGGTTTATCTGACAAATTAAAAGATGTGTTGGCTCAGTATGATTCTCCCCCGTCACTGGAGGCCGCTATGGCTCTTGCTATTCGCATTGATAGACGGCTTCGGGAGAGGTGTGGGGTAACTCCGCCCCCTGTGATGACTCCACCTCCTTCTAAAGTCCCTAATATTGAGGTTCCCCTGGTTTGATCCAAGGAACCTATGCAGTTGGGAGGGACATCATTCCGAGGGAGGGGATCGACGGTGCGCCGCAAAACAAGAAGGTGTTTCTTCTGCGGGAGAGAGGGACATTTTATTGAGGGGTGTCCATCCCGTACTGTACTGAGCAAGAAGTCGCCGGAAAACTATTAATCCCAGGTTGTGTGGTGGACGACAATCTGGGAGTATGTATTTCGTCCCCAAGTCCGTCTCAGTTTCTCGTACCAGCGGAGGTGGTGGTAGGTACGAGAACTGAGAGGATTTCTGTTCTTCTGGATAGTGGGGCCGCGGCTAATCTGGTGGACGCTCGGTTTGCCCAGGTGCAAGGTATGCAACTGAGTGTATTGGCCAAACCTATCCCTATATTCTCTATTGACGCCAGGCCTCTCGGTCAAGGTAGCTTTGTGCAAGCCGTGCATAACATAGACCTTCGAGTGGGGGCAATACATAAAGAGCTATTGTCTTGTTATGTGTTGGAGGGCCTTCCCACTCCTATTGTATTGGGACTTCCTTGGTTAACTAAACATAACCCAGTTATTAATTGGCAATCCAGAGAGATAAGCCAGTGGGGTGAATTTTGCAATAGTAACTGCATGAACACGGTCATCGGTACGGTCGTGCCTAGAACCTTACCTCTTTTTCTGGAGGACTTTGAGGATGTGTTTTCAGAGGAAGGGTGTCAAGAATTACCTCCTCATCGCGCATATGACTGTGCTATAAAATTGCTTCCTGATGCTAAGTTACCAAGATCTAGGTTATATAACCTTTCTGGTCCTGAGAGGCAAGCTATGAAGGACTACATTTCGGAAAGTCTGGCCAAGGGGCATATTAGACCTTCATCTTCCCCAGTGGCCGCGGGGTTCTTCTTTGTGAAGAAAAAAGATGGAGGCCTACGCCCTTGCCTGGATTTCCGTGAGCTTAATCGGATTACGGTCCGAGATCCGTATCCGCTCCCACTTATTCCTGATCTCTTCAATCAGATTGTGGGCGCCAAATGGTTCTCTAAGTTGGATCTCAGGGGGGCGTATAATCTGATTAGGATAAAGGAGGGGGATGAGTGGAAGACGGCGTTTAACACTCCGGAGGGACATTATGAGAACCTTGTCATGCCTTTCGGTCTGACTACTGCCCCGGCGGTGTTACAACATTTTGTTAATGACATCTTTCGCCACCTAGTGGGACAGTTTGTTGTCATTTATCTAGATGACATCTTAATTTACTCGCCGGATCTTGTGTCTCATCAGGAGCATGTGAGACAAGTGTTGAAGATCTTGCGAGATAAACTGTACGCCAAATGGGAGAAGTGTGTATTCGCTGTACAAGAACTTCAGTTTTTAGGATTCTTGGTGTCAGCCTCCGGTTTCCGTATGGACCCTGGGAAAGTGAAGGCTGTGCTTGAATGGGATCGGCCAGAGGATCTTAAAGCACTGCAGCGTTTCCTGGCGTTTGCTAACTACTACCGGAAATGTATTCGTAATTTCTCATCTGTTGTCAAACCTCTCACTGACATGACAAAAAAAAGGGACGGATTTTTCTAGGTGGTCTGACAAAGCTTGTCAAGCATTTTCCTCCTTGAAAAAATGTTTTGCTTCAGCACCCATACTCATCCAACCTGATGCATCACAACCGTTCATTGTGGAGGTAGACGCATCTGATGTAGGAGTGGGTGCGGTATTATCTCAAGGTCCGTCCCCTGGTAAATGGCATCCGTGCGCTTTCTTCTCTAAAAAATTGTCGTCCGCCGAGAGGAATTATGATGTCGGCAATAGGGAACTCTTGGCCATTAAGTTGGCTTTTGAAGAGTGGCGTCACTTTTTGGAGGGGGCAGTCCACCCGGTCACCGTCATTACTGATCACAAGAACCTGCTGTATTTAGAGTCTGCAAAACGTCTGAATTCCAGACAAGCTAGATGGTCGTTGTTTTTTACCAGGTTTAATTTTGTCGTCACATATCGTCCTGGGTCAAAAAATGTAAAGGCTGATGCCTTATCTCGTAGTTTCCCGGGGGCCGGGAAGACGGATGACCCGGTTCCTATTCTTCAGGAGGGAGTTGTGGTGTCGGCTGTATGCTCTGAGCTTGAGGAGGAGGTATTGGAGGCTCAGGGGACGCCCCTGTAGGACCTCCAGGGAAACTGTTTGTTCCAGATCAGTTAAGACAAAAGGTTATCGAGGCACATCATAATTCTGCTTTGGCAGGACACCCAGGGAGTAAAGCAACTTTAGATCTCGTTTCTCGCCGGTTTTGGTGGCCTAACTTAAATAAAGAGGTGGTAACTTTTGTCGCGTCCTGTGGGGTATGTGCGCGCTCTAAGACCCCACATACCCGTCCGTCTGGGGCCCTTTTACCGTTGAAAATCCCGGAGCGTCCATGGACCCATCTGTCTATGGACTTCATTACGGACCTTCCTCCGTCTTCAGGTAAAACTGTCATACTAGTTGTAGTTGACAGGTTCAGCAAAATGGCACATTTTATTGCTCTTCCTGCTCTTCCTAATGCTAAAACTCTGGCGCAGGTGTTCATTGGGGAGATTGTGAGACTTCACGGGTTGCCTTCCGATGTGGTGTCGGATCGGGGGTCTCAGTTTGTGTCCAAATTCTGGAAGGCATTTTGTTCTCGTCGGGGGATGCAGTTGTCATTTTCTTCGGCTTTTCATCCGCAGACCAATGGTCAGACAGAGCGTCTGAATCAGAGCTTAGAGACATATCTCCGGTGTTTTGTCTCAGAGAACCAAGAGGACTGGTCTTCTTTCTTGCCTCTGGCAGAGTTCGCTCTTAACAATAGGCGGAGCGAGTCCACTGGTAAGTCCCCGTTTTTTGGGGCATATGGTTTTCACCCCCAGTTTTGTACTTTCAATGGGGGGGGCTCTTCTGGGGTTCCTGAGGAGGAACGATTTTTGTCGTCACTTGCTTCAGTGTGGAGAGGAGTGCTTAATAATCTGAGCACTATGGGGAACCGATACAAACGTATGGCTGATAGGAGGAGAGTGTCTGGTCCGGACCTAAGTGTGAACGATCTGGTATGGTTGTCTACCAAGAATATAAAACTTAAGGTTCCCTCCTGGAAACTCGGTTCCAGATTCATCGGCCATACAGGATCAGTTCAATAGTTAATCCGGTGGCTTTCCGTCTTGACCTCCCTCCTACATTTAAAATCCACAATGTGTTCCACAAATCGTTGCTTAAGAGTACGTGGCACCAGTTATACCGTCACCTCTACCTCCTCCTCCAGTGGTGGTCAATGGTAATTTGGAGTTTCAGGTATCGAAGATCATTGACTCACGTCTGAATCGCCGGTCCCTTCAGTACCTTGTTCATTGGAGGGGGTATGGTCCCGAGGAGAGGATGTGGGTTTCTGCATTGGATATTAACGCAGACCGTTTGGTTCGGGCCTTCCACACTACTCACCCAGATAGACCAGGCCCTGAGGGTCCAGAGGCCCCTCGTAGAAGGGGGGGTACTGTCACGGGTGTGTCGCGGCGGAGATCGTCGCGATTGCACACCCTGACTTCGCACAGCTGAGTTTCTGGTGCTGGGTGTTTTTCGGCACTGAGGGAGTTAATTCTTTCTCTCTCGGTGCTGGGCTGACCAGCCTCGCCCAGCTGCGATTGATGTTTTGTTAATTAGCTTCCTTCATATATCTGCTGGTCTGCTGGGGAAGTTGCCGGTGAAAGCATTCATTCAGACCAGCAGAGCGGATCGTATCTGAGAAGACTTAAGCTAAGAGTGCCTGTTGTGGTTTTTCCTCTCCTCGCTTATTGTTTATCTCCTTAACCTTTTGTGTTCCTCTGTAGTGGAAGTGTTGTATGCAAGGCTGTGTTTTCTTTACCCCTTGTCTGTCTCGTTTGTCTTAGACTGTGTGTAAGCTGTGACCTGCTCATTCCCTGTGGTGGTAATCAGGTCCTTCTCAGGACTAGATTACAGTGGTCAGGGATCTACAGGAGACAGGGTTACGCTGGCGGCCTGGACCTCTGTACCATTAACAGTACCTCCAGGTAGAGGGACTAGTCAGGACCCCAGTTCAGGGTCAGCATAGACCCCGGTCCACCTCTATCCAGAGACAGCGTGACACGTACACAGTATTGACCCACAATACATAGGATATTATGTCAGGTAAGACATTGCTGGCAGATACTATGTATACATGTTGATTTTCTCTATTATATGAAATTTAGAATGATGTCACATTAGATATAGGTTGCTATCTTTGAATATATCTGTTATACGTCGTGACACTAGCGTGTTTTCTTGCCACTCAGTTGTGTCTAGTGAGTGCGCACACATCGCCATATAGCGCTGCGGCTCTCCTTCTAGCGACTCTGTGGAGTAACAGAGTTAGCACTTATTGCCACAGCGCATTACGGCATTTATGTTGGCGACTCTGCGGGATAACAGAGTTTGCTTCTCGCACCATTTCTACTAGCAGCAGGCTCCGCTTGCACGGTGGACCCCAGGCTGCGAACGCACCTCTCTACTTTATATATTTGGTGCGTTCCGCAGACCCTTAACACATGTGTAATTAATGTTAATCAAACAATATACAAAATATAATATATGGATATACCAAATGAAAAAACCGCAAGGACTATATTAAACCAAACTGCATAATCCAGAAATATCCAATAGCACAGAAAAAACAGTCATAAGGTCAATTGTACAAAAATAGAAAAAATCTTTATTTATACCACAAAGAGTAAGAGCACAAAGAGAAAACAATTAAAAAGTGCTACATAAGACATATACCAAAAACATGCAGGGAGCAGCGTATGTGAACATGCCAGAAAATAATAAACATCAGTGAAAAACCTAACATAAGGCTAAGTATACCAACCAAACCATAAATGATAATAATCACCACATAAGAATCATAAAAATGATAATAATGACCACAGGGGCGGCAGGAGCAGTGTGTGTGGCCAGCCTTATTTATACTTTGATATGTATGCCATCCTTGTTTATTTCTGTTATTAATATGTGGTCATTATTATCATTTTTCTGATTCTTATGTGGTGATTATTATCATTTATGGTTTGGCTGGTATACTTAGCCTTATGTTAGGTGTTTCACTGATGTTTATTATTTTCTGGCATGTTCACATACGCTGCTCCCTGCATGTTTTTGGTATATGTCTTACTAGCTGTTTCCAGCCAGCTAACGCTCGACACGCTCATTGCTATCTACTGTAATTAACGCTTATGGTGATTAAACTAAATAAATAATGCAAATTAATGCATACCATTTAATAGCTTACGCATGTGGTAATGTGTGGGGACGGAGCCTCATGTGGTAATGTGGGGGACGGAGCCTCGTGTGTAATGTGTGGGGACGGAGCCTCGTGTGTTAATGTGTGGGGACGAGCCTCGGTGGTATGTGGGGGACGAGCCTCTGTGGTGAATGTGTGGGGAGGAGCCTCATGTGGTAATGTGTGGGGAGAGCCTCGCATGGTAATGTGTGGGGAAGGAGCCTCATGGTAATGTGTGGGGAAAGCCTCATGTGGTAATGTGGTGGGGAAAATGTAATGTGTGGTAATGATTGGTGGGGGCGGGTTTATGGTGGTAATGTGGTGGGGGCTGGATTATGAGCGGTAATGTGGTGGGGGGCGGGACTTATGTGTGGTAATGTGGTGGGGTTGGATTATGAGGGTAATGTCGTGGGGGCGGGATTATGTGTGGTAATGTGGTGGGGTGGGATTATGTGTGGTAATGTGGTGGGGGGCGGGATTATGTGTGGTAATGTGGGGGGTGGGATTATGTGTGGTAATGTGGTGGGGGGCGGGATTATGTGTGGTAATGTGGTGGGGTCGGGATTATGTGTGTTAATGTGGTGGGGGGGGGATTATGGTGGTAATGTGGTAGGGGGGGGATTATGTGTGTTAATGTGGTGGGGGGGGGATTATGAGTGGTAATGTGGTGAGGGCGGATTATGAGCGGTAATGTGGTGGGGGGCGGGATTATGTGTGGAATGTGGTGGGGGGCTGGATTATTGTGGTAATGTGGTGGGGGGCGGGATATGTGTGGTAATGTGGTGGGGGCGGGATTATGTGTGGTAATGTGGTTGGGGGCGGGATTATGTGTGGAATGTGGTGGAGGCGGGATTATGTGTGGTAATGTGGTGGGGGGTGGGATTATGTGTGGTAATGTGGTGGGGGGCGGGATTATGTGTGGTAATGTGGTGGGGGTGGGATTATGTGGTGGTAATGTGGTGGGGGGCAGGATTATGTGTGGTAATGTGGTGGGGGGCGAGATATGTGGTGGGGATGTGGTGGGGGCAGGATTTGTGTGTGTGATGTGGTGGGGGGGCGTATTGTGTGTGGTGATGTGGGGGGGCAGGATTGTGTGGTGAATGTGGTGGGGGGCGGATTATGTGTGGTAATGTGGGGGGTGGGATTATGTGTGTAATGTGGTGGGGGCAGAATTATGTGTGTAATGTGGTGGGGGGCGGGATTTGTGTTGTGATGTGGTGGGGGGCGGAATTGTGTGTGATATGTGGTGGGGGGGCGGGATTGTGTGTGGTAATGTGGTGGGGGGGGGGATTGTTGTGGTAATGTGGTGGGGGGTGGGATTGTGATGCGATAATGTGGGGGTGGGACTGTTGTGAAGTGGGGGGGTGGGATTGTGTGGGTAGTGGGCGCGGATAGGTGATAATGTGGTGGGAGCGGAGCTACTGTGCAGGGGCGGGATTAGCGAGTAATCACGATGTCTCTTATATATATAGATGTGGCACTTTTTAATTGTTTTCTCTTTGTGCTCTTACTCTTTGTGGTATAAATAAAGATTTTTTCTATTTTTGTACAATTGACCTTATGACTGTTTTTTCTGTGCTATTGGATATTTCACTGTTATTTAATGTATAGAAAAAAAAATAAATTATTCTAATTACCTACCTTCCACTCCCCTATCACGAAGTGTCCGCTTCTAAAGCTGGCAGCTGACTTCAGCATACAAGTGACGAGAGCACATGACATCACTTCCATGCATCCCCAGTCATGTTCACGCAGATGTCAGCAGCTGGCCTCTGATTGTCAGGCAGCATGTATTGCATTGCACAGACCTGGCAGGTCTCTGCACCGTAATACACTTCAGCTGAATATGCATCTGAGAATGCACATCTAGTTGAAGTTTGCACTGGCGTCAATGGGCCCCTCACTTGCAAGGGCCTGGTAGCGACCTCTGCGACCACAATAGTTACGCCCCTGGCCTTCAACTGGATCTCGAGCCGTGGCAACTTGATTGAACAATCTTTAGGGAGATTGATCTTGTGCAAACCTAGATAGCTCCACCAGGGTCTATTCCTCTGTTATCTTGATAGTATCAAGCCATCGGGTTGCTGGTCTTCTCTTCACTTGTTCCTTCTATTCATCTGTCCATAATAGTTTAGATAGGTCAAATGTGGTGACAGATTCCCTTTAAGATTTGAATGTTGAACACAAATACACTTTGGATATCTGTGTGAACAAGGTGCACGATGTTCGATATTATGATGTAATGATCGCTCCATTCAACTATTTCATTAACGATTCTCGTCCTGTATGAATCCTTGTGTGACATCATTTGCTGATCGTGAGTTATGACTGCATCGTTCATTATTTAAACAAAGCCAAAAATCAGGTAACTTTTTGATTGCAGTGTGTTAAGTATTGCTCACCTCACCTGGTTCCAAGCCCTCTCTGCTTCTATTTGCTAGAAAACCAGATGCCTCTTCAGGGCCCCAAGTAATAGAAGCACACCACGAGGCCATTATTGGGCCCGAGAGTCAGGGGTGCCCTGTGACAGCGCTGTCTCTGCTCCCTCCTCTGCATCGCACATATGCTGATACAGTTGAAATCAATGATAGAGGAGAGAGTGTCAGGTAATGCTCCTTCTCCCATCATTCTCACTATGTTTCTGAAGTAGCCGGCACAATTACGTCATTTCATTATGCGCCTTGCTGTGCTGAGGAGTGGAGCTGCTGAGTAAATGTGCTGCAGAGATCGGAGCAGTGAGGGAACAGGGAGAGGTGAGTATGTGCTTATTTATTTTTAAATCAGTGATTATGAGGTGGCCACACTGCTGGAGTAATATGGGGTGTGCATTATACTATTTGAAGCTGCATTATACCATATGGGGGCTGCATTATACTCTATGGGGGTGCCATTATACTTTTTGAGGCTTCATTATACTCTATGGGGGCTGCATTTGAGACAGTATTATAATTTTTGGGGCTGCATTATACTTTTTGAGGTTGTATTATACTCCGGGGGCTGCATTAATCTTTATAATCTTTATTTTTTATATAGCGCTAACATATTCTGCAGCACTTTACAAGTTTGCACACATTATCGTCACTGTCCACGATGGGGTTCACAATCTAGATTCCCTATCAGTATGTTTTTGGAATGTGGGAGGAAACCGGAGTACCCAGAGGAAACCCACGCAAACACGGGGAGAACATGCAAACTCCTTGCAGATGTTGTCCTTGGTGGGATTTGAACCCAGGACTCCATCTCTGCAAGGCTGCAGTGCTATCGACTGAGCCACCGTGCTGCCCATTATACTCTATGGGGCTGCATTATACTTTATGGTGGCTGTGTTATACTCTATGGGGCTGCAATATACTCTGTGACTGTATTATACTTTATGGGGGCTGCATTGTATTCTATCAGGAACTATTGGGAGTGAATTATACTATGTGCACTACAGTCATGACCAAAAGTTTTGAGAATGACACAAATATTATATTTTCACATGATCTGCTGCCCTCTGGTTTTTATGTGTGTTTGACAGATGTTTTTATCACAGACAGAAATATAATAATTGCAAACATATGAGTAACAAAAGCTTATATTGACAGTTAGAATGAGTTAATGCAGCAAGTAAATATTTCCAGTGTTGAACCTTCTTCTTCAGGACCTCTGCAATTCTCCCTGGCATGCTCTCAATCAACTTCTGGACCAAATCCTGACTGATAGCAGTCCATTCTTGCACAATCAATGCTTTCATTTTATCAGAATTTTTAGGTTTTTGTTTGTCCACCCGTCTCTTGATGATTGACCACAAGTTCTCAATGGGATTAAGATCTGGGGAGTTTCCAGGCCATGGACCCAAAATCTCTATGTTTTGTTCCCTGAGCCATTTAGTTATCACCTTTGCTTTATGGTAAGGTGCTCCATCATGCTGGAAAAGGCATTGTTGATCGCCAAACTGCTCTTGGAGGGTTTGGAGAAGTTGCTCTTGGAGGACATTCTGGTACCATTCTTTATTCATATCTGTGTTTTTAGGCAAGACTGTGAGAGAGCCGATTCCCTTGGCTGAGAAGCAACCCCACACATGAATGGTTTCAGGATGCTTAACAGTTGGCATGAGACAAGACTGGTGGTAGCGCTCACCTTGTCTTCTCCGAATGAGGCGTTTTCCTGATGTCCCAAACAATCGAAAAGGGGATTCATCAGAGAAAATAACTTTACCCCAGTCCTCAACAGTCCAATGCCTGTACCTTTTGCAGAATATCAGTCTGTCCATGATGTTTTTTCTGGAGAGAAGTGGCTTCTTTGCTGCCCTCCTTGAGACCAGGCCTTGCTCCAAGAGTCTCCGTCTCACAGTGCGTGCAGATGCACTCACACCTGCCTGCTGCCATTCCTGAGCAAGCTCTGCACTGCTGGTAGCCCGATCCCACAGCTGAAACACTTTTAAGAGACGGTCCTGGCGCTTGTTGGTCTTTCTTGGGCGCCCTGGAGCCTTTTTGGCAACAATGGAACCTTTCTCCTTGAAGTTCTTGATGATGCGATAGATTGTTGACTGAGGTGCAATCTTTCTATCTGCGATACTCTTCCCTGTTAGGCCATTTTTGTGCATTGCAATGATGACTTCACGTGTTTCTTTAGAGATAACCATGGTTAACAGAAGAGAAACAATGATGCCAAGCACCAGCCTCCTTTTAAAGTGTCCAGTGGTGTCATTCTTACTTATCATGACAGATTGATCTCCAGCCATGTCCTCATCAACACCCACACCTGTGTTAATCGAGCAATCACTGAAAAGAGGTTAGCTGGTCCTTTTAAGGCAGGGCTGCAATGATGTTGAAATGTGTTTTGGGGGATAAAGTTATTTTCTAGCCAAATATTGACTTTGCAAATAATTGCTGTTAAGCTGATCACTCTTTATAACATTCTGGAGTATATGCAAATTGCCATTAGAAAAAGTGAAGCAGTAGACTTTGTAAAAATTAATATTTGTGTCATTCTCAAAACTTTTGGCCATGACTGTATATGGGGGCTGCAATATACTCTGTGTACTATATGGTGGCTGCATTATACTATACGAAGGACTATTGGGAGTGCATTATACTATATATGGGCTGCATTATAGTGTATGGAAGACTATGGGTAATGCATTATATTATATGAAGGACTATGGGGTGCATTACACTATGGGAAGAGCATTGTGCTATATGGAGGACTACTTTGCTTGTGCATTATACAATATGGAGGACTATGGGATGCATTATACTATATTGAGGACTATGAGGAGTGTAGTATACTGTATGGAGGACTATGGGAGTGCAATATACTTAATGTAGGACTATGGGGTGCATTATACTATATGAAAGACTGCTGGGTGCATTATACTATATGGAGGGCTATAGAATGCATCATACGATATTGAGGACTATGGGAAGTGTATTATACTATATTGAGGACTATGGGGAGTGTATTATACTATAAGGAGGACAATGGAGAGTCCATTAGACTATATGGAGGACTACGGGACACATTACACTATCTGGAGGACTATGGAGTGTGCATTATACTATATGGAGGACTATGAGGTGTATTATACTATGTGGAAGACTATGAAGTGCATAATACTAAACAAGCAAAATGCGGAGTATTCATCGAGTGATTGGATTGTTTATGCCAGAACAGAAATTATTGTTCTTAGCAGCACATCACAATGTGAAAACTGCAGATATGCTGCTGCTGATAACATGATTCCCTATGAGGACAGATTGATCTACTAGTGATCATTCTGTCCCATTCATTCTACCACAGCCAGTGTAAAGAGGCCAAGAAATAAGCCTTGAACAACTTGAATATTGTTGATCACGCTCTCGTATGTAGATACAACTCATCACTAGTGTTGAGCGATACTGCTCGATATCGAAAAATATCGGATCGGAATGGTATAACCGATATCACTAAATATCGCCGATATCCGATTCCGATAGCGGAAGTCCCATGTAAGTCTATGGGAACAAAATATCGCAACAAAAAAAACCCTTTCTTTCGTTGTAAACACAAAAGATACACACATAGAATACATATATATATATATATACATGTCATTGTGACATATATATATAAACATATATTTATAGTTTATACACTTCTACATAGTAAAATAGACTCTGTGCTTGAGAATTGCTAAAATCATCAGAGAATGTATTTGCCAATTTTTTCCGCCATATCTGCGTCACGACGAGGCACTGGTGAAGAAGAAGGGCATGCTCTTCGTGGGTGTACACTCACTCAGTGGCGTGAAAACGATGGCCGACCAGTGTAAATGTTACTGCAATGTAAGATCGTGCCCCACAGCTCTGGAGTTCCGCCTCCTCATCCTCCTCAGTGTGCGGAAACTAACACGAAGGTCCCGCCTCACTACAAAAGAGGGGCCCTCTCCAGATGCTAATAACACATGTGACTTGGCAGAGATGGCTAATGGACACGAGCAGAAGTGTGAAGGGATGGAGCAGTCAGAGCTCTCCCCCCCGGAAGCGACCCGATCGCCACGGAATCACCGTTGGGCACCCGGCCTGTAAACCCTCCTACGCTGCAAGAAGCGGAGGATACCCTTAGAGGCCTGGCCCGGCACCGGGAGGAGGTCGCCAGGATGGAAGTGAGCTGGTGTGCCCTAAAAATAAACATGGAGCGGCGCCAATCCCTCTTACCTGAAGTGTCTGTACCGGAAGGTGAGGCACCCGTTCTAGTAGAGGAGCCCTTGCAATGTGATCCGGTTGACGTTGTCGCAGTGGAGGCACCCGTTCTTGCAAAAACCGCAGCACCGTCAGCACCCCAGATCCCGCTGTCTGCCCCCGTCGCTGAGACAGAAGAAGCGACACCCGTCCTCATGGAGGAGGCCGCGCAGGCACCAGAGGTCTACCTGTCTGTACCGGAGCCTCGACTGTCATCTGATTTAGAGCCGTCTGCTTCCTCCGCAGGGGAGCGCCGCCAGGACTAGGGGGCGCCAGGAGAGCTGCCGCAAACCGGACATCGCAAGCTGCAGTGGAGTGGTGGAGACATGGAGCTGCTGGTGGAGGAGAATTTCAACCGGCGTCAGGAGGAAGAGTGGAGACGTTGGGAGCGGGAAGCAGAGCGACAAAGGGAGCAGCGAGAAACCCAAAAACTTGCTAACGTCAGGTGGAGAAGGACCGGGCAGATAAGGACCGGATGAGAAAGGATAAAGGAACCCTGAGGGAGCCGCGGCGTAAGGGTGCAGTACGGAGCTTTAAATTGAAAGGTGGTTGGGGCTTCATCCAGGAGCCTGGACTTTATTTAGAAGTTTTTGTGACCCGGCGGGACGTGGAGACTCACCTCCCAGAAGGACACCCGGGGAGGGACCTGTTGCCAGGAGACTTGGTGACTTACACCCAACACTGGGGTTACAATGGGTGGTACGCCCTAGATGTTACCAGGTGCGACCCCTACTCCCCAGAGTGTCAGGAACCTGTGAGACCCTCGGAGCCTTCAGCCTCCCACATCCAGGCCTCTGCAAAAGTGCCCACCCCACGCCGTAAATCTCCACAGCCTCCCTCAGTGGTCTCCTCAGCAGCCCCAGCTATGGACATGATAAGTATAGCTGGCCCGTACCCGGCGCCTGTTAGGCCCCCTGGGGTTCGTTCAGTCCGGGACATAGGGTTCCAGACCCGGAGGGAGATGAAAGAGGTGGCCACACAGACCCAGATAGCGGGTCACGACTTGACTGTACAGGCCACACGACGTCATCAGGTCCTGGTGGTCCTTAGTGCCTCGGATGTTTGGCAAGCATCAGAAGAGTACCAGGTGGTACCTGGAACACCCCGGCCAAAGAAGTATAAATAACCCGGACAGGGTCCCTGTATGTAAATAGTTAAATTGTTGATAAATAGTTAAATTGTTGATGTACCCGGACGGGTGAATGTTCATAAAAAAGTTTTTTAATTTAATAAAAAAAAAAAAAAACATTTTTCATTACTTTTATTACAGTCTCATCCTGCGACGCCATCGATCTCCTGTAAAAAAATGAAAAAAAAAAAAAGTATACCACCTGACCGACGCAGTCCATAGTAACGAGTGTCCCACGACGATCCAGCTCTGCTACATCAGAATGACAGGCAGAGCCTGTCATCCCGGCGCAGCACAGCTGATTACCTGCTTCCCCGGCGGTGACGTCATCGGACTGGTTTACGGCCGGGATTACCCTGCAGTCACTGCAGTTATCGCAAAAAACTGCATGTGACCGCCAGGGAGAAGATAATGGCGGCCTCAAGCAGTCCAGGACGTGACCGCCGGAGATCTTCTGCCAGGTAAGTGCCGCTGACTCCTGACAGACCCGACCGACGGACACTCACAGTGACAGTGACAAATCCGATTCCAGTATTCGATATGACGAAAATATCGGTATTCGGAATCGAAAGGCCGATACAGCTAATATCGGCCGATATCCGATATTTGCAGTATCGTATCGCTCAACACTACTCATCACACGTAGATACAACTGAAATGTTTCTGTGTGATATTGCAATATGTTAGTATTTAGAGCCCCAGTTTATCCTTTTGCCAGGGCCCCACTTTGTCTATAACTTTTATAACTGGCCCTGTGCCTTTTGCATTAGTTCTCCTATGACCTGTTCTCAGCAATATCAGTTTGCCACTATGACTTATTTTTGTAACTCACTTGTATAGCACCATTAATTCCACATCACTTTACAAACATCCCCAACACTGACCCCATAATGTAAATTCCCTATCAATATGTCTTTGGCATCTCAGAGGAAACCCAGAGAACACAGAGGAAACCCATGCAAACATAGGGATAACATACAAATTATTTGTAGATTTTGTCCTTGGTGGGATTTGAACCCAGGACCCCAGCACTGCAAGACTTGTGCCTCCCATTGATGCCATACTATTAAAAGAGACACCATAAGACTGTGATTGCACTCCTAGTATCAACTTCTGAATGCAGTTATGTATCCTGCTTGTTGCATCCAGACCGTTAGTCCATTGATGATTTTTGGCTACGTCTCTAACTTCACTACTAGTTATTTGCTACAGTAAAATTGCCTATTCTAATTAACATGACCTTGGATTCTGAAAAGGAAAGCTTTTTCTGCTTGAACATTTTTAAGGTGAAGAACTGAAAGAGATCATAGACTCAGTACCCTAAGTCAGGCCTGTAACAATACAGTCATGACCAAAAGTTTTGAGAATGACACAAATATTAATTTTTACAAAGTCTACTGCTTCACTTTTTCTAATGGCAATTTGCATATACTCCAGAATGTTATAAAGAGTGATCAGCTTAACAGCAATTACTTGCAAAGTCAATATTTGGCTAGAAAAATGAACTTTATCCCCCAAAGCACATTTCAACATCATTGCAGCCCTGCCTTAAAAGGACCAGCTAACCTCTTTTCAGTGATTGCTCCATTAACACAGGTGTGGGTGTTGATGAGGACATGGCTGGAGATCAATCTGTCATGATTAAGTAAGAATGACATCACTGGACACTTTAAAAGGAGGTTGGTGCTTGGCATCATTGTTTCTCTTCTGTTAACCATGGTTATCTCTAAAGAAACACGTGCAGTCATCATTGCAATGCACAAAAGTGGCCTAACAGGGAAGAGTATCGCAGCTAGAAAGATTGCACCTCAGTCAACAATCTATCGCATCATCAAGAACTTCAAGGAGAGAGGTTCCATTGTTGCCAAAAAGGCTTCAGGGCACCCAAGAAAGACCAGCAAGCGCCAGGACCGTCTCTTAAAAGTGTTTCAGCTGTGGGATCGGGCTACCAGCAGTGCAGAGCTTGCTCAGAAATGGCAGCAGGCAGGTGTGAGTGCATCTGCACGCACTGTGAGGCGGAGACTCTTGGAGCAAGGCCTGGTCTCAAGGAGGTCAGCAAAGAAGCCACTTCTCTCCAGAAAAAACATCATGGACAGACTGATATTCTGCAAAAGGTACAGGCAGTGGACTGCTGAGGACTGGGGTAAAGTTATTTTCTCTGATGAATCCCCTTTTCGATTGTTTGGGACATCAGGAAAACGCCTCATTCGGAGAAGACAAGGTGAGCGCTACCACCAGTCTTGTCTCATGCCAACTGTTAAGCATCCTGAAACCATTCATGTGTGGGGTTGCTTCTCAGCCAAGGGAATCGGCTCTCTCACAGTCTTGCCTAAAAACACAGTCATGAATAAAGAATGGTACCAGAATGTCCTCCAAGAGCAACTTCTCCCAACCCTCCAAGAGCAGTTTGGCGATCAACAATGCCTTTTCCAGCATGATGGAGCACCTTACCATAAAGCAAAGGTGATAACTAAATGGCTCAGGGAACAAAACATAGAGATTTTGGGTCCATGGCCTGGAAACTCCCCAGATCTTAATCCCATTGAGAACTTGTGGGCAATCATCAAGAGACGGTGGACAAACAAAAACCTAAAAATTCTGACAAAATGAAAGCATTGATTGTGCAAGAATGGACTGCTATCTGTCAGGATTTGGTCCAGAAGTTGATTGAGAGCATGCCAGGGAGAATTGCAGAGGTCCTGAAGAAGAAGGGTCAACACTGCAAATATTGCGTACTTCCTCCCTTAAGCTCTGCCTACGCTCCCTTAAGCTCTCCCTACGTCTGGCTGCGTGCTTCTTCCCTTAATCTCTGCCTACGTGCCGCCGAATGCAACATGTTGCATTTTCTTGCGCTTGGTGGACATGTAAAAATGCCGTGTGCTGACATATCCACATACAACGCGTGTCCCTATGTACCCAATGTTAAAGATAGGTATGCAAGATGACTCAGGACTCATGCGGAAGTAGGTGGAGCGTAGGCAGAGCTTAAGAGAGGAAGTATGCAGCCATATGCAGACCAGCCGAACACAAGTGTGAACTTAGCCTTAATGAAATTACATGAAGGGTTATAAGACCATATCAAAGACTAGCTGGATGATCATGATTCTATTTCGGTACTGGATTATCTGATTTCCCTGATTACTAGAGATAAAATTTATGTTTAGGGCAGAGTTCTCATTTTCCCTGTCTAAAGCCCCCGTCACACACAGTGATCTCGCTAGCGAGATCGCTGCTGAGTCACTAGTTTTGTGATGCAACAGCGATCTCCCCTGCTTTATCGCTGTGTGTGACACTGATCAGCGACTGGCCCATCTGCTGGGTATCGCTGATCGTTGTCCAAAGGCCAGGACATTTTTTTGATCGTTAGTCTCCCGCTGGCCATCGCTGCGTGTGGCAGGCAGGAGACCAGTGATCAGCTGGTAACCAAGGTACACATCGGGTTTCAAGGCGCCTGGGCGGCGCCTGGAAACCCGATGTGTATGTTGGATACCAGAGCGCTGCTGCAGGGGAGATGGTAACCAAGGTACACATCGGGTTTCCAGGCGCCGCGCAGCGCCTGGAAACCCGATGTGTACCTTGGTTACCAGCTCCCTGCACCAGCGGGTTGGTATCCAACGTACACTGCAGGTAACTAAGCTACGTTACCCGCAGTGTCGCTGTCCTGATCACTGCCTGAGCTGCCTGTTTGACAGCTCACCAGCGATCATGTAGCGACACACCAGCGTATAGCACCATTAATTCCACATCACTTTACAAACATCCCCAACACTGACCCCATAGTGTAAATTCCCTATCAGTATGTCTTTGGCATCTCAGAGGAAACCCAGAGAACACAGAGGAAACCCATGCAAACATAGAGATAACATGCAAATTATTTGTAGATTTTGTCCTTGGTGGGATTTGAACCCAGGACCCCAGCACTGCAAGACTTGTGTCTCCCATTGATGCCATCCTATTAAAAGAGACACCATAAAGGTATGCCACACTAAACGAGATCGCTAACGAGATCGTTAAAATACGTCACTATTTAACAATCTCGTTAGCGACGTAGTTGTGTGTGGCATGTAGCAACGATGTGGCCCCTGCTGTGATCTCGTTGATCGTTCACTAGAGTTCTGGACCGTTTTTTGATCGTTGGCGTCCCTCTGGTGAGCCTGAATCGCTGTGTTTGGCACCTTTTGTGAACGATGTGCGACCTCGTTGACGACGGATTAGCAGCGGCGCAGGCAGGACTTTGTTTTCTTTCGTTAACACCCTTCAGCTCCGATTGGTGACCACAACATCACCTCAGCTATAATAACTGCGCCCCCATCCATTGTTTCCAGAGCGCTTTGTGGGTGACTCCAATGGTGCTTTGTGCGTTGTTGCGAGGATAGTATCGTGTCGGAGTTTTGCGATCCTGTTTGTGGCGCAGTGGTGGGTTTTGCGATCCTGTCTGAGTCGCTAGAGCGCTTCATCTTTCCCATTTGGATTTGGATCTTCAGGATATTTGGATTCAAGGTACATATTGTTTGTGATGTTGTTTGATACGTTTTTTGACCTTTTTTTTATTTTGTCTGCTTTATTTATTTTACACCCCCCACCATTTTAGACATTTGTAAACTGTATTTTAAATGTTAACTGAAAAGTTAACAAACATTTTTTTTTATATTTTTTTTTTATTTTATTCTTTATTTTATTTTGTTTAAACACTTTATTAATAGTAATTAATTAGTAATTAACTTTTCTCTTCTTTACCGTTCAGGTTGCACATATTGAAACTGTCCACGTGTGATTGTGGCAGTTGCACTATCAATGGAGGCAGATCGACAAGAAGAGGCGCGGGTGGAAGAGAGGCGCTCCAAGCGAAAGCGTCGCATGTGGACCAGAGAATGGCTGGAGCAGAGGTCCAAATTCACCCACATGCATCTAGTGAGGGAGTTGCAGGAGAAGAATCCGCAGGATTTCCGGAATTATCTACGGATGTCGGAGGATTCATTCAAGCTCCTACTGGAATGTGTGAGGCCACTCATTGAACGGCAGGATACCCGTGCAGCTGTTTCAGCAGAGGAACGTTTGGCAGTAATGCTGCGATTTCTGGCAACCGGACGTTCAATGAAGGATTTGCAATTTTCTGCTGCAGTTTCTCGATCGCTGCTTGGAGTACTAATTCCGGAGACATGCAACGCCATCGTCCGCAGTTTACGGAGCTACATGCCTTTTCCCAAATCAGTGGCGGAATGGCAAATTATTGCCTCTGAATTTGAAAGGATTTGGCAGTTCCCAAACTGTGGTGGTGCCTTGGATGGCAAACATGTGCGGATCACGCAACCAGCCAAAAGCGGATCCTTTTTTCATAATTACAAGGGCTACTTCAGCACGATCCTCATGGCCCTTGTTAATGCCAATTATGAATTTATTAACGTTGATGTTGGCATTAATGGAAGGGTTTCTGACGGTGGCGTTTTGGAGCACACAACTTTTGGTGAACGGTTGTTGAATAATAAACTTAACTTGCCAACCAACATGGACACCACCGCCAACCTAAACTTTGTGTTTGTGGGCGATGAAGCCTTCCCCCTTCATGAGCATCTTGTGAAACCGTACCCACAAAAGACTTTGACAGGGAAAGGCGGATTTTTAACTACAGACTGTCTAGGGCACGGCGCGTTGTGGAGAATGCCTTCGGCATAATGGCCAACCGCTTCAGGGTTTTCCACACTCCAATCAACATGAAGCTGGAATCGATAGACTCTGTGGTGTTGGCCTGTTGTGTGCTGCACAATTTTCTACGAAAACGCGATGCTGGTACTTACAGTCCGCCAGGCTTCATGGACTCGGACAGTAATGGTGACGTGGTGCTTGGAGAATGGCGTAACAATGATCCCGCTATTGCAGGCCTTCAACCTGTCAATCAAGGCAGGAGCAAGGCCGAGACAAGTACTGCCATTACTTTAATGGGCCTGGTGCAGTGAGTTGGCAGCATCAGATATAGTTTGATTTTGAGAATTTTGTCTTTTTTTAACAATCTTCTTATAATAAAAAATTTTTATTTTAAAAATGCATTCGTGTTTTTTTTCAATTATTTTACCAATATGGGAGAAGGGATAATGATGGGTGAGATGTGGGGAGGGGGTAATGGGGATGGCAACGAGACATGTTACCACCACCTGTAGTTTTTAAAATCTTTTCTAATGTTTTTTGTTGTCTATATTTTTTTTTACATTGTATCTACTTGTCACACACGGGGTCATGGGAGTACCATCAGTCATAGGATTTAATTGTTAAAAAAAATAAAAAGAAAAAAATTTCAAAAATTTACAATTATTTTAAAGGCCCATGGTCTCACTAGCATTCAAACCTTATAATTAAAAATAACACATAATACACCACAGCTGCATATATAAAGTTTAAATATATAATATATATTTTTAGTCATATATGAAAGATTAAAAAATTGTTATAAATATATAAAAAAAAATTTGGGAAGTAAAGGTCAACATTCACCAGGGAATCCCAGCTATTCACAGATATGCGACGCCATTGTAATCGCAAGGTGACGATTCTCACATGGTGCCCCAACTATTCACAGATATGCGACGCCACTGTGATCGCAAGGTGACGATGCTCACATTGTGCCTCAGCTATTCACGATATGCACGCACTATGAGCAAGGTGACGATTCTCACGAGCTCCAGCTATACACAGATATGCGACGCCATGTGATCGCAAGGTGACGATTCTCACATGGATGCCCAGCTATTCACAGATATGCGACACCACTGTGATCGCAAGGTGACGATTGCTCACATGGTGCCCCAGCTATTCACAGATATGCAACCGCCACTATGATCGCAAGGTGACGATTCTCACGAGCTCCAGCTATACACAGATATGCAACGCCATTGTGATCGCAAGGTGACGATTCTCATGGTGCCCCAGCTATTCACAGATATGCGACGCCACTGTGATCACAAGGTGACGATTCTCGCATAGTGCCCCAGCTATTCACAGATATGCAACGCCACTATGATAGCAAGGTGACGATTCTCACATGTAGCTCCAGCTATACACAGATATGAGATGCCATTGCGATCGCCTAGCTTGGAACCATCATCTTGCGATCGCAACTGCATCTCATATCTGTGTTTGGCTGGGCGCATGGCTGCTGTGGTCACTTTGCGATCGCAATATCGTTTTGCGTCGCGAGTGCGGCCGCACGTAACGTGCGCACGCTGTGACGTCATGGCGCTGGCGTCGCCCAATGCGTTGTTGTTTAAAATGGCGGCGAGACAGCACGGGGAAAAGTGGACGGAGGCAGAGGTCCAGTTTTTAATCAAAAAAATGGACAAGTGGGGCTATGACTGCAGGCTACCTGTGGCGCATCCTATGCGCCACAAAAAGGTAGTCCTGCAGAAAATCTGTCGGGGCCTGGCGCGGCGCTTTGGAGTGCAGCGGACCAGCACCCAGATCCGCAAAAAGCTGGCAGACCTTCGCTACCGCTCCCGCGAGAGGGTCGCCAGCATCCGGGCCCAGCTGCGCAGGCCTCTGAGTGAGTATTGATGAGGGTATCTGGAGAGGTTATGTTTTGTGGGTTATCTACCTATATCAATGCACCCGCAGTGATGGGAGTACCGGCAGTGATGGGGCAGGCAGTGATGGAAGTACCAGTCGTGAGGGGGTTTACAGGCATAGATGGAAGTACTGGCAGTAACGGGAGGACCAGTAGTGATGGGAGTACCAGCAGTGATAGGGCAGGCAGTGATGGGAGTACCAGTCGTGAGGGGGTTTACAGGCATAGATGGAAGTACTGGCAGTAACGGAGGACCAATAGTGATGGGAGTACCAGCAGTGATAGGGCAGGCAGTGATGGGAGTACCAGTCGTGAGGGGGTTTACAGGCATAGATAGAAGTACTGGCAGTAACGGGAGGACCAGTAGTGATGGGAGTACCAGCAGTGATGGGGCAGGCAGTGATGGGAGTACCAGTCGTGAGGGGGTTTACAGGCATAGATGGAAGTACTGGCAGTAACGGGGTTAGTAGAAGGAGTATTTGACTGAATTGTATATTTTATTTACAGCACCACCTTCACCAGCTGCTGCGGCTCCACCGTCCCCAGCTACCCCTCCACCTCCATCACCTACCCCTCCACCTCCATCACCTATCCCTCCACCTCCATCATCTCCATACCCGGGTACCCTTCCCCGGCAGCAACCCCCCCTCCACAGTTGGGGTCATCCAGCTCTTCACCTGCATATGGCTTCTCTCCAGCGTCACCCCGTGACACGGATGCAGGCTCCCCATCAGGTAATTTGCGCACATTATATAAGCTTCAGACAAGTTTGAGAACTTTGTTAGGTCTTATGTGTAATGGCTGTTGTGATATAATTTTTTTTTTCTGTGTTTCCCTAGCCGGCGGAGCAACAGGTTCTGGGTGGGCAGTAAGCGGGTCGTCTGATGAAAACCGTAAGTGTTAATAAACATAACATGTACATGTTGATGTTGCAACAGAATTCACTATTAACTGTTACCTTTACCTCCACAGAAATCCCCTCTGCTCAGGACCTGTTGCTGTCACACCGCTGGCTGATGGCATCCATGAACAGCGCGGTGTCAGCGATGCACACTGCCATGGGAGCTCTGCATCACCATGGAGTGATGCTGGAGAGGCTTGTGGCTGGAATGCGGGGCCCAGGCCCACAGTAATTTTTTTTTTTTAATTATTTTGTATTTTGTAAATATTTTGTTTATAATTTTTTATTTTATTATTATGTTATTGTATTGTCTTTTTATTTACATTTTATTTATTTACCAAAAAAAAAAAAAAATATATATATATATATATATATGTATATATATATATATATATGAAGGAAATATATATTATATATTTAACGTTTATCTATGCAGGTGTGTTGTATTCTTTTTTAGTATAAGGTTTTAGCGCTAGTGTGACCAGGGGCCTTTAAAAGAAGTGTTGTTAATTTTTTAAATTTTTTTAATTTCATTTTTTCCCTATGATGGAACTCCTATGACAGCTGGTACTCCCATGACCCCGTGTGTGACAAGTAGATGTAATAAAAATACAAATTTTTAATAGTTGTCAACAAAATTGTTGACATTAATAAGAATACAAGACCACAATTCATTAGATAAATAAGATTTTTATTAAAAAAGGTAACAATGTAAAAAAAATATAGACAACAAAAAAACTTTTGTAAAAAATTTTAAAAACTACAACTGCTGGTAAGATGGATCGTTACCATTACCACGTTGCCTCTGCGGTGTATAAAAATAAGGTGGAGCAACAACGTTTGGGTTTGCAGGATTTATCCCAATTGGGTTCGGCACTGGATTGTTGGGCCATGAGTAGTCCGGGTACTGCGGTCTTGGCATGACGACATAATTGTTATCCAGGTTTCCTAAAGACGCTTGAGTCAGTACCTCAAACATAAGTCTCTCTGCATGAATCCGCTGTACATGATCCAGTGTTGGCAGCTTCTCATTAGCAAAGTAAGCAAAGCCAGTTATTTTTGTTTGGTCTTTTTCTGCCGTAAGCACTTTTTTGGCAATTTCAACCAATTCTGGAGTAGCCGAGGTGGGAGCCTTCCTTTTTCTGCCAGAAAGTGTAAGCCGGCTCCGCACAGATGAGGATGGTGGCTCAACTACTTCTTCGTCTTGGATCAACGCCATGCTGTCTTCTTCAGTCTGAGGTGTGGAGACAGCCTCTTCTGTGTCCTGCATGACAAAAAAACAAATGGTAAATGACAAAGAAAAAGAAATTTATCTTCACACTATTACACCCATATACAGCAAAAATGTGAAAACGACACTTGTAAAGACAAAGAAATTTATCTTCACACTATAACACCCATATACAGCAAAAATGTGAAAACGACACTTGTAAATGGATAGGCCTCAACCGTTGAGCTACATAAATTATCAGTACATGAAGGGATATATTCTGCCATTTTATCTACATTTCACAATTTTATTTTTAATTTCAAGTCCACTTTGGCATGTACATTAAAATGTGTTTTAATACAAAGGTACTTACATGTATGACAGGGGTGTCCGGCTGGATCACCGGGTCTAGATCCAACATGGATGTCGCTTGTCTCGGTACTTCTTGGTCCCTTGTGGAAGAGAACAGCTCAAAGTACCACAATTTGGGGACATAAACATCTTCGGCCCCGGCTCCAGATTTGGTTGAATTTAGTACTTTATTTAACTCTTTTTTGTAAACAGTGCGGAGGGCCTGAATGCGTTTTTTCACCGATGACTCATCCGCTGGTTCATCAGGATAACGGTTCTTGCACAGCTCCACCAGTTTTTGGTACGCGTCCTTCTTTTTAAGCCTGTTGCAGTAATCAGCCGACTTTATTTTCCACAGGCAAGGCATCAAGCGGTACATCTCGATGAATTCCCGCAGAAATTCATGCTTATCGGCCATCTGTAATAAAAAAAGGATTATGTGAGAACGGCAGAATGGTTAAATAAAATGCTTACATAGCCTACAAGATAGAACACAGCAGGGAACATAAAATGGTGGTGGTGGGCGCAGCTGGAGTAAACAATGTCAGAGCTGGGATCATAAAATGGTGGTGGTGGGCGTGCCAGAACAAAACAATGGCAAAAAAAAAAAAATTGATGGACGACAATAGTTAACAACAGCTGGGATCTAAAAATGGATCTGTAAAATTAAAAAAAAAAAAAAAATTAAATGTGACAATAAAATACCTACCTTACAAGACTTGTTTGTAAAGATCCTGAAAAAAAAAAAATAGGGAAACGCAATAGCGTGACAAACTGGATCGCAGAGACTATAACGGCACAGCCTGGATCGCAGCTAATGCAAGAGGCACAGACTGGATCGCAGCAAATGAAATAGAGGCACCGACTGGATCGCAGAAAAAAAAAATCAACAGCGTAGACTGGATCGCAGCAACCGCAATAGTGGCACAAACTGGATCGCAGTAGCTACAAAGAAGGCTAGCAGGACGCACTGGAACGATGCTGGAGATTTGAAAGAACTGCTTCTGCTCAATAGCAATGGAAAGGAGCACTGGTACGTCGTCTTTTATGACGCGGTCATCCAATCACAAAGCGAGAGAGCTGTGACAAACATGACATAAATAGTGACCACCAATCTGTGATGAGGGGCGTGGAAAAGGTTGCGCTCAGTCACGCCTATCGAGGTCGTGATCTTTCACAATACATGTAGTGTGGCACGTCCCAACGACCGCCAAAGTCGTTAAAGAGATCGCTGACCGCTGATGCGTCGTTAATGAGATCGTCCAGTTTGGCAGCTACTAGCGACCTTAAAACGATCACACCAACAATCTCGTTAGCTTGCGTCGTTATCGTGATCGTTAGCGGGATCGTTTAGTGTGGCAGTACCTTAAGACTGTGATTGCACTCCTAGTATCAACTTCTGAATGCAGTTATGTATCCTGCTTGTTGCATCCAGACTGTTATTCCATTGATGATTTTTGGCTACGTCTCTAACTTCACTACTAGTTATTTGCTACAGTAAAATTGCCTATTCTAATTAACATGACCTTGGATTCTGAAAAGGAAAGATTTTTCTGCTTGAACATTTTTAAGGTGAAGAACTGAAAGAGATCATAGACTCAGTACCCCAAGTCAGGCCTGTAACAATACATCCTGACAAGTGCATATCGTTGTCGGGATCGCTGGTGTGTCGCTATGTGTGACAGGGCCCTAACAATTACTTAATACCAGCAGTTGAAACTGCAGTCAAATTCATTCAAATTGGTTATCTTGCATTATCAATGGGGTATCTAAGACACGATCTAACTCAAGGCCTTTTACCTTTACTTCACAGTAGACAATGAGGTAATCTCTAAATTATTTGTCCAACCCTTCCTTCACTAAAGCCCCCGTCTCACACAGCGATCTCGCTAGCGAGATCGGTGCTGAGTCACTAGTTTTGTGATGCAACAGCGATCTCCCCAGCGATATCGCTGTGTGTGACATTCAGCGACGATCAGCCCCCCTGCTGGGTATCACTGATCGTCGCTGAATGTCCTGGACATTTTTTTGATCGCTGGGCTCCCGCTGACAGGCACCCATCGCTGCGTGTGACAGGCGGGAGACCAGCGATCCGCTGGTAACCAAGGTACACAGCGGGTTTCCAGGCACCGCGCAGCGCCTGGAAACCCGATGTGTACCTTGGTTACCAGCTCCCTGCATCAGGGCGCTGGTATCCAAGGTACACTGCGGGTAACTAAGCGATGTTACCCGCAGTGTCGCTGTGCTGATCGCTGCCCTGAGCTGCCTGTTTGGCAGCTCAGCAGCGATCATGTAGCGATGCACCAGCGATCCTGACAAGTGCATATCGTGTCGGGATCGCTGGTGTATCGCTATGTGAGACCCAGGCTTAACTTCACAAACTTCAAGGCCTAGAAGGAAGGGATCAGATTGGGCTTGATGCTTCCTTTTACCAAAGATAAAATTCAGATTAAATTCATATTGCAGATTCATCTGAAAATTGTATTTAATATTTTGTTTTTCCATGATTTCACATTCCCTATGTAACTTCTCAAAACTCCATGTCTTTTTTCAGTTAATGAACAGTGTAAGTTTCTCAATTTCCCCACCTCTGTTTACCTTAATGCTAATAAATGGAACTTAAAGTCATGCTTCAGTAAGGGTCATATGACCATTTTCCTTTCATCCTAGAAAATCGGTCCAATCATGCTAAACACATTCTGATCAAACTATGATCAGAGTTCTCTAGGATGTGGAGAGGAAAAAAAGACTCCATCTTCTCCATTCTGTCAGTCCGCAAAAATTAGAAGGGACTCGGATTTGTTCCTTGTGTGGTCCAATTTTTTCCCACAGGCCCATAGACATGAATGGCTGAGTGTGATCTGATAATAGGATGCAACTAATGCATTCTGCATTTTTTTTCTCTCCAACTGACTGTGTGCATGGCCCCATAAAATAACATGGTGATGAGTGTTGTCCATTAAAAACGACGGAAAGCGCTCTTCCGATTTTACTATCATATGCACAAGCAGTAAGAAGAAGTTATCACCTATCCGGTAAACAAGTGTTAACTTTTAATTTGTTGAAGTTTAAAATACTAAGACCCCTACCGATTGCCAGAATGGAGAACTGCTGTCTGCATTTGAATAGGGCGGCGGGCATGCATGTGCATTGCCTGTATATTCATTTGCTATGGGACAGAATAAGAAGGCTCAATACAGCCTGTGGATAGGTGATCATGTCTTCTTACTGAAATATCCTCTAAAACTGTACAGAATGTGTCAAAAAATCAATTGGTTTAAGTTAAACAAAGTAAGGAAGAAAAGTACAGTTGTAATTCCTAAACATCTGTTTTAAGACTAACTTAATTCATCTTTTATCTGAATACTTTTATATTTTACACACATTAAAAAATCTAAAGCTCAATTTATTTTCCAATCTCATTGGCTAAATACTGCAAAATGAACTTCAGGAATTTCTTTCCACTTTATGGAATCTCTAATACATTTTGTCTTATTGGAAACAGAATAGCATTCTTCAGATTGCCCTTTCCTAATTATTTGCAGCATCCATCTGTCTGTGTTAGCCTTCTACCATTTTTCATGGTTCTGCCATTCTCATCGTCCTGGGATGTTTGAAGTCTTCTTGTCTGTTTTCTACTTTCCTTAAAAAGTATGAATACATTTATCATTTTTTTGTTTTTGTTTCTTTACTTATCCTTTCAATCATTTTATACTGTTTTTACTAGTAAGCCCAAAGTGAAAAAAGTAAAAAGTTACTTGTAATGAGACATCACAAATGATTGGCTGTGTTTATGATTTTCAATGTATTGTTTGTCGGAATGTCGGAAAAAAAACAGAGGACATTGGACTTGGGCTTCCTCTTCTTGTCAGTTAGCGTTCTCGGAGATTGCAAATGGTTAACTTTAGTTTACTTGCATGCACAGACCTATATACAAACATATCCTATTTAGAAAAGCCTGGGAAGAATTGGGGTCATAGGTCTCACAGCGGGTAGTCAAACAGACAAGTGAGCTTTCTATTTGCTACTTGTAGACATATCGATAAGTAGACAGATCAACCGAGTGCCAGGTTATGGTGGCTTTCTTTAAATACTTTTGAAAGTGCTCCACAGAGTAGCAGCATTTTCAAATATGTACTCAAGAATGTGCATTGAGAATCCTCTCTTGCCTAAATAAGAAGACAATTAATGTCCTCTAGTAGGGATCGTAAATAACTAAATCCATTCATTAGTTAAAGTAGATTCATTAGTTCAACTCATCAGTTGCCATATTGGAACTTTGAGGCGTATGTTGATCAATTAAAAGCTTGATTAAAAATTAGAAACAAGTATACCCCAATAGTAGCTTTAGTGAATGCAATGATTTGGAAAAGTATCACAAAATTTATATTAATCATAAAAATAGTAGTATAATATAATAATAGATTAATAAATTTAAGCTGTCATATTGTAATTATATTTAACTTTTATGTATCAATGTAATATTTTAATTTAACATGATGTCACTGAAACAGATCAAGATCTTTTTGTCAAAGGTTCTTTTTTTAATTTTTTTAGAAAAAGACAGCTACCGGGGACTCTTTCTTGTAGCTGTTCATGTCGCCCACCAGTGAAGCTGTCTTTCAGTACTCATTTCAGTCAGTCCAATTATACTGCATGTCCATTGACCACAGCAAGCTGCTGTTATCCTTTTAATTTTGTCCTAGAGAGTCTGATGATAATTGAGAATGAAGAACAAAGCCTAATGCACCTGGAAGAAGAGTAGAGAACCAGTCAGGCGATTAATGTACATGGGAATCACCAGGCCCCTCCATTTGTTCATTTGTTGACCTGGTGGAATTCTCACCTTGAACATGAACTGTTCCTTTAAATAGTCTACATTTTATTGCTGTCCTGCAAAGTAAACTACTTAAAAGTAAAACAAGACATTTATTATGTGTACATATTACATCACTGTGTCTGATAAGACTGAAGCATGAGTGAATAGTGACTGAGAAAGTAGGAACTAATAAGCTATTTATAATAGAATGGATTTTTACTTAAGGGTAATAATAAGATACATGATTTACTAACTGGTATTAACCCTTAAAATCTTGTCTGCATCATAATAATAATAATAATAATCTTTATTTATATAGCGCCAACATATTCCTCAGCGCTTTACAGTTTAACAGTTTCAAAACACAAGTCATAAGTAACAACGTTAACAATACAATAATTAAAGCAAAATAAGCCGCCCCTGCTCATGAGAGCTTACAATCTACAATGAGGTGGGGGAGATACAAAGTACAGGTGTGTGTATACAATGGTGTATTTAAAATGATGGTCCAGCCATCTTGAGGGAGTGAGGGATGGATGGAAATAGTGAATGGGCTACACATACACACTTACACATAGAATGACTTTGATTAGTGAATGTGATAGGCCGCTCTGAACAAATGTGTTTTGAGGGAGCGCCTGAAACCATGAAAATTGTGGATAGTCCTAATTTCTTGGGGTAGAGCATTCCAGAGGATTGGCGCAGCGCGGGAGAAGTCTTGAAGTTGGGAGTGGGAGGTAAGGATTAGTGCAGAGGTCAGTCGAAAGTCGTTTGCAGAGCGCAGCAGTCGGTTAGGCCGATAGACAGAAATGAGGGAGGAGATGTAGGGGGGTGCTGCACAGTGGAGAGCTTTGTGGGTGAGAACAAGTACTTTGTATTGGATCCTATAATGAATGGGCAGCCAGTGTAAGGACTGGCGAAGAGCGGACGCGTCCGAGTACTGATTAGCCAGATGGATGACCCTGGCTGCTGCATTAAGGATGGACTGGAGAGGGGAAAGTCTAGTAATGGGGAGGCCAAGTAATAGAGCGTTGCAGTAGTCTAGGCGGGAGTGGATCAATGCTACAGTGAGGGTTTTTGTTGTTTCCATGGTGAGAAAAGGGCGGATTCTAGAGATGTTCTTTAGGTGTAGGTGGCAAGAGCGGGCAAGAGATTGTATATGGGAGGTGAAGGAGAGATTGGTGTCAAACATAACACCCAGACAGCAAGCCTGCTGCTGGGATGGTGCCGCCCACGGAGAGGGAAATGTCAAATTTAGGGAGGTTAGTAGACGGCGGGAGCAGAAGGAGTTCAGTTTTGGAGAGGTTAAGTTTCAGATAGAGAGCGGACATGATGTTGGAAACTGCGGACAGACAGTCGGTGGCGTTCTGTAGAACAGCGGGGGTAAGGTCAGGGGATGACGTGTAAAGTTGTGTGTCATCAGCATAAAGATGGTACTGAAAGCCAAATCTGCTGATGGTCTGTCCAATTGGGGCCGTGTAGAGAGAGAAGAGAAGGGGGCCAAGGACTGAGCCCTGGGGTACACCGACAATGAGAGGAAGAGGAGATGACGTGGAGCCAGAGAACGAAACACTGAAGGAGCGGTCAGAAAGATAGGAGGAGAACCAGGAGAGAACAATGTCCTTAATACCTAGTGACTGGAGCCTAGACAGTAGGAGAAAGTGGTCAACTGTGTCGAAAGCTGCAGAAAGGTCGAGAAGAATGAGCAGAGAGTGGTCGCCATTACGTTTTGCTGTCAGAAGGTCATTGGTCACTTTGATGAGTGCAGTTTCAGTCGAATGTAGGGGCGGAAGCTGGACTGTGAAGGGTCTAGAAGGGAGTAAGTGGAGAGGTAACGGGTGAGGCGGGAGTAGACTAGGCGCTCCAAAAGTTTAGAGATGAAGGGGAGATTGGAGACCGGTCTGTAGTTGTTTGTGCAGGAAGGGTTGAGAGTGGGTTTCTTTAGTAGTGGAGTAATGATGGAGTGTTTGAAGGAAGATGGGAAAATGTCAGAGGAGAGTGAGAGATTAAAGATTGTAGTTAGGTGAGTTGTGACAACTGGAGAGAGAGACTGGAGGAGATGTGAGTGAATAGGGTCGGTAGTGCATGTAGTCGGACGAGAGGAAGAGAGGAGTCTGGAGACTTCTTCTTCTGTGATGGGATCAAATGTGGAAAGTGAGCCAGGGGAAATGCAGGGTGGGATGGGAGTCACAGCACTTGGTGGTTGAGAGCAGATTTCCTGACGGATAGTATCTATTTTTCTATAAAGTGGGAGGTCAGGTCGTCAGCACAAATATCTGTGATAGGGGCTTGTGCTTTTGGCCTGAGGAGGGAGTGAAAAGTGTCAAAAAGTTTCTTGGGATTGTTGGCTAGTGAGATCAGGGTGGTGAAGTAGGTCTGTTTGGCGAGGTAAAGGGCAGCATTATAAGTTCTTAACATGAATTTAAAGTGGATGAAGTCTTCTGGTGTGCGGGTTTTTCTCCAGAGGCGTTCAGCACTCCTAGCGCATAGCTGAAGAAGTTGAGTTTGCAATGTGAGCCAGGGCTGTTTTACTGTGTGTTTGGAAGTTCTGAGGGTGAGCGGTGCTACTTGGTCAAGGGTGCTTCTAAAGGCACTGCCACACTTAGCGATCGCACCAGCGATCACGACAACGACTTAACCTGGCGAGATCGCTAGTGCGATCTCTATGTGATCGCTAGTTAGATTCCAAACACAACTCATCAGCGATCTGTGATTCCAAACACAACTCATCAGCGATCTGTATAACGACCTCTGCGGTCGTTGGGAAAACCTAGTCCCGCCTGCGACGCTGGTGAAGTCGTTCATAAAGGGTGTCACACTCAGCGATTCAGGCTCACCAGCGGGACACCAACGACCAAAAAACGGCTCAGAACGTTCATAAGGGATCAGCGACATCTCAGCAGGGGCCACATTGCTGCTACATGTCACACACAGCTAAGTCGCTAACGAGATCGCTACTGCATCATAAATGGTGACGCAGTAGCGATCTCGTTAGCGATCTCGCTTAGTGTGGCATACCCTTTAGAGTGTCATTGTAGTGCTGAACAGCCAGATTAGGACATGAAAAAGAGGAGATTGGGGACAGCGATGAGTGTAGGGAGTCTGAAAGTGTCTGACGGTTAATGACTTGTAGATTTCTGAATGTATGGTAGGTAGGAGTGCGCTGGGGTGGTCGAGGAATTGTGAGGATGAAGAAGAGAATGTTGTGGTCAGAGAGAGGAAGCGGTGAGTTATTTAGGTGGGAGATTGATCAGAGGCAGACAAAGACCAGGTCAAGGGTGTTACCATCCTTGTGTGTCTCAGAGGTTGAAAGCTGTGAGAGGCCTAGAGAAGTGGTTAGTGATAGAAGCTGAGATGCAGATGTGGAAGTAGGGCTGTTAATCATAACAACTTATTCTATTATTTATATCACTGCAATAAATTCTGACTTTCTGTAAATAAATTGTAAAGCTCCACTCCTGCTTTTTAGGCTAAATTTATTATTTCAGACTCTTACACATATATAATTGGGTAAAGGTTCTAGAAAGAAGATCCTTTTCTGCAAAATATATACAAAAGTGTAGTCTTCATAACAAAGATCAACATGGTTCCCCATTATTTTAATTTTTTTAACTCACTTATATAGTGCCCTTAATTCAACAGTGCTTTGCAGACGTTAGAATCACTGTCCCCATTGGAGCTCAAAATCTAAATTCCCTATCAGTATGCCTTTAGTGTCTTGGAGGAAGTCCAAACAAACGTGGAGAGAGCATACAAATTATTTGCAGATGTTGCCTATGGTGGGATTTTAACCCAGGACCCCAGCACTGCAAGACTTGTCCCTCTCATTGATGCCATCTTATTAAAAGAGACGCCATAAGACTGTGATTGCGCTCCTAGTATCAACTTCATTTATGTGTCCTGCTTGTTGCATCTAGACTGTAATTCCATTGATGATTTTTGGCTATGTCTTTAACTTAACTACAATTTCTTTGCTACAATGAAATTGCCTTTTCTAAAGATCATGACCTGTGATTGTGAAAAGGAAAGCCTTTCCTGCTTCAATATTTTTAAGGTGAAGAACTGAAACAGACCACAGACTCAGTACCCAATTCCGCCTGGAACAATACATTCTTGGTTATGAAATTATATGAAGGTTTATTGACCATATCAAACACTAGCTGGACGATCATGAGTTTCTTTCGGTACTGGATGATCGGATTTCCCTCACTACTAGAGTGCAAATTTATGTTTATGGCAGATTATAAGAAAATGAATGTACTCGTCATTTTCCCTGTCTAACAATTACTTTAAACCAGGAAAATCCATTCATATTGGTTATTCAGCATCATCAGTGGGGTATCAAAGACACGATCTAACTCAAGGCCTTTACCTTCACAGTAGACAAAGAGGTAATCTCTAAATTATTTGTCCAGCCCTTCCTTCACTGCTTCACAAGCTTCAAGTCCTAGGTAAAGGGTATGCCACACTAAACAATATCGCTAACGGGATCGCTAAAAAACGTCACTATTTAGCGATCCCGTTAGCGATATTGTTCAGTGCGCAGCTTCCAGCGACGAGCTTCCTGCTGTGATCTCGCTCGTCGCTGGAATCGCTCCGGACCCTATTTCATCGCTGCGCTCCCGCTGGGTAAGTATCTAATCGCTGTGTGGCACCTTTTCTTAGCGATTTTAGCGGTACTTTTGTACCGCTAAAGTCGTTAAGAAGATCGCTAACGGCGATAGCGTCGTTAACTATATCGCTAAATGCGGCAGCATTTAGCGATATAGAAACAATCCCGCTAGCGATCTCATTAGTATGCAACGCTAACGAGATCGCTAGCGGGATAGCTCAGTGTGGCAGTACCTTAAGAAGAAAGGGATCAGATAGGCTTGACGCTTCCTTCTCCGATAATAAAATTCATATTAAATTCTAGTTGCAGATTCATGTGAAATTGTATTTAATATTCTGTTTTCAATGACTTCACATTCCTTATGTAACTTCTCAAAACTCCATGTCTCTTTTATGTTAATGGAAAGAGTAAGTTTCTCAATTTCCCCACATCTGTTTACCCTAATGCTAATAAATAGAACTTAAAGCGATGTCTCAGTAAAGCCCCCGTCACACTAAGCGAGATCGCTAGCGAGATCGCTGAAGCGTCACCGATTTTGTGATGCAACAGCGACCTAGCCAGCGATCTCGCTTAGTGTGACACGCAGCGACGACCAGCCCCCTGCTGGGTATCGCTGATCGTCGTCGAATGGCCTGGACTAGTGTTGAGCGATACGATACTGCAAATATCGGGTATCGGCCGATATTAGCTGTATCGGACTTTCGATTCCGAGTTCCGATATTGTCGTCTTATCGGATACCGGAATCGGAATTGTCACTGTCACTGTGAGTGTCCATCAGTCGGGTCTGTCAGGAGTCAGCGGCACTTACCTGGCAGAAGATCTCCGGCGGTCACGGCCTGGACTGCTTGATGGCCGCCATCATCTTTCCCCGGCGGTCACATGCAGTTTCTCGCGATAACTGCAGTGACTGCTGGGTAATCCCGGCCGTAAAGCAGTCAGTCCGATGACGTCACCGCCGTGGAAGCAGGTAATCAGCTGTGCTGCGCCGGGATGACAGCCTCTGCCTGTCATTCCGATGTAGCAGAGCTGGATCGTCGTGGGACACTCGTTACTATGGACTGCGTCGGACAGGTGGTATACTATTGGTTTGTTTTTTTCCTTTTTTTACAGGAGATCGATGGCGTCGCAGGAATGAGAGTATAATAAAAGAAATGAAAACTGTGTTGTCTCTTTTATTTCATTAAAAGACTTTTTTCTTGCTTTGTCTTTTTTTTATACATTTAAAAACTTTGGGATTAATAATGGATCGGTGTCTTATTGACGCCTATCCATTATTAACCGGGCTTATTGTCACCGTGCAATCAACGGTGACATTAACCCCTTATTACCCCACTTGCCACCGCTACAGGGCAGTGGGAAGAGCTGGGTAAAGTGCCACAATTGGCACATCTTTTGATGCGCCAAATGTGGGGCTGCTGTAGCCTGGTATTATCAGGCTGTTGAGGGCCAAAATCCATGGGCCTTGACAGTCTTTTAATACCAGGCCGCAGCAGTCTGCATTTTACTTGGCTGGTTAACAAAAATAGGGGGACCCCTACGCCGTTTTTTTTTCGAGAGGATCCCCTATTTTTGTTAACCAGCCAAGCTAAGCAGACTGCTGTGGCCTGGTATTATCAGGCTGGCAAGGTCCATGGATATTGGATCCTTACCAGCCTGAAAAACCAGGCCTCAGCAATCTGCTTCATCTGGCTGGTTAACAAAAATAGGGAGGACCCCACGCCAATTTTTTTTCGAGGGGATCCCCTATTTTGTTAACCAGCCAAGATATGCAGACTGCTGTGGCCTGGTATTATCAGGCTGGCAAGGTCCATGGATCTTGGCTCCTTACCAGCCTGAAAAACCAGGCCTCAGCAGTCTGCTTCATCTGGCTGGTTAACAAAAATAGGGGGACCCCACGCCAATTTTTTTTCGAGGGGATCCCCTATTTTTGTTAACCAGCCAAGATATGCAGACTGCTGTGGCTTGGTATTATCAGGCTGGCAAGGTCCATGGATCTTGGCTCCTTACCAGCCTGAAAAACCAGGCCTCAGCAGTCTGCTTCATCTGGCTGGTTAACAAAAATAGGGGGGACCCCACGCCAATTTTTTTTCGAGGGGATCCCCTATTTTGTTAACCAGCCAAGATATGCAGACTGCTGTGGCCTGGTATTATCAGGCTGGCAAGGTCCATGGATCTTGGCTCCTTACCAGCCTGAAAAACCAGGCCTCAGCAGTCTGCTTCATCTGGCTGGTTAACAAGAATAGGGGGGACCCCACGCCAAATTTTTTCGACGGGATCCCCTATTTTTGTTAACCAGCAAAGATAAGCAGACTGCTGTGGCCTGGTATTATCAGGCTGGCAAGCAGGGTCGGACTGAGCCACCGGAGAAACCTCTGGTGGGCCCCAGCTCCTGCGTGGTGGGCCCTGATTTGAAAGGATAGGTCGCGGGGCAGAGGGGGCAGTGGCCCCGGGCCCCGCGCTCTGAGGGGGCCCACCCGGAGCTACGCTACAGTAACTGTATCGGCGTGCACAGCACGCCGATACAGTTACATTCTGCGGCAGAGCAGGGAGAATCAATCTTACTGCTCTGCCGCCCAGAAGCTATGGGGCCTGAACAGGTGTTGGGGGGGCCCGGTGCCAGCAGTGGGCCCCCCACCCGTCATCGGAGGGTCAGCTGTATCGGCATCCAGCCGATACAGCTGACCGCATAGAGAGAGAAGGAGCGAGCGCTCCTTCTCTCCCATAATCCCCCTCTCAGCGTCTGACAGCGGGCGCGATGACATCACCTGCCGGCGCCCGCTGTCAGACGCTGAGAGGGAGAACAGTGAGCAGCACAGGAGCCGGGAGGTAAGTATTGTTTTTTTTTTTTTTTAATGGGGGTGCATTATACTACAGAGGCTGTATATGGGGGGTGCATTATACTACAGAGGCTGTATATGGGGGCTGCATTATACTACAGAGGCTCCATATTGGGGTGCATTATACTACAGAGACTCCCTATGGGGATGCATTATACTACAGAGGCTGCCTATGGGGGTGCATTATAATATAGCGGCTGCCTATGGTGGTGCATTATATTATAGACTCTGCCTATGGGGGTTTATTATAATATAGAGGCTGCCTATGGGGGTGCATTATACTATATTGAGGACTATCTGGTGTATTATGCTGTATGGATGCTATCTAGGGGCCATCATACAGTGTTGGACCCATTAAATAGTTTGGGGACATTAAGGGGTCAGTATATATCAAGTGAGGGGCATTATTCTGTGTATAGGGGAGATGTACAGGGGGAGACTTGGGACATTATTAAATGTAAAGTGGACACTTATTGTTATAGGGGAACTCGGGTTACTGTGACTGTCAAAGGGGCACACAGGGCATTATTACAGTCTAGGGGACAAAATGTGGTCACTGTTTTCTAGGGCACTTGCACCCGGCATTACTATATTCTAGAGGGGTGCTTTAAAATTTAGAGGTCACACAGAACCACACAGCAGGTGCAGTAATAGGGACACATACGGCAGCAGCAGCAGCTCAGTATTGGGGTATCACGTGCAGTAATAGGGACACATACGGCAGCAGCGGCTCAGTATTGGGGTATCAGGTGCAGTAATAGGGACACATACGGCAGCAGCGGCTCAGTATTGGGTTATCAGGTGCAGTAATGGACACAATGGCAGCAGCGGCTCAGTATTGGGGTATCAGGTGCAGAAATAGGGACACATATGGCAGCAGCGGCTCAGTATTGGGGTATCAGCAGGATGAGGAGTTTGTGCAGGTTGAGAATAGTCCAATTGGTGACCAAGACAGTGCTAAAAATATGAGAAGTGAAATGTGTCTTTGTTGTAATCACTGCAGTCGAGTCCTGGCTGGAGAAGTCGTCATGTCGGTCTGGGCCAGATGGAAAAGAAATGAAAAGTGAACAATTCCATTAGAAAGAACATCAGCGGTAAGTCATTATCTGTACCTGTGCTGTAATCTATTATATGTTCTGTAGGACTGGTATTATTTACCACAGACCATAAGGCGGTAATATCAATATTGGTCTTTTTATATATAGATTATTTTTGGCAACAGCGCGGTCATTTGCTGAGGTTCTCTGATTAGGGGCCCACTCAGAAGTTTCGCCCCACTAAACCAAAACCCTAGCTACGCCTCTGGCTCTCTCTCTAGTCTTTCTTTCTCTCTCTAGTCTTTCTCGCTCTCTGTTCTTTCTTTCTCGCTCTCTGTTCTTTTTTCTCTCTGTTCTTTCTTTCTCTCTCTTTTCTTTCTTTCCTCTCTTTCTTTCTCTGTTTGTTCTTTCTCTCTCGCTGCTCTTTCTTTCTTTTCCTCAGTACCAGCCACTGTGCCCTCATTACCAGTCAGTGTGATCAGCAGTGCTAAATGGGTACGCTTGGGGCCAGGATATGGGTGTGATTAGCTGTTAAATGGGTGTGGTCTGGGCGTGGCCTAAAATTTGCAGCGACGCCCTACGCGCGCCGCAGCCTTTAACCCTCTTTCCTGTCTTCAAAATTTGGGAGGTATGCTGTATGACCTCACTACAACTTCTGGCCATGCTCCTGATGAGCGCGACGGATGGTCTCCTGAGGGATCTCCTCCCACACCTGGACTAAAGCATCCACCAACTCCTGGACAGTCTGTGGTGCAACGTGGCATGGCCTAAAATTTGCTGCAGCAGGCACAGCGTGCCACAGCCTTTGTCCCTCTTTCCCTTCTTCAAAGGTTGGGAAGTATGATGGTGGGCCCCAAGAATATTTTTTCTCTGGTGGGCCCAAGGTACTCCAGTCCGACGCTGCTGGCAAGGTCCATGGATATTGGCTCCTTAACAGCCTTAAATACCATGCCTCAGCAGCAGGGGCGTACATAGAAATCATGGGGCCCCATAGCAAAAGTCTGAATGGGCCCCCCCCAAAAAAAAAAACCCAGAGCCATTGTAAATGTAAAGTGCCAGCACAGTGAGGGGTCACATTAAACAAAAAAATGTATTATGCCCCGATAGATTGTGCCCCCATAGATGCTCCATAGTATAGGCCCTTATGCTGCCGCAGCTGCTGCAACCAAAAAAAAAAAAAAGACATACTCACCTTTCGTCGCTGGGGGCCAGGTGCCGGTGTCCTGAGCAGGGGGTGACACCAGGTGCCGATGTCACCGCTCGCTCAGGGCCCCGGCACCTGAGATATTTACCTGTCCTCTCTCCACTGCTGAGTGCCGCTGTCTTCGGGGTCCTCCAGCAGTGAATGATCAGGCAGAGGGCGCGGCGCGCACTAACGACATCATCGCGCCCTCTGACCTGAACATTGCAGCAAGAGAACGCGAGCAACGGTGGAACGGGACAGGTAAATATTCCTTATACTCACCCTTCCGCCGGCGCGGTCTGTGCAGCCCCTGCTCTTCTCCCACGGTCTCCGCAGCCAGTGTTCAGCGGTCACGCGGGACAGCTCATTAAAGTCATGAATATGTGCGTATTCATGACTGTAATGAGCGGTACCACCTGACCGCTGAACACAGGCGTCGGAGACCGTGGGAGAAGAGCAGGGACTGCAGAGACCGCACCAGGAGGGGTGAGTATATAGAAGAGCTGCGCTCCCCCGCCGACCCCCTGGTAGTACTGTGTCAGCACAGCTACCCGACCGTCGAGGGCCCCCTCACCTGTCCGGGCCCCATAGCAGCTGCTTGGTCTGCTTCATTCACGGTACGCCACTGCTCAGCAGTCTGCTTCATCAGGCTGGTTAACAAAAATAGGGGGGACCCGACGCCATTTTTTTTTCGAAGGGAACTCCTATTTTTGTTAATCAGTTCCCTCTGACGTCACTGATTGTGTCCCTGGCTGACCTGAAGTGAAAGTGGAAAGCAATCAATTAAGCTTTCCACTTCCTCTCCTGTGAGCCAGGAGAGGAACTCATTCATTTGGGGGTTTACTGTGAGGCTGCAGCATTAGCTGCGGTCCCTGCAGTAAACATTAACCCTTTCTGAAGGATTACACCGTGGGACCTGACTGTGCATGGGATAGGTAAGAATCATTTTGCTTTTTTATTTTATTTTTATTACAGGAAATGGTTTTTGCAGTAAATAAAAGATGGTCAAAAACATGTGTCTTTATTTCATTAAAATGATTTTTAATTAAAGTGTGTGTTTTATTTTTATTTCATGCAATAGGAATAATAATTTATAGTTGTCTAATTGACAGCTCTCAATTATTAACCTGGCTTAAGGTCACCTTTCAATAGCAAGGTGGCTTTAACCCCATATTAACCCATTCGCCACCGCTACAGGGCAATGGGAATAGACGGGCAAAGTGCCAGAAAGGGCGAATCTAATTATAGATTTGTCTTTTCTGGGGTGTCTGGGGGCAGATGTTAGTAGCCAGGGGGGGGCCAAAAATAATTGTCCCTCTCTGGGCTATTATTATCTGCCCCCATTCGCTGGCTTTGTCTGTCTGGTTGCGAAAATAGGGCGGGAGCCCACGCATTTTTTTTAAACAATTTTACACCTCATATATATATATATATATATACATGTCATTGAATTTGTGACACATATATATATATATATATATATATTTATAGTTCATACACTTCTACATAGTATAATAGCCGCTAATTCAATTGCCGGCTTTTGTGAAAATGCAGAACCCGACATGAAATGACACTTGGTGTACATAGGGTTAACCATGTCCTTTGCTATCTGATTTGCACAAACAATTACATCAGTCTATGTGTGCAAAATTTCACACCTGTAGGGGTTAATTAAAGGTGTAAATTTGTAGCAAAAAAGTCCGTTTTTTTTACAACGAATTTACAACTTTAATTAACCCCTACAGGTGTGAAATTTTGCACACATAGACTGATGTAATTGTTTGTGCAAATCAGATAGCAAACGACATGAAAAGACATGGTTAACCCTATGTACACCAAGTGTCATTTCATGTCGGGTGCTTCTGTCTTTTCACAGAAGCCGGCTTTACCCGGCAATTGAATCAGAGGCTATTTTACTATGTAGAAGTGTATAAACTATACATATATGTATATATATATGTCACAATGACATGTATATATATATATATATATATGTATTCTATGTGTGTATATTTTGTGTTTACAATGAAAGAAAGGGTTTTTTTAGATGCGATATTTTGTTCCCATAGACTTACATGGGACTTCCGGTATCGGTATCGGGTATCGCCGAAATTTTAGTGATATCGGCGATACCATTCCGATCCGATATTTTTGGATATCGGAAAGTATCGCTCAACACTAGCCTGGACCATTTTTTCATTGTTGGTCTCCCGCTGGCCAGCGCGCATCGCTGCGTGTGACAGCGGGAGGCCAACGATCAGTGAGCTCCCAGCGCGTACAGCAGAAGCTGTGAGCCGGTATCTAGGTTACACATCAGGTGACTAAGTGCGGCGCAGCGCTTAGTTACCCGATGTGTACACTGGATACCAGCGTGCTCGCTGGTCCTGATCGCTGGTGAGTCTGCCTATGTGACAGCTCACCAGCGATCAGCTAGCGATGTCCCAGCGATCCCATCCACATCGGATCATTGGTGGGATCTCTGGGACATTAAAGAGTGTGACGGGGCCCTAAGGCTTGGGTCACATGACCGTTTTCCTCTCATCCGAGAAAATCAGTCCGATTATGCTAATCACATTCTGATCAAACTATGATTAGAGTTTGATCAGAGTGTGATCCGATTTTCTAGGGTGTGGAGAAAAATAACTCCATCTTCTCCATTCTGTCAGTCCATAAAAATCAGACGGGACTCAGATTTGTTCCGAGTGTGGTCCAATTTTTTTCCACACACCCATAGACATGAATGGCTGAGATGTAACTCATGCATGCTGCAATTTTTTTCCCTATGACTGACTCTGTCCAAGGAAAACGTTGGACATGTGCACGATCCCATAAAATAACATGGGGGTGAGGGCTGTCCATCAAAATGAGTAATCGTCCGATTTTACAGTCGTTTACATAAGCAGTAAGAAGTTGTCTAGCAATTACTTTAAATCAACAGTTGCAACTGCAGTACAGGCAATTCCCTTCAAGTAGGCTATCCAGCATTGTCAGTGGGGTATCAAGCAAACAATCTAATTCAAGGCCTTTACCTTTCCAGTAGACAGAGAGGTAATCTCTAAATCTCTTATTTGACCAGCTCTTCTTTCACTGCTTCACAAACTTTAATGCCTAGGTAAAGGGTATGCCACACTAAACAACATCGCTAACGGGATCGCTAAAAAACGTCACTATTTAGCGATCCCGTTAGCGATGTTGTTGTGTGCGGCATCTACCAGCGACGTGGCCCCTGCTGAGATCCTGCTGTGATCTCGCTCGTCGTTCTCATCGTTCCGGACCCTATTTTTATCGTCGGCGCCCCGCTGGTAAGTATATATCGCTGAGTGTAGCACCTTTTGTTAGCGATTTAGCGGTACTTTTGTACCGCTAAAGTCGTTAAGGAGATCGCTAACCGCGATAGCGTCCTTAACGACATCGCTGAATTAGGCTGCTACTAGCGATATAGAAACAATCCCGCTAGCGATCGCATTAGTATGCGTCGTTATCGTGATCGCTAGCGGGATTGTTTAGTGTGGCAGTACCTTAAGAACGCAGGGATCAGATTTGGGCTTGACACTTCCTTTCTCCAACAATAAAATTTAGACTAAATTCAGGTTGCAGATTCATTTCGAAATTATATTTCACAATCTAAATTCCCTGCCAGTATGTCTTTGGAGAGAGGGAAGAAACCGGAGTACCCAGGGGAAACCCATGCAAAAAAGATGAACATACAACCCAGGACTCCAGCTTCAAGGCTACAGTGCTAACCAATGAGCCACTGTGTTGCCCCATTAAGATGGTTTTGTAACCAATGGGAAAAGTTTGTTTTCTTCCCATCCATGCCCTTAATATAACCCCTGGACCACCCCCAGCTTGCTGACAGTGTACATTTTCTCAAGAAAAGAACAGTGCTTATAGGATTTCTCTGAGGTTAAGAGGGATCTGAGAACCTGCGTGGCCAACAGCTAATGGAATGGAGTCCATGTTATACTGACAGGGTCAGGAAGAGACTATGTATTGATGTTTGGGGATACCTCTGAGGAGAAGAGGTATCCGGGAACCTGTGTGGCTGACACCAACAGGTAATGGACAGGAATCCGTGTGGTGCTGACCGGGGTCAGGAAGAGACTGCGTTTTGTGTAATGACTGCTGTAATAAACCAGATGGACTGTTTTAACCATGAGTGTTACAGCGTATGCCTCCACGACCAGCAAAGCGAGTAATCCCCATCCACAGATAGTGTGGAATGTTACAATATCTAAAGAGGCCATACACATTAGGCTAATGTCGGCTGAACCTGATAATATTGATGGGATCGTCCAAAAGTCTAAAGGGTATGCCACACTAAACAATATCGCTAACGGGATCGCTAAAAAACGTCACTATTTAGCGATCCTGTTAGCGATGTTGTTCAGTGCGGCAGCTTCCAGCGACGAGCTTCCTGCTGTGATCTCGCTCGTCGCTGGAATCGTTCCGGACCCTATTTTCTCGTCGGCGCTCCCGCTGGGTAAGTATCTTATCGCTGTGTGGCACCTTTTCTTAGCGATTTAGCGGTACTTTTGTACCGCTAAAGTCGTTAAGAAGATCGCTAACGGCGATAGCGTCGTTAACTATATCGCTAAATGTGACAGCATTTAGCGATATAGAAACAATCCCGCTAGCGATCGCATTAGTATGCGTCGTTATTGTGATCGCTAGCGGGATTGTTTAGTGTGGCAGTACCTTTATGTGTATGAAGACCTCCAACTCTTCACTGCCAGGTGATGTAGGGGGAGATAAGCATCCGGCATATCCATTCTCGGATTGCAGATCCTTTAGTTCTCTAAGAGATAAGCTGCCACTGGAGATGTCTGGCAGCAGGTCTCTCATAAAGAGCATAGGAATACTTGGCAGTGTGAGCACCCTTGTTTATGGAAGAGTTGTTTGATATAGCTGCCTGCCGAATGATCAACTGAACCATTGATCAACCTACAGCTATCTAAAGTGTATGGGGGGATGGATTCTTACCTCTGTGTAGTACATTGAGTATTCATAGAGGATGTACAGAACATGTGCCTTTTTTAATCTTATACATTAAAACCTGTTTGTCTTAAGGGTATGCCACACTAAACAAGATCGCTAACGGGATCGCTAAAAAACGTCACTATTTAGCTATCTCGTTAGTGACGCTGTTGTGTGTGGCATGTAGCAACGACGTGGCCCCTGCTGTGATCTCGCTGATCGTTCACTAAGGTTCTGAACCGTATTTTGATCGTTGGCATCCCGCTGGTGAGCCTATATCGCTGTGTCTGGCACGTTTTGTGAACGATTTGCGCTGTTTTTTACATCGCAAAGTCGTTAAGGAGATCGCTAACCGCTTATGCGTCGTTAACTAGATCGCTAAATGTGGCAGCTACTAGCGACATTAAAACGATCACAAAAACGATCGCATTAGTATGCGTCGTTATTGTGATCGTTATCGGGAGCGTTTAGTGTGGTAGTACCTTTAGGGTGCTTTCACACTGCATTTAAACACTTATTCAGTAGCTCCCATCGGGGCTCACATCCAAACCTACCCTCCAACGGGATGTGCCAACGGTGCCATAGACTTTAGTGGTGCTGACAGCATGAAAGTGCTCCCTGATGTGCATCATTTTCGGGCGTATACGCCTACTGGAGCCAGACACTCAGAAGTAGTAGCCTGCGTCTGGATGTCCATCTCCAGTAGGCATACACGCCCGAAAATGATGCACATCAGAGAGCACGTTCACTCTTTCAACACCATTATAGACTATCGGTGCATATGGCAGAATTCCATTGGAGGGAAGCTTCAGAACGTAAGTCTCGATGGGAGCCACTGAATAGGTGTCTAAATACAGTGTGAGAGCAACCTTACTTTTCAAATATTTGCAATTATTTAAAAAAAAAATTTTGCTAGAAATGTTCTAAAAATATATTTAAATAATCCCAAAATGTGTCTGATTCTACTTCATGCTTTTTCTGATTATTATGCATATTGTATATGAAGCAATAAGTATATGCACCATTCCTACTTTTTATATACATTAAATGTTTTAAATATTAATTATTGTAATTTCATAGCTTGGATTGATTTCATTTTTTTTAGTTTTTGTTTGCTGTGCTAGGGCGTAGAATTCTGTATTATCTTCTCACTCAATAATGATAGTCTGTAGTTATCTCCTGACTGCATTTTCCAACAAGTCTGATAATGAGTCAATTTCAAAAGGATCATTACTGGACTGGCCAGCTGCTTTTGGGACTATACAAGCTGTGATACTGGATTAGTTACCCAATATCAATTCAATTATAGCAGTAATTGTGATTAATATTGTGGATCTTTCTTCTATTTCTGGTTATTGGATACTTTAGTAGTATGTACATAATCATGGTACTTATATATTTTTTAATAAAATTATACTATTTTTTTTCTTGCCTGAAGAATCTTGTTGCTTGGAAGTATATGGTATATTTTTATGACATTTTCTGTCATATTAACTGGAATTACTTAGGCCTCTTTCACACATCAGGCGGGCGCCTAAACGGCGCCCCCGGCATTTTACCGCAGCGCCGCATGTGAAAAGCTTTCACACTTCCGGCGCCCAAAATGCGTTTTTTTGCCGGATGGTTTCTGATGCTTGGAGAGATAAGAAACCATTCGGCAAAAAAAAAAAACGTTACATGCAGCGTTTTGTCCGGCCGCCGCAATGTACAATTGCGCCGCATCCGGACAAAACCGCATGCAACGCATAGACATGCGGCGCCATGCGGCTCTAATGCATGTCAATGCGAAAAAAGCCGCATGCGGCGCATCAGATTTTCAGATGCGGCGCTGCGGGAAAATGCCGGGGGCGCCGCAAGGGGAAAAACGGATGTGTGAAACTAGCCTTAGAAAACTACTTACATAACCAAGTTATTGTCATGGCTTAAAAATATAAAATATATGTCAAAAGCTAATATAACAGTATCAACTGGTTCATTGTGGTCACCAAATATGTATCCATTCTTCTGAATATAAGGTGCCTATACAAATGAAGTCTGTAAGTATGCAGTAATTATATTTAATAAAGTTTTATCGATGATGTCTTCAGTTGGCCCATTCTGATATCTAACAGATAAAATCACTAGACTTGTATCAAGCAGTGCCAACTGGGACATTATGCCCACTGAGAATAAAACTAATACTTTGGATTTGTGAACTGTATTAGATATCTTTTATGTTATGTCTCAAATAGTTTTGATACAAAAGTGTTTGAGCAATGTTAGATAATAATCTTTGTCATTATAATTGCCTAGAAATGGTCATTTTATTTCATAAAATGTTTCCAACACGTAAAAAAACATTCCTAACCATTGCTAGCACCTCATAGGTTCAGTAGTTTCAACTGTTTGCTTTAATGTCTTGCAAAAAGTAAATATTCAATACTGATAGCTCCCCGTATCTGGTCTGATTACCAACTACATAAAAAAAATCACAACCGTCAATATTATTCTGATTGTTTATGCATACTAGTACCAACAGGAGTCTGCGATGGGCCTGAGATGTGACACATTGGTAAGCCATAAAGGGCCAAAAGAAGGCAATAGTATAAATAATTTGGGTTGTCAATTGCATCTTGGAGTAGTTAATTCTAAATAGAGTTTAAAAAATGAATAAAGTAAAACTTTTGCTAATTTAGAAATATTTTTACTTGTTGACATAATGGTTGCTTACTATGGTTCCAGTCCTAAAAATAAATAATTAGAAAACTGAATTTTCTTTAGATAAATTTGCATATAGTGTTTTTTAGGTCACACTGAAGATAATCATTTACCAAACTAAAAAAAGATACTAAGTTTGATTTTCCTTGGTTTTTCTCTGAATTCTAGGTCTAGGTCATTCTGTACACAAATTGTTGATTGTAGCCTATCCAGTAACTTCCATAACTACAAAATGATCTTTTGAACATGTGTATATTGACCTGTGCTTTGGCAGCAGCTGCCTGACACTAAAATTCACTTAGCCATCCACGAAAATTCCCAAGTGGTTTCTAAATCTGTTTTACTCAACATTTTGCCATTTTTAATATGTACTATTGAAAAGTTTTTTCTTAGACATTCATAACCTGGCATTCATCAATATTCAACTCTATTTCTAAAATAACAACTGACGATGTAGTGGGTGTTGCTATACCATCGCACCCAAATCTGTTTACACAGCCAAAGAAATATATTGTCGCTATCCTTTTCTTGATTTGTGGCAGCTCTGGTTCCATTCAATTTAAAACTTTTTTCCTTTTGGACCATTGGGGGTTAAAGTGGAAATCTGGTGTTATTGCATTTGATGACCACTCCCACCATCCTTTATAAGGTCACCTGTTGCATCAGCTGACTGTTGGTGATACAGGTCCTATCTGGAAACCAGCTTAGCAGGAGCAGCTCTCCTGTCAGCCACTTCTGGTGTTTGGAATCCAGTTGCTGTTGTTATTCTGCTGTGCAGTGCTTTGCAGCATAGAAAGCTAAGTTATTATTTCTCTATTGATATTGTGTTCCCCGCACACACATATTGTGTTATTCTGTTAATTTGCTTTGTGGTGCAGTTTCCTTTATTCACTGTCATTCTTTTCCTGTGGTTTCCACTATTATTCACCTGGGATGGGGTGGGGGGTGGGGGTTTAGCTCAGGGCTAAACAGGAGTTAAGGACAGGTCAGTGACTCAGGCCTCCCTACAATTAAGGGTGCCCCCAAGTTAAGGATAGACATCGGTATTCTTGCACCTGTGTTGCCACCATCTTAACTATATGGGTCCATTGCATCCTGATAGTGCATTTGTTTGAAGGCCTGGGCAGGTGAGCATCTCTGCCTTTTTGCTTTTTTTTTTTAATTTTTTGAGGATTTTTTAGTCCTCTTTTTGTGCTATTGCTATTGAGTGTAGGGACTCGTAAGCCTGGGGATCCGTGATGAGGATTACGAGCTTACGTATTTTCGCCAAAATATCAACTAATACCTCACATTTTTTATATGTGCTTTTTGCACTTTATTTTTCAGGGTGTAGTTGGGCCCATTTGGTCTTGAAAACTGTGGTGTCTGTTCACATGGGATGCATTTTGATAGCGCTGGGCTGCCCGCCTGATCTAATAGAAGGGTGTAACTACTTGGCTGTTTAACTGGATGCTGTGCATTGCCATAGTGTGAACGGCACTGCATACAAGTCTTAATTGGTCATTAATATACCAAGCAGCCGCCCCCTCCATGGATTGGTAGGTTGTGAGCGGTTGTCTCATCAGTATTCTTGCACCTGTGTTGCCGCCATCTTAACTATATGGGTCCACTGCATCCTGATAGTGCATTTGTTTGAAGGCCTGGGCAGGTGAGCATCTCTGCCTTTTTGCTGTATTTTTTGAATTTTTGGAGGATTTTTTATTCTTTTTTTTGTGCTATTGCTATTTAGTGTAAAGACAGAGCTCACCCTAGTCTGAGGGGCAGTTCAGGGGTCCAGATTCCTCACCTCCTGTTTTCCCTTTCCGTTGTGTGTGAGTTGTTACGCCCGGTGACCGACCACCAGTTGGGTCGAGTCACACATCGTGACATATATATATGTTCCTTAAAGGGGTTGTACTGCCTTAAGTTACAAGTCTTCAGTCAATCTATGTAACTGCAGACTTGTGAATCCTCACATTACGCACACTGCGAAGATTCTCCAGTGTCGACACTGGGAGCAGTTGGTATGTGACCACAAGTATGCCATATGCATAACCCTGGCCAAATTCTGACTAGAATGTGTCCGGCCTCGCACAGTACACTTGCATTTAGCGAGGCTGTGCCCTTCTAGTCAGCATGTGACCACATGTATGCAAAACACATTCTTGTGGTTACTTGTCCGCCACTCTCGGCGCCAGAGAATACTAACAGCGCACAGTGTTTGCGATGTAAGAATTCACAAGTCTGCAGTTACATAGATTGACTGCAGACCTATGCCCTAAGGTCAATCCCTTTAAGCTGCATTTAAGCTGCAAGATAATCGTGAACAAGTGTTAAAATGCTTGTTTCGTGAATATTTTGCCATGTAAAAAGGCTGCTAATCACCAGAAGAGCGAGAAAAGTGGTTGTTTATCTAATAAAATGATCTTTTGCACAGAGCAGAAAAATAATTGTTTTTTTGCAGTGCATTGTCCTGTGTAAACAGGTATTACACTGCTGAGAACCAGATTAGCCTTTGTGCAGTGAGCGATGTATTACAGATCAAACAGTGCCCATCATTTAATTTGGTCTACTGTATAAACAGTCATTTAAATGACTGCCGATCTGTAAAAGTTTACCGATTGGTGGTCATATCATGCTGCCGATCGGTCCTTGTAAATGGCCATGAGGTCATGTGCACCCGTTGAATATTTAATGAATTTTTTACCTTAGTAATTGTAGGTAAAAAATCAGGAGTGGAACAATCAGAGGAAAAGTATAATTTTCATCACTTCTGCATTTTTCCCCTACGCCTGTTTTTGCCTTACAAATCCTGATGTAAAATACTGCCCAAATGCTGAATGTGTGAATGTGGCCTTAGACAATTATAGCTGGTGTGAGTCCATTCTTCATGACTGTCCTGCTTTGCTATGTTTATGTTGTGCTAGATGTTATACATATCATCTCTATATTCCTCTTGTATTTATGTCTCAACACCCCAGTATTCAGCTGAATATCTTGTGGAATGCTATTTGGAAATTAGGAAGAGATGTACCGTAAGCCTTGCCAATCTTGTATCTAAGGTTTAGTGGCAAATAATGGACTTTGAAAAAAGCAAAAATATTAAAATGAACAGTCTCAGTAGATTTTAACTTTAGTCTTTCTTTTTCTTTTAAGCTGGTATTTTTAAACCATGAGTGCATGTATGCAAGCAAATAATAATGTTATCTAATGAAAAGCAGACATTTAATAATGTTTTCCATTTTATTTATTTAAAAAACTTAGAACAGCAAGTTCATGGATCCACAAAAGAGTTCTCAAAATTAAATCTCTTTTCAGAAAACATAAAATTCACAATTTGTTATGTGAAGTTTATGATGTTGTTGTTATTAGGTTTTTGACAAGACTGTGGAAGAAGCCTTAATATAGTACAATTCATGGTAATGTCAGAGAGGTTCTGCTATAACATGCACGCATTACATATGCCACTCATGGCAGACAGCAGAGGACTCTTGTATGTGTCTTCATCTCCAACAGTCAGTGGGCAACCAGAGACATATTTATTGGCAGGTTTGCAAACTGTAATCAAGTATATTTCCAAGCCAAGGTAGAACTTTAATCTTTCATATTGAAATAAAAATGGTGGCCTTACAGGTAGAGATGAGCAAACACCTGGATGTTCGGGTCCAGCGGGTTTGGCCGAAGAGTTACAAAAAGTTTGGGTTCGGGTACCATAACAGTACGTGGACCCAATCCCGGATCCGATTCACTTGAATGAGGGGCCCGAACATCCAGTGTTTGCAATGCTGTCATGTGCATGTCATTAAGTTTACCTCTGGTCAGTGGTGTCAGCAGATGGGACTACTGCTTCCATCAGCCGACGCCTGCTTTAGGACAATCAGCTGACACCAGTTACCAGAGGTAAACTTTATACCGCCAATCACAGCTGTGCGCTCATGCTGTCTTTTGACAGAGTGGAAATCGCTGCTGTCTGACCGGAGGTGATGATTTTACTGCCGATCAGAAGCAGTGTTTGCACCGCTGTCATGCGCATGACAGAACGACAAACACCCGGTGTTCAGGGGGGTCGAACCCAAACAGTAACATAGACTTCCTGGTTAAGTCTGTGTTTGGTATCCATGCCAGAACAGTAGGTGTTCGGTACGGATGCAGAACTTTACTGTTCGGATTCGCCGATCTCTGCTCACAGGATGTCCATGTAGCAGCAAAGTCTGCAGATGAATACATCACATAGATTAAGAAATTAATTGGGAGGGGGTCATAATATCAATTTTAAAAAAAATTACTTATGCTATTAGCACTTCTGCTGTAAAGCAGACCTGTTACAACATTTCACTATAGAAATGGCATTCATTATTATAAAGATCTATTAGACTTCGTGAGTTTGGTGTGCTTACTTCAGAGTGGCTGTAAATTTCATTTCTAAAAAAATACTCTCCAGATTTTCTTTTTTTCCAGTTGGAAGCCAACCCATAATCAGCGCTTCCTTTTCAGGCCGGGATCACACATGCTAGGAATATGCCCAAATCTCGCATGTTAATTCGCGGCACTGCCACCGGCCTCAGTAGTGGAACGTGCGGCTGCATATCAATACATGGAGCCACACGCTCCGCTCCCGAGGTCGGCGGCATAACCGGGAATTAACATGCAAAACTTAGCCATATTCCTCGCATGTGTGATCCCGGCCTTAAAAGTATTCTGTAAAAAGAAAAATTACTGTTCAAACCAAGCTCAGGTGTTTGGTGCACCCTTAGCAAGGCTTAGCGGTTCTTTCCCATCTACTTTTTTTTTATGTCTCCTTCCCCTTTCTATTATTTGACAGTTTTGCCTCTAACCCCTTTATGGCCAATGAAGGACATATCACTTCATGAGCGGGAATCAGTTCCTGCATCATAATGTGCTATGTCCACCGTGATTTAAAACTGGTGCGGGACCCATGCCATCGGTATCCGCACTCAGTGCGCTGTGATCGGTCAGTCACAGCATGATCGTGCAGGAGGTGCTGAAATATCAGAACATCCCAAATGATCACAGCAGAAGCTCAGCGCTGCTAATGGTCAAGCTCCTGCAGCAACAGTCAGGGATGGTGCCAGTAATGCCCCTGGCTGTTTAACTCTCTAAATGCTGCGATTTAAAGCGATACCAAAATTTAGGATGCTTGAAGAGAGAGGGGGCTTATTTTCTCTTCAGATCGGCACCCTCGCATCATCATCGCAGGGCCTGATTTTGCCGTGGTGACATAGTGATAGGACTTGCAAGAGTGGGGACCCTTGGCGCAGGCTGCGAGCTTGCATATCTTGGACAAAATATTGACCAATACCTCACATATTTATATGTATTTAATATACTTTATTTTTCAGGGTGCAGCTAAGCCCAGCACTTTGGGTCTTGTATACAGGAGTGTTCACATGGGATGCATTTAGAGAGTGCTGGCCAGCCTGCCTAATCGAATAGTAGGGGCATGACTAATAGGCTGAGAACAAGACACTATGCATTACCTGCATGTTAACAGTGCCCTATACAGACCTCTATTGTGCAAATGTATACAAAGCATTCACCCCCTCCATGAATGGGTAGATGGTGAGTGGCTGTTGGTTTAGTATTTTTGTTTTTTAAAAAATGTTTTTTTTCCTGTGATGATCACACTGAAGCTATATCAGAGTTATTTCTTGTAAGTAGCCAATCAATCATTTGTATCCTCTAGAATCAAATCAGTCTCAGAATGTATTCACATGTACTCTAGTCCCATTTTTTATTTTTTGCAGAATTTTCAAATTAAATAAGGCAGAAATTTTGAATTTTACATACTAGTGGTTTTAACAATCCCTATAGAAGATCAGTCAAAATTATTATACAATACAAACTAATATTTAAAGACTTAATGAGACTGGTGAACTTACTTTGAATACACATGTATGTGTCATGTGCTTGCCAACCATTCAAGTAAAAGTCAGTCCATGTATGTCATGGACACTATGGATCTGCCAGACATGGACATAGTAAAACATCCTCTCTTCTATTCATTTGATCCAAAATTATATATTATATACTGTATACTTAGAGCGTTATTGTCAAATGACCCCTTTAAAAATCTCACCATCAGCATCACATCCACTTCTATGTCCCTTACCACATGCCTTAGCCACGTTAAATTATGTATGATATATCGCTGTTGAGAAAACTTTGCGGGATTAGTATCCCAAGAAAATGTGCCCACTTCAGATAGACTTGTTTTCATGCAGGAGCAATATAGTAATGCTATTCCTAATCCACCAAATCTGGATTTTTTATTTTGATGCACAACTGGAGCAGTATAGATGCTTTACAATATTTCCCTACTGAAAACATTTTTTACAGGGCTACTAGCGCAGGAAAATTTACTGACCTCAGATGGACTTGTTACAGTGCAGGAGCAATATAGTAATGCTATTTCTAACCAGCCAAATCTGTTTTTTTTATTTTGATGCACAACTGGTGCAGTATAAATTGTTTAACCAAGTTTGACTGTGTGCTTTTGATGCACAAATAATATTTTCCTGCTAAAAAAAATTGCTGGATTAAGAGCAAAAAGAATATTATTAGCCCTGAGTACATGAAGGGCTTTTGGTATGCAGAATGGACGTGCTAGTATCCCTATCCTGTCCTACAGTACCCCTGCAGCACAATCTCTCTCTAAGTGCTGCTAACAGCAATATTACTATTGATTATAATTAGCCATAAGGGCTGTTGCAGTTGAAAGAAATATTATATATGCCTGATACCTGCCTATACGCAGCTACAACTCTGTCCCTGTTTTGGCTGTTGCAGCTGAAAGGAGGACATCAGTACACCAGGGGAGGAGTCCCGAGGAGATAATTTGCATATTCCCAGTGCCTTCTGGGATAAGTGAAGAGTCTCCGCGAGCTCAAGGAACACTGGATTTTGGCTGTTGCAGCTGAAAGGAGGACATCAGTACACCAGGGGAGGAGTCCCGAGGAGATAATTTGCATATTCCCAGTGCCTTCTGGGATAAGTGAAGAGTCTCCGCGAGCTCAAGGAACACTGGATTTTGGCTGTTGCAGCTGAAAGGAGGACAAAAGTACACCAGGGAGGAGTCCCGAGGAGATAATTTGCATATTCCCAGTGCCTTCTGGGATAAGTGAAGAGTCTCCGCGAGCTCAAGGAACACTGGATTTTGGCTGTTCCAGCTGAAAGGAGGACATCAGTACACCAGGGGAGGAGTCCCGAGGAGATAATTTGCATATTCCCAGTGCCTTCTGGGATAAGTGAAGAGTCTCCGCGAGCTCAAGGAACACTGGATTTTGGCTGTTGCAGCTGAAAGGAGGACATCAGTACACCAGGGGAGGAGTCCCGAGGAGATAATTTGCATATTCCCAGTGCCTTCTCGGATAAGTGAAGAGTCTCCGCGAGCTCAAGGAACACTGGATTTTGGCTGTTGCAGCTGAAAGGAGGACATCAGTACACCAGGGAGGAGTCCCGAGGAGATAATTTGCATATTCCCAGTGCCTTCTGGGATAAGTGAAGAGTCTCCGCGAGCTCAAGGAACACTGGATTTTGGCTGTTGCAGCTGAAAGGAGGACATCAGTACACCAGGGGAGGAGTCCCGAGGAGATAATTTGCATATTCCCAGTGCCTTCTGGGATAAGTGAAGAGTCTCCGCGAGCTCAAGGAACACTGGATTTTGGCTGTTGCAGCTGAAAGGAGGACATCAGTACACCAGGGGAGGAGTCCCGAGGAGATAATTTGCATATTCCCAGTGCCTTCTGGGATAAGTGAAGAGTCTCCGCGAGCTCAAGGAACACTGGATTTTGGCTGTTGCAGCTGAAAGGAGGACATCAGTACACCAGGGGAGGTCCCGAGGAGATAATTTGCATATTCCCAGTGCCTTCTGGGATAAGTGAAGAGTCTCCGCGAGCTCAAGGAACACTGGATTTTGGCTGTTGCAGTTGAAAGGAGGACATCAGTACACCAGGGGAGGAGTCCCGAGGAGATAATTTGCATATTCCCAATGCCTTCTGGGATAAGTGAAGAGTCTCCGCGAGCTCAAGGAACACTGGATTTTGGCTGTTGCAGCTGAAAGGAGGACATCAGTACACCAGGGGAGGAGTCCCGAGGAGATAATTTGTATATTCCCAGTGCCTTCTGGGATAAGTGAAGAGTCTCCGCGAGCTCAAGGAACACTGGATTTTGGCTGTTGCAGCTGAAAGGAGGACATCAGTACACCAGGGGAGGAGTCCCGAGGAGATAATTTGTATATTCCCAGTGCCTTCTGGGATAAGTGAAGAGTCTCCGCGAGCTCAAGGAACACTGGATTTTGGCTGTTGCAGCTGAAAGGAGGACATCAGTACACCAGGGGAGGAGTCCCGAGGAGATAATTTGCATATTCCCAGTGCCTTCTGGGATAAGTGAAGAGTCTCCGCGAGCTCAAGGAACACTGGATTTTGGCTGTTGCAGCTGAAAGGAGGACATCAGTACACCAGGGGAGGAGTCCCGAGGAGATAATTTGCATATTCCCAGTGCCTTCTCGGATAAGTGAAGAGTCTCCGCGAGCTCAAGGAACACTGGATTTTGGCTGTTGCAGCTGAAAGGAGGACATCAGTACACCAGGGAGGAGTCCCGAGGAGATAATTTGCATATTCCCAGTGCCTTCTCGGATAAGTGAAGAGTCTCCGCGAGCTCAAGGAACACTGGATTTTGGCTGTTGCAGCTGAAAGGAGGACATCAGTACACCAGGGGAGGAGTCCCGAGGAGATAATTTGCATATTCCCAGTGCCTTCTGGATAAGTGAAGAGTCTCCGCGAGCTCAAGGAACACTGGATTTTGGCTGTTGCAGCTGAAAGGAGGACATCAGTACACCAGGGGAGGAGTCCCGAGGAGATAATTTGCATATTCCCAGTGCCTTCTGGGATAAGTGAAGAGTCTCCGCGAGCTCAAGGAACACTGGATTTTGGCTGTTGCAGCTGAAAGGAGGACATCAGTACACCAGGGGAGGAGTCCCGAGGAGATAATTTGCATATTCCCAGTGCCTTCTGGGATAAGTGAAGAGTCTCCGCGAGCTCAAGGAACACTGGATTTTGGCTGTTGCAGTTGAAAGGAGGACATCAGTACACCAGGGGAGGAGTCCCGAGGAGATAATTTGCATATTCCCAATGCCTTCTGGGATAAGTGAAGAGTCTCCGCGAGCTCAAGGAACACTGGATTTTGGCTGTTGCAGCTGAAAGGAGGACATCAGTACACCAGGGGAGGAGTCCCGAGGAGATAATTTGTATATTCCCAGTGCCTTCTGGGATAAGTGAAGAGTCTCCGCGAGCTCAAGGAACACTGGATTTTGGCTGTTGCAGCTGAAAGGAGGACATCAGTACACCAGGGGAGGAGTCCCGAGGAGATAATTTGTATATTCCCAGTGCCTTCTGGGATAAGTGAAGAGTCTCCGCGAGCTCAAGGAACACTGGATTTTGGCTGTTGCAGCTGAAAGGAGGACATCAGTACACCAGGGGAGGAGTCCCGAGGAGATAATTTGCATATTCCCAGTGCCTTCTGGGATAAGTGAAGAGTCTCCGCGAGCTCAAGGAACACTGGATTTTGGCTGTTGCAGCTGAAAGGAGGACATCAGTACACCAGGGGAGGAGTCCCGAGGAGATAATTTGCATATTCCCAGTGCCTTCTCGGATAAGTGAAGAGTCTCCGCGAGCTCAAGGAACACTGGATTTTGGCTGTTGCAGCTGAAAGGAGGACATCAGTACACCAGGGGAGGAGTCCCGAGGAGATAATTTGCATATTCCCAGTGCCTTCTCGGATAAGTGAAGAGTCTCCGCGAGCTCAAGGAACACTGGATTTTGGCTGTTGCAGCTGAAAGGAGGACATCAGTACACCAGGGGAGGAGTCCCGAGGAGATAATTTGCATATTCCCAGTGCCTTCTGGGATAAGTGAAGAGTCTCCGCGAGCTCAAGGAACACTGGATTTTGGCTGTTGCAGCTGAAAGGAGGACATCAGTACACCAGGGGAGGAGTCCCGAGGAGATAATTTGCATATTCCCAGTGCCTTCTGGGATAAGTGAAGAGTCTCCGCGAGCTCAAGGAACACTGGATTTTGGCTGTTGCAGCTGAAAGGAGGACATCAGTACACCAGGGGAGGAGTCCCGAGGAGATAATTTGCATATTCCCAGTGCCTTCTGGGATAAGTGAAGAGTCTCCGCGAGCTCAAGGAACACTGGATTTTGGCTGTTGCAGTTGAAAGGAGGACATCAGTACACCAGGGGAGGAGTCCCGAGGAGATAATTTGCATATTCCCAATGCCTTCTGGGATAAGTGAAGAGTCTCCGCGAGCTCAAGGAACACTGGATTTTGGCTGTTGCAGCTGAAAGGAGGACATCAGTACACCAGGGGAGGAGTCCCGAGGAGATAATTTGTATATTCCCAGTGCCTTCTGGGATAAGTGAAGAGTCTCCGCGAGCTCAAGGAACACTGGATTTTGGCTGTTGCAGCTGAAAGGAGGACATCAGTACACCAGGGGAGGAGTCCCGAGGAGATAATTTGTATATTCCCAGTGCCTTCTGGGATAAGTGAAGAGTCTCCGCGAGCTCAAGGAACACTGGATTTTGGCTGTTGCAGCTGAAAGGAGGACATCAGTACACCAGGGAGGAGTCCCGAGGAGATAATTTGCATATTCCCAGTGCCTTCTGGGATAAGTGAAGAGTCTCCGCGAGCTCAAGGAACACTGGATTTTGGCTGTTGCAGCTGAAAGGAGGACATCAGTACACCAGGGGAGGAGTCCCGAGGAGATAATTTGCATATTCCCAGTGCCTTCTCGGATAAGTGAAGAGTCTCCGCGAGCTCAAGGAACACTGGATTTTGGCTGTTGCAGCTGAAAGGAGGACATCAGTACACCAGGGGAGGAGTCCCGAGGAGATAATTTGCATATTCCCAGTGCCTTCTGGGATAAGTGAAGAGTCTCCGCGAGCTCAAGGAACACTGGATTTTGGCTGTTGCAGCTGAAAGGAGGACATCAGTACACCAGGGGAGGAGTCCCGAGGAGATAATTTGCATATTCCCAGTGCCTTCTGGGATAAGTGAAGAGTCTCCGCGAGCTCAAGGAACACTGGATTTTGGCTGTTGCAGCTGAAAGGAGGACATCAGTACACCAGGGGAGGAGTCCCGAGGAGATAATTTGCATATTCCCAGTGCCTTCTGGGATAAGTGAAGAGTCTCCGCGAGCTCAAGGAACACTGGATTTTGGCTGTTGCAGCTGAAAGGAGGACATCAGTACACCAGGGGAGGAGTCCCGAGGAGATAATTTGCATATTCCCAGTGCCTTCTGGGATAAGTGAAGAGTTTCCGCGAGCTCAAGGAACACTGGATTTTGGCTGTTGCAGCTGAAAGGAGGACATCAGTACACCAGGGGAGGAGTCCCGAGGAGATAATTTGCATATTCCCAGTGCCTTCTGGGATAAGTGAAGAGTCTCCGCGAGCTCAAGGAACACTGGATTTTGGCTGTTGCAGCTGAAAGGAGGACATCATCTTTGAAAATTCTTGGAGAACAGGAGAAGTTCCAGAAGACTGGAGAAGAGCAAATGTTGTTCCTATCTTCAAAAAGGGGAAGAAGGTGGACCCAGGGAACTACAGGCCGGTGAGTCTGACTTCTATACCAGGAAAGATCTTTGAACAAATTATTAAAGAACATGTATGCAAGTACCTGGATAAGAATGAAGTGATTAAACAGAGTCAGCATGGGTTTGTAACTAATAAGTCATGTCAGACTAACTTAATTTCCTTCTATGACAGAATCACTGACTGGGTGGATCAGGGAAATGCTGTAGATATAGTATATCTTGACTTCAGCAAAGCATTTGACAAAGTATCTCACACAATCCTTATTGAAAAAATGACTAAGTATGGAATGGACAAGGCAACTGTTAGGTGGATTCATAACTGGCTTAGTGATCGGACCCAAAGAGTGGTTGTAAATGGCTGCACATCCAGTTGGAAGAATGTCTCAAGTGGGGTACCACAAGGCTCTGTTTTGGGCCCTGTATTGTTCAACATCTTTATCAATGATTTAGATGAAGGAATTGAGGGTAAACTGATCAAATTTGCTGATGACACAAAGCTAGGAGGGGTAGCTAATACTAGAGAAGAGAGAGAGAGGATTCAAAAAGATATACATAAACTGGAGCAGTGGGCAGCAACTAACAGAATGGATTTTAACAGGGAAAAATGCAAAGTACTACATCTGGGCAATAAAAATGAAAAAAGCATATACAAAATGGGAGGAATAGGGCTAAGTAACAGCACATGTGAAAAAGACTTGGGTATACTAATTGATCACAGACTTAACATGAGTCAACAGTGTGATGCAGCAGCAAAAAAGGCAAATGCAATTCTAGGATGTATCAACAGAAGCATACAGTCTAGATCACGTGAGGTCATTATTGCCCTCTACTCCTCTTTGGTCAGACCTCATCTGGAATACTGTGTCCAGTTTTGGGCACCACATTTTAAAAAAGACATCAACAAACTGGAGCAAGTTCAGAGAAGAGCCACCAGAATGGTGACCGGTCTGCAAACCATGTCCTATGAGGAACGGTTGCAGGATTTGGGAATGTTTAGCTTGCAAAAAAGAAGACTGAGAGGAGACTTAATAGCTGTCTACAAATATCTCAAGGGCTGTCACATTGTAGAAGGATCATCTTTATTCTCATTTGCACAAGGAAAGACTAGAAGCAATGGGATGAAACTGAATGGGAGGAGACACAGATTAGATATTAGAAAAAACTTTTTGACAGTTAGGGTGATCAATGACTGGAACAGGCTGCCACAAGAGGTGGTGAGTTCTCCTTCAATGGAAGTCTTCAAACAGAGGCTGGATAGACATCTGTCTGGGATGATTTAGAGAATCCTGCTTTGAGCAGGGGGTTGGACCAGAAGGCCCAGGAGGTCCCTTCCAACTCTACCATTCTATGATTCTATGATTCTACCCTAGCTCAGCAGCTCAGCACGTCTCCATACTCTGCCTGTGTCTGTTGGTACACTGTGGCAAGCATGGCGTCATGGGTCTTACATAAACTGGATGACGCTATACGGCCAGCCAATCACAGTAATGCCACAACCAAGATGGCTACAGCATTACAGTCACTGGTAAGCAATCCCCGCATGTTTATTGTCTGTCCAAGCATTGCCAAACATGCGGGGAGGGGACTCGAGCATGTATGCGAGCATTAAAAAATTCTTGCCAAGTAACAAGCATCTGGAACACACTGATGCTCGAACGAGTAATGAGCAATGATGAGCACGCTCACTCTTCACTAACAGTAACATTTAAATGGTTAAACAATATAATGTTCATAACTGGATTAATCTATTACTGGCAGATGCTGGCTGTATAGTATAAATATCTGCATGTAATGGAGTATACACCCAGCAGCGACCAATGATGAGGTAGAGATGAGAGGATCTTATGGAATTTGACTATTGCTATGTTCATTGAATTTTTCAAAACAATTTAATTTGCTAAGAACTGATTTGTCACAAATCTCACTACTGCAAAGCCTTCAATTTCCCTGAAAAGATGTGTATAGCACTCTGAGTTCTCCTCAGACTGTTTCCAAGAGTTTTCAAGCTTTGTAACACAATCACAGCCTTAGGCCTCTTCCACACGTTGTAACGCTCGTGCCCAGACTGGATGGCGCAAGCGAGGATTGTGGCCCCACTGTGCCACAAACCAGACTACTCTGGAGGGGCATGACTAAGCAGCTACCTTGGTGTTCACTGGAGCCTCTAGTGGTGAAGTCAGGCTTGTGCAGCAGGTAGCTGCCAGGTACGACTCCAGGGCGGTGTCTGGCAGTAGCAGCTGATCCCACTGAGGGACAGAACACTAAAGACAGGTGCAGGCAAGTACAGACAGGCACGACTGGCCCTCTGGCAGGCACGGCTGGCACTCTGGCAGGCAGGCGGGCACGGCTGGCACTCTGGCAGGCAAGCTGGCACTCTGGCAGGCAGGTGGGCACGGCTCAGACTGTGGAAACAGAGACTGATTTGGGAAGGATAGGAACACAGGCAGGTACGAGTGGAATATGGGAACAGGTAGGAACCTGTTCAGACTGGAGGAACAGGAACTGATTTGGGAAGGACAGGAACACAGGCAGGTATGAGTGGAATATAGGAACAGGTAGGAACCTGTTCAGACTAGAGGGATAAAGAGCCACAGAGTGCGGAGAGAGAGCGAGCGGTGCCGCAGGATACGGAACAGGAGCGAGCAGAGCCACAGGATGCAGAGCAGGAGTAGAGAAGAACCGCAGGATGCGGAACAGGAGCGAGAAGAGCCATAGGATGTGGAACAAGAGCAGAGCTGCAGCATGCGGAACAGGAGCGAACGGAGCCACAGGATGCGGAACAGGAGGGAAGCAGAGCTGCAGAATGCAGAACAGGAGCAAAGCAGAGCCATAGGATGCAGAACAGGAGCAAGCAGAGCTGCAGGATGTGGAACAGGAGCAAAGCAGAGCTGCAGTATGCAGAATAGGAGCGAGTGGAGCCAAAGGATGCGGGATACGAGCAGGGAAGGCTAAAGACAAGAATACAAACAGGTTTAGGTATATGGCTCAGTTCAGACAAGGACAGACACGGGAACAAGTTCAGGACAAAGAATTCAGGCCTGGGTATGCAGTCCCCAGGGTGACAGAAACGAGACACAAAGAATACAGGTACAGGTCTAGGTATGCAGCCTCCAGGGTGACAGGGACAAGAGCAAAAACAGGACAGGACCTGGCAATTGAGTAGCAGAACACAGACTGAGAGAGTTTGTTGCTCAGGCATCTCCCTATGGGTGGAGATGCCTTAAGTAACCAACACCTCTTGGCAATAGGCTGGGGACATATTAGGAGTGTGCACACCGTCTGTATAAGACTCAGGAAGTGCAGGCGCCGCCGGCCTAAGCATACAGCCAGGAAGTATGCACACAGCAAGCCAAGGACATGAAGTTCACAGCATGGAGCAGGCAGAGGACAGAACTCACAGCATGGCCCAGAGTGGTGAGTAAGATGGTGTGTCAGCCTGATGGGAGATGGGAAGCCATGCAGTGATGCCAGCAGGGATGTTACACACATCCGTTTTTCTAGTATCAATTTGGAGTGAATACATTTGTGCGAATTGGAAAGCCTGTAATTATTTGTAAAATGCACATGACAGAGAGAAGAAAAAGAGAACCTTGCAGATTATAAGAGCTAATATTTTATATGCCAGAAAAAGAGGACACGGCTGACCAAAAGAGCTTACAATTTACAAGTGAATGACAGAGGACCAGTCTGACCATAAGTGCTTACACTCAACACCAGTGAGTGGACTCCACAGAACATAAGAACTTACACTATATGGGAGAGAGATGAACCCACTGACCATAAGAGCTTACACTTTACAGGAGAGAAAGATGATCACACTGACCATAAAAGCTTACACTGTGCATAAGAAAGAATTACCCAAACACTTTGACCATGAAATATGACTCTGCTGTGCAATTTTTGCTCCGCTCATAACTGATCTGTGATAGCCCAGGTATTGACCACCACTATACAAGGGATGATAATCCATAAGATGTCATAGTGCAGCGGCATTATAGAGAAACCAGTGGAGGAATGCAAAGTGATGTTTGCATACTGAGGTGAATCTAGATTTTCATGCAGTTGGTGCGAAAATTAACACCAGAACCACCATCAGTACTGTAATCCATCACTAGAACCACCATCAATACATGCTTTGGAACGTGATCAATTGTAATATCAAGTCAATTTCATATTCAATTGTATTTAATGAACCTAAAAACTCCAAGTATTTCCTTAACAATGGTAAAGAGATGCTGGGAGCTGCTGTTACCAGTCATCATCAGACTGCAGACGATACCAGAACCACAGTGCTGATGATACCTAGTCATTATCACAAATAAACATTTACATCCAGGTACCTTATAGATGGCATCTTGTCTGGAGTTGTTCTTTTTTTTCTTCTCCATCTGGTCCAGGCACTATGGACATCTACAGCTCATCTCTGCAGACTTCTCTCTTCTCTAATCTTCTGCAGCATATCCCAAAACAGTACCCTTAGAAAAAACATTGTCATTATAATTATCCTGAATAAAATATTTGCCCTATGCTGTGCCCTTTAATAATTGCCCTCACTGTGCTCCCTGCCCAAAATATGACTCTCACACTGTCCCTATTATAGTACATGGCCTCTACATTGCCCTCTCCTTTCCACACCAGGCTACTCTTCACACTGTTCCCTCACACTATGTCCTCTATATACTGCCCAGTCTCTATATTGCGCAATCTTCTCACACTCCTCACCCTTTATGCATGCTGCTCTCTCTGTTCCCCCCTCCACACAACTTAAGGGTATGCCACACTAAACAACATCGCTAACGAGATCGCTAAAAAACTTCACTATTATTATTATTATTATATATTTATATAGCGCCATTTATTCCATGGCGCTTTACATATGAAAAGGGGAAAAATATAGACAGATACAATAAACATGCTAGACAAGGGACGCATAAGTACAGAAGGAGAGAGGACCCTGCCCGCGAGGGCTCACAGTCTACAGGGATGGGTGAGAATACACTAGGAGAGGGTAGAGCTGGTTGTGCGATGGTTCAGTACACTGAGGATCATTGCAGGTTGTAGGCTTGTCGGAACAGGTGGGTCTTCAGGTTTTTCTATTTAGCGATCCCGTTAGCGATGTTGTTGTGTGCGGCATGCAGCAACGACGTGGCCCCTGCTGTGATCTCGTCCGTCGTCCTGATCGTTCCGGACCCTATTCTGATCGTCGGCGTCCCGCTGGGTAAGTATATATCGCTGAGTGTGGCACCTTTTTTAGCGATTTAGCGGTAATTTTGTACCGCTAAAGTCGTTAAGGAGATCGCTAACCGCGATAGCGTCCTTAACGACATCGCTAAATGTGGCCGACACTAGCGATATTGTAAATGACCCCTCTAGCGATCTCATTAGTATGCGACGCTAACGAGATCGTTAGCGGGATCGAGTAGTGTGGCAGTACCTTTAGTGTCTATACTATACTATACCCCCTCACACTTTTCTCCCCATACTGTCCCTTCAAACATTTATCCCTCCACGCTGTCCCATCTGTATATTGCCCCCTACGCTATCAGTTTCTATAGTGTCCCCTCACATTCCCCTCAATATTGTCCCATTGCATATTTCTCCCCCATACTATGCCTTCACACAATTCTCCCACCTATACAGTCTCTTCACATTTACACCCTCACCTACCCATGCTGTCATCTTCTCATACATTTACCCACTCCCCACTCCCCTCATACTGCCACCTTCTCATATATTTACCCACTTCCCCCTCATACTGTTGTTTACTCACACATTTACTCAATCTGCCCCATACTGTTATATTCTAACACTCTCCAGTCAATGAAACTCCTGTTCCTTCGGTTCCATTGGTGCGCCTATCTTGAAGCTGTCCACCCCCTATGCACCGCAGCTGTAATTTCAGCAGCATGATTGGCTGGCATGATCATTCTACTGACATCCCCCTGACCCAAAAGTGTCGGTGGTCAGAGCTTCAATTGAAAACCTGAAAGACGTGAGTACAATTGAGTTTAGGGATGCCTCTTTGAGCCAGCTGTCAGTTTGATGACTATCTCGGAGAATGGCTAAATCCCACACCAGTGGAGGCAAATCGAATCTTAAAATGTTCACGATCAATTGAAGCAGCAAATGTCTGGAAATTCGACTAGAACTCGATCCTCCATGCATCTGTTCGCTCATCTCTAGACAGCACTGTAGTTGTTCATTAATAAAATTAATCATCAAAAATACAAATTGACTAATAATTGTGTACAGCATAGACATAAAAAACCTACTATCTTATGTTCTCTTTTTACATGCCTTAGAAGAAGCCAAAAATCAAGACAGGAAATAAGTTAACTTATCTAATCCAGTGGTCCTCATTGACATTAGATCATTGGTGGATCCTATCAAAACGGGATCTACGATAAAATACTAAATGTTTATGGACTGATTTGGTCTTGGGAGAACTTCTCATCTCAACAAGAAAGATAAGTTGTACACCTCCACTATGACTGGAAAAAAATAATTTTGCATTTGACGTTTTTTTAGGACTCTTTATTTGTAGAGGGTATACTCTTTATTGAAATAGCTATTCAACTGATTCCAGAAAAAAATGTGAATCAGCACCTGTTTATTATATAGCATATATAAAATTATATTACAGCTATATAAAATTTAGAACAGAAAAGGCTTTGACATACTACTACATTCAAAGTATTTAAAGATATTAAAATTCAACCCTGCCCTATAGGGTGCAATTTTTTGTATAGTTGAGGGTTGATTAATAAACCAAATGGTCTGTTAATATTAAACACAAATAAAAAAATAAATTTAAAATGGTGTTACATAAAAGTACAATAAAATAGATTAAACATTATCACTCATGAGAATAAAGGTAACACAGACATGACTTTTAGCAGGACTAGTCAACTAGCGTGCATGAGATTTTCCCAATTGTCTCCAATGGATTATATAAAAAATAAGAAAGATAAGGCATGTTCAATTTGACAAAATGGGGAAAGAAACCTGCTCCACGATGAAGTGAAAAAAAAAACAATTCTTTATTCACTAGATATTTCAAGCATAGAGGATAAAAGTATCAGCATAGATAGCAGAAAATGATGCTGCATCATTTGCTGCTATCTATGCTGATACTTTTATCCACTATGCTTGAAATATCAAGTGAATAAAGAATTGGGGTTTTTTCACTTCATCGTGGAGCTGGATTCTTTCCCCATTTTGCCATGTTTCACATCTTGACACAGCGGTTCCGTGCTCCGATTCCTGGGATGTCACAACTGGTGAGCTGGACTTCATTTATTTCTATGTTCAATTTGAACATGCCTCATTCTGTGTTCTCAGAGAGGATAGGTTGCTCTCAAGAGGTGCTTGGGAGCTTCTTCTTCCCTTTCCTTTCCCAGAATGCAGGAATGCAAGAGCGAAGACTTTGCAGAGTTCAAGCATGCAATTGCATTAGAGACTTGAGAGAAGTAGCTCCTGGTCAAGTGAGTATTTGACCAACAGCTGTTAAAGATGTGTGGACAGTAGTTTATTATACTAATCTCTCTTATAAACTCTAGCCTCCTGAAAGAGTTGTCTTGAGTGATATGGCCTGTTAACAGATATTTCAAATTGGTTTCTGATTAGGAAAAGGCTTCATCCAGTTCAATCACTTGTCTTCATTGCTCAAGTCTAGAATACGGTTCTAGGATGCAGAAAAATTCGAAATGTAGTATAATAATAAATCATCATTCCAACCTATATATTGATATGATTATTTTCTTTTTTTAATTTTGCCAATATATTTTTAATAATGAAATGCATAGAAAAGGTGAGATATGGTTGGATAAACTGCAATATAGTTACTTTTTATTTTTTTTTAAAGTAAAATCTACTTGTCAGCAAAATACATTCTTAAGCTTCCAGGTAGTTATTCACACAGTAGTTACATTAATAAAATAACCACCTTGACTTGGAATGAGTTTGTGTTATGTAATCACAATCATTATATAGTACTAGCATGACTTTCCCAATATTAAAGCATCATTCATGCTACGACTATTATTATTTTTTTTCTTCAAAGGTTCCGGAATCACTTTTTTTGACAATTGAAAACTACACATTTCCAGTAATAGATTAAAATTCAAAAATTCGATAAGACCAAAATATTCCAAACAAGTGTTTTCTATTTCACAGGCAGAATTGGTTATTTTTTTTGTCTTTTCGGTCTACACCAAACTTGGTAACCAATCGTCATATTGAAATTTGTAGTCAGCTGGAGTTCGCAACAGCTTCAACTTGGCAGGAGACTATTTTAACCAATTGAAAAGCTTAGATGCACCTTTAAAGGGAACATTACGAAAACAAAAAAATTGTGTGTTCATCAACGATTCCCGTTATAAAAAAAATTCTTCTACCTGTCTATAGATACTTAATTTTAATGCAATGTCTGCAAAATTTTCTTGGCCTGAAAGTCTTTCTGGAGGATTTGTACCCTAGTAGATGCTAATAAACATCCAAGATGCTAGAAAAATATGACATATGTATTATTTCACCGATGACCATCATTTAATAGGTATTTTAACGTAATAAGGTTTTAATACTATTACTTTTAAATATAAGTATTATTACCATAAAAATGAAATCTATCTTTATGTAGCACCAAAAGCTAAAAAATATATAATTAAAAAAGTATAGCTGTTTATCTTATAGCAAGATTAATATCCTAGATTCATTTAAAAAAGTAACACTTGGGCCACATTCACACCCTCAGTATTTGGTCAGTATTTTACATCAGTATCTGTAAGCCAAAACCAGGAGTGGGTGATAAATCCAGATGTGGTGACGTGTTTCTATTATGCTTTTCCTCTGATTGTTTTTACAAATACTGATGTCAAATACTGACCAAACACTAAGTGTGTGAACGTGGCCTTAGAATGAAAGACAATAAATACTTTAAACATTGAAAAAAAATATAATATTAGACCAATACCATATATTTAAAAAATTCCCCAAAATGATATATAATATATCTAAGTTCTTAATTAAGAAAAGGGTATTTAGCATAATATTGAACATAATTGTAAACTGCAGAGGAATATATTGGCACTATATAAATAAAATTATTATTAAGGGTTAGAAAAATATTTAGACTTGAGAGTCCTCAGTGGTTGATACCTTTTAATGGCTAACTGAAAAGATGGTAACAAATTGTTACCATCTTTTCAGTTAGCCATTAAAAGGTATCAACCACTGAGGACTCTCAAGTCTAAATATTTTTCTATCTACCGGCTAACACGGTACGAAGATATACATCTTTCCTATATTAAGGGTTATCATTTCTTGTGTTTAATACTTTCTCTTGTTGCTATTACTCTTAGAAAAAAAAAATATTTTTTGCCCTTCAGTCACTTTTCCAAGGTTACATGATGAAAATGTAGAAGCAACCCATACTTTATTTTTTCCTAGTGAATGAAACTTCTCTTTCCCTGCTGAGCGAAATCAGTGGGCCTCTGTCCCTCCCTCTGCACCAGTCTGGAAGATACACAGATGACCAGAGCTTATAGAAAAGGCTTGAGAGCTTCTTTTAGCCCTGAATATGAGACTTGCAGCCATTTAGCTCAGCCACTGCAAAGGGTGTAAATTCAATTAGGGAAAAAGTTAAAAGAAACACTTATCTTTCCAGGGTCCGCTGCACTCACACCTTTCTCATATCTTCTGTCTAGTCTCCCAGTCTTGAGAAGAAGTCATTGGCAATCTGAAAATGGGGGTTAACTTAGCAGCGGTGGAACTAGTCCTGATATACTGGATTTTTCTGATAGAGATAGTTTAATAAACTTCCCTTACAGATACATTAACTTAAACAGGGACAGAACATTCACAACACATTCAATAGAAGAAAAATGGTGTAACCAGGCCTGAACATATGACTAGATGTAAAGCGCCATGAAATAAATGGCGCTATAATAATAAATAATAATAATAGATGGACTGGACACATTTCTCCAATATTTTCACACTCTTTCTCCCTTATTTTATATAAGAATTTCAATGATTTTCTTGACGTACATTTTTGAAATTTGCAAAACCGTTAGAGCCCAAACTGTAAATTAAGGATATTATATCAGATACTGTTATATTATCATATAACAGTATAATATAATATGCGCCCAGCGAAAATCAATAGATATTTATTATTTGCAACAACCCTAATGTATTGCACATCTAGATAAATGTACGTACTATCAAAGACGTTTATCTTAAATTTAAAAAAAGACATCAAAGAGGCAAAATCACGTACAGATATATATGGTTGTGCGTCTTTATGCGTGCTTGCTTGTGTGTACGTGCAAATGTCCATTTGTCCGTGACTACATGGCTACATTCACAGGCGCATGTAAAAAAAAATTAATCCAGAAAAAAATGGCCAATTTTCCATCTGTATCATCATCCATTTGTTTTCATACATCGGCGCTTTAAAAAAAATTACAGGACCAAATACAGTTTCCTAAGTTATTAATGACAACAGATTCATAAAAATCAAATGATAAGTAGGGGATGCATTTTTTTTTATGGACGTCTGTAGATCTGAATAGTCTCTTCTCTAATATGGAAGAGGCTGAATTTTTTTTCACGCCAGCATTCAGTCTGTGGGAAAAAAAAAACCTCATCATCTGAACAGCCCCGATTGAATAACATTGGTCCTAGCGTGATGTCAGATTTTGACATGGACCGGAAATAGAGTCCTGCGAATATAGCCCGAGTGTGAGTATCTGCGCACTAGTCCGGGCTCCTAGAAGTGTAAATGTGTTGCCGCTTACGACGCTTTGTATGTGTGTCAATGTGTGTACCAAAACGTGTCTCTAGGATTCTGTTTGCTTGTTGTTTGCATGAGGTCAAAATAAAATGTAGGTTGAATTCTGAGTACAGCATAGTTGACTCTGCTGGTGCCATACAAATATTGTTAATAGTAAATTTTATATGAAATATTATTCTTAAATTAAAATATTATATTCAACATCAACACCTTCACCTGCCAGCATCGTCTCCAAACCGAACAGTGGCACATATTATTTTCTATAATGTTTACAATTAACTGTATCCATAGCAAAAATAAATGATGCAACTCAATTTTCTGCTTTCATCGCATCCACTGAATAGTCAACATACTTCAGTATAGCAAAAAAAAAACCCATAAAATAGATAAAAAAAGACTGACTCATGAATTAATGGAAGGCTAAGCCCTTCAAGAGCTCACAAGTAACCCACGGAGTTTTGATTTTTCATGTAGGCGAAATTCTTCTTCCTACTAGGCCACTTGTTTAATCTTTAGTTGTCCAATGTGCCACCAAAATCTAGATGAGCGGTTTACGTGGGCTTCATTACACAGATATGTATCTATGTAAAAAGGCTGCACTACACAATCTGTGGGTCTCTATCGCTATCCACATCAATGCCCACGTGAGTTACACTTGCCACGGTGTGAGAGTATCCGCATATGGAAACATAAAAAAACCCAATAACTTAAAACAGCCGTCACTTCCAAAGCGTAGCAGTTCTATATATCAATAATAGCACTGGCACATTGAAAATCACTTTTACTTTTCTATGAAATAGAATATTATTATATCATATTACTTAAATGCGAAGAGAACTAAAGAGCTTTGTGATGAGATCTGTCGCCTTACGTAACATATCATTTTTATCAAACGGAGATTAAATGGATGATCATCAGTGTCCACTATCACATTCAGTATAAGTAATAGATGCTCTGTACCCTGAGTATACTCGTAGTGTAATAACACCAGTTATCACATAGCTATGCTGTGCATGTTATAGGTCAGCCTTATTACCGTAAAGCATTAATTTATCGACAGAAAAAAAGCACTGGCTTAAGAGAAGTCGTGATTTTTAAAGAAAAGCAGAATCATAAACCAACTTTAGAGACCAAACTGAAATCTGTGGAGGGGGAAAAGAGAGAGCCAATCGCGTTTCCCTTCCGGTGGTCTGAAGATGAAAGGCTTCAAAAGCTGGGAGGAGAAAGGATCAGCGCCCCTATGCATCATCACCAGACGCAGCAAGAGGGCGTGAAGAAGGCATCTGAATGACAGCAGTGATTTTGGCCTGTACTGTTTACCCAAGCCTCTTTCTCCGTACTCCTATCTATCTAGACCTATGTATATGTCTACAGATAAATATATACCTATATCTCTATATATATAGATGTATAAAGATCTATAGGTAGATATAGTATACACTACATGTCAGGATTGTGCGTAGTATATGGATAGTAGCAAGAGAAGAGAAGAGAAGAGATAGATAGATAGATAGATAGAAAGAAAGATAGATAGATAGATAGATAGATAGATAGATAGATAGATAGATAGATAGATAGATAGATAGATAGATAGATAGATTAAGTAGAAAATGCATTATAAATAAATTTAGACATATACAGATATACATACAAATAAATACTATGTAAAATAAATACCGTAGCTGTCAATAGATAGATAGCTAGATGGGTAGATATACATGTATGCAGATATACATACACAAAAACACTATATGAGAAATAGATAATAACACACAATAGATAAATAGATCAATAGACAGAAAGATATAGACATATACAAATATATATACACAAAAACAATATGTAAAATAGATGAAAATAGATAATGGCGGATGATAGAAAAATAGATCGATTCATAAGGAGATAGATAATGGATAGCTAAAAGATGGATAAATCAATAGATAGATGGAAACATATACAGATATATACAGATATACATACACAAACACTATGTAATATAGATAGCAGGCGATAGATAGATAGATAGATAGATAGATAGATAGATAGATAGATAGATAGATAGATAGAAACAGATGACAATAGACACAGTAGATAAGATACATTAGGTCGGTATAGATAGTGATAAATAACAATATATACAGATACACATACAGAAAGCACAATCTAAAACAGATAACTAATGATAATAGATAGATAGATAGATAGATAGATAGATAGATAGATAGATAGATAGATAGATAGATAGATAGATATGGGATAGATAGATATGGGATAGATAGATATGGGATAGACAGATAGATTGATTGATATAGATAGATAGATAGATAGATAGATAGATAGATAGATAGATAGATAGATAGATAGATAGATAGATAGATAGATAGATAGATAGATATGGGATGGATAGATAGATAGATAGATAGATAGATAGATAGATGATAGATAGATAGATATGGGATGATGGATAGATAGATATGGGATAGACAGATAGATAGATATGGGATAGATAGATAGATAGATAGATAGATAGATAGATAGATAGATAGATAGATAGATAGATAGATATGGGATGATGGATAGATAGATATGGGATAGACAGATAGATATGGGATAGATAGATAGATAGATAGATAGATAGATAGATAGATAGATAGATAGATAGATAGACAGATAGATAGATATGGGATAGATAGATAGATAGATAGATAGACAGATAGATAGATAGATAGATATGAGATAGATAGATAGATAGATAGATAGATAGATAAATAGATAGATAGATAGATAGATAGATAGATATGGGATGGATGGATAGATAGATACATTAGATATATAGATAGTAATAGCTATCAATATATAAACACAAAAGCACAATCTAAAACAGATAACTAATGATTATAGCTGACAATAGATAGACAGATGATAGATGAAGATCTATCGACAGACAGATCTACATACACAAGCACTATGAAGATTAATTTCTGCCTAAGGGCCTACCAGATTTGCATTGTGAGAATTAATTACGACATTACTACAATTCTAGGGAAAATTAAAATAAAAGTACACTTTGCGCTCATCATCATCATTTTATCTATATTTTTTTCACTTGCTTGTTAGGTTCTGAGTTTGTCATTACTCCAGCCCCAAACCAAAGGCCACGGTTTAGCTGGTGCAGCTGGTAATGTCACCACAATTTTTCGACACATAAATGTCGTGGCCTAAGCTTCTGAAATGTGACTCAGCGAATCAGTCTGGAGGTAACAATATTAACCTCTCTACTTCTCAAAAACATCAAAGATATGCAGCCATTTCAATCTTTTCACAGTAAGATCCCTGCTGTTCTTTGGAACCACTACCAGTCTTAATATGTTAATGAGACAATCAATTGAAATTTTGCAACAATCTGTGAAAAAGAAATGGCAATGCAAGAGAAAAGAAAATGTGAAAGCTGCATTTTCTTCCTTTCTATTATATTTTTTAGGATTAATTTCCTGTATTTTTTATCACACTGCTCTGAATATTTTCTAGCACTGGCTTTTATGTTATTCGTACATCTCCTACGATGGTGTATATTCTAGTAATATTAATTTAATTCAACGCTTTTCTTTCTTTTTTTTCATATTTTATTGATGTGAAACTATTAGGCACAAACAGTTCTAGTTAATTAAATATATCCCTCTTACTGTATATGTAGCTAAAAGCAATAACCAGGAGGAAAACATAAAATAACTGTAGGCGCAAAAATACATCTTTGAGAACGCATTTTATTGAAATGCGCCATTTTTTTTGCCACTATTATGATCAACATAGAGAAAATATTTCCTAATCATGCCAGCCAAGCCATAATGGTAGGTGTATGATACCTATAAAAAGGTTTTTTTTTTCATTTAAAAAATATTAAAGGTTACCATTACCATCCAATTCTAATTGGCTCATTTAGCATGACATGTCCCTCCAGCATGGTGAATACAAGGGTACAGGTACCCTCCTAGTTACCCTTCACAGTCCACCAGATTCCATTTTTATTGCTAATGTCAATATTTCCCGAAAATCACCAATGGGACAAGCTTTGTAGAAAATTACTCCATCTATATTAAAAAAACGAGTATCTATAGGTCCCAGCTAAAGATATAGCATTATTAAAAGGGTGGGGCCAAGGAATAATTGCATAACGTGACGATAGAACAACGCTGCCTCTGACATATTTTTCAATCCTAAAGGCTCAGTATTAATTACTCTTATGTGATAAATCAAGAAGAATACAGAGCTGGACACAACATTTATCTAAAATTATAAGCGTAATCATCATTATGCAACTGCCAAAAATCACACTCCCAATGAAGATAATTTTGGACGTACAGAAAGAGAATTGCACCGTATGTATATTTTACAAGAATTGCCCCTAGATATGGATACTTACAATAATTTTCAATATTTTTAAAGATTTTTTTTTAGCATTCAACAGAATTTTTTTTTTACATGAATGTCAATGATGCCACGTTAAGGCCTCAAAATTCTATATAATTCTTACATTCTTTTTTTTTGTAACCCAACCTCTCCTACCTGACTATGCAACTTCTTATGTCACAGTATTAATATTCCTTACATGTTTTTTCCCCCCCTTTACAAGATAAAACTGAACCCATTAAACTCTTTGAAATTTGCCGGAGAACAGCAGCATGTTCCCATTTGTTCTTTGAAGCATTAGATAGAGATGTCATGGTACCCAACTGAATTGATTAGAAATATATGATTTGCCTGAACGACGTTGAAAGGAAAATTTATTATACTTACTGCTCAAAAACAAATATCAACTACTTTGAAATGCCTTTGATATCTATCCTTGTCACCGAAACACCAGCAACACACAATCTTCCAAAAATATTCTTGTGTGTTGTGGATTTTTCTTTTTATCGACCCCCTCATAAAAAGATTGTTAATGCAAAGGTTAGACGATTTAAAATGTAGATTTCTTTTTTTTTTCAAAACAATAAACTTTAATGCTAAAGCAGTTATAACCAAAAGCTATACAGAGTTTTGTTAGAAAAATTTTTTTTCATAAATATTGTTCAGTTCCCGGCACTTGTATCAATAATTAAATTACAAACGATAAATATGGCATCATGGATATATTTACAAAACTTCTTACAAAAGGCAACTGTATACTAAACGGTCACAATCTGTGAATTAATACACATCCCCATCCTGAAAATATACCGAACAACAGCTTTGACCCTATAGGACAAGGAATACATTCACGAGTGTAATGCTTTGAGAAAGTTCAAGACATAACAAGACTTTGGCACAGTTTAAGAATGTGTGAGAGTTTTACAATCACCATGAAGGTGAATGATTTTTTTTAAAATCTGTTAAATACACTGTTAAAGAACCTATTATGTAAAAAAGAAAAAAATGTAATATCAGTAAAATAAAAAATAAAAAAAAATAATAAAAATTGGATAAGAAATGCAAATGCCAAAATATGTTTTCAAATCCTGAGAAAGGGACACAATTAGTCCACAGCCTTCTTTAAAGGGGAAAAAAACATCCAGGGTAACAAAACAAAGCCCTGTTTTGTTGTTTTAATAAACTCCATCACCTCCATCTTGGTGGAACAACCCATCTTGGTCTCTGTACGTAATTTGGTCCTTGTTTTTGAGCACGATTTAGCCTTTGTGTAATTTTTTCAAAAAATTTTTAAACATACCACTCGTTAAAATTGGGTGGAAGCAATCCTGGGTTGTGAGTGTTGCTGTTAGTCTGAATTGCTGCTGAAGTAGTTTTAGATGACTCCTCACTACTGGCAGAAACCATTGCTGGTGGGGTGGCAGATTCATAACCTGAACTGGCAGCTGGGGATGAATCAGACCCTTGAGATTCATGTACCTTGAAAAAAAAAATGAGAATCATAATTTTTATTACCCTGTCTAAATATTATTATTCATTAGAAGTAATTGAAGAATAATAAAGAAAGAACTGGGTAAAGGCTTAGGCTTGTCTAACATGTTTAGAAGCTAATCGACTGCATAAATAAGGGACTATATAATATATATAGCGTTAAGGGTGGTCCAAAAATAGAAAACATTACTAATACAAAAACTATTTTAATACACAATGTGAGAATATTTTGTACTTTTGTAAAACAAGTAAAAATACAAAAAGATAACAATAATAGTAGTTACCTTCATGTGTTTCCGTAGAGAGCTGGGGTGCGTGTAGGATTTATCACAGACTTTACAGATGTATGGTTTGTCTGATGTGTGCACGTGCATGTGCTTTTTCCTGTCACTGCTGTTTGCAAACCGCCGGTCGCATCCTTCAAACTCACACTTAAAAGGCTTCTCACCTAATAGAAGAGTACAAAACTTAGTGTATGATATAGTCCGAGCATCAGCATTCATATACACAGCCATCGCTGTGCCACATTTTACAGTTTCGTCCCCCCCCAGTACTACCCTCCTTAATGAAATTCACATTGTTTGGCCCAGACTGTATGATTTCCTCCTTTAAATATTCCCATACGTCATCCGCATATCATGTTGAAATATTTACCTAGCCAAATTGGCACTTAATAAAATACAAAGAGATACCTATAGAAATCCTTTAAATAGGTCAAACAGTCTGGTAATTGTTATCTAAGTAAAATTTGATGATTGTGGCTTTGGAAGAACAATAGTTGCAGTTAGAAGTGTTAAAACAATGCAGCTCCATCATTTACAGAACAATATGAGGAGACCATAATCACTTAAAAAAAATAATCTGGGTAGTTTTAAGACCTGTTATACAAGAGAGGACATTAGTTGTCATCCTGTCTTTTGTAAGCTCACTTTCCTTTCAAAGAGTTTAATTAAACACAGCATTCCAAATAAAAATACTTTGACAAAAGTATCACTGCTTTAATTAGGAGATGTGCCAATCAAGAGAAGAGAAAAGAGCGGAAGTGAGTGAAAATGAGATTTAATTAGCATTTCTATAGTTTACTTAACAGTATGCAAAAGAGACTAAAGTGCCTGGAAAGTGAATCATCCCTCAACAAATTCCTATTTGTTCACTGAAAGCCAGAAATAAGACAAAAACAAAACTGGAAATCATCACATTTTGCATGACTTTCCTAAAAAAAGAATAAATATGCAATAAATAAAAGAATTAAATATTTCAAGCTATTATGAAACCTAACATTACTTAAATAAAACTTTCATGGCTACTACATACAGGCATAATAAGTTACAATTTACAAATTGATATAGCAATAGCAATAAAGCCCTGGTGCCTTCTTACCTGTATGAGTTCTTTTGTGGATCTTCAGGTTTTCTGAACGTGCAAATATTTTTCCACATCCGGGGAATGGACATGGAAAAGGTTTTTCTCCAGTATGCACCCTTATATGATTTACCAGTTTGTATTTTGCTTTAAAGGATTTGCCTCCCCTGGGACATTCCTCCCAGAAACAAATGTGATTAGTTTGTTCTGGTCCCCCAACATGTTCCATTGTCATATGTGTAACCAGTTCATGCATACTGCTAAATGTCCTGTCGCAAGATTTCTGCGGGCGGTTCATCGGTGATTCCTCCATCCACTTGCACGATAATTCTTGTTTGATTGGTTGCCTCATATATCTAAAAAATGCCCCTGGGCCATGATGAGCAGCCACATTCATACTCATATTCATGTGATTGTAGTTGTGGAACTGGGCAGCCGCATAATGATCAGTCCTGGGGCTGGGCACCGCTCTGTAAGGATCTGGACGTCCGAAAATATCACCTCGGAGTCCTAAATGCATTTGACCATTGACCACATGTCCATTAGGTGAAGTGTGGCTGGAGCTTTGTTCATGAAGTCCTGGAAAGATCAGGTGTCCTGGTGGTTCAGTCATTCCAGGGGGGCCATGGCTGGCAAAAAGTCCATGCTGACCACCTGGAGAGGCAGCGTCCCCAATTCCAGAATTCCGATTTCGGAAAAGAAAATCTCTTGTGGAGTTAAAGGCAGTGCCGCCATAAGATGGCACCTGCCCAGCATGGTGCCCAAGCGCGTTGGCATATCCGGATGCCTGCGGGGTAAAAGCTGAGCTCTGGCTTGCGGAGAGATCATGACTGGCTGGACTAAGCTTAAAAGCTGCAGCGTGTGAAGGTTCAGCAAAAGGATTAAGCCCCATGCCAGCATCTCGGTTGGACATTTCATGATGGCGAGATGTCCCAAACCCACCAACTCCCAGGGTGGGAAACTGAGGTCCTCCATCTAGTAGCATCGTCATGAATGAACCTGAGCAGTGTGCAGACCCAAAAGAATGGTCAGCACAGGATGCAGTTCATGCAGAAGCAATGGTAACAAAAATAAGTTTTGCTTTTATTCCTTTTGCCTGTTGGAAATCCAGGAAACAGTTCACCCTCTTCAATAGAGTAATGTCCTTGGACTGATAAAGTCAATCACTCACTCCTCACACATAAACCAACTCAGGAGGCAGTCTGAATTGCACCAATAGAAACTCAGCTGGGGGAGTGTCATTCCAGCCCAGCCCCAGGCACCCATTTGCCTGTGAACTCTTGATTGACAGAGTTTAGCATTGAATATGGCAGCCTCACTAATATCTATTATCTGATTGGTCTACTCAGGTTTAGTATTTGCAGGTAAGATTAACCCCTTTAGTGCTGCAAATTAATGGCAATGCAAAGCGAACATATATGTGGCAGCCTCTCCCAGACCTGCATGTGTTAACAGATTACGAAGAGACCAAATATTTGTACGAAAGATCCCTAAATTTCAACCACCTTTCTAAACATCAAAAGCCAGGGATCGTCCTTCATACCGATATCTTACGTTTATCCTGATTAGGACCCTGAAACCTTGACCAGAAAGGCAACACATAGAGTATTAGCAATGCACAGACAGAAGGGAATGTTTCAGCCTTTGTCTCTGCACTCTTTGTAGCTTTTATTTCTGCTGTATAGTAGCTCTGCGGTTATTATCTGTGCCTTTGCTTATTGATATATGCTGGCCCTTTAAAATTCACCATCGCTACAAGAAAGCAAATGTGTATTCTGAAAATTCCCCCATGTGGAGTAATCCAGCACTCCTCCTTAATTATTCTGTTCTTCATTTACTTTCTAATATATGATGCATTTTGTGTTTTTATGCTATTTTTTTATTAGCCATGAAAACCCTATAAACTTTGTGTCTATTCTATTTATTATTTTCTGTCTTTTTTTTATCTTTTATGACTGTGGATTTTCATATATCTCCATCCCTCCCCCCATTCTCTCTCTCTCTCTCTCTAGTGACAAAAAGGAATAAACAGTTAAATTGCTAGGATGGAAACAAAAGAAGGAGACTTTAAGGGAGAATCCCTGTTGTGTGTGCTCTGAGTTAGGATTTTTAAACTTCCCAGTTGCAGTTTCATACAGAAAACACATATGATCCCATAAGACCTTCATCATACAGGCTGCACTAAGACACCAAGAAAAGGAATTTTTTTTTTCACCAAAAAAGAAAAAAAAAATGCATTCGTCTAGTGATGATTATAAGCTTTAGACAGCTCTATAAATTCCGTTCCTTTTCTTTACGGGAAAGCATTTGCAAAGAACTATAGGGAGTAAGATTGGGAATAAAAGAGAGAGAGAAAGATGGCCGTAATTGTAATATCCTGAGATTTGCTGAGCCCAAAAGTCTGTCTATTGAGCCACTTTCACAGGATTGTCGCTGTCTCTCTGCAGGAAACATAAAATCTGATCAAGTTCAGAGACGCATTGAGAGACTGCTTCAAGCAGTGCTTTATAACTGCAGTCTTTTCACATCCTTCCCCCCAATCAGCCCCAGGAAAGAGTTCACATTCTTTATTTTAGAGTTTTGCAAAAAAAAAAAACTCCACCCCTATAAAAATCAGCTTCACTAGTAATGCCATGTCCCATCAAAACCAATCAAAATTCATGCAACACGTCCACCAGGAACACACTAAAAGTTGAAAGGTGAGTCCCTCTTGTCTTAAATCATTGCTTCTTAAAACTTAGTTTACTGGGTGTTTGTTAGTCCTCACTGTGGTGCAGCATGTCTACAAGGGTAAGGCAAAGTTGTGGAAGATTTCACTGATCTTATGCTTGGAGCTGCACGAGAGGCTGCATTTGGAGCTGCTTTGCCTGGGAACTTGGGCTGGGGTTTTTTTTGATGGACGCAAAGCTTATCCCAATGCAGTAGTGGGCTTTGATGTCCCCTTGGTGAATGCACTACATTTCAAATGCCCTCCTAGTCACTGAGAGTCCTATAGAAAGCAGCCAAGGTTTATGGTGATTCTCTTGTTCTTTCATAGGTGTCAGCAAAGTTTTTCAGACCTATCCCCCCTTTCATTAGTTTATTGGCCTGTTCCAAAGCAAATTGCTGATTTTCCTTACCTGTTTATGTGGCTGCGTACATGCAGGGCATTGTCCCAATAAGATAATTCATTAACTCAGGCAATATGTTGACTTGTTTCTGTGACAAAAAGGACATAATTTAATTAGACCGTCCAGTGAGAATGGGTTGTGAAGTGTCTGTGAAGTTGCCGACTTGAAACCACTGTGGATAAATGACCTTTAATGTTCCAGAGGCCTCAGCAGTGGTCCTCCTTTTACGGTTTCTCTTTATTTTTTGACACTTTTTTAAATACTCCATTTATACATTTAAGTTTAAAAGAGAAGAAAAAAGAACTCTAGATGGATATGGGGAGGGGGTAATTGTCACACTTCACTTTTAGCAGTAGGATCTTCCTTTTTTTTTGTAAAAAAAAAAAGAAGGTAAATCCATCCAGATGTGTGAAAGTCTTTACTGTAAAAATAAACACTTGATTGAATATAAAATGCACCCTGTACTGTTTAACCTTTTGCCAGACCTCAGAGGGTGGACAATATATCTTTTTAAGGAGCCTAGAATAAGTGGCGTACTCTAACAGAATAATTCCAGGGCTCTATGTAACATATGCTGTTGTCTCGAGACGACATTACCAATGGAAGCGCTCAAAATCGACATTTTTTTCTGAAAATGACAAAGATTTGCTAGTCATCTGCTACATTTAAAAAAAGTAAGAGTTAATATATATAAATATGTAAATGTGTGTATATATATGTGTGTATATATATATATATATATATATATATATGTGGGTGTATATATACATATTTATATATGTGTTTATATATATACACACACACATAAACACATATGTAAATATACACACATATCATACACACACACATATATATATACACACACACATATGTATTCACACACACTTCTACACACACATATATATATACACACATATATTCACACACACTTCTACACACATATATACAACCATATATAAACACACATATGTATATATACAAACATACACACACATACTTATCTATACAAATATACACACACATGTATCTATACAAACATACACACACACATATATTTATAAGAACACACACCCACATATATATAGATACAAAGATATAAATATATATACAAACCTACACACACCTATATACACACACACACATATGTATATATACAAACATACACACACATAAATATACGTACACACATGAACGCACACGCTTTTACACTATTTATTATACTCTGATTATTTTATTGCATTATTATACAAGGACTAAACCACTTAAGTTACTAATGGTCCCTTGTAGAGTGTTCTCTTATTCTTTAATGAATCACTATGACAGCAGCACATTTAATATTTATACAATGGACATATTTATTGACATATTTATAGATAATTATGAAGTCATGTTGATCTCGTCAAAAAGATAACAAATTAAAGTTGCATTAACCCAGATACAGATCTCCATATTTTATACATTTTCTTTATTAATTTGATCTTGCCTTGATAAACAAAAAACTTTATACATGAGTGTGACTCGGTGTGTGTATGTTGTATTGTCTTTGTGTGTATATATGTGTGCTTGTGTATATGCATATGATACATATAGTATTTTGGTAATTTCTCACATTGGAAAGCTTATTATGTGATACACGTGACCCTAAATGTATTTTAAATCATAATTAAAAAAGACTGAAGCTGTGAAATCCATCGACTAGGTTGTATATGACTTGTTCATTTGTAAACATATTGTGGTTGCAGAATAATTAAAGCCAAACTAGGGGCAAATGAGACATTTTCATTGTTAGTGTCAATCATTGCAGTATAATCACACGTACACTTGAACTTCGAAGGGATGCATTGAAGTAAACAGGGCCTTGGGTGGAAGAGAAAAGGAGCAGAATGACTCTGTTGAAGAAACTTCCTCGTACAAAGAAACCAGGACTTCCGCACAGAATGTAGACACTTACTCGATAGTGAAGGCTCATTCACTGTCTTTGGGCCAACCTATCTCTGGAAAGAGGGAGAGACAGATGCAAGGTATTAGTCAACCACAAGATTAGCTTCTAGCAACGAGGAAAGGTTGTGGAATGACCAAATTAAGATTAACTTCTTCCAAGAAACAAGCAAAACAATGATCATATGCCCGTCTCACAAAGCTGGTGAATAATGCTTTTGTGGCCTGGGTAATTTTGATAATAAACCAAGACAATGCATAAGGCCTCCAGATATATTCATCTTTATCACAAAACCCACTACTCTGGCAAATAGCACTATGTTTAATGACTAATACTAAAAAGCACCCCATTTTTTATAAAGTAAAATTATGTGGTTGATTCAGTAAGATTCATTCTACTCGTGCTAGATTAGGGAAAAAACTTCAATCGTAAAATCTACTATGGATACTAAAAGACGAAGTGTCCTTCCCCACGAGTGACATCTGTTATCTTCTTAAGGTGGAAATATTGAAGTAGTTCCGTGTTTGAATGAACAGAGCTGGAAATATAAAGGTGCAATATAGCTTGTCGTGATGAGGGCAAATGTTCGAGTTATTGCTAGACTAAATAGCAGAGTCACTGGCACATTAGCGTGAATATTAAAGGCTTACGCTTCTGGGCTCAACATCTTAAATCCATCTAATGTGCTTTGTCTTTTCGGTAGACAATCCAGGCTCTCAATCTGGGAGTATATTAGGCCTCTTTCAGTTCCCTAGATCGTTCTGCTCACACTGTCAATCCCATGAGAAGACACATTTTTACTTGCTCCTATAAAAAAAAAATGGTGTTTTGAAGAAAGTTTCAATACAAACACAAATGTACCAACGACCGAGCTGCCGCTTGGAGTCAAGTCCTGGGTGTGACATGGCTTCCACACACGTCTCCTTGTAAACAACAAGCTCTAAAGCTGGTTCGCTCTTGTTTAGTTGTTGCTTGTGTGTGTGGTAACTTTAGCTGAGGAGTAAAAGAAAGTTGAGAATATCTCAATCAGTGATGAGGTGACCTGTGACCTGGAGGGTGCTTTTTATTGTCCTCTTTCTTTTGAGGGGGACACACAGGTTATTGACCCATTCAGTGTAACGTTGCCCTGAGGGGAAACCACAAGCACCATACCACTTGAAGATATGAGGACTGTCTACTGTCTGCATATACCAACATTATCACTACTTCTACCAAATGTCAATAGACACTAGGCCTGGTGAGATTATCGAGTTGTCTCGTGTGGGATTCGTATTCTGTATGGTGTACACATATGCAAGCTAGACAGATAAATGGACTAGATAGATAGATAGATAGATAGATAGATAGATAGATAGATAGTAGATGGATAGATAGATAATGTTTAAACCAAATAGTCTTTCGAAAATTTATGTGCAGTATATATTTATTACTATTTATTACAAAAAGTTGTCTTTCATGTTTTTGAATGCTCGTTATCATAAAGACTTATGTTCATTTTCATTACAATATATTTTTTTGACATTTGTATCTTCTGTGAGATATCTTTTATTCTAAATAGATTTTGGGCTTTTTTTACATCCCATCTAACTTAAGGCTCAAATGCATTCAAAAGTGGAGCTTTTATGGCCAAGCTTTTAATCCAAGACATCTTATTGGAAAGTGTATGAAATGAAAAGAATATTTCTTCATAGCGTATATGCGCCATATTTTATAGACCTACATTTTAGTATTTGATGCAGAACATATCTTTGGTGATAATAAGACGTCTTGACTTGAGGTCATTCTCGAACAAGATATTCTGCTTTCTTACATCACAACTTTGTATGGAAATAGCGTAACAGTAACACAAAATTATAGGAGGAAGAAACAACTGAAGAAAAACACAGAGAAACCGAAGTTAATGTCCATAAAAACGGAGGAGAAACGCAAAGTTGCCAGTTCTTACGTTAGCAAATCTATGAAGAAAATGTCATTCAATGTGCTACCAATCATATCCTTAAATTCCAAAAATAATGACCAAATTATTGCTTATACGCATGTATTCGGCTTGAATAATAGTTTAAATCAATACTTTATTTTATTTTTTCATGCTTTGAAAAAATATCTAGATATTTTGCCACTAAGCTACATTTTTGGAAAAATTAAAACTTGTTTAACGACTGTCTATAATAATTCCATATTAGTTTAGCATTGTAAATTCTACAAATAAGAATGGCAACATAGAAAGGCAGATTTGGGTTGGTGACATAATGGCAAAAGTTTGGCAGAGAGGGGGTACTTGTTATATACTGATCAAAAAACACTTTCTTAAGGTTAATCAGTCTTCTTTGACAAGTTGTGACCCTTTGAGGCAGTTACACTATATAATAGATAACATTGGGCACATAGTCATTGTCAACACATGGACAAGCGGAGTGAAGAATGGTGGATAATTGATTTCTACTTTATTAATTACAATTGATGATAATATTACTGATGACCTGCCTAAGCTATGTGCTAAGGTGGCTGAAAATTGTCTAGTCATGCTGATCTGACCTCGACATTGGAAATCTGTTTTATGAGTGTGTTCATTATTAAAACATTCCTAACATCTATCAATCGTCATCAATTAAATTGTAGCATTCAATCACTATCAGCTATAAATTTTCAAATGAATATTGGACCAATTATTTATTTCCTTTGGAAATTTGTTCGTAGCAGTTCACAGGTTTCAAGATTCCGGCATTGTGTACTGACGTGACTTATTGCTTTCTGGGTACAACGCTACTGAATTTGTTGGAAGATATAAATCATAAGAGCTTATATAATAAGGTTGGAGCAGCCCATGCTTTCAGTAGTAAGTAACACGAATGTGGATTCTCCAAGGTAGAGTTATGGTGTAAGGTATGTGCACATTGTATTTTATTGATGAGACTTGTCGTTATACTATATTGCATCTTTATTAACATATTGGGTAAGACAAAATGAAAAAAAAAAACATTTTTACAATCATTTTCAACTGTTATGGACGCCTGCATTGTTTGTATTTTCCAGTCTTTTCCGAGAGATCGTAGACGCATTACAAACAATTAAAAATAAGCTATGTTTGTAAAACAGAATGGCGCTTTCCAACCAAAATATGTCAAATCACATCATAATTGTAAACCGTTGTAGCTCTCTTCCACTCCATAGGAGCAGGCTACTGGTAGAAAATGACTTAAGTCTCGTACATGGGCAATCTCGCGGGTCCATGAGCAATTGAGGTCTCCTTTGGACCATGTGGTAAGCCGTCTGATTGTGCGCATGAAAGAGTGAAATCCCCCAGGAAGACATGCTAAAGGGTATGCCACACTAAACAATATCGCTAACGGGATCGCTAAAAAACGTCACTATTTAGCGATCCCGTTAGCGATGTTGTTCAGTGCGGCAGCTTCCAGCGACGAGCTTCCTGCTGTGATCTCGCTCGTCGCTGGAATCGTTCCGGACCCTATTTCATCGCTGGCGCTCCCGCTGGGTAAGTATTTAATCGCTGTGTGGCACCTTTTCTTAGCGATTTAGCGGTACTTTTGTACCGCTAAAGTCGTTAAGAAGATCGCTAACGGCGATAGCGTCGTTAACTATGAGCAATTGTGGCCCATTTGGCATTGAAACGATCCGCTAGGATTTGCCATTAGATGAGCTAGAATCCTACAGGATTGACATGCTAAGTCCCTCCATCAAGATAAGTACAAGACTTGTGCCAGAGTCTTGGCTTTTGTGTTACTCAGACCCTCACTGTTCTTTCATGGGTGAAGAGAACCCCTTGGTCCATTGTCAGAGAAGAAACTTGTTTGTGTCTAAAAACTTTATAAGGAAGGCAGTGGGCAGCTTAATCTGCATTTAGTTTGCTGTTTAATACTTACTAGATCAAGTTTACAGCACAGAAGGTTCACTTTCTTTTATTTCCAGGGCTTATTTTTGGAATTTTTCTTCATTAATTTTGGACTTTTTGAAAATGATTTGCAATCAATTTTACAATGTAAGAACATATTAATTAGAGAATTAACTGTTAAATTAACGTAAATGAATCAAAATATTAAAAAAAAAAACAATGTATACAAAACTTGTAAATGCATATTATGTTGGTGTGCTTTCACGACCATGCGCAGTACACTAGTGTATACCATCATCATGAGGCTCCATATGCCTCGCTACTTTTTTTTATAAGAGACAGCTTTGTTCAAAATAGATCACATAAAAATAAAATGTCCAACATTTCATAGAGACTTGGGAAATAAAGAACTTCTTACAATTATATATATATATATATATATATATATATATTATATATATAGCCAACATGTGATTTTTTTATGCATTATTTTTCCACATTCATTTTTTTGCACTTTTTGGTATATTATATGTTTCACTGATATGAAATAGTAATAAATATTTTCGGAATAGCAATATATGAAGAAAATATACTTTAAGGCATCTGCATTTTAACTGAGACGTACAGTTATTAGGCCTACAATATAAAGTTTCTAAATGGAGAATGTGTCATTTCTTTTCTTTTTTTTACATTCGTTGACTGACACCTTTGCCCCCTTGTAAATCACAACAAAAGGAAAACCAGCAAAGTGGGTAACAGCAGGTAGTCTCTGGATCTAGTGCATATAAATGAACCTACCTTACTAGTAAATTGTGTACCTATTTAACCATTCAAAGCGAACAATTCACCTTTTGACTTTGGGGGACTTGATGAGATGAAATTTAGTTCAGTCGTTAACATATGTTTATCTACCATGAAAGACACCTTTTAACTTTATAAAACTGCCTCAAATTTTAATTAAAGCTCAAGTTGCCACTCACATGTAACTAATGCAGAAAAGATTGAAATTCCTTGTAGATTGGAGCTAAAGAGTATATTCTGAAAGTGGAGCTAAGGTGAGGCAAGACTCGTACATTATTCTCCATATATATATTTATATCTATATACATATAGGTATAGAAGATATATACATTTATACTACATACATATCAGATAGATTGATGATAGATGGATAGATTGTACGTATATGTGATATATTTAGTAGATTTTGTTTTTTTTAGGTGGATCAACAAATGTGATTTTTTACTGACAAATACAAAGTGAAGGCTTTATTAGTTCAACACACATGACAACATGGTCAATTAGTATTTGTCTGACTTTAATCTTTAAGTCCCGTTTTATTTTTTAATGTAGCCAGATCATAAAATCTATTTTTTTTAACCCCTAAGACACTCTGACCTTCGCTTGACACAAGACCCCTTTAAAGAGATAGGCAACATATTGGAAACTATCAGGTACATCTGATGTTCTTTGTGCCATTTCTATTTTTAGCTCAAATTCTTGCATCGAATCCAGTCACTCACTTTCCTTCTAAGATGTAAAGGATGATGTGCAAATAGTGAACTTTTGAACTGTTATCTATCTATCTATCCTATATCTTCTATAATCTATCAATCTATTCTTTATAGCAATTATCCATCTAAGTTTCTAATACCTATTATCTATCGATCATCCGTCTTTGATCTTTTATCTGTCTATCATTATCTATCTTTCTATCTTTTTATCAATATCTATCTATCATTCATCTATCTATCTTCTCTATCTATCTAATCTATATCTATCATTATTGCATTATCTATTTATAATAATGCTATTTCTATATTCCTATTCACCATTACATTATAAAGTGGACTTGTACAGCAATATCAAAGACATTACAAAATAACATATCCTAAGTCAAGATAACTTCGATCTTGCATCATAGCTTACTATCTATCTATTATCTATCTTCTATTATCTATCTATTTTTTATCTATCTATCTATCTATCTATCTATCTATATCTATCTATCAATCATCTATACTATCTCTTAATCTCTCTATTATCTATCTATCTATCTATCTTTTATTATTATCTATCTATTATCTATTATCTATCTATCAAATCTACATTATATCTAACATATTTCAATATCTATTATCTATCTAATCTATCTATCTCTTATCTCTCTATTATCTGTCTATCTTTTATCTATCTATCTATCTATCTATCTATCTATCTAGTATTATCTATCTATCTATCTATCTATCTATCTATCTATCTATCTATCTATCTATCTTCTATTATCTATCTATCAATCATCTATATATCTCTTAATCTCTCTATTATCTATCTATCTATCTATCTATCTTTTATCTATCTATCTATCTATCTATCTATCTATCTATCTATCTATCATATCTATCTATCTTATCTATCTATTATTATCTATCTATCTATCTATCTATCTATCTATCTATCTATATCTATCTATCTATCTATCTATCTATCTATCTATCTATCTATCTATCTATTATCTATCTATCTACCTCTTAATGTCTTCTATTATCATCTATCTTCTATCTATCTATCTATCTATCTATCATATCTATCTATTTATCTATTATCTATCTATCTATCTATCTACATATCTATCTATTTATCTATTATCTATCTATCTATCTATCTATCTATCTATCTATCTATCTATCTCTTTATCTCTCTATTATCGATCTATCTTTTATCTATCTATCTATCTACATATCTATCTATCTATCTATCTATCTATCTATCTATCTATCTATCTAGTATCTATCTATCTATCTACATATCTATCTATTATCTATTATTATCTATCTATCTATCTATCTAGTATCTAGCTACATATCTATCTATCTATCTATCTATTTATCTATCTATCTATCTGTCTATCTATCTATCTATCTATCTATCTACATATCTATCTATTTATCTATCTATTATCTATCTATCTATCTCTTTATCTCTCTATTATCGATCTATCTTTTATCTATCTATCTATCTACATATCTATCTATCTATCTATCTATCTATCTATCTATCTATCGTATCTATCTATCTATCTACATATCTATCTATTTATCTATTATCTATCTATCTATCTATCTATCTAGTATCTAGCTACATCTATCTATCTATCTATCTATCTATCTATCTATCTGTCTATCTATCTATCTATCTATCTATCTACATATCTATCTATTTATCTATCTATTATCTATCTATCTATCTCTTTATCTCTTATTGTCTATTTTTATCTATCTATCTATCTATCTATTATCTATCTATCTATCTATCTATCTATCTATCTATCTATCTATCTATCTTTCTATCTATCCTTTTTGTGTATCCCTTATTGAAATAAAGAACTTTATACAAGAAATCAGCGTTCCTTCTTTCGGACATTGCTTTTCATCCCTGTATCTATAAGTTCTTTGCAGGCAAGCTGATACTTAAAACAACGCATGTGTTTTTGACACGAAAAATGAAATCTAGAACTGATGGAAGAGGCAATAATTGAAGCCACACTCTTCACCTTCATTCTCCAAGAAACACAAGACATTTTTCTCCACCATAATATACTCCTAAGGTTACCAAACATGAAGAATCGTCCCCCTGAAACCTTCAAAAGTTCCTCTGAGATCTCATACCTTATATTTGTTACTTTATTAAAACAAAAATAATTAGTGACACCTACGGTAATTAGTATTACTTTCGTGAAATGATTCTGCTTCTGTTCCCCCTCCTCATCCAATTTAGGCTGCATTTAAAAAAAATGTCTCCAATTGATAAAGCAGGAGGCTGAGCGTTATTTTCTTGTATCGTGCGGCACTTTTCAAAGGGTAGTGTGATATATTTTAGAAAAGAGATCAAGCTGTGAAGGTTTGCGTGTCTTCTCTCCACTAAACTCAGCTCTTGTCAGTCAAGCCGGCCCCTGTCCAATCATGGTGGCTGTTTCCTGAAAGCACATCATCCTGCTGTGCTTTTATACATCACACTGCAGTATGTTTTGATGCATTTTCGCTATCACTTTTAGGGCTGTGAATTAGGAGAACATAATACAGAAAACTGCTCTCCGAACAGTGGCTGGCTCCAGCGCTGGCCGTGATTTTGATTACGTCGCCTCTGTAATATTCCAACTGCAAACTCTGATAATGAAATAAAGGCAACACAATAAGTGTTTACCGTGTAATCTGCATCCATCTACCTGGCGATCAGGATCTCTGGATTTAGTGTGCACCCTGGTGGTGGCAGGTATCACTGTTCTCTGGGCACTTTTCCTGTAACCCCCAAAGCACTTAGTACAAGTTTCTGCATTATGGCTGTTGCACATATTCTATGGACTCACATGAAAAGATGAAGAATATTATGTATACCTCTGTGGAACGTATTACCGTAGTTCAAAAACATTATTAGGAGCATGTTGTATGGTGTATAGCGGTATGTGTAATGCAATGTACATATTACCGTAATACATAGGACTTAGCTGTATGATTCTTATACTTCTTCTATGACACATATTAAATTGCTGTAGTACATATTATATAGCGTGAACACTTATTACTATGGTGCACATTATATAGTGTGCATGTAGTATACATACCGATATAAGTCTTATTATATATAATACATACCTATTGCTGAAGTACATATTATATAGCGTGAACATTTAGTACTATGGTGCACATTATATAGTGTGTATGTATTATACATACCGCTATAAGGCTTATTAGATAGTGTACACATCTATTGTTATGGTATATATTATACAGTGTGTATATATAAATATATATATATATATAATACACTATATAATATAAATATATAATATATATATATATATATATAAACCCTTGTGCATATTTATTCCCAAGTACATAATATGTAGTGTAGAAAATATTTTGCATTGAATCTTACTATATGGTGTGCATATTTATTGATACAGTACATATTACCTTAAAAAATTCTTCTATGGGACATATTAGTTAATATGATCAAATTCACACATCAGTTTTCTTTCATGCACACAAAGTTGACTTATCTTCATCTGCTTTGGTCTAAGTGTCCATTTTTTGACTTGTGTAAAAAAAGTAAAACACAATTCTGGAGGTTCCCAAAAACCTCTCCTAGTGACCAGGCAGCGAAAACCAGACAGTATTAAGATGCAACTCTGGTGGCAAGAATGTGCTGTCTATTTTTGCCATCTAGCCTTTCACTTATATGGGCAAGTTTAGTCCACAAATCGAGCCAAGGCAGGACGTGTTCCTCTTTTTCTTTTTTTATAATTTTTTTTGGGTACACAATATGGTACATATTAACTAGTGTATGTGTGTAATAGTATATCTACTCCTGTATGGTGTGCATATTTATTATTATGGTATATGTATTCATTTAGAAAATTCTGTTAGTATATATTTTGCATACTTGTCATATAACATGTGTTTATTTAGTAGTAATCTGTATGTTACATAGTGTGTATAGTAGTATATACATTGCTATGGCTCATATAGTAGTTCATATACTTTTATGGTACATACTATATGATATATATTAGAATGTGTGTGTATATATGTATGCATGTGTAGATATATGTGTGCTATTATATATATATATATATATATATATATAATGTGTGTATATATATGTATGCATGTTTAGATATATGTGTGCATATTATATATATAATGTGTGTGTATATATGTAAGCATGTAGAGATATATATGTGTATATATCTATATGTTTAATGTGTGTATATATGTATATATATAATGAGTGTATACGGTATATGTCTGTGCGTAAATGTTATATATTTATATATATATATATATATCCTCTGATAAGCAATAAATTGTACTACACAGGGTACAATAGACTATACCATATTGAATAAAAGTACAGCCTGGCATTGCATGTAATAGTGTTTCTTAGTATGTGTACAGTGTGGAAAATATTACAGATGTAGCAAGCACCAGCATCCTGCACAATTTGCTTTCGAAGGCTCAGTGCACTGATCGGCTCTGTGGCGTGCATCCATTTTAGCTTAGCTACATCTGTATATTGCGCATCACATGTAATATATATATATACATATATATGTTATATCCATAATAGCCTCTGTATATTGCCCATCATAGCATCTATAGTGCCATCATACATATGTATAGCAGTACAAATCCTCCTATGCCACATAAACGCCATAGTGCCTAATACTTTAATAGCATAGTGCATAATACTGCACTGCGTATATTTTTATGGTGCGTATTTTGTGTAGAAAACACCAGATTCTTTCAATAGAATAGTATGAAGTCGGCATTTGAAAGTTGCAATGTTACGGTACTTCTCACTGAATGATGCCTTTTTCGGTTTAATATGGATGTTTGGGCGATTTTGTGGTAAGAGTCCAGCTTAACTTCTAAAGTGCAGCTGTACAATGCAATGATTGGAGTCTTTCGTAACAATGCCAGTTATGTACCGTCAGAAACAAGTGGGTGTCATATGTGTCTGTTCAGCCTATCTTCAGTTTCTATGAGAAAGGCAAGTTTGATGAATCCAAATAGGTCAATATCAATATCATCTTACGATGGGGTATTCATGCAAAGATAAAATTTGTACTTTACACTGGTTCGGGACTGAATTATTTGCTGTTCTCGTCTGCCCCAGTGCTTCTGAAGACACCTTTGTGAAAAAAAAATGAAGGAAAGTTTAATAGTACTTGCATGAAATATAATCCCTAAAATAATAGGTTCTATTGATCTTGGAAATTGCCTGCTACCTCCTGCTAACACGTTGTTATCGTTCCTCTTACATATTCGATCGCATCACTTGCTGTTTTGTGGGCAATTTGGTTTCTATACTAGGAGGAGAGGGGGGGTGTAAAATAAAAAAAAACTGGAATTTGACTTCAGTGGCTATAATAGGAGATTGGCCAACATTGATGACAGCAGAGAAATCAGCAGCCGGTATGCTCTGAATCCTCAAGTCATGCATTTGCAAACAGAAGAGGTTTGAGTGGTGGCATACGCATCCCGCTCTTGTCAGGCAGTGACTAAAGATGCACGCCTCTGCAAATTCATCAATCAGTCTGCTACGGCCACTGTGATCTTTGCAACTCTCTACAAATACAAAACAAAGAGGCTTGGAGACTCGTGGGCTGTTTTTCTCCACTCCTACACTGGTCAAATTCTGCTTCTTCAGGAGATAACCAGTAACTACCTTAGCGGGGCCTAAATGTCCTGACCAAAATAAGCTGTTTGGCAGTTTCTTTTATTTAGAGCCTAAAGCTGGTCAAAGAAAGAGTTTTTTTCCCCAAGTCCGACCATTAGTCTGACCATTCTACCATTATCTTCCCTTCAAATTACATGTTGCCTTTGATTATAAAAAAAAATGGTATTGTAATTGGTTACTAGAATCCCTATGAAAATAAGCATCATAATGATAACGTTTTTGCACAAATCATTAGATTTACAGTGAGCACAAAGATTTGTTTTCTGATAACTTCTAAATTATTGGCATAGGGTTAATGAGGAAGCAAAAGTTTTTTCCATTGTATTAGCTTAATTGCATATAACTCTATGGACGCCTTACAGGAATGTTCCAACAATATTTTAATGTCTATTTCTATTACTGCTCCATATTTCCAACTTATCAACATCATATTGTGGTTTTCTAACAGTCAGAAGTCTCCCTGTAAAATGAAAAAAAAAATTATTCCCAGGTTCCTGGCCCTAGCGCCAACCTCTACTGTTCCTGGTATTAGGCCAAAATCAATTATGGCCCTGTTTTAGTAAATTTTCTCAAGCCAACCTCTACTGTTCCTGGTATTAGTCCAAAAAAATTGTGGCCCCGTTTTAGTAAATTTTCCCAAGCCAACCTCTACTGTTCCTGGTATTAGTCCAAAAAAATTGCGGCCCTGTTTTAGCAAATTTTCCCAAAAGCACCAAGTAGGAGACAGAAAAGAATGTGCAGGAACATTAAAATATATTTCTTGATTATTATGTACTCATAGAAAAGGCATATTTCGAACATCACAGACACAGATGAAAGTAGTGGGTGAGCCAAATAAATTTGTATGGGCAGAAGAAATAACATGATATCGGCAGATATATATTTTCCATGTACAGAGTAAATGAGTAAAAAGGTATATGTATGTATATAACATATATACTCAAGTATAAGTCGACCCGAGTATAAGCCAAAATACCTATTTTTACCACGAAAAACTGGGTAAACTTATTGACTCGAGTATAAGCCGAGTATGCATTATCCCCTCATCCCTATCCTGGTATGCATGGTTCCCTCATCCCTGTCCTTGTATGAATGGCTCCTCATCCCCTATCCTTGTATGCATGGCTCCTTATCCCTCTCCTTGTATGCATGGCTCCTTATCCTCTATCCTTGTATGCATGGTTCTTATAAAAAAAAAAAATCCTACTTACCTTCGCTGCATCTCTTTCCGGAGCCAGCAGCTCTTCCTGCCGAGCGATCACATGGCCCCGCTCGTTAAGATAATGAATATTCACTCCACCCCTATAGGAGTGGAGAAGCGTGAATATTCATTACATTAATAAGCGGGCCACGTGATAGCTCGTCCAGAAGAGCTGCTGGTACCAGAATGAATGAGATGCAGTGAGCGCGTGCAAGAAGGTAAGTAGGATGTGTGCTGGAAGCCTGCGGCTGCGTCTGTAATTGTGTGCTGAAAGAGAAATGAATATTCACTGCCAGTGCAGTGAATATTCATCTCTCTTTAGCAGCGGGCACAGGCTTTATCCGTCGGCTCCTGCCTTTGTGCCCCACTGCTCCGCCGCTCCCCCTCCCTCGCCGTCTTTCTGGGACAATGACTCGTGTATAAGCCGAGGGGGAGTTTTCAGCAAAAAGAAATGTGCTGAAAAACTCAGCTTATACGCGAGTATATACGGTAAATAGTTTATGGGGCATACATGGAAATTGCAACATCAGCCGATAAAGGGAATAATTAATAAATTTACAGAAAAGATCATGATGCAAATTTAAGGTGCAACTGTCAACAGCAACAGTAAACCCTTTACATTACATAATATAAAGTGCAAAGTGCATAGCAGAATGAGGGAATAATAGGACTCACCCACCATCACCTGACACAGTTTCACCTAAGCTTCATCAGGTATTCCTAGTATTAGTGCAGACAAATTGTGAAAACCTTATCTCCATAAATGAGATGGCAGTGATTGGCTTCCTTAGTCATGGGATCATATGACATCATTACGGATGATGAGAGCAACAGTAAAGGCCCCGTCTCACATAGCGACACACCAGCGATCCCGACAACGATCAGGATCGCTGGTGTGTCGCTACATGATCGCTGCTGAGCTGCCAAACAGGCAGCTCAGGCAGCGATCAGGACAGTGACACTGTGGGTTACGTCGCCTAGTTACTCGCAGTGTACATTGGATACCAGCGCACTGATGCAGGGGAGCTGGTAACCAAGGTACACGTTGGGTTTCCAGGCGCTGCGCGGTGCCTGGAAACCCGACGTGTACCTTGGTTACCAGCTCCCCTGCAGCAGCTCGCTGGTATCCAAGGTCACGTCGGGTTTCCAGGCACAGCCCCACGCCTGGAAACCCGATGTTTACCTTGGTTACCAGCTGATCGCTGGTCTCCTGCCGGTCACACGCAGCGGGAGACCAGCTTTCAAAAAAAAGTCCTGACATTTCTGACACGACCAGCGATTCACAGCAGGGGCCTGATCGCTGGTACGTGTCAGACATAGCGAGATCGCTGCTGAGATCGCTGTCTATGTGAGATGGGGCCTTAAGGAATAATTTCACTTTAGGTGACAACTTGTGTCTAAAATAAACAAGCGCTAGAACTGTCATATTTTTGACTCATATGTAAAATTTCAGACGAAGGCATAATTTTAATAACTATAGTGAATAGGGGATGGATGAGCCACATACAGTTACCGCCATTGCAGAAAGTCCACTTATAAATTACATATTTCAGTACTGGTCTTGTAGTTCTACGTCATCTGAAACATCACAGGTCATTTTAGAACATGGTGAGTAAATAGAATGTTGACTTATTATGGCTGCTATATATATATCTAATGCATATAAAGGACAATTTATTAGAAAATAGTGGGTTATTTGAATACAGTTAAGCTACCCCATATACTTTGGATAGCTGTGGGCCAAAGAATAATACAGACGACAGCTATCTCTCCTGACTATCACATACACAGGAACATCCAGCTCTTGTGTTCTCTTGGAGTGAGCCACTGCCAGACATCTCTGGCAGTGACTTATCTCATACAGAAGAAAAGTATTGGTAGACTGAAAACAGACATCTTATGTTTCCTTATTTGATTTGTTGAGGGATAGTCAGGAAGCCCAAATACACATTAGCCTGTCAGCCAAACTTGTTGATATTGGTGGGTTTAGCCAATATTAGTCGAATGTGTATGGGGGATTTTAAATGTAATCACTGGAGTTGTACATCAACTCAAGGCTCAAATCTAATGTGAATGGAGTCTCTCGACAGTTCCCTAACAGAACATATTAAGGGAAAGAACGAACCAGCCTGTTGAATTTCAATGGCCAGTTCTTTTATTCATCTGGGCCCCCATAGATCAGAGCTGATTTAAGGAAAATGAAGCTCTATGGCTTACCAGACCCCTCTCTGTCCATAAGGATGTAAGGTTTATGCCTGGCACTGCAGCTCACTCCCATCCACTTGACTAGTACTGAGCCGCAAAGAA
>JARQOD010000008.1:75162679-75211618 GCA_033576555.1 Oophaga sylvatica
TGTTCTTTTCGCCGTCTGTTGCCGGGGGTCTGGTGTGTCTGTGTGTGTCGCTCAATCTGCTCTGTCTTTGTTTTCTGCGTTGTCTGCATCTGTCTGCGTTTGTGTGGGTGCTGTGTGTGCTTTTCCCCGGTGTCGCGTTTGTCTGCGGGTGTTGTGTTATATGCGTAAAACACCCCACAGGGGTTTGTATTCGTCTGGGGGGATATTTTTTCCCATCCGGCTATGATGCTGTAAATTTAAAACAGAGACTTGGGTTTGATGGGAGAAAGTCCTCACCCGGGCCCTGATTTCAATTGTAAAAAAAAATTAAAAACTTTGTAATACATAAAATCTATCACCGAACACCGTCCCCCCCGGTCCCCTGCAAGCAGCAAAAAATAATAAAGCAACATATTTTCCCCTGTCCGCTGCGCCATTTAAAAACCGAGTGCCCCCTCGATGTCATTAGGGGTACATCAGTGATAGCCCCGGTGTTTCCATTACGCACTCTGCGTGGGAAGTTTCACCGGGGAAGTGTGTAAGTGGGACCGAAGCTGATGAACTCCGGGGTTTTCTTAGGGCAGAAATATATGCGGGAGCTTTACCCCTTCAATGTATCGCCAGAGGCCGGGGTAGGAGTCAATCTCCGATTTAAAATGTTTTACAGTAAGTCGCTGTGGGACCTGGGTTTTATTAAATTGGATAGTCAGAAGGTTGTATTATATTTTGGTTTAATTTTTGTTTGTTTGCAGGAGTAAGGGTGTGGGGTTTAAAAATTCAGTAAATAGGGTTTAATTTGATTAATAAAGGAGTCTGGATTTTTTTCAAAAAAAGGTTTTATTTGGCTGTGTGTTTTTCCTATAACTATGGATTGAAATAGATGGTGTCTTTAGTCCTTGAGTCATTTGACAAAAAAAATAAAAATAGTCTGCCTCTTGGAAAAAGGGAAGGAAAAATGACGTGAAAAAAGTGTTAAAGGGTCGGTTGAAGGGTTAAAGTTTGGGAAAAAACCCCGCTTCCTTATTTTTATATAAACGTACCTTGAGGGCAAACCCCAAAATAGGATCCCTTTATAAAATGTAGCAAGCATCAATCCCTTGGACCGAGTGGGGGGGGGTTGTGCAAAAAAAAAAAGCAATCCCCCCTTTTCTTTCTAAATTCATGCAAAACCCCTTTTGGTTTATATGTTTTGGGTTTTGTTGAGACATGTGATAAAGTTAAATAAAGTGAAAAGCTTTTTTAAAAAAAAATTAAAAATCCTGGAGTTTAATTTTGGCAGAAGTACTGTAAACTCAATCACACAAGCTTCTTTCCTGTGGAGATCTTTCAAGCAAACTACATTAAGTCTTGCATGACATATTTCAAATGAACTTTATGAAACATAATTCAACCTGAAAATGTCTTGTGTGCATTCCTCGCCACTTACATTTCTTTGTTTGAAGATTGCAAATCTAAAGAAAGCAAGATGCCATATTCTTTTATCTACAGCAAACACCCTTACACTGTACAGACAGGCTCCTGAATTTACATCTACGATAGTGGGATTATTAGTGACAATATGCACTTAATCCACGAGTTGTAAGAGCATGGCCGTCATTTTCGCTGAGTAAGGTTGAGCACTGAAGGAAAGGATGGATATACTGATTTTATATGTTTTATTATGATTGCAGTAAGGTTACTCTTGATGCCAAGTATGCAGATGTAGCATATTTTAACATGAAATGATATAAAATATACACTTGTTAAATTAACTTAATGAAAGAAGAAAGAATGAATTAATTAATCAATTAAAATTAAAGGGAACCTGTCAGCTCGTTTTTCAGCTATAAGCTGCGGCTACTGCCTTTCGCGGCTTATCTACAGCATTCTGTAATGCTGTATATAAGCCCCTGATCTAACCTGAAAGATAAGAAAAACAAGTTTTATTATACTCACCCAGGGGCGGTCAGGTCCGATGGGTGTCGCAGGTCTGGGTCCGGCGCCTCCCATCTTCATACGGTGTCGTCATCCTCCTTGCTTCGTGTCGCGGCTCCTGTGCAGGTGTACTAATCTGCCCTGTTGAGGGCAGAGCAAAGTACTGAAGTGTGCAGGCGCCGGGAAAGGTCAGAGAGGCCCCGCACCTGCGCACTGGAGTACTTTGCTCTGCCCTCAACAGGGCAGATCAGTACGCCTGCGCAGGAGCGTGGCACGAAACCAGGAGGATGAATACATCGTATGAAGATGGGAGGCGCCGGACCTGGACCTGCGGCACTCATCGGACCGGACCGCTCTCGTGTGAGTATAATAAAATTTGATTTTCTTATCTTTCAGGTTAGATCGGGGACTTATTTACAGCATTCTAGAATACTGTAGATAAGCCCCGAAAGGCAGTGCCAACAGCTTACAGCTGAAAAACGAGGTGATAGGTCCCCTTTAAGAAACCAGGGTCAAGTTTATTGTCAACTGTTCATAATGACATTAGTACTTATGGCATGAAATTGCTCTGGATATTAGATGTTGTAGAGAAAAATTAAAATCCAGAAATGTCACATATCATCCTCACATTAAAAATATGGGATTAATCATAACTGGGGAAGTGAGAAGCTAATTATAACTGGGGAAGTCAGAGAGAGCTGACAATTAAACCTCAATTGAAGTAGAACTTACTGCAGTGACCAGGTAATTACAACAGATCTGCTCTGAGAACCAGACACTAAGCCTAGATTCATCAATTCAGAGGCGGATAAGTACACTTCCGAGGCAAGAGCTTCCTCTGTTCAAAGCATTGGGTCCAGATTTTTTGGAGCCAGTTGTCAGTGATGAATATTGGGGTTTGCATAAATCCGATATTTATGGGAGATATATTTTCAGTGTTGTAGCGAAGAGACAAACATAATACATTAACTTACATCACCATAAGGCTATTGTAACCTCTCCAGCTTAATGTCGGCTCATGTAGATGATGCTATCCATGCTATGTTTGATCCCTATAGAAAAGTAAAATTGTGATATGAAACATGACAACAATATCTACCATCTGGGACCTGCAGGGGTGATGATATCCTGAGAGTTGGGGATCTCATATACTTCTAAAAGACCTAGCACATCCCACAACCAGCCCCTATGTGAGCTCACAATGGGGAAGTATGTGAGCGTAACCTTGATCTAATAAAAATCATAGTTTGGGTTTCTGTCATTGTTCATTTTCTGGAAGACACAGTTCCCTGTCCATCACTTGTTAGTCAATTTCGTAATTGTCTTGGCTATTGGAGGCAGCAGAATAGCGTCCTCTGACAAATTGGTGGCAGCGGTGGGATCTGAATGAGTCCCCCTGCTGTTATACTTCACATTAGAGTCATTACTAGAAATCTATTTAATGTAAATCAAATTTGTTAAAAATGCTATGGAAATATGCTAAAGCTGGCAAATTCAAATAATAAGCTTTTTGATTCATGCAAATTGTGATTTTTGGGATAGAATAAGAGTTATGCTTTGCATACAAGTTGTCTCTGATGGTTAGGATCTCTTGGAATTTGTTGCTGTCTTCTGAACCTGTTGGGAGGTCACACTGAGTTTGCACAGAATTACCAATGGTGCATGAGATTTGCTCACTGGATCACAGTCCTAGGGGACATAGGACATAGGAGATCACATCTCCAACATTTCTTGTCACATCTCCACCTGCTTCAGCACATTTGTGTTCCTCTTTGTTTAGTACTGTAAATTTCAAAATCTTCCTTGATGAAATCATTTAAGTTCCCTTTAAATTATTAAGGGAATTGGTAGGAATAGTTTGAGGGCTCCATCAGCGCTACCACGGAAAGTTGCATCAAGAGAAGTGACGAGTAAAACTTTTTTTCAAACTAAGCGTTTCAGAGTCGATTGGACCCCTTCACCATGTTTAGCAAAACAGGATGTTAGCCATAACCTTTATAAGGGTCATGGTAACATGGCAAATTGATTGGAAAAAACATGAATAAACATAAAACCCATTTTTATATAAAAGCATTCCATATTGTTCAATTCCATAGAACTCAAACAATTACCTTGATTCCCTAAATCCTGTTAAGTTATATACTCTATCTTAACCCTTGGGTAACCAAAATAACATGTATTCTAATGTGTTGTGAATCCTTGGGTTCCTTCATTAACATTATCATTGTTTTGATAAACTATGGTTGATCACCCCATTGCGTATATTGTATCTTGAAGGTAGTAATGAAACTATATTTGATTTTATTGTTTATCTTTGGTTCTAATCTTTTGAATTTAATACTTCCACCCTCATTAAGACAATCTTTTTGTTTGCATTTCTTTGTACAATTTCATTACCACCTTCAATCAACCTCATAAAGAAATAAGCATCATTTTAATGAAATACTAGTTAATAATTAATAATCTGATTCTTTCTGATAATTTACCTGTTAAAGCTAATATTATTTTTAGGAGGAATATGAACTTAAAAAATCATATTGTTCAGGGTTAAATTAGATCCATCAGATCCCCAAATATAACATCTAAGTGGTCAACTGCTTTGATCCCACTCATTGGATCCTATAGGTGAAGGAAATGTCTATGTTGCAATATGATGAAACAAGGATGTAAAGAATTTCAATCAGATATTGCAGGAAAGAGTTTCCATATAACTCAATTTTTAAACTGCACTACCAATTATATGATCTATTTTCTGCAGTGCAATTGCAATCTTAAATACGTGGAGAGAACTATACAACCTACTCACAACAGGATGAACAAGTACAGATTCAATATACACAATGGGATGATCAACCCTAGTTTCAATAAGGATGATCTTTTCCCCTGTCCATACTCTCCATGTTTATCTGATCCAACTTCTCTCAAGCCCTTTTCTTTCCTTCCCCTCTACCTTCCCTAACTTTTCCTTCCACATTTCCACATTCTTTTCCTCTTGCACTAACCCTTTTTTCTCTGTTGATTCTTCTTTGGATATAACTTCTTACTTACTTGTTTAAATGAACAAGTTTTAGATCACTCCGTTATGATTTTTCACACACCTTATTGACTATAGCTATAATCTACTTCCCAAATTTTTTTTTTTAAATCCCCCAAATAACAATTGACAATAATAGAAAATATGTAACACAATACCACAAATCTGTTTCAGAAGTTTGTCAATAGAGAATCTTACTGGATCTTCAAATTATCCACATTAACACTTGATGGATTGAATGAGTGCATTGAAAACACAGGTGAATGAAAGGTTAACATTGAGGATATTCAGCACATTATAATGCACATTAGAGTACATAGCCTAATAGGATTTAGGAAATCAAGGTAATTGTTCGAGTTAAACGCAAATGTGCAATATGCAATGCTTTAATTAAAAAAAAGGGTTTTATGTTCATGTTTATTCCAATCAATTTGAGAGACTCCATTCCATTCGTCCTTTAGCACTGTAACCAAGTCAATGCCATAGATACAATTTGCAGCAAATTTACACTTTTTATTGTGTTCCTAATCCTAAAATAATTATTGTGCAGCCTTCTTCTCACTTACCAAAAGGTGAAACCTTTGAAACCTTTCAAGGGTTTTATTTCTACATAGAAAAGTCAGTAACATAATCTAAAAGAATGTTTAGATATGTTATGCTACATAAAATACATATGTCCATCAAGATTAACCAAGGGATGGAAAAGGTGGATATAAGGAAGGTATGTGGGTACATTTGTTAAGACGTCTTAAATTTGTGATATTGTTTTCTTTTCATAGTTTATCGCTATGTACAGCAATCAAATATTGAAAGTGTATGTCACACTGGGACAGCCCTCAAATTATATGACCCACAAGCCCTTAAATACATTTTTGATACTGATTATTTTCAATTAGAATAACCAGATTCTGAATTTAAGGACAGAATAAAAATATAAATGCAACCAACTTGTGCCAAACATAAAGGGGGCAGAAAATGAATGATCACCAAAACCAAATGTGACTAGTTTAATTCTCTTCATTAGGTTGGCCACCAGAAATCTCTTACAAGCATAGAGCTAAAGATACAGCTCTCATCTAATATGAAAATGTCTTGTTTCATTATATCCAACAGGCGAAACCGGAATAAAAACAGGAAGGTCAGACAGCACTCAGCTTATCACTGTTTCGCGTCTTCAGAAGGAACTTTGAGAGAGCGTCAATAGACGGGAAACGGAACGTAGACTGAGTTTTGTTGATCCTCTCTGTTTTATTCCTATTTGCATGCTAGATATTAAAAAAACAAGATGGTTTAATATTTGTTGAGTGCTGTAACTTTATCTCTATGCTTGAAATAATATGGTCTTCATTTCTGGTTATAATGTAATCTATGAATGCCGTGGTTTTACCTGAGATCTTTTGAATAATGGTTGACACTAGTGTTTGGGTAGACCATTTTTTTTTCTAAGGGTATGTACTAAAAACTTTAAAAAGATGAACATATGTGCAGCAATATCAAAACCATTTGCTGTGCATTTGTTCCATCTTTTGTAACTGCTTTTTACCGCTTCAGTAAGCCTGAAGCTCTAAGCGAGAGCTATGAAGCAGCTAAATGAAGTAACCACTCCAGGACATAAAATTTAAACAAATCACAGAAAAAATGGCGGCCGCATTTACCAACACCAAGACATCATTAAATGAACTGTAGGGTGCAGAAGCCCTCCGTGATAAAGACTGGGCAGCACAAGTGCAATACACTGATGAAACAACCACTCAAACATGTGACATTCATGGAGGGGATGGCTGCCAAGTATTACATGCTTATGGATAAGACTTGTATAGAGCGCCAGTCTCACAGAAAAGTGTAGTGCACAGTGTCTGGCTTACAAGCAATTAGTGATGCCCATAGTTTTAGTAAGGCTGTCCAGCATTATACAAGTGCAACCCACAAAGACAGATACTCCAATACCCCAAGCCAACATTAAAAGGCCTTACTGTATCCTGAAAAAGTTGAAAAATGTGCAACAAAAACATGAAAAAGATGTAAGAAATACATAAGGTGTTGGTCAATATTTTGGCTAAAATATGCAACCTCACAACCCACGTCAATGGCTCATTCTCCTGGTGGCTTCTTCTTTCAAGTCTCTATTATGCTATATATGGAATAAAGGAAAAATGCTGCATATGAAGTTTAAAAAAATGTCTGAAAAGAGGCATATTCTGCTTTAAAAACTATGGGGGTATGATTTTGTTTATAAGACATTAAATGGACATATCCTTAGTATGGGTTCAGCAAAAATGTCTACCAACAGTTGGAAATCTCTGCAGTAAATACTGGATACACCAACAAGAATCTAGACGCTCATTCATCATTGTCTCTGCACCTGTTCTCTGGTGTAAAAATGACTCAAATAGTTGGGTTTATTGCGCCTTATTCATTATTTAATTTGTTGCAAGTGATTCTACCAGATTTTGCTCAGCACTATAGTTTTCATTATCCAGATATATAGCCTAAGTCATCATTTAGATATCTTCAAAATTTGTATTATTTTGTTTTTGTGCATTCTATAGGATTATGAGATATTTTGCTCTAATTTTTTTTTTTTACCATCTTGAAGAATTTTGCACAAAAATGTCAAAAAAAGAAAAAAAAAAGAAAAGTCAGTTAAAAAACACATGATTAATTTGGGCTCTAATCTTTAGCATCTCTTGATTTAGCTTCACTTGTAGCCTGATGTATTTGAGAATACGTTGCTGTAGGTACAACTGAATTTCCTTTATAAGTTACTAGACCTGCTGTTTGGCCGCACTGCTGTAATGTCAATATTCTTTTAGTCTTCACAAACTGAAGTCAACCTCATCCACAATAGATTAGTAAGATCATGATGGTGTGCACTCAGGTCACTATAGATAGTTTAGGTGCTGGTGAGTCGGACGTAGAGCATTATTGATAAATACATTGCAATAGGAAAAAGATTACTCTGGATAATTAGTTATACAAGTGAATACCAAATGTCATTCTACTTAAGATAACACATTAGCTCAGTACAGCTACTACTTGGTTTCACTTTTTTCCTTCGGCTAGTATAATCGGGCAGTAAACCGACATCATTAGTACAAGATTATTCCATTGTCATAGGTTTAACGCTTCTTTTCTTTTATCAGACACTGCAATTATGCTACATTCATATTAAACGTTATTGAATATTACTGAAGCAGCTTTATATACCTTATGACTTTTCAGACTGCTAATTAACTCTATGTGAAAAGTGATCTCTGTAATATTATATAAAAGTTTATTTATGATATCAAGACCACTGATTCTGTGAATGAATTAGGAGGACATAATGGAAATCGTTTATACGCAGGGGAAAAAAATGTCACGGATGAGAAATATAATACCTCTATTCTTTCAATTATACAAAATTTTGAGACCTCATGTAACCAGATATATTAAATATATTAGATTTCTGATGAAGCCAAACATGGAGATACGTGCGATTAATCCATATAGTTTCTACCCCCTGGAGTCTCTTAATACAGTGCCTTGCTAAAGTATTCGGCTCCCTGGAACTTTTCAACCTTTTCCCACATATCATGCTTCAAACATAAAGATACCAAATGTAAATTTTTGGTGAAGAATCAACAACAAGTGGGACTCAATTGTGAACTTGAACGAAATGTATTGTTTTTTTTAAATTTTTGTGGAAATACAAAAACTGAAAAGTGGGGCGTGCAAAATTATTCGGCCCCTTTAACTTAATACTTTGTTGCGCCACCTTTTGCCGCGATTACAGCTGCAAGTCGCTTGAGGTATGTCTCTATCAGTTTTGTACATCGAGAGACTGAAATTCTTGCCCATTCTTCCTTGGCAAACAGCTCGAGCTCAGTGAGGTTGGATGGAGATTGTTTGTGAACAGCAGTTTTCAGCTTTTTCCACAGATTCTCGATTGGATTCAGTTCGGGACTTTGACTTGGTCATTCTAACACCTGGATACGTTTATTAGTGAACCATTCCATTGTAGATTTTGCTTTATGTTTGGGATCATTGTCTTGTTGGAAGACAAATCTCTGTCCCAGTCTCAGGTCTTTTGCAGACTCCAACAGGTTTTCTTGAAGAATGGTCCTGTATTTGGCTCCATCCATCTTCCCATCAATTTGAACCAGCTTCCCTGTCCCTGCTGAAGAAAAGCAGGCCCAAACCATGATGCTGCCACCACCATGTTTGACTGTGGGGATAGTGTGTTCAGGGTGATGAGCTGTGTTGCCTTTATGTCAAACATATCATTTGGCATTGTTGCCAAAAAGTTCGATTTTGGTTTAATCTGACCAAAGCACCTTTTTCCACATGTTTGGTGTGTCTCCCCGGTGGCTTGTTGCAAACTTTAAACGACACTTTTTATGGATATCTTTGAGTAATGGCTTTCTTCTTGCCACACTTCCATAAAGGCCAGATTTGTGCAGTGTTCAACTTACTGTTGTCCTATGGACAGACTGTCCCACCTCAGCTGTAGATCTCTGAAGTTCATCCAGAGTGATCATGGGCCTCTTGGCTGCATCACTGATCAGTAGAGTTGAGCGATACTTTCCGATATCCAAAAGTATCGGAATCGGAATGGTATCGCCGATACCATTAAAATATCGGCGGTACCCGATACCGATACCGGAAGTCCCATGTAAGTCTATGGGAACAAAATATTGTAACTAAAAAAACCCCATTCTTTCCTTGTAAACACTAAATATACACACATAGAATACATATATATATATATATATAATATACATGTCATTGTGACATATATATACATATATTTATAGTTTATACACTTCTACATAGTAAAATAGCCTCTGATTCAATTGCCGGGTAAAGTCGGCTTTTGTGAAAAGACAGAAGCACCCGACATGAAATGACACTTGGTTTACATAGAGTTAACCATGTCTTTTCATGTAGTTTGATATCTGATTTGCACAAACAATTACATGAGTGGCTGTGTGCAAAATTTCACACCTGTAGGGGTTAATTAAAGGTGTAAATTCGTTGTAAAAAAAACGGACTTTTTTGCTACGAATTTACACCTTTAATTAACCCCTACAGGTGTGAAATTTTGCACACTTACACTCATGTAATTGTTTGTGCAAATCAGATATCAAACTACATGAAAAAACATGGTTAACTCTATGTAAACCAAGTGTCATTTCATGTCGGGTTCTGCATTTTCACAAAAGCCGGCAATTGAATTAGCGGCTATTATACTATGTAGAAGTGTATGAACTATAAATATATATATATATATGTGTCACAAACTCAATGACATGTATATACAGTTAGGTCCATAAATATTTGGACAGAGACAACATTTATCTAATTTTGGTTCTAGACATTACCACAATGAATTTGAAACAAAACAAATCAGATGCAGTTGAAGTTCAGACTTTCAGCTTTCATTTGAGGGTATCCACATTAAAATTGGATGAATGGTTTAGGAGTTTCAGCTCCTTAACATGTGCCACCCTGTTTTTAAAGGGACCAAAAGTAATTGGACAAATGACTCCAAGGCTATTTCATGGACAGGTGTGGGCAATCCCTTTGTTATGTCATTCTCAATTAAGCAGATGAAAGGGCCGGAGTTGATTTGAGGTGTGGTGTTTGCATTTGGAAGGTTTTGCTGTGAAGGAAACATGTGGTCACAGGAGCTCTCCATGCAGGTGAAACAAGCCATCCTTAAGCTGCAAGAACAGAAAAAAAACCATCCAAGAAATTGCTACAACATTAGAAGTGGCAAAATCTACAATTTGGTACATCCTGAGAAAGAAAGAAAGCACTGGTGAATTCATCAATCCAAAAAGACCTGGGAGCCCACGGAAGACAACAGTGGTGGATGATCGCCGCATACTTTCTTTGGTGAAGAAGAACCCGTTCACAACATCAACTGAAGTCCAGAACACTCTCAGTGAAGTAGGTGTATCTGTCTCTAAGTCAACAGTAAAGAGAAGACTCCATGAAAGTAAATACAAAGGGTTCACATCTAGATGCAAACCATTCAACAATTCCAAAAATAGACAGGCCACAGTTAAATTTGCTGAAAAACACCTCCAGAAGCCAGCTCAGTTCTGGAAAAGTATTCTATGGACAGATGAGACAAAGATCAACCTGTACCAGAATGATGGGAAGCCAAAAGTTTGGAGAAGAAAGGGAACGGCACATGATCCAAGGCACACCACATCCTCTGTAAAACATGGTGGAGGCAACGTGATGGCATGGCCATGCATGGCTTTCAATGGCACTGGGTCACTTGTGTTTATTGATGACATAACAGCAGACAAGAGTAGCCAGATGAATTTTGAAGTGTACCGGGATATACTTTCAGCCCAGATTCAGCCAAATGCTGCAAACTTGATTGGACGGCGCTTCATAGTACAGATGGATAATGACCCCAAGCATACAGCCAAAGCTACACAGGAGTTCATGAGTGCAAAAAAGTGGAACATTCTTCAATGGCCAAGTGAATCACCAGATCTTAACTCAATTGAGCATGCATTTCACTTGCTCAAATCCAGACTTAAGAGGGAAAGACCCACAAACAAGCAAGACCTGAAGGCTGCGGCTGTAAAGGCCTGGCAAAGCATTAAGAAGGAGGAAACCCAGCGTTTGGTGATGTCCATGGGTTCCAGACTTAAGGCAGTGATTGCCTCCAAAGGATTTGCCACAAAATTTTGAAAATAAAATATTTTGTTTGGGTTATGTTTATTTGTCCAATTACTTTTGACCTCCTAAAATGTGGAGTGTTTGTAAAGAAATGTGTACAATTCCTACATTTTCTAACACATATTTTTGTTCAACCCTTCAAATTAAACGTTACAATCTGCACTTGAATTCTGTTGTAGAGGTTTCATTTCAAATCCAATGTGGTGGCATGCAGAGCCCAACTCGCGAAAATTGTGTCACTGTCCAAATATTTCTGGCCCTGACTGTATATATATATGAGGTGTAAAATTGCTGAAAAAAAATGAGTGGGCTCCCGCCCTATTTTCGCAACCAGACAGACAAAGCCAGTGAGTGGGGGCAGATAATAATAGCCCAGAGAGGGACCATTATTTTTGGCCCCCCCGGCTACTAACATCTGCCCCCAGACACCCCAGAAAGGGCAAATCTCTAATTAGATTTGCCCTTTCTGGCACTTTGCCCGTCTATTCCCATTGCCCTGTAGCGGTGGCAAATGGGTTAATAAGGGGTTAAAATGACCTTGCAATTGAAAGGTCACTTTAAGCCAGGTTAATAATTGAGAGCTGTCAATTAGACAACTATCAATTATTAATCCTATTGTATGAAAGAAAAATCAAACACACACACTTTAATAAAAAAGAAGTTTAATGAAATAATCACACAGTTTTTGACCATATTTTATTTACCTGCTAAAACCATTTCCTGTAATAAAAATAAAATAATAAAGCAAAATTATTCTTACCAATCCGATGCACAGTCAGGTCCCACGGTGTAATCCTTCAGAAAGGGTTAATGTTTACTGCAGGGACCGCAGCTAATGCTGCAGCCTCACAGTAAACCCCCAAATGAATGAGCTCCTCTCCTGGCTGACAGGAGAGGAAGTGGAAAGCTTAATTGATTGCTTTCCACTTTCACTTCAGGTCAGCCAGGGACACAATCAGTGACGTCAGAGGGAACTGATTAACAAAAATAGGGGTTCCCTTCGAAAAAAAAATGGCGTGGGGTCCCCCCTATTTTTGTTAACCAGCCAGATGAAGCAGACCGCTGAGGCCTGGATTTTCAGGCTGTTAAGGAGCCAAGATCCATGGACCTTGCCAGCCTGATAATACCAGGCCACAGCAGTCTGCATATCTTGGCTGATTAACAAAAATAGGGGATCCCTCGAAAAAAATTGGTGTGGGGTCCCCCCTATTTTTGTTAACCAGCCAGATGAAGCAGACCGCTGAGGCCTGGATTTTCAGGCTGATAAGGAGCCAAGATCCATGGACCTTGCCAGCCTGATAATACCAGGCCACAGCAGTCTGCATATCTTGGCTGATTAACAAAAATAGGGGATCCCCTCGAAAAAAATTGGCGTGGGGTCCCCCCTATTTTTGTTAACCAGCCAGATGAAGCAGACCGCTGAGGCCTGGTTTTTCAGGCTGGTAAGGATCCAATATCCATGGACCTTGCCAGCCTGATAATACCAGGCCACAGCAGTCTGCTTAGCTTGGCTGGTTAACAAAAATAGGGGATCCCCTCGAAAAAAAAACGGCGTAGGGGTCCCCCTATTTTTGTTAACCAGCCAAGTAAAATGCAGACTGCTGCGGCCTGGTATTAAAAGACTGTCAAGGCCCATGGATTTTGGCCCTCAACAGCCTGATAATACCAGGCTACAGCAGCCCCACATTTGGCGCATCAAAAGATGTGCCAATTGTGGCACTTTACCCGGCTCTTCCCACTTGCCCTGTAGCGGTGGCAGGTGGGGTAATAAGGGGTTAATGTCACCGTTGATTGCACGGTGACAATAAGCCCGGTTAATAATGGAGAGGCGTCAATAAGACACCGATCCATTATTAATCCCAAAGTTTTTAAATGTGTAAAAAAAAGACACAGCAAGAAAAAAGTCTTTTAATGAAATAAAAGAGACAACACAGTTTTCATTTTTTTTATTACTCTCTCATTCCTGCGACGCCATCGATCTCCTGTAAAAAAATAAAAAAAACAAACCAACAGTATACCACCTGTCCGACGCAGTCCATAGTAACGACTGTCCCACGACGATCCAGCTCTGCTACATCGGAATGACAGGCAGAGCCTGACATCCCGGCGCAGCACAGCTGCTTACCAGCTTCCCCGGCGGTGACGTCATCGGACTGCTTTACGGCCGCGATTACCCAGCAGTCACTGCAGTTATCGCGAGAAACTGCATGTGACCGCCAGGGAGAAGAGGATGGCGGCCATTAAGCAGTCCGGGATGTGACCGCCGGAGATCTTCTGCCGGGTAAGTGCCGCTGACTCCTGACAGACCTGACCGATGGACACTGACAGTGACAGTGACAATCCCGATTCCGGTATCCGATATGACGAAAATATCGGAACTCGGAATCGGAATTCCGATACAGCCAATATCGGCCGATATCCGATATTTGCAGTATCGGAATGCTCAACCCTACTGATCAGTCTTCTCCTTGTTTGAGATGAAAGTTTAAAGTGACGGCCGGGTCTTGGTAGATTTGCAGTGGTATGATACTCCTTCCACTTCAATATGATCACTTGCACAGTGCTCCTTGGGATGTTTAAAGTTTTGGAAATGATTTTGTATCCAAATTCAGCTTTAAACTTCTCCACAACAGTATCACGGACCTGTCTGTTGTGTTTCTTGGTCTTCATGATGCTCTCTGTGCTTCAAACAGAACTATGAGACTATCACAGAGCAGGTGCATTTATATGGAGACTTGATTACACACAGGTGGATTATATTTATCATCATTAGTCATTTAGGACAACATTGGATCATTCAGAGAGCCACAATGAACTTCTGGAGCGAGTTTGCTGCACTGAAAGTAAAGGGGCCGAATAATATTACACGCCCCACTTTTCAGTTTTTGTATTTCCACAAAAATTTAAAATAACCAATAAATTTCATTCAACTTCACAATTATGTCCCACTTGTTGTTGATTCTTCACCAAAAATTTACATTTGGTATCTTTATGTTTGAAGCATGATATGTGGGAAAAGGTTGAAAAGTTACAGGGAGCCGAATACTTTCGCAAGGCACTGTATAAATATGTAAAATTTGTTTTTCATGTTGAATCTCGTATTACTATAATGTCTGATTTCGGATTTTCCAATATTATTGCTAGTGTTATATCGTTAGCTCTGTCTTATATTTATATGATTTATCGTATGATGCAACTTTATACTAAGTGGTATTTATTTTTTGCATTCGGCAGGGACTATTGCTCACAAAGGTAGAAATACCCTTGCCACTTACCATGACGAGACAATCTGAGTGTTGTGTATAGCACATTGGTGCTTTTTTAAGGTTTTTAACCATTTGTGTTTCTTGTGTTTATGTTTGATCCTTGAAAATGTTTTATTTTGCATGATACCTACTAGTATGCAATGCCATTATTCATATAGCAATTGGTCTCTTTATTTGTTTGTGCTTTTTTTGCTATGCAATCATTTAGCACCAACAGGTTAAATGGTGGCTGTGTCTGTCCATTTGCTATATATAACTTTAAAGTATATTATAACAGCATTGCCACATAAAAGACCCTGTTAATCCAGGACATGTTTACTTAAAAAAAATAAACATCCTTTCTTTAGAACCACCATAGTTTTAATTATCTGAAACAAAAACGATAGCTATGCACTGCTTTTAAGCATTACAGCAACTATAAGCTATAAGTATTCGTACATCAAGGCCATATGCTTAATATTGACATATAGATCTATTTTACACAATAACTCCAATTCATGAAGAAAGGTCATTTTTTCGCCAGTCTTGATGAAGGTTCATGTTGGAGTCAGAAACACTCGTGATTCATTAAGAGATGAATTAATAGCTTCTGACGAGTGGTTTGTGCTTCCATGAGCCACTCGAGAAATCTTACTCCAGTCCCTGACTGGAGTAAGATTTCTGATGGAGGGACACTCCCCCTGCAACCCATGTCTTGCTTCAGCTCCACCAATTCTGGCAGAACTGTGATAAGCAGGTGTGAAAATGCCAAAAGACAACATTTTTGTGCAACTCCATGTTGCGAAATTTTTTTCTGACTTTTAATTTTGCGATTTTTCAAAGCAATTTGCATGAGAATTCTGGCAAAATTTATTTGATTAATTGAAACCAATGTCTTTTATGCCTGTATTTGTTATGTTCTTTTTCCAAGTAAAAGTCCAATTCTAGCCAAAAATGAACTTTTCATGAAAGTAGACTTCCAAATTAAACCATTATTAACAAATGTCTTGCCTAATTGCCCTTTCTCTAGCGCATTGGTTTTCCAGTCTTTATTCGTCTGAATTAGTTTGAATCATAAAATGGAAAAATTAATAACATCCCCACAGGTTTCTATAATGATAGTCAATGAAAAAAAAACTAGATGTCATTTTGGGATATTGAGAAATGTTTTGATAAAAGTTTAGTGTTTACTAATTACTAAAGTAATAGGAAGTTCACGTTCACGTAAGAGTTTCTATACTATGTATAAGAGTTTGATGGGAATCTATGTAGGAGTCATTCTCTTGACTCCTACATAGATTCCCACGATTTGCAATGTCATGTGCAAGTGTTAAACATTGATCTATTTAAGAAGCAAAGTTAAGGGTATGCCACACTAAACAATATCGCTAACGGGATCGCTAAAAAACGTCACTATTTAGCGATCCTGTTAGCGATGTTGTTCAGTGCGGCAGCTTCCAGCGACGAGCTTCCTGCTGTGATCTCGCTCGTCGCTGGAATCGCTCCGGACCCTATTTTCTCGTCGGCGCTCCCGCTGGGTAAGTATATATCGCTAGTGTGGCACCTTTTCTTAGCGATTTAGCGGTACTTTTGTACCGCTAAAGTCGTTATGAAGATCGCTAACGGCGATAGCGTCGTTAACTATATCGCTAAATGTGGCCGCATTTAGCGATATAGAAACAATCCCGCTAGCGATCGCATTAGTATGCGTCGTTATCGTGATCGCTAGCGGGATTGTTTAGTGTGGCAGTACCTTTAGTCCATTTGCATGCTAAATATAGATACAAAACAGTTACTAGATAATAATTATAATGCTGTGCTTTTGTTAGCATTCAAGTTGATATGAGTTTGGAACTTTAATCCCTTTAAGACCTTTGACATGTATATATGTCAAAGGTCGTGTCCCCCACACTCCAGCGCTGAGTCTGCATGTTTTCCAGCACGTCATCTGATTTGATCAGCTGACATATGCCCCTAACAGGCGCAGGTGGAATTGGGATCCAACCGTGACTATTAACATGTTAAATGCCACTGTCAATCTCTGATGGCGGCTTTTAACATTTCGCGCTGGAAGCGAGTCACAAACCCCACCCATCAGCACCCATGTCACATGATCGTGAGTCGCCGATGGATTGGCATGACTACCTGGGGTCTTCAGGAGACACCTGTATTTGTCATTGCCAGATCGCAATAGCAGATGAAACCCTGCTATGTGTAGCACAGGTGAACGAATGATTGCAGCTTCTAGTCTCCCACGAAGACTATTGAAACAAGTGAAAAATTAAATAAAAATGTTTTGAAAAATATAAAAAAAATTCAAAAAATAAAAGTTTAAATCACCCCCCCATTCGCCCCATTCAAAATAAAGCAAAAAAATCAAAAACACATATATTTGGTATAGCCATGTTCAGAAACATCCACTCTTTCAAAGTGTAAAAGAATTAATCAGATCGGTAAACGGCGTAACAAGAAATAAAAGCAAAACATCAGAATTACATTTTTTTGGTCACCGCAACATTGCAGCAAAATGCAGTAACAGGCAATCAAAACATCGTATCTACACCAAAATGGTCTCAATAAAAATGTCAGCCCTCACCCAGCCCCAGATCCTGAAAAAAGGAGATGCTACGGGTCTCGGAAAATGGCACGGTTTCTTTTTTTTTGCAAACTTAGGATTTTTTTTCGCCACATAAAACAGAACCTATACACTTAGACATGTTTGGTGTCTCTGACCTAGTAATTACCTGGAGAATCATAATGGCAGGTCAGTTTTAGCATTTAGTGAACATGGAAAAAAAAAACAATTGAGGAGTTGCACTTTCTTTGCAATTTCACCACACTTTGAATTTATTTCCTGTTTTTTAGTAGGCGATATGGTAAAACCAATGATGCACTTCAAAAGTACAACTCGCCCCGCAAAAAAAACAAACCCTCACATGGCCATATTGGCCAAAAAATAAAAAGGTTATGGCTCTGGGAAAACAGGGAGCAAAAAATGGAAACGCAAAAACGGAAAATCCCAATGTCGTTAAGGTGTTAATAATGTTATATTTGATTTTAGCATATCTATCTCCTGTCCATCTATGTTAATGTTTTTAAAGATATTTGCAACTTGGATAAAATTGTGTATCAAATATTAATATGGAAAATTAATTATTGTAGATTAATATCTGAATCAGATTTGTTCCCTTTGCTTCATAATTCTAGTATGCATTTATACTCATTTTACCTAAGAGCTTGAAATAGGTTTCTATGACTTTCCTAGGCTATTAATCAAACTATCAGTCCCACATTAACCAAGTCTCTGGAATCCAGTGCATGCATTCACCTAATTACCAGCTAAACATACTGTCTCACACTAATCAGGATATTACTTGTAGGAAAACTCTATCCATCTCAATCCAGAAGAGCTGACTTAAGCCGCTATCTTACATAGTGAGATCGCTAGCGAGATCGCTGCTGAGGTACAAGTTTTGTGACGCAACAGCAATCTCCCAAGTGATATCGCTGTGTGTGACACGCAGCGACGATTAGCTCCCCTGCTGGGTATCGCTGATCGTCGCTGAATGTCCTGGACATTTTTTTGATCGTTGGTCTCCCGCTGGCCAGCACGCATCGCTGCGTGTGACAGGCGGGAGACCAGCGATCAGTGAGCTGGAGCTGGTAACAAAGGTAAACATCGGGCACCGCGCGGCGCCTAGAAACCCGATGTGTATGTTAGATACCAGCGCGCTGGTGCAGGGAGGCTGGTAATCAAGGTAAACAGTGGGTTTCTAAGCGCCGGGAGGCTTAGAAACCCGCTGCTTACCTTGTTTACCAGCTCTGGTATCTAATGTACACTGCGGGTAACTAAGCGACGTGCATCGCTTCTTACCCACATAGTCGCTGTCCTGATTGCTGCTGAGATCTGCCTGTTTGGCAGCTCAGCAGCGATCATGTAGCGACACACCAGCGATCCTGACAAGTTCATATCGTTGTCGGGATCGCTGGTGAGTCGCTATGTGTGACGGGGCACTTAGATCAGCTCAATGCTTACTGATTAGCATAACACACGCAACTATTGATCAGAATGGGCTTATTCACTGCAAAACACACAGATTATCCAGCATGTAAACTAACATTTATGAAGGGACATTTCAAGCAAAGAATCCCACACACCACCCTATTCGTTTGACTGTTACCTTTCATGATCTCAATAACTGCTCATCCTATATTAGTGCTTCTTTTAACACTAATAAGCATTGGATATTTCAAGTTTTATCACGTGGTGATTACTTGGTTTTCATCAACTTGCTTATGTTATTATTATTTAGTTTTAGAGCACCATTAATTCCATGATGCTATGCATGAGAAGGGACTACATACAAAATACAAATGTTAATTACGGTGAACAAACTAACAATGACAGACTGGTACAGAGGAGAGATGACACTGCCCTTGCGGGCTTCCATTATACAGGATAACGGTAGGTTGGGGCGTTGCAGAAGCTTTGATAGTGATGATGGAGCGGGGATCATTTCAGACTTACACTTTCTTGAAAAGATGGGTTTTCAGGTTTTGCCTGAAGGTTCCAAGTGTGGTGGATAATCAGATGTGTTGTGGCACAGAATCCCAGAGGATCAGTGATACTCAGAGAGATTTTGGAGGCGATTGGGTGAGGAACCTATGAATGTGGAGGAGAAAGAGAGGTCTTTGCAGGACCAGAGATTGCGTTTGGAAGATTTTAGAAGATTAGTTCGGAAATATATTGAGGAGACAGATTATGAACCGCTTTGTTGGTTAGTGTTAGAAGTTTGAACTGGATATGTTGGGGAATTGAGAGTCAATGATGAGATTTGCAGAGAGGAGAAGCAGAGGAGTAGCGTGGGATAGATGGATTAGTAGGCAGCAAAGTGAAGGACACACTAGAGAGGTGCCAGAGTGTTAGCACGGAGGCCATAGAGGAGGCTATTGCAGTAGTTGAGACCGGAGTTGAAGATGCACTAACATTTTAGTAGATCGATTCTTGAAATCTTTTTTTCTAACAGTGTAATGCTCTCAAAAAGGTACAGTTGACGGGATGCCCAATTAATATTGACTTGTAGCCCTCTGCTTGCTGCTAATTACCATTTCAAAAGATTCACAATTTACTAGAAGTTAATAGTGACATAACCTGCATAGTTTAAGATGCAGGTATTGATGATGGGACCTCAGATACTTTATTTAACCATTTTCAGCATAGTCCTTGTCAAAGCATTTTAAAAGAGAGCATTCCAGTGGAATATTAAATATTTCTTACATAGTAAGTTTGTAGTTTCCTAAGTATTCTATCTATGAGTAAGAAAGTCTTGGAATGGAAGATATTTGCTTGCTTTATACTTATTTCTATAAATCCCAACATTTCTTCACTACAAAGTAGATGCCAAAGCAATATATGTTGTGACACCATGCTCTCTAGTCGGCCGCTCCCACTGGCTGGCCACATCACTAGATGGAGTGCAGCCTTGCTCAATGCAAATGTCTGGGGAGAGTCCACGCCCACCGTCCAGGAGTATGTATAACTCATACATACCCTTCAAGTCCTAGGTCTTAAACCTGCGAATCCCCACAGCGTACAGCGCATGCGCTGGGGGATTAATAACTTTGAAGTCACACAGAGTGACTACAGTCTTATTAATTTGTACCAGACTACCACTTTAATGCTCCTGCTCATGCAATATAGCAGGAGCACTTTGGGTCTCCTTTGAGAAGTTAAATTTATTGAATATCTCAATAAAAACAAGAATCAATTTCCAAATTTTGACAAGACTGAGTTTCATAAAACATTTATTATCCCATAAAATGAAAGTGAAATTAATAATATAACTTTATTTACAATACCTTCAGTTTTACTCAAATTGGTTGATGTAAAGCTGAATATGCCCCTCATCAAAAACAATTACATCTAGTATTTTATGTGACTTCCACAATTTTTAAAGACAGCACCAAGTCTTCTAGGCATGGAATAAACAAGATAGCGACATTGATCAGTCTTGTAGAATGACCCCTTTTACAGCCTGGATGCTGGATGGAGAATGATTCTCAACTTGTTTCTGCAGAATTCCCCATAGGTGTTCAGTTGAGTTCAGATCAAGAGACATTTGGCCACTGAATCACTTTCACCATATTCTTCTTCATAAATGCACCAGATGTTTGGTTTGTATCCTTGGGATCTAATGTGTAACATTTCTCCTTGTAGAGAGTGACAAGAGAGGCCAAGCATGTCAGAGTGAGGAGACTTATGTGCCATACATGCTCCAATGGGAAATTAAATATGCAAATTGCCTCTTCAGAGAAGAAGAGGACTAGAACTCTAGTGCCACATCTTGGAAGTAGCAATCCTATGTCAATACTAACCCTTTAACAAGCCTTGCCATATGACTTAGGATAAAAGCCAAACCAGAATCTCAATTTGCAGACACTGTGTTATGGGGAATTACCCCACAACAGTGCAAAGTATGAGTTCTGATTTGGCTAGGTGAGAGGCTTAAGACTTTGATCTAAGAGGTAATGTTTCTCCTTGTGGAGAGTGACAAGTTAGGCCTAGCATATCAGAGTGAGTGAGGAGACTTATATATCATGCATGCTTCTTTGGGAAATTATATATGCAAATTGCCTTTTCAGAAAGGAAGAGCATTAGAACTCCAGTGCAACCTATTGGCAAATAAACCTTCTCAATCTGACATGCCAGGCTTGGCTTGTCACGCTAATTAAGGAGAAATGATATCCCTTATAACGCAGTCTTAAACCTTTCACCTAGCCGAATCAGATTTCATACTTTGCACTAATGAGGGGCAATACTCTGAAACAATGTGTCTGCAAATTGAGATTTTGTTTTGACTTTCATTCTAAGTCATACGGCAAGGCTTGTTAAAAGGGCTATATTGACTTTTAGGATTGCTACTTCCAATTGGTAGCATTAGAGTTTGAGGCCTCTTCCTCTCTAAAGAGGCAATTTGCTCATTTTGGATCATTGTCATGTTGGAAAAAGAGCACGTATCCCAAGAGCGCAGAGTGAAGGTAGCATTTCTCTTTCAATATAGAGCAGGACATCTGGGAATTTATGATACCGTCAAAGAAATGTAGCACTCATGCAGCCTCACATAACGACATTGCCACCACTATGTTTCTCTGTAGGCACCAGGCATTTTCTTTGTACTTCTTACCTTTGCAATTCCAGTGTCTAAGAAATGCACATATTGTGATTTAAAAATTTGGCAATATCTCTCAAACTGACAATTTTCATTTTAAATTTTATTCTAAATTTCTACACAGATTTTCTAAAATGTTAATGAGCCTGAACAACATTTACACAATCCAATCAATAAAAATCTATAAATCAATAGAGATTAAACTCATGCTAAGTACTAATTAACTGACTAATTCAACTTCAGTCAATGCAAAACATCAGGACATAAAACTTAACGGGGTCAGTCTATTTAGTTTTTAATAATAATGTGTTGAGGATATGATTTTGTGGCACTTACTAATATATATGGTACATGGTTATATAATGGCTTTTTATAAGAGCTTTACTGTATGAAGCCATAAAATTGTAACCACAGAAGTCTATTGAGATTTATTGCACTTTTCATGTGGAGATATTCAGGTATCTATCTGAAAAAAAAAAGAATAAAATAGTTCCAGTGCAAGTGGCTTTATTGACACGGAGTAGCATATTGACAACATAATTATATTTTCTGAAATCTAGTCATTACATTTTACAAATATACTTTTGTCCTGTTAACCAGATTAGTTATTTTACTGTAGTAGCAGTCTAACTCTCCATTGACATACAATCTGAAGGCTGTTACAGGTATATTTGCTGTACCAACATCTTGTGAGAATTTCATGCCAGTAGTACCTTTAGAAAAATATTTACTAAGAAGATTGGTGACATGTTCTATACTTATTTCATATGCTGTGTACATATAAATGTGCACAGCGTATTGAACACATCACCAATTTTCTAAGTAAATATATTTCTAAAGCTGCTATTGACATGAAATTCTCACAAGATGACGGTAGCAACCCCTCTAATCCACACAGCCAACAAAATCAAACCATTGATGTCCATTAACCCCTTTCTACAATTTGACATACTATCCCGTCCATGTGCCCTGGGACTTATTTCCCAAGGATGGGGTAGTACGTCATATGCAATCAGCCGCGCTCACGGGGGGAGCAAGGCCGAGTGCGGCCGGGTGTCAGCTGATTATCACAGCTGACACCCGGAACTATGTGCCAGGACCAATCCCAGCACTTTAACCCCCAGAACACTGCAAACAAACAAGATTGCAGCGTTCCGGTGGCATAGGGAAGAATCGCGCAGGGAAGGGACTCCCTGCGTGCTTCCCTGAGACCCTCAGAACAACGTGATGTGATCGCGTTGCTCCGAGCATCTCCTCCCTGCAGGCACCCAGATCCAAGATGGCTTCGGGTCCTTCCGGGTCCTGCAGGGAGGTAACTTGTCAGTGCCTGCTGAGAGCAGGCGCCGGCAAGCCTCAAGCACTGCCTGTCAGATCGCTGATCTGACACAGTGCTGTGCAAAGTGTCAGATCAGCGATCAGGACACTATATACTGATGTCCCACCCTGGGACAAAGCAAAAAAGTAAAAAAAAATTAGCGTGTAAAAATATTTTTATAAAAATTCCAAATTAAAGAAAAATAAATAAATATTTTTCCAAAAATACATTTCTTTATCTAAAAGAAAAAAAAACAATAAAAGTATACATATTTAGTATCGCCATGTCCTCAACGACCCGACCTATAAAACTGTCCCACTAGTTAACCCCTTAAAAAAACAAGGCAATAAAACAATGCTTTATCATCATACCGCCGAACAAAAAGTGGACTAACACGCGATCAAAAAGACAGATATAAAAAAAATGGTACCACTGAAAACATGATCTTGTCCCGCAAAAAACAAACTGCCAAACAGCATCATCAGCAAAAAAATAAAAAAGTTATAGCTCACAGAATAAAGCAATGAAAAAATAATTATTTTTTATATAAAATTGTTTTAATTGTATAAAAGCGCCAAAACATGAAAAAATATATAAATGAGGTATCGCTGTAATCATACTAAACTGAGGAATAAAACTGCTTTATCAATTTTACCACACGCGGAATGGTATAAACGCCGCCCTAAAAGAATTTCATAAATTGCAGGATTTTGTTCATTCTACTTCTCAAAAATCTAAATAAAAAGCGATCAAAAAAAGTCATGTGCCCGAAAATGGTACCAATAAAAACGTCATCTCATTCTGCAAAAAACAAGACCTCACATGACTCTGTGGGCCAAAATATGGAAAAATTATAGCTCTCAAAATGTTGTGATGCAAAAATTATTTTTTGCAATAAAAAGAGTCTTTTAGCATGTGATAGCTGCCAAACATAAAAACCCACTATAAATAGTAAATCAAACCCCCCTTTATCACCCCCTTAGTTAGGGAAAAATAATAAAATAAAAAAGCATTTATTTCCATTTTCCCATTAGGGTTAGGGTTGGGGCTAAAGTTAGGGTTAGAGTTGGGGCTAAAGTTAGCATTAGGGTTAGTGTTGGGGATAAAGTTAGGGTTAGGGTTGGGACTAGGGTTATGGTTGGGGTTAAAGTTAGGGTTAGGGTTGAGACTAAAGGTAGGATTAGGGCTAGGGTTGGGATTAGGGTTAGGGATGTGTTAGGTTTAGATTTGTGGTTAGGGTTATGGTTAAGGTTTGGATTAGGGTTAGGGATGTGTTGAGGTTAGGCTTGAAGTTAGAATTGGCGAGCTTCCACTGTTTAGGCACATCAGGGGCTCTACAAACACGACATGTTGTCTGATCTCAATTCCAGCCAATTCTGCGCAGAAAAAGTCAAATGGTGCTCCTTCCCTTCCGAGCTCTACCATGCACCCAAACAGTGGTTTACCCCCACACATGGGGTATAAGCGTACTCAGGACATATTGCACAATAACTTTTGGGGTCCAATTTCTTCTGTTACCTTGGGGAAAATAAAAAATTGGGGGTGAAAATATCATTTTTGTGGAAAAAAATATGATTTTTTAATTTTATGGCTGTACGTCATAAACTTCTGTGAAGCACTTGGGGGATCAAAGTTCTCACCACACATCTAGATAAGTTCCTTGGGGGGGTCTAGTTTACAAAATGGGGTCACTTGTGGGGTGTTTCCACTGTTTAGGCACATCAGGGGCTCTTCAAACGCAACATGGCGTCCAATCTCAATTCCAGCCAATTGTGCGTTGAAATAGTCAAACGGCGTGTAAGGTTCTATGTATATATTCCTGAAACTCAGTTTGTTCGTCAGCCATTTTACTTTCTGTCTTGCTGCAGCTATCTTGCCCTCAGTCAAAATGGAGTTTCCAGCTTGCATGTTCCCGCCCTGATTCTCTCCTTTGCTTCTTAAGCAGCCACAGCTGAGCAATCAGTGCTTCAGAATCTAGCCTGCAGTGAACCTGTGACTTGACTCCTGTAAGCCTTGGACCTTGTACTCCAGCTATTCCTACTGAGGAACTCTGAAGCACTTGTGGACTCTGAACCCTGCTCTTTGAAAGACCCACGTTTGCATGGACTTACGGTAACAGAGAAGAAGATCCTGAATCTGTATTGGAGAGTGATTGCTGAGCTTGGATTACTCTGGCCTGCTGTGTCTCCTGTTTCTGTGTCTGCAAACTGTGTGACTATTTCTGCCAACTTGTATGAAGTAATACAGGACTTTTCTATATCAAACCTGTGACTCCTGTGTTTTCATCGCACCCAAGCACAAGACGCTATATGAACTGTACTACATACATTACAAGATTCTGAAGCCAAAACGTTAGTGTCTGCTGGGTCTGGAAGGCTGTGTCTGCTGTACTGTGGATATCAGACGTCCGGTTGTACTTTCTGTGATGACAGTGGTTGTGACTTCTCACAACCATTCCAGGTGAGCAATTCCCTTAAGTTTTTTCTTTTTGCAGTGTTACCACAGGTGAACACTATTGTTTTTTTTTTTTTTTCCTTTCTTTTCTCTTTTTTGTCTGCTGTAACTCTGGATATCAGATGTCTGGTTGAAACTTTCTGTGATGATAGTGGTTGTGACTTCTCACAACCATTCCAGTAATCCTGTCTTAAAAGATCTGGAAAATGGAGGCCCGCATAAAGGAACTTTGCGGAGTGACTGATAATATCCTTGCAGATTTGCAGAATATAAAGACCCGTTTTACAAATCTACAGGACCTCAATAATCACAATTTGCAAGTGGTTGGACAGACTACCCAGGATTTGCGAGCCAGGACTGAGGTTCTAGAGGGGCGAGTACAGGCTCCTGCCGTAGCCCCGAGTGCTGGGATTCCCAAGTTGCCCCCTTTTCGTTTTGGCGGTGAACGTGAGAAATTCAGGGGATTTATTAATCAATGCAATTTTTTTTTTTCTGCACATGCTTCACAATTTCCCACTGAACGATCTAAGGTGCTTACTATAATTATGTTGCTTACCAACAAGGCTTTAATGTGGGCAAACCCTCTGATTGAGACTGAGGATGATTGTTTGAATCACCTTGATGATTTTATTTCAGCCATGGGGCAGGTGTTTGATGACCCCAATCGAGGTGCAACAGCTGAAGCAGCCATGTTAGCTTTGCGCCAAGGTAAGCACTCGGTAGCTGAATATGCCTTGGATTTCAGGAGATGGGCCCTTGATACCACCTGGGACAGTTCCGCCAAAAAATCTATTTTTCGAAAGGGGTTATCTCCACTGATTAAGGATGAACTTGCTCGTGCCGACCCTCCCACTGCGTTAGGTGACTTTATTAACTACTGCATCCGTATTGATACTCGTCTGACTGAACGCAGGCAAGAGAGATGGTTCGAAAGCAATCGTACTAACCTTTTCCTACCTTCCTCTCCAGCTAAGGAACCTTTGAGTAGGATTACACGGGACCCTGAACCTGAACCCATGCAGGTAGACTCTTTACAACGACGGGTTAGTGATGCACGCAAGGAACATCGTTTTAAGGAGAATCTATGTTTCTATTGTGGTAAGTCAGGGCACTTCATTATAAACTGCCCCAGCCGTTCTCGTAAGACTACTGCAGCACTCATTCATTGTGAGTGTTGCGAGAGGGGATCTGTCAGGTCCGAGCCTCAGGCTCCAGAGAGATCTGCAGCAACAGATCTTGATTTCTCGGACTTAAACTCTGTTACCTCTGAGGACGTTGACTGTGTAAACGCTGCCATTTTTCAAGTTTCCTCAGCGGTGTCCCAGCTGAGTTGTAAGAAAAACAATTCTCATTGCTTTCTTTCCATCAAACTCTGGGTTGACTCAGCTTGGGTGTCTAGCTCTGCTATGATCGACTCAGGGGCAAGTGGAAATTTTATGGATGTCTCCTTTGCTCTGAAACAGGGAATACGTTCAGTGAAGAAGGCTACTCCAGTACAGATGGAAACTGTGGATGGCTCCCTGCTGACCTCTGGACCAGTGGATCAGGAAACAGAGCCTTTGAGGGTTCTTATGGGTAAAGATCATCAAGAGAAACTGTCCTTTATGCTTATCTCTTCTCCCCACTTTCCCATTATTCTAGGGCTACCATGGCTGCAGGCTCAGAATCCTACCATTAACTGGGAGACCAAGGAATTACACTTTCCAGAGAAAACAGATGAGTCCAAAAGTTTCAGCTTGCTCTGTTCCTAAAGGAATCATGTCAGTCCCTGAACTACCAGCTGTATACCAGGACTATGTGGATTTATGTTACAAGAAGAACGCTGACCAGCTTCCTCCTCACCGTCCATATGATTGTCCAATTGAATTATTGCCTGGAGCAGAGATACCTTTTGGTAAGATCTACCCCCTGGCGGGGCCCGAGCTAAAGGCTTTAAAGGATTACATAGATGAAAATCTAGCCAAGGGCTTCATACGCCCCTCTTCATCTCCTGCAGGTGCACCCATCTTCTTTGTAAAGAAGAAAGATGGATCTCTGAGACCATGCGTAGACTATAGGGAACTCAATAAGGTTACTATTAGAAACCGTTATCCATTGCCTTTAATCCCTGAGTTATTGGAGAGAGTGCGACATGCCAAAATTTTTTCTAAACTAGATCTTCGTGGGGCCTATAACTTAGTCCGTATTAGACCTGGGGATGAATGGAAGACTGCATTCAGGTCACGCTATGGACACTTTGAATATCTAGTTATGCCTTTTGGTCTGAGTACCGCCCCAGCCACTTTCCAACACTTGGTGAATGACATCTTCAGGGATCTCCTAGATACATTCGTGGTAATTTATTTGGATGATATTCTAATTTTTTCTAACTCCACAGAGGAACATCATGGACATGTGAGAATGGTCTTGGAACGTCTAAGACAAAATCATCTTTACATCAAACTTGAAAAGTGTGAATTCCATAGGACCGAAATTCAATTTCTGGGGTATGTACTGTCTACACAAGGAATTAGTATGGATGGAAGCAAAACCCAAGCCATCAAGGATTGGCCAAGTCCTAGAAATGTGAAGGAGGTACAGCGCTTCATCGGGTTTGCCAACTTCTATAGACGTTTCATTAGAAATTTCTCTGAGGTAGTGTCACCTATCACTCAACTTACCCGGAAAGAGTCTAGGTTTTCCTGGACTCCCCAAGCCCAGGAAGCATTTTCCCGTCTAAAAGATAAATTTACCACTGCACCTATCCTAGTACATCCCAACCCCGAGCTTGCCTTCATAATAGAGGTGGATGCTTCAGACTGTGCCGTTGGAGCTATACTCTCTCAGAGAACAGGTGAGAAGAATGTCTTGCATCCCTGTGCCTTCTTTTCCCAGCAGTTGTCTTCGGCTGAGAGGAACTACGATGTGGGCAATAGAGAGTTGTTGGCCATTATTGCCGCCTTCAAAGAATGGAGACACCTTCTTCAGGGAGCTGCACAGCAAATAGTCGTCCTGACAGACCATCGTAACCTTGAGTTTATCAGGTCGGCTAAGTGCCTGACTCCTCGCCAGGCTCGCTGGAATCTTTTCTTAAACCAATTTAATTTTATCATCTCTTATAGACCAGGATCGCGCAATGGAAAGGCTGATGCACTCTCTAGGATTTACTCAGCAGAGACACGTCCAATTACTCCTCCTAAGACTATTCTTCCTGACTCTAGATTCCTAGGAGTAATTCATAATCAAGACCTACTTAAGGACATCAAGGAAGCATACCATGCGGATTCCTTTTTGGCACAACCCCCAAGGGACGTAAGTCTTGTCTTTAAGAATGGTGTGTGGATTCAGGGACAACGTCTGTATATTCCTGAAACAGTCAGATTAAGAGTATTGCAACTCATTCACGATTCCAAGATAGCTGGGCATAGAGGAATTCTAAAGACACAGGAATTTCTTTCTCGTTTCTTTTGGTGGCCCACTTGCAGGAAGGATGTTTTGAATTATGTGACTTCATGTGAGGTCTGTGCAAGATGCAAAACACCTCGCTCCTCACCAACTGGTCTGTTACAGCCTCTTCCCACCCCGTCCCGCCCGTGGGGATCCATTTCTATGGACTTCATTGTGGAGTTACCAACCTCTCAGGGGAAGAACACCATTCTAGTGGTGGTTGACCGTCTAACAAAGGCAGCTCATTTTATCCCTTGTGTCGGCTTACCCACTGCAAAACAGACATCAGATTTGATGATTAAAGATGTGTTTCGCTTACATGGAGTACCGGATGAGGTTATTTCGGATCGAGGGGTGCAATTCACTTCTAGGTTTTGGCAAAATTTCTGTGCAGCATTGGACATTAAAGTAAACCTTTCTTCTGCTTTTCATCCCCAGACTAATGGACAGACCGAACGAACCAATCAAACCCTGGAGCAGTATCTCCGCTGCTTTATCTGCCACCTACAGGATGATTGGGTGGATCTACTCCATTAGCTGAGTTCTCGTATAACAACTCTCAGAGTGCCTCCACTAAACAGTCTCCTTTTTACTCTAATCTAGGTTATCATCCTAACATTCTACCACGATTTCCCATAGAAACGCCTTTACCAGCAGTGGCTGAAAGAATCACGTCTTTACAGAAGAATATGGATCTTCTAAAGGAAAATCTGGAATCGGCTCAAGAAAGGTACAAGAAAGCAGCAGATAAATTTCGTAAACCTGCACCAGCTTTCAAGGTAGGAGACTTGGTCTGGCTGTCAACCAGAAATCTTAAGTTAAGGATTCCATCGTCTAAGTTGGGACATAAGTACATTGGACCCTATAAAATCAGTAAAATTATAAGTGCCGTTGCTTGTCGTCTTCAACTGCCCAGAACTATGAGAATTCACCCTGTCTTTCATGTATCCCTACTAAAGGCTGCGACACCCAATACGTTTCCTGGACGTTCTTCTCCTTGCCCTGACCCAGTGCTAGTCGATGGTCAGGAAGAATTTGTGGTGGAAAGGATTTTAGATTCCAGGTTGTATAGAAATTAGTTACAATATCTGATTAAATGGCAGGGCTACCCAGTGGAGGACAACTCATGGGAACCGGTCAATAACGTTAATGCTCCTCGCTTGCTCCGTCAGTTTCATCAGAGGTACCCACACAAGCCTGGTCTGAGGTCATCCGGAGGTTGTCCTTAAGGGGGGAGTAATGTAAGGTTCTATGTATATATTCCTGAAACTCAGTTTGTTCGTCAGCCATTTTACTTTCTGTCTTGCTGCAGCTATCTTGCCCTCAGTCAAAATGGAGTTTCCAGATTGCATGTTCCCGCCCTGATTCTCTCCTTTGCTTCTTAAGCAGCCACAGCTGAGCAATCAGTGCTTCAGAATCTAGCCTGCAGTGAACCTGTGACTTGACTCCTGTAAGCCTTGGACCTTGTACTCCAGCTATTCCTACTGAGGAACTCTGAAGCACTTGTGGACTCTGAACCCTGCTCTTTGAAAGACCCACGTTTGCATGGACTTACGGTAACAGAGAAGAAGATCCTGAATCTGTATTGGAGAGTGATTGCTGAGCTTGGATTACTCTGGCCTGCTGTGTCTCCTGTTTCTGTGTCTGCAAACTGTGTGACTATTTCTGCCAACTTGTATGAAGTAATACAGGACTTTTCTATATCAAACCTGTGACTCCTGTGTTTTCATCGCACCCAAGCACAAGAAGCTATATGAACTGTACTACATACATTACACGGCGCTCTTTCCCTTCCGAGCTCTGCCATGGGCCGAAACAGTGGTTTTCCCCACATATGGGGTATCAGCATACTCAGGACAAATTGCACAATAACTTTAAAGGTCCAATTTCTCCTGTTACCTTTGGAAAAATAAAACAAGTTGGACCTGAAGTAATTTTTTTATGAAAAAAGTTAAATGTTCATTTTTTTTCTTGAATGTGGTTTTCAACACCTTGAGGGGTGTAGCTCTGAGAATGGTGTCACTTTTGGGTATTTTCTGTCATATAGACCCCTCAAAGTGACTTCAAATGTGATGTGGTTCCTAAAAAAAAAAATGGTGTTGTAAATATGAGAAATCGCTGGTCAAGTTTTAACAGTTATAACTTCTTAACAAAAAAAATTTTGGTTCCAAAATTGTGCTGATGTAAAGTAAACATGAGGGAAATGTTACTTATTAAGTATTGTGTGACATATCTCTGTGATTTAAGGGCATGAAAATTCAGAGTTGGAAAATTGCAAAATTTTAAACATTTTTGCCAAATTTCCGTTTTTTCACAAGTAAACGCAGGTCATATCAAAGAAATTTTACCACTATTATGAAGTACAATATGTCACGAGAAAACATTGTCAGAATCATCAGGATCCATGGCAGCGTTCCAGAGTTATTACCTCATAAAAGTGACAGTGATTAGAATTGTAAAAATTGGCCCGGTCATTAACGTGCAAACAACTAATTAAGGTATGATAATGGGAATTGACACAGCAAAAAATACTTAACACATGAAGAAAAAAAGGTGCATAAAGCCTTGGAAAGTCATGACACCAGTTGACATTTATCAGTAATTAGAAAGCAATCCTGCCACTTAGTAAAAAATAATGTCAACTGGTTCAACCGATAGCCTATAAAAAGGTGTCTCATTACCAAGGTGCCACACAAGAAATATCTCATGATGGGTAAAACCACTGACCTGTATCAAGACCTTCACAACCTTATTGTTGCAAAACATATTGATGGCATTAGTTACAGAAGAATTTCTAAACTACTGAAAGCTCTAGTGAGCACTGCTGGGGCCATAATCTGGAAGTTGAAAGAACATCATTTCACCATAAACTGGCCACGATCATGTGCTCCCTACTTGATTTCAGGCAGGAGATTGAAAATAATTATCAGAAGAGTTGTCCAAAAGCTAAGGACCACCTGTGAAAAGCTACAGAAAGACCTAGAATCAGTAGGTACGATTCTTTCAAAAGAAAACTATAAGTATCACACTCAGCCTTCATGGCCTTTATGCACGCTCACCAAGCAAGACTCCATTGACAAAACAAAACATATTCAAGCAGGTGTAAAGTTTGCTCAACAACATTTAGACAACCCTGTGAAATACTAAGACATTAGTGTCTGGTCAGATGAGACCAAAATGTAACTCTTTTGATGCCATAATACACACCATGTTTGGAGGCCAAACGGCAGTGCGTATCACCCTAAAAACACCATACCAACCGTGAAATTTGGAAGTGGGAACATCATGGTGTTGGGCTGTTTTTCAGCATGTGTCACTTTCAAATTTCAAATAATTGAAGGAAGCATGAATGAACAAATGTACCCAGGCATTCTTGATAAAAATTTGCTGCCATCTACCAGGATGATGAAGATGAAACAAGGGGTGAATATTTCAGCAAGACAATGATCCAAAAGCACACAGCCAAAGAAACTTTTAATTGGTTTCAGAGAAAGAAAATACAGCTGCTAGAATGGTCCAGCCAATCATTTGACAATCCAACTGAAAATGTATGGAGGGAACTAAAGCTCAGAGTTCATAAAGTTCAAAGTTCATAGAACTTAGTTTACGGACATTTATTTGATTTCTTTGCCTGTTTGGATTGGATGGATTGTTACTGACATCTGGTGAGAATTTTAGAAATATATTTACTTAGAAAATTGTTGACGTGTTCAATACTTATTTCAAATACTGACATATAAATGCCAAGGAATAACTGGTGCTATAATAATAATAATGTGCATATTGTAGGGTTTTATTTTCTGTGGTAGGTGTTAGGCATTAGGCTTTAGGTAGCGTTCATACAGGCAATACAGCTTTGGTCCCAACATGTGAAGCTTTTATTGCTTTCACCAGGTTGCACAGCACCAAAACAAACTCATAAACATAAATAAATCCCTGGCCTTGTCCAGGAGTGAACAGACCTTAGCTACTCATACACGGATGAGCTAACTTGCAGTTCTCTGCACATGACATGTGCAGATTCTTCTCAGAGAGGTATTCTGTCCTGCCTCTCTCTTCAGTTCCAAGACACATCCAGTCTTGTCAGCTTCCCAGAGCTGACTTACTGAGGAGAACAGCTAGCCTAGTTATATTAGTTGTATGCATGGTTAGCCAAGGGATCTAAACAGTACCTGTAGAGCTAGGTTTTGACTGTAGCCTCCCTGGTTTTATATATGTACAGTGGGGAAAAAAGTATTTAGTCAGCCACCAATTGTGCAAGTTCTCCCACTTAAAAAGATGAGAGAGGCCTGCAATTGATATCATAGGTAAACCACAGCTATGAGAGTCAAAATGAGAAAACAAATCCAGAAAATCACCATGTCTGATTTGGCAAGATTTATTTTGCAAATTATGGTAGAAACTAAGTATTTGGTCACCTAAAAACATGCAAAATTGCTGGCTCTCACAGACATGTAACTCCTTTAAGAGGCTCCTCTGTCCTCCACTCATTACCTGTAGCAATGGTACCTGTCTGAACTTGCTATCAGTGTCAGTAAATACTTTTTTCCCCACTTTATATACATACATATGTATATATTCATATACAGAAAAAGCCTACAGAGAGACACCTCCACATATATATATTCCAAACAGAAGAAAAAAAGAGTTTTTTTAATCATAAAAAAGTAATTTTTATTGAACAATCATAAAATATATTAAAAAATGTACACATATATGCAAAAATGGGGATCACAAATACAATACAGATATGTAAAGCAAAAACCTAATGAGGGTGTAACGGGTCTGGTAGGTGAAACCACTGAGCTTTATTATACAAGACAGTATACTTGTAAGAGAGCAGGTGGCGCCCGGGGAATACGGACAGGAATTCACGGGAAGTGACCAGGGCAGTCTCTGGGTAGGCAGGTTGTCACGGCAAGTGACCAGGGCAGTCTCTGGGTAGGCAGGTTGTCACGGCAAGTGACCAGGGCAGTCTCTGGGTAGGCAGGTTGTCACAGCAAGTGACCAGGGCAGTCTCTGGGCAGGCAGGTTGTCACAGCAAGTGACCGGGGCAGTCTCTGGGCAGGCAGGTTGTCACAGCAAGTGACCAGGGCAGTCTCTGGGCAGGCAGGTTGTCACAGCAAGTGACCAGGGCAGTCTCTGGACAGGCAGGTTGTCACAGTAAGTAACCAGGACAGTTTCTGAATAGACAGGCTTATACGACCTGAGATGTTGGAGCCTCCTGGTAGGCTGCAGTCTGATGGCAGATGATCGCTCCCAAGCGAGCAGGCAGGAGTCTCTGGAGTAGCCGGTGATCACTGCTGGAGATGTCCGAACCTTCGGATAAAGCTGCAGTCGGATGGCAGATGATCGCTCCCAAGTGAGCAGGCAAGAGTCTCTGAAGTAGCCGGTGATCACTGCTGATGAAGTCCGAACCTTCGGATAGAGCTGCAGTCGGATGGCAGATGATCGCTCCCAAGTGAGCAGGCAAGAGTCTCTGTAATCGCCGGGGATCACTGCAGGTGATGTCCGAACCTCCGGGGAGGGCTGCAGTCAGATGGCAGACAGCAAACAGACGGGTAACAGGCAGGCAACTGGAAACAGGAGCTGAGGGCTGAAGCAGAGTTATACAGTGCAACAACAACATTGCTCGGGCACCTCCATTAAGGAGGAAGCCCTTAATATAGGGTGGAGTCCTCCGGCATTGGCCGGAGACTAATTTGGAAAATGCGCGTGGCTCCTTTAAGAGCGGGGGAGGGCGCGGGCGCGCGCCCTAAGTCCAGCAGCAGGGAAGGAGCGCGCGGGCCCAGCAGGGCGGAATGAGGACGCCGAGGATGCTGGGGGTGCAGAGGACGCTGGGGGCGCTGAGGACGCTGGGGGCGCTGAGGACGCAGAGCGCTGGTAAGGGGAACGGCGTCCCTGCCTGGCAGAGGGCCGGGACGCCGATGCTACAGTACCCCCCTCTCTAGGCCCCCCCCTCTTTAGGCCAGAAAGAAATTTAGCTAGGATGAGAGGGGCATGGATGTTCTCCCGAGGCTCCCACGTTCTCTCCTCAGGACCAAACCCTTCCAATCCACCAAAAAAAAGTCTTTCTTCCTACCCTTTTTGTGGCCAGAATGTTCTCTACCTCAAATTCATCATCAGCAGACACTGGAGCAGGAGGTGTACCTGTAGACTTGAAAAAAGAGTTAAGTACCACAGGTTTGAGGAGAGACACATGAAAAGAGTTAGGAATTCGCAAATTGGCCGGGAGTTTCAGTTTATAGGACACTGGGTTGATCTGCCTGATGACCTCAAAAGGACCGATAAACCGAGGACCTAACTTGTAGGAAGGAATTTTGAGCTGAACATATTTGGACGAAAGCCAGACTTTGTCCCCAGGACGGAATTGAGGAGGATCCAGACGTTTCTTGTCAGCATGTCTTTTCATGCGCTCGGATGACTGAATGAGTGCGGACCGGGTACTCTCCCAGATGGAGGAGAATTCTCTAACCAGAGATTCTGCAGCTGGATTGTCCACAGAGATGGAAACGGGGACAGGAATCCGAGGGTGCTGACCGAAGACTATAAAAAACGGAGACTTGGTGGACGATTCGCTCTCGTGATTATTGTAAGAGAATTCGGCCCAAGGCAGGAGCTCCACCCAATCAGAATGATGAGCATTAACGAAGTGTCGGAGATAGCTGGTCAGATTCTGATTTATTCGCTCAACTTGTCCATTGGACTGTGGGTGGTAAGCGGAGGAGAAATCCAAGGTGACGTCTAGTAACTTACAAGTAGCTCTCCAGAAACGTGAAGTGAACTGTACCCCACGATCCGACACAATGTGACGAGGCAAACCATGGAGACGGAAGATGTGGCGGATAAAGTCTTTAGCCAACTCGGGTGCAGACGGAAGACCTGGCAGAGGAATGAAGTGAGCCATCTTGGAAAAGCGGTCAGCGACCACCCAAATGACCGTACAACCGGCAGAGACGGGCAGATCCGTAATGAAGTCCATGGCTATATGTTGCCAGGGAGCAGCGGGTACAGGAAGCGGAAGAAGACGGCCGGCAGGCAGGTGTCTCGGAACTTTGTTGCGGGCACAGGAGACACAGGCAGAAACAAAGTCTATTACGTCTTTGTGCAGGGTAGGTCACCAATAATGCCGGGTAATGAGATGGAGGGTCTTTTTCTGACCAGCGTGGCCAGCGAGTTTAGACGAATGACCCCAATGTAGAATTCTCTTCCGATCAGTCTCTGATACGAACGTCTTACCAGGAGGGAGACGGTTTAGACTCACGGGAGCCACCTGCATCACTCTGGCGAGATCGATGATATGTTTAGGCTCATCTTCGAGATCCGACACCAGGAAGGACCGGGACAAGGCATCCGCCTTGATGTTTTTGTCAGCCGGGCGAAAATGCAAGAGAAAATCAAAACGGGCAAAAAACAAGGACCACCGGGCTTGGCGAGGGTTAAGTCTCTGAGCATGCTGAAGGTAAGACAGATTTTTGTGGTCCGTGTAGATGATTACCGGATGAAGAGCCCCTCGAGTAGGTAACGCCACTCCTCCAATGCCAATTTAATGGCCAATAACTCTCGATCTCCTATGGAGTAGTTGCGCTCGGAGGAGGAGAAGAGTTTGGAGAAGAAACCACAGGAAACCATCTTCCCGGATGAAGATTTTTGAGTAAGTACCGCTCCGGCTCCAGCAGAGGAAGCGTCCACCTCCAGGAAGAACTGCTTGCTGCCGTCCGGGCGATGCAGCACTGGAGCGGAAGAGAAGGCTTGTTTCAAGGAAAGAAAGGCCTCCTCTGCTTCGGGCGTCCACTGTTTGGGGTTAGCATCCTTGCGGGTGAGCGCTGAGATTGGAGCAGTCCTGGAAGAGAAGTGCGGTATGAAGAGACGGTAATAGTTAGCGAATCCAGGAACCGCTGAATGGCCTTCAACCCCTCTGGTCGGGGCCACTTCTCGATGGCAGACAGTTTCTCCGGATCCATTCGTAGGCCTGTCTGAGAGATAATGTAGCCCAGAAACGGAAGCGAGGTCTGCTCAAAGAGGCACTTCTCATATTTGGCGAAGAGGTGATTCTGCCTGAGCCTGAGCAGAACCTGACGAACATCCCTCCGGTGAGACTGGAGATCCGGAGAGAAGACCAAGATGTCGTCAAGGTACACCACAACGCAGGAGTAGAGGAGGTCCCGGAAGATGTCATTGACCAACTCCTGAAAGACTGCTGGAGCATTACAGAGACCAAAGGGCATAACCAGATACTCGTAGTGGCCATCCCGGGTGTTGAATGCCGTCTTCCATTCATCTCCTCGACGGATACGAACCAGGTTGTATGCTCCACGAAGATCCAGTTTAGTGAAGACTCTAGCCCCTCTAAGACGATCAAACAACTCCGGAATGAGCGGAAGAGGGTACTTATTCTTCACTGTGATCAAATTTAGGCCTCTGTAGTCAATACAGGGACGGAGAGATCCGTCTTTCTTTTTTACAAAAAAGAAACCTGCTCCCGCGGGGGAGGTAGATTTACGGATGAATCCTTTCGCTAAATTCTCCTCGATATATTCTGACATCGACCTGGTCTCTGCAGCGGACAATGGGTAAATACGCCCACGGGGAGGCGTAGTACCGGGTAGCAGGTCGATCGGGTAATCATATGGTCTATGCGGGGGTAATGTCTCTGCTCCTTTTTATTAAAGACATCCGCGAATGACCAATATGGAATCGGGAGTCCAGGTAGATTAGCAGGTGTAGGAGAAGAACGGACGGGATGGACAGGCACCAGACACGTTTTATGACAGTCCTGTCCCCAGCAAAGAATCTCTCCATTCTGCCAGTCGAGCACGGGTGCATGTTTTTGGAGCCAAGGCAGACCTAGTAAGAAAGCATGAGAGAGTCCAGGTAAAACATGAAACGAGATGCTCTCAGAATGCAACATTCCCACCTGCAGGGTTATGGCTTCGGTGATAAGTTGGATGGGACGAGGTAGGAGACCCCAATCCACAGCAGCAACAGATACTGGTTCAACCAGAGGTTTGGTGGGAATGCGATACTTCTCTACTAGAGCCTGTGAAACTAGATTCCCAGCTGCTCCAGAATCAAGTTGGGCCAGTTCGAAGTAACGGTTCTTACCGATGAGAATAGAGACAGACAGCAGCAGAGATGAAGAGGATTTATTCTGGTCTAGGTGGACCTCTCCGAGCGAACCTAGACACAGGCGTTTCCCGACCTCTCCGGACAGGTACGGATCCAGTGCTCCTTACCTGCCACAGTAGAAGCAACTCCTCTCGGCACGGCGTGAGTCCTGATGGGCTTTGACCATCTTGGTCTGGTCGACCTGCATAGGCTCAGCAGTGTGCATCTGGGGAGAAACGGAAGGGGTTATAGGTCTCTGAAACGAGGGTGCAAGACGAGGAAACCCTCTCTCACGGGTGACCTCTTTGGCACGTTCCTGGAACCGTAGATCAATTCGATTGGCAAGATTTATTAAATCATCAAGGGAGGTTGGAATGTCCCGACCGGCAAGTTCATCTTTAATACGGCCGGACAGACCCTCCCAGAAGACCGAAATCAGGGCGTTATTGTCCCAAGCCAACTCTGAGGCTAGAGTACGGAACCGTATGGCATATTGACCAACGGTGAGACTCTCCTGACGGAGACGCAACAGAGATGATGCAGAGGAGGTCTTCCGTCCAGGTTCGTCGAATACCTTCCGGAAGGCCGAGAGAAAAGCAGGCAGGTCAGATACCAGAGGATCTTCTCTCTCCCAGAGAGGATTAAGCCAGGCCAGAGCCTCTCCGGTGAGATGGGACACGATGAAGGCAATTTTGGCCCGGTCAGAGTTAAACTGGTGTGCCAGGAGTTCGAAATGCAGGGTGCACTGGTTAATAAAACCACGAGCCAGAGCAGGGTCGCCTCCAAACCTAGGAGGAGCTGAAAGTCGGGGTCCGGGAATGGAAACCACGGAATTGGGAAGCAGCGAGGCTGCCGGATTATGAGTCATGGCTCCAGCGGTGGTTGCTGGTGATGAATTCAGAGTGTCCAGGCGGGAATTGACGTTCCGCAGGTGACCCAGGATGGCCTCCTGTTGCGACCTCTGGCGAGATAGTTCATGACACAATTCCGGGAGTGAAGGGGTTTGGGTGCCACCGGGTTCCATGGCCCGAGCAAACTGTAACGGGTCTGGTAGGTGAAACCACTGAGCTTTATTATACAAGACAGTATACTTGTAAGAGAGCAGGTGGCGCCCGGGGAATACGGACAGGAATTCACGGGAAGTGACCAGGGCAGTCTCTGGGTAGGCAGGTTGTCACGGCAAGTGACCAGGGCAGTCTCTGGGTAGGCAGGTTGTCACGGCAAGTGACCAGGGCAGTCTCTGGGTAGGCAGGTTGTCACAGCAAGTGACCAGGGCAGTCTCTGGGCAGGCAGGTTGTCACAGCAAGTGACCGGGGCAGTCTCTGGGCAGGCAGGTTGTCACAGCAAGTGACCAGGGCAGTCTCTGGGCAGGCAGGTTGTCACAGCAAGTGACCAGGGCAGTCTCTGGACAGGCAGGTTGTCACAGTAAGTAACCAGGACAGTTTCTGAATAGACAGGCTTATACGACCTGAGATGTTGGAGCCTCCTGGTAGGCTGCAGTCTGATGGCAGATGATCGCTCCCAAGCGAGCAGGCAGGAGTCTCTGGAGTAGCCGGTGATCACTGCTGGAGATGTCCGAACCTTCGGATAAAGCTGCAGTCGGATGGCAGATGATCGCTCCCAAGTGAGCAGGCAAGAGTCTCTGAAGTAGCCGGTGATCACTGCTGATGAAGTCCGAACCTTCGGATAGAGCTGCAGTGGTATGGCAGATGATCGCTCCCAAGTGAGCAGGCAAGAGTCTCTGTAATCACCGGGGATCACTGCAGGTGATGTCCGAACCTCCGGGGAGGGCTGCAGTCAGATGGCAGACAGCAAACAGACGGGTAACAGGCAGGCAACTGGAAACAGGAGCTGAGGGCTGAAGCAGAGTTATACAGTGCAACAACAACATTGCTCGGGCACCTCCATTAAGGAGGAAGCCCTTAATATAGGGTGGAGTCCTCCGGCATTGGCCGGAGACTAATTTGGAAAATGCGCGCGGCTCCTTTAAGAGCGGGGGAGGGCGCGGGCGCGCGCCCTAAGTCCAGCAGCAGGGAAGGAGCGCGCGGGCCCAGCAGGGCGGAATGAGGACGCCGAGGATGCTGGGGGTGCAGAGGACGCTGGGGGCGCTGAGGACGCTGGGGGCGCTGAGGACGCAGAGCGCTGGTAAGGGGAACGGCGTCCCTGCCTGGCAGAGGGCCGGGACGCCGATGCTACAGAGGGTATTAGACACAGATAATCCAATGAAGGGCGCCTTCATTGGATTATCTGTGTCTAATACCCTCATTAGGTTTTTGCTTTACATATCTGTATTGTATTTGTGATCCCCATTTTTGCATATATGTGTACATTTTTTAATATATTTTATGATTGTTCAATAAAAATTACTTTTTTATGATTAAAAAACCTCTTTTTTTCTTCTGTTTGGAATATACATATGTATATATATATTGTATATATATATACACAAACAAAATCACAAAAAGTTAGGGATATTTGACTTTCGACAGAAATTACAGGAGGAGCATAGAACTCACTCTAACCTTTTCAGGTGAATTTAATGTGACCTTCTTTACACTTTTGAATGCACATGTCCAACTTTTCAATGTATCAGTAATGTTTGCACAACTTGCTATTCTCTAACAATGAGCTTAATAGTAACATTTGCAACAGGTGTTTGATCCATGAATAGGCCAATTAATTTCTCTATTCAAATAGAATTTATATTTAAAAATTTTTGTTGGTGTATACCCACCACTGTTATTGGCTTTTGCTTCAATAAATTGTTTGAGATGAGAAAATCACCACTGCATGCTTCTACTTAAATGCCATACTTTCAGGATGAAATATCACTGTAGCATGAACTTTTTTATGTTTTCTATAAATTTACCCAAAAGCCAAATATCCGTAACTGTTTGAGAGTAGTGTATATATAGTAAAATGTAAGAAGAGCGTCTATGCATCTATCATAAAAGACAATTATTTCTTACGAGTGGTAGATCCCATTACTTGGAACCTGGAAACCATTGTTCTGGTGGACAGATTTTAATTTCTCTGCAGATGGTCATTTTCATAAACTTGTGCAATAAATTTCTAAGTATTAAAACTAAATAAAATTATGAAAATCCCAAAATTTGATTTGGGCAAATATGATCATCTCGGAATTGAGTGGGATAGAGGTGGGACTCAATTCATATCAAATAAATGTTTTTGAAAATTGAATTTGCTTGGAAAGTCCCTTTCTCCTTGTGGCCGCTTCCATGTTTTCTGTCTTCTGATTCATTGATTGACTAGGTCCCAGTGGTCAGATTGGCCACAAAACTTCACATTACCATTGAAGATGTGTCTTGCACCCCATGCAGTCACATAGAAGGTGATGCCTGTAATTAAAGTTAATTAGCCCTTTCATGTCACAGTCACTTTCATTTTTGCACTTTCATTTGTTCTTCCCCTTCTTACTGGAGTCATAGCTTTTTTATTTTTCCATCAACATAGCCGGATGAGTCTTGTTTTTTTACATTACTTTTTTTTTAATGCCATTCATTATCCCATAGAAAGTACTGGAAAAAAGGAAAGAAAAACAATCTTTTATTTTTTGAGTTTTGTTTTTATATTGAGTACATTATATGATTAAAATGACCTGGTGTTAGGGTTCGAGTTCCCACTGCTGCACAAGGGGAATCTCGAGCTGTTCCCGCTGCGGTCCCATATCCGTCGCCGGCCACAGTGGTTCCTGCTCAGTAGAGACGTCGGTCCCAGTGTCTTGCCCGGCCCAGTACTGTGCAAAGACTTGCTGCTGCAACCAGTGTTGGAGCAGGCAGATTTGGGACTAAGTCTTTTGTTGCTTCATCTGAGCATGGCCAGGGCAAGATCTCCCATTGGAGATCAGGGGTCACATGCTCAGAAACAGCTGCCACTCCTATTGGTCTTTACGAAAGGTCCTGTAGCTGTTGATGTTCTGAAGCAGCTTCCCATTGGTCCTTCCTGGAAGGTCTTTTTCTTGTGGCTGCTATAAAAGGCTGTCCTTACCGCATGGCCGTGCACTAGTATTAACCGTTATATGCTTTGCACCAGTATGGTCATGCGTGTGTGTGGTTAGGGCGGCTGAAATACGCCATTACAATACCGACCTAATCGGTGAGGAACTTGGTATGCTAGCTGGTCAGGGTCAGTGTCTTAGATGCCTTAGATTCCTGGCATAACCGGTGAGGAGTTTGATTGCCGTATTCAGGGTCTGGCATTCAGATGCCATAGATTGTGGGTGACTCCCGCGAGGACATTAGCGCATGATCACTTTCTATGTTCGCTTAGCAGTCAACTGTGTACCTGGGTGCCTAACAGGACACAGAAGTTTGTCTCAGCGGTTCTGTGATGCAACAGGGTTCGCTTTCAATGCTAGACAGCGCCCTAGCGTGTTTATTTTGCGACTCAGTGGTGTTAACTGAGTTTACACACATCGCCATATAGCGCTGCGGCACTCCTTCTAGCGGCTCTGTGGAATAACAGAGTTTTCACATATTGCCACAGCGCATTACGGCGTTTATTTTGGTGACTCTGCGAGATAACAGAGTTCGCTTCTTGCGCCATTTTACTAGCAGCAGGCTCCGTCTGCACGGTGGACCCGGGCTGCGAACGCACCTCTCTACATATTATATTTGGTGCGTTCCGCAGACCCTAACACCTGGTAATAAGATCATTCAGGACAATTCAATTATAGTGATCTCAAACTTGTATCTATTTTTTTCTTATTTAAGTGGTTAAAAAAATTCTGAAGTTTGTGAACGAAAAAAAATGGGGTTTGAATCACCGTTTTCCAAGACCCATAACGCTATTATATTGCCGTTGATTGAGCTGCATGAGTATTTGCTTTTTTTTCTTGTGGTGAGCTGACAGTCCTATTGATACCAATTTGGGGTTCATACAATGTCTTCATCGCTTTTTCCTGCATTTTTTAGAGCATTGTGGTGACCAAAACCTCACAATTTTGACTTTTTTTACGACATTTACTACATGGGTTGATTCATTTAATATTTTGACAGACTGGACTTTTACCAATGTGGTGATGCCAAATATGTTTATTTATTTTCTTTATTTTTCATGGAGGAAAAGGATGGTGATTTGATTTTTTTAGATTTTTTTAAATTTTTTTATATTTTTGTAAACTCTTATTTTTTTATGTCCTTTAATACTAGAGTTTTGCACTATATAGGAAAAATCAGGGTCTCCTATGTGGCTGAGCATCATAGGAGAACAAAAATGGCAGTTACTGAGGCCTCCAGCAGGCCCTCAGCTGCCATGTTTACACAACAGTACTTTAAAAGTATATAAAATCAGGTTGCAGCGGGCTGATGGGAGCCAGGCATATAACTAATCAGCAGTGGCAATTGGAGCTCCTCTCCGATAGATGCTAGCTATGTAATATAGAATCTGCTGAATGTGGGGAGAGAGCTTGAGCCTTGTAGACACACGAGCACCCTAGTGCTGATGTAATTCACATTGCATAAAGGGAGCAGATGAGTCCAACCCCACATAATCATGTGGCTCTTAGTTTACAACAGTGTCAGAAGACATTAAATCCTGATCCACACAGAAGGGGAAAACAGCTGAAGAAAAGACAATCAGAGTATGATGGGACAAGTATAGGGAGAGCCAAGTAGAATGAATGTGAATTGTCACTTAAATTCAACAAGCTATATCCTTCTTTTTACTAACCTTAACTCTCGGGGAAGATTTGAGAGGCACTCAAACACATTAAGTATTTGGCTTGTTTTGCCAAAATCGATGGGTTTGTTCAACATTAATGTATAAGCCAAGCTTAAGGTCTCAAGAATATATTACAGCACACTAGTCTGCAGATAATTAATAGAGCACCCAAATACGTGAATTGAGTTTGTACTCTACTTAGATATGCCTCCAATTTTTTTTTCTTACAGGAGAATACTGATATTACTATGGCACCTTATAGAAATTGTCCAAAAGGAAAATTGAGTCCACAATAGTATGACAATATAGAGCCATGTAAAACTATACTTACTGCCCTACAGCATCAGTGCCATGTGCAAAAGTCTCAAAAGAATTCCCTCCGGCTGATTTTTTTTCTAGATTACTTATATTAAATTATGATCCCATTAAAGGATCCTTCAATCTTCGAGTCACAATGCATTTGAGCTAAAGTTACTTGCTACATAGGTTCGTAGGTTAAATAATGCTGTCATGTCAGAGTTGGGCTCGTACATGGAGAAAGGGTATTGTTTCAAGATTTGAAAATTACTGTAGAAACTCCTGTGATGTCTTACATCAACAAAGTCTAGACGGCAGTAGATGTTTCCTTCTCTTGCTTTTTGAACATATGACATAGAAAAGAGATTTTTTTTCTTCTATTAAAATAATCGTAGATCCATGGTATCTTATATTCAATGCAAATTATTTGCACAAGCAGGGGGCTTTCAATCTCCTTGAACTTTGATTCAAAATACAAAGCATATATGCTTAATTAAGATGGGAGGAAATGTCGGCGTATTGATATTTCATAGCCTCTACAACCCATTCTTTTATACCTTACCGGGAATACTGTTGTCTTAGGTAACATCTGTGATTGACCCTTTTATGTGTTACATCTTATAAAATGTAGCTTTCTTATTTGCCATAAAAGAGTCAACAGGGAGCCTTTTACTTGAGCAATTTAGGGAATTTAATAAGAACTTCATTACATCAATTACTTGTTGAACACATCACAATTTATTTGCAATTAGTATCAAAACGTCTTATTTTTTTGCTAATATAATAGAGCAGATGTAGACACAAAGGGAACACTGTGAATTTGTGAAACACAACTCTTCTAACTTATGAAACTGAATAGTGGAAATAGAAGTGCTAAAGTGTAGATAACAGGGTAGATTGTCAGCTAAATAAAAAAAGTATGATCTAAAAATCAAATTTGCTTTTTAATAAGAAATTATATCATTTATTGTATCCGAAGGTTTAAAGAACAAACACATTCAAATAATAAAAAGTAATATGCAAATTTTCAAATTTTCTTTTAAAGTAAAAAAGTTAACTAAAACATATAAATATTAATTTTCATAAATCATGTAGAAAAATTATATATAAAAAGTCCTCCAATTATTATTTTTTATTAAATATGTGTATGTAGTATACTGTCAGTGTATTAACATTCTCACCTACCGCCATCTCCTCCAGGATCTGTAACGAATGGAAGCGGAGGCAGAGATGGTGAAGTTCACATTCGTTTTTATTTTTTAATGTGGAACCTCCAAACCGAGGTCCGGGGGGCTTCGAAGGGGGCGTAACTAGTGAGCCCCGGGTACCCGTAGTAAGGCCCCTCGAACAGGACCAGAATGGAATACCCGGAGGACACAGGTGCTACCTCCAGTTAGACCCCGGACACGTGGCAGCTGTCCCAGAGGGACCAAAAGGATAACAGGTATATACAGAGTCCGTGGAGGGTTCTTGACGGAGAAGGGTAAGGTCCTGGTCCAGAATGGATGGTGGCAGGCTGGCTTCAGTGACCTTGTCACGGTCCACGGGTACGGATGGCTGATGGCGGAACGGGATGACACTTGCGCCAGTAATAGCCGAGATTGTCCAGGTTACCCAGATACGGGTTAGCAATGATCTGAGGAGACAAACAGTATAAGCGAAGCACAGAGACTGCAGACGCAGTGCAGACAGATCAGGAACAGAACCGGATGTAGCAATGATAGAACACGTTGCTCCGGCACTCCCCTTATGGTGGAGTGACCAGATATACTACTGAGTGCGCTGCCATTGGTTAATTAGCTATTTCAAAAAATGCACGCTGCCCCTTTAAGAGAGACGGTGGGCGCGGCCTCGCGTCCTAAGCAATCTATCTGGAGGCCTGCTAGCAGCGTGCCAGGAAGTGGAGAAGGACACAGGACGCCGAGGAGCAGATGGGACAGGAGACCCCAGCCTGCGCGCAGACTGCTGCAGAGGGACAGCCAGAGGAACAGGTGAGTGACCAGGACGGAGTGCAGAGCCAGCACGGGGACCGAGTGTAACAGTATCCCCCTCTTTACTCCCCCTCTTTTTCAAGCCTGCATGAAATCTTTTAAGAAGAAGAGGAGCCTGGATGTTCTCTTTAGGCTCCCAAGACCTCTCCTCAGGACCAAAACCCTTCCAGTCCACCAGGTAATAGATCCTACCTCTTACTCTCTTAGAGACCAAGATATGTTTTACCTCAAAAACATCATCCTCAGAAACCGGATCAGGAGTGGTACCCGGGTCCTTAAAGAAGGAGCTCAACGTTACTTGTTTGAGGAGGGAAACATGAAAGGAGTTAGGTACACGTAGAGAATTAGGCAATTTCAGTTTATAAGAGACCGGGTTGATTTGTCTCAAGACTTCAAAGGGACCAATGAAACGGGGACCCAATTTGTACGATGGTAACTTCAGATGGATGTACTTGGAGGAGAGCCATACCTTGTCTCCTGGGCGAAAGATGGGAGCCTCCAAACGTCTTTTGTCCGCATGCGTTTTCATACGTTGAGAGGCTTACTCCAAAGCCGACCTGGTTTCTCTCCAAATGTTCGAGAAATTCTTAGACAAGGTATCGACTGCCGGAACATCGGACAATCCAGAGACAGGAAGAGGAATTCCGGGTTGGAGTCCAAACACAATCTGAAAGGGAGACTTTCCAGAAGATTCACTTACTTGGTTGTTGTAGGAGAATTCCGCCCAGGGCAGTAATTCTACCCAGTCATTATGATGAGCGTTGATGAAGTGACGCAGGTATCCAGTCAGGATTTGATTGATCCTCTCCACTTGCCCATTAGACTGGGGATGGTATGCAGAAGAAAAATCTAGTTCAATTTTTACCATTTTACAGAGTCCTCTCCAGAACTTAGAGGTGAACTGGACGCCCCTGTCGGACATGATGTGGAGAGGAAATCCATGTAAACGGAAGATGTGCTGAATGAAGTGAGCGGCCAGTTCTGGAGCAGACGGGAGGCCAGATAGCGGAACGAAGTGGGCCATTTTAGAGAAGCGGTCCACCACAACCCATACCACTGAGCAGCCAGAAGAAATGGGAAGATCCGTGATGAAATCCATCACGATGTGCTGCCAGGGAGCGGACGGAATCGGAAGAGGCAGAAGCCTGCCGGCTGGTAGATGTTTAACAGTTTTGTTACGGGCACATGAAGGACAGGCTGCGACAAACTCCTGGATATCCTTGCCCATGGTAGGCCACCAGTAATAACGGGAGATGAGTTGCTGCGTCTTTTTCTGACCAGCATGGCCAGCCAACTTAGAAGAATGACCCCAGCGCAGAACACGAATACGATCAGAAGCGGACACGAGAGTCTTGCCTGGAGGAAGCCGGGCCAGATCAGTGGAGGCAACAGAAACTAACTTAGAAGGTTCAATAATGTGCTGAGGTTCTTCCTCCAGTTCAGGAGGCAAGAAGGCTCTAGAGAGTGCGTCTGCCTTGATGTTCTTGTCAGCTGGACGGAAATGAAGTACAAAATTGAAACGGGCAAAAAATAATGCCCAACGGGCCTGACGGGGATTCAGTCTTAAAGCAGATTGGAGATAGGCAAGGTTTTTATGGTCGGTGAATATGATTACCTGGTGATGAGCTCCCTCAAGAAGATGTCTCCATTCTTGCAGAGCCAATTTGATGGCCAACAGTTCGCGATCACCGACAGAGTAGTTCCTTTCTGCAGGAGAAAAAACCTTGGAGAAAAAAACCACACGAGATCATCCGCCCGGTAGACGACTTCTGGGTCAGAACTGCTCCTGCACCTATGGAATAAGCGTCAACCTCAAGAAAAAATTGCTCATTTGAATTAGGACGATGGAGAACGGGTGCGGAAGCGAAGGCTTTTTTGAGAGAAACAAAGGCCTCTTCTGCCTCGGAGGACCATTCCTTAGAGTTTACACCTTTCCGGGTTAAGGCTGTGATTGGAGCCACTCGGGTGGAAAAGTGTGGAATGAATTGCCGGTAGTAATTGGCGAACCCTAGGAACCTTTGTATGGCTTTTAGCCCAGACGGACGAGGCCAGTTGAGAACTGCAGACAACTTCTCCGGATCCATCTTTAATCCTGTGGAAGATACAATGTACCCAAGGAAAGGCAAGGAAGACTGCTCAAAGAGGCATTTCTCATATTTGGCATATAGCCTGTTCTCTCTCAGTCTTTGTAAGACCAGGCGTACTTGCCTCCGGTGTGTGACGTCAAGTCAGCAGAGAAAATCAAAATATCGTCCAGGTAGACCACGACACAAGTGTAGAGCAAGTCCTGAAAATGTCATTAACAAATTCCTGAAAGACCGCAGGTGCATTGCTTAGGTCAAATGGCATTACCATGTTTTCATAGTGGCCGTCATGGGTGTTGAAGGCTGTTTTCCATTCGTCTCCCTCTCTGACTCGGATCAGGTTGTAGGCTCCTCTGAAATCCAATTTGGTGAAGATCTTGGCCCCTCGGAGACGATCAAACAGCTCTGAAATAAGAGGTAATGGATACCTGTTTTTTACCGTGATCTGATTTAGACCCCGATAGTCGATACAGGGCCGCAAGGATCCATCCTTCTTCTTCACAAAGAAGAATCCAGCTCCTGCCGGTGACGATGACTTTCGGATAAATCCTCTAGCC
>JARQOD010000008.1:75211718-75301222 GCA_033576555.1 Oophaga sylvatica
CCAAACACAAAGAAACAGCAACTCAGCTGTGAGAAGTCAGAATGTGCAACCGCGACGATCTTCGTGGCAATGCACACATGACAGATAGGGGGTCTCAGTTTGTGTCCAAATTTTGGAGGGCATTTTGTTTACGTCGGGGGATGCAATTGTCGTTTTCCTCGGCTTTTCATCCACAGACCAATGGTCAGACAGAGCGTCTGAATCAGAGTTTAGAGACATATCTCCGGTGTTTTGTATCGGAGAACCAGGAGGACTGGTCTTCTTTCTTGCCTCTGGCAGAGTTCGCTCTTAACAACAGGCGGAGCGAGTCCACTGGTAAGTCCCCGTTTTTTGGGGCATATGGTTTTCATCCCCAGTTTTGTACTTTCAATGGGGGGCGTCCTTCTGGGGTTCCTGAGGAGGAGCGTTTCTCGTCGTCACTTGCTTCTGTGTGGCGAGGTGTATTGAATAATTTGAGTACGATGGGGAACCGTTACAAACGTATGGCTGATAGGAGGAGAGTTTCTGGTCCAGATCTGAATGTGAACGATCTGGTATGGTTGTCTACCAGGAATATAAAACTTAAAGTGCCCTCCTGGAAACTGGGTCCCAGATTCATCGGGCCGTACAGGATCAGTTCCATAATTAATCCTGTGGCATTTCGTCTGGAACTCCCTTCTACGTTTAAAATTCATAATGTGTTCCACAAGTCATTACTTAAAAGGTATGTGGCACCAGTCATACCATCACCTCTACCTCCTCCTCCAGTGTTGGTCAATGGTAACTTGGAATTTCAAGTATCAAAAATCATTGACTCTCGTCTGAATCGCCGGTCCCTTCAGTACTTGGTGCATTGGAAGGGGTATGGTCCGGAGGAGAGGACGTGGGTCCCTGCGTCTGATGTTAAAGCAGATCGTTTGGTTTGGACCTTCCACAGAACTCACCCGGGCAGGCCTGGCCCTGAGGGTCCGGAGGCCCCTCGTAGAAGGGGGGGTACTGTCATGTGTGCATTGCCACGAAGATCGTCGCGGTTGCACATTTTGACTTCTCACAGCTGATTGCTGTTTCTTTGTGTTTGGCAGCTAGGGAGTTAATTCTGTCTGTGCTCGGTGCTGGGACTGGGTGCAGTTTCTCCCGGCTGCAATTGATTATTTGTTGATTGGTTTCCTTTAAATTCCTGGTTGTCTGCTTTGGGAGTTGCCAGTGAAATCCTTCATGCAGACCACAGATAGGAATAATCTGTATAGACTTAAGTTGAGAGCTCCTTAGCTGTTTTAAGCTCAACTTGTTTAGAGTTTATTTCTCAGACCATTTATGTTCCTTCGGTGTTTGAGTGTGTATGCAAGTGAGTGCTATCCTGTCTGTCTTATATGTCTAATCTGTGTATTTAGCGGAGATCAGCCCATATCCCTTTGGTGGTAATCAGGATCCTTCTTAGGACTGATTACAGGGTTCAGGGTCTGACAGGAGACAGGGTTAGGCTGGAGACTTGGACCTCTGAACCATTATCAGTACCTCCAAGGTAAGGGATTAGTTAGGACCCCAGTGTAGGGTCAGGTTAGACCCCGGTCCTCCTCTTTCCTGTTACAGCTCATCAAGTCTCAAGATTAACCCTGAGTTCAACTATATCGTTTCTGCACATCTAGTCCTCAAGATTAACCCTAAGTTCTGCAGAGATTGTGTCAGGTAAATCTATTTTATACTTACATTCTGATGTTGCTAAACTATATGTTGTATAGAGTGTGGTTCCTGTATAAATAGTTTACTGACATTGTATTCATATCATTAGACAGCGTGACAGTTAGTTTGGGCCCCAGCGTTTGCTCATACTATTTTCTTTCTGTGTCAGTATTTCATCTTGTCTAACCGCCATTACATGTTTGGGGGCTTTCTATTATCTTTGGGGTTCTGCTCCGGGGCAGATAGCTTTCCTTTTTCTATCTTTAGGTGTAGTTAGTTTCTCAGGCTGTGACGAGGCATCTAGGACCAACGTAGGAACGCTCCACGGCTGCCTCTAGTTGTGGTGGTTAGTCAGGGTACTGCAATCTCATAGATTCCAACTGCTCTGGTGTATTGCCTTTTTACCTGCACTCCTCAGCTACCAAATCATAACAGTATCACCGGTCAAAACTGAAAATTATATGGTACTCACAGAAGGGAAAAATATTGTGAAAAAAAAAAAAAAAAAAAAGGTTGTCAGAGTTGTCAGAGATATTTTTCTGTTTGTTGCATTTTTTTCCCTCTGTATCTCTGGGTGCTGGGGAGGATCTTTTCTTTCAATGGAGTTTGCACAGTTGTCTGGCTGTGTGGATCAGCTTGCCACTGAGGTTCGGAGTATTGCTATCTATCTTGCTAGGTTGCCTGTTGTGGAACCTAGGATTCCCATGCCAGATTTGTTTTTAGGGGATCGAGCTAAGTTTCAGAATTTCAAAAATAATTGTAAATTGTTTTTTGCCTTAAAATCTAAGTCCTCAGGGAACGCAGCGCAGCAGGTTCAAATTATCATCTCTCTCCTGCGCGGCGATCCTCAGGATTGGGCTTTTTCCCTGACACCTGAGGATCCTGTTTTGAGTGATGTTGATGCATTTTTTCAGGCTTTGGGGTTATTGTACGATGAGCCTAATGTCACTGATCAAGCTGAAAAAGCCTTGTTGGCATTAAATCAGGGGCTTTATGACGCTGAGTTATACTGTCAGAGATTCCGTAGGTGGGCAGTCCTGACCAAATGGAATGACGACGCTTTGGCAGCCCTTTTCCGGAAGGGTCTGTCAGATAATGTAAAGGATGTTATGGTGGGATTCCCTGTCCCCTCTGGTCTCAATGATTCTATGTCATTAGCGATTCAAATTGACAGACGTTTGCGTGAGCGGAGAAGTATGCGTGGAATGGTGTTGCCTTGTGAACCAGCTTCTGAACCCATGCAGTGTGATAGAGTGGTGTCTGGGGCACAGCGTCATGAGTTTCGAAAGCGCAATGGGTTATGTTTCTACTGTGGTGATGCCTCTCATGCTATTTCAGTCTGCCCTAAGCGGGGAAGACGTTTTGCACGCTCAGTTGTCTTGGGTAGTGTTCAGACTAAGTTTTTATTAACTGTCACTCTGATATGCTCTCTGTCCTCATTTTCTGCTCAGGCTTTCGTTGATTCTGGAGCAGCTATTAACCTGATGGATTATGATTTTGCTAAACGTTGTGGGTTTCCCTTGATACCCCTACAGAAGTCTATTCCCCTACTGGGGATCGATTCTACCCCTTTGGCTGAGAATAAACCCCAGTTTTCTACTCAGGTGATAATGAGGGTTGAACCTGATCACCAGGAGTGCTGCAAATTTTTGGTTCTGTATAATCTGCATGACATTATCGTGCTGGGTTACCCTTGGTTACAGTCTCATAATCCTGTTTTGGATTGGAAATCTGTGTCTGTAACCAGTTGGGGTTGCCAATGTGTTAATACCAACACTCCTGTTTTTTCTGCCTTCCCCAGGCTCAGGATGTTCCTGACTTTTTGATTGATTTTTCTGATGTGTTTAGCAAAAGTAAATCTGCATCCTTGCCTCCCCATAGGAGCTATGACTGCGCTATTGAATTAGTGCCGGGTAGTAAATTCCCTAAAGGTCGCCTTTTTAACTTGTCTGTACCTGAACATGACGCTATGCGGTCTTATATCAAGGAATCATTGGAGAAGGGTCATATCAGACCATCCTCTTCACCCTTAGGTGCCGGTTTTTTCTTTGTGGCCAAAAAGGATGGTTCATTAAGGCCGTGTATTGATTATCGTCTCTTGAACAATATTACTGTGAAATATCAATACCCGTTACCCTTGATTTCTGACCTGTTTTCCAGGGTGAAAAACGCTACTTGGTTTACCAAGCTTGACCTCAGGGGGGCGTATAACCTTATTCGCATTAAGCACGGGGATGAATGGAAGACGGCATTCAATACCCCTGAAGGGCATTTTGAGTACCTAGTGATGCCCTTTGGGCTCACTAATGCTCCTTCCGTCTTCCAGTCCTTCATGAATGACATTTTCAGGGATTTTGTGGACAAATTTCTGATTGTTTATTTGGATGATATCTTGATTTTTTCTAATGACTGGGACTCTCATGTGAAACATGTTCGAACTGTATTCCAGATTTTGAGAGAGAATGCTCTGTATGTGAAGGGATCAAAGTGTCTTTTTGGCGTACAGAGGATCTCATTTCTGGGATTCATTTTGTCCCCATCTGTTATTGAAATGGACCCGGTCAAGGTTCAGGCCATCTGTGATTGGGTCCAACCTACTTCATTAAAGGCTCTTCAGAGATTTTTGGGTTTTGCCAATTTTTATCGTAAATTTATTGGTAATTTCTCGGTTATTGTTAAACCATTATCTGATTTGACCAGAAAGGGTTCTGATGTGGTGAATTGGCCTCCTGAGGCAGTCTCTGCATTTCAGGAACTTAAGCAGAGATTCAATTCTGCTCCTGTTCTACGGCAGCCTGATGTTTCTCTGCCATTTCAGGTGGAGGTTGATGCCTCTGTAATTGGGGCAGGTGCCGTTTTGTCCCAAAAAGATCCAGAGACCTCTAAAAGTAACCCTTGTGCCTTTTTCTCTCGAAAATTTTCTCCTACTGAACGTAATTATGACGTGGGTAATCGGGAGTTATTGGCCATGAAGTGGGCTTTTGAAGAGTGGAGACATTGGCTGGAGGGAGCCAAGCATCAGGTGGTGGTCCTTACGGACCATAAGAATCTGGTCTATCTGGAATCTAACCAAGCGACTCAATCCTAGACAGGCCAGGTGGGCCTTGTTTTTCACACGTTTTAATTTTGTGGTTTCCTTTTTTCCTGGCACTAAGAATGTTAAGGCGGATGCCCTCTCGAGGAGTTTCCTTGCGGACTCTCCTGAGTTATCTGATCCTTCTGTTATTTTGAAAGAGGGTGTAGTTCTTTCCGCCATCTCGCCCAATTTGAGACTTGCTCTGGAGGGGTGTCAGGAGGATAGGCCCGAGTGCTGCCCTGTTGGAAAATTGTTTGTCCCGGACCAGTGGAAAAAGAGTGTGATGTCTGAGATTCATTGTTCCGCATTGGCTGGGCATCCCGGAATTTTTGGTACCAGAGACTTGGTTAGTCGGTCCTTTTGGTGGCCTACCTTGTCTCGTGATGTCAGGGAATTTGTGCAGTCCTGCGGGACTTGCTCTCGCTCCAAGCCTTGCTCTCGCTCTAGTGGTTTGTTGATGCCATTGCCTGTGCCCAAGAGACCATGGACCCATATCTCTATGGATTTCATTTCCGACCTTCCTGTTTCTCAGAGAATGACCACCATCTGGGTAATTTGTGATAAGTTTTCCAAAATGATACATCTTGTGCCATTACCTAAGTTGCCTTCCTCCTCTGAATTGGTGCCGTTGTTCCTTCAACACGTGGTTCGTTTACACGGCATTCCTGAGAACATTGTGTCTGACAGAGGAGTCCAGTTTGTTTCCAGATTTTGGAGGACTTTTTGTTCTAAACTGGGTGTTCAATTGTCTTTCTCCTCGGCATTTCATCCTCAGACCAATGGTCAAACTGAGAGAACAAACCAGACATTGGAGACTTATCTAAGATGCTTTGTGTCTGCTGATCAGGATGACTGGGTCTCTTTTTTGCCTTTGGCTGAGTTTGCTCTTAATAATAGGGCTAGCTCTGCCACTTTGATGTCTCCGTTTTTCTGTAATTCTGGGTTTCACCCTCGATTTTCTTCAGGACAGACGGAGGCTTCTGTCTGTCCAGGTGTTGACTCTGTTGTGGAGCGTATGCAACAGATTTGGGACCAGGTAGTGGAGAGGTTGTCCCTCTCTCAGGAGAAGGCCCAGCGGTTTGCTAACCGGCATAGGACTGATGGTCCTCGGTTTAAAGTGGGGGACTTGGTCTGGTTGTCCTCAAAGAATATTCCTATGAGAGTAGCATCTCCTAAATTTAAGCCTAGGTTCATTGGACCTTATAAGATCATGGAGATTATTAATCCTGTTTCTTTTCGTTTGCTTCTTCCAGGGACATTTAAGATCCATAACGTGTTCCACAAGTCCTTGTTGAAGAGGTTTGTTGAGCCAGTGGTTCCTGCTGCTGTGCCTCCTGACCCTGTTTTGGTTGAGGGCAATCTGGAGTATGTGGTTGAGAAAATATTAGATTCTCGTTTTTCTAGACGGAAACTCCAGTATTTGGTTAAATGGAGAGGTTATGGTCAGGAAGACAATTCTTGGGTGTTTGCTTCGGACATCCATGCTAGGAGACTTATCCGTGCGTATCATAGAACTCATCCTGACCGACCTGGTTGCTCAAATGAGGGTTCGGTGACCCCTCCTCAAGGGGGGGTACTGTTGTGAATGGGTTTGAGATGAGTTCTGAGCAGAGGCTTCCTCTGGTGGTTACAAGCGGTGCTGGTCTGTCCAGTGAAGATTGTGAGGACTGGGAATCAGGTGTTACTGACTGGTCTTATATAAGGGAGTCACCTTCCCATCAGGGTTGCCGGTGATCAATTGTTCTGGTCTGAATCCTTGATTCCAGTTTCCCTTGTAGCCTGCTGTGTCGTGTCTGCATCTCCTGCTAACAGATAAGACATTTTCTTCTTTTTGTTTTTGTGCTATATTTTTGCATTTTGTCCTGCACTTCTGTGGGGGCCTTCAGGGTCCCCTCCGGGGGCTTTTGCACTCTCAGTTTAGTTCAGCACTGATGTTTGTACTTTTGCTTTTTCCAGTTTTTTCAGTGGCTGCTGTTTTGATTTTGTTACACCAGAGAACTAATTTAGGTGGTAGAGGTCGTGTGATCTCAGGTGTTTTTGAAATTAGTAGAGTTGGTGCTTTTCAGGGTTTTCTGGGATTGCAGTAAGTACCCTTCCTATCCTTTTCTATTTAGTTAGTTTGGGCCCCAGCATTTGCTCATACTATTTTCTTTCTGTGTCAGTATTTCATCTTGTCTATCCGCCATTACATGTTTGGGGGCTTTCTATTATCTTTGGGGTTCTGCTCCGGGGCAGATAGCTTTCCTATTTCTATCTTTAGGTGTAGTTAGTTTCTCAGGCTGTGACGAGGCATCTAGGACCAACGTAGGAACGCTCCACGGCTGCCTCTAGTTGTGGTGGTTAGTCAGGGTACTGCAATCTCATAGATTCCAACTGCTCTGGTGTATTGCCTTTTTTACCTGCACTCCTCAGCTACCAAATCATAACACATAGGGGCGATGAGGCGGAAGAGTCTCCGCAGCCTTCTTGGAGAACACGTCTGCATATGACCAGTAGTGCTTGGGAAGTGGAGTAAGATCTGCGGGTAACTCCGTAGTGGTAACCTGAACGCAACTCCTGACACATCAGCCTCTACATGCATCACTCCAACCCAGTATCCTACCCGAAGTCCACTCTATATGTGGGGAGTGGAAACGGAGCCAAAGTATACCTAGTAGGATCTCGTCTATTCCCTCGGAAGGACGAGTAGGGAAATAAGTTCCTGATGGGAAGGAGATACAGACAATGCAAGTGGAACAGTCTGGTGTGTAATTTGTGAGGGCAATGTCGACCCATTCACTACCCGGACAGTCAATGATTTGTCAAGCGCCACCAGAGGTATTGCATGACGGCGAGCAAAGCTAGAGGACATGAAATTCCCCTCTGCTCCTGAGTCCACGCAAAGGTCGGCGGTGAGAATGGAAGTACCAACAGTGATTGTCCCTTTAAGTGTCATCTTGGAGGAAAATGCCGCTGTCTCTAGTGAACCTCCTCCCAGGGCCACTAGGCGCGATCGCTTCCCCGATCGCTGTGGACATTTGTTGGCATAGTGTCCTGTCTGCTGACAACGGTTACAGACCACGGATACTCGGACGGACCGAGACTTAGGTCCTGCATGAGGAACTTCTGTGGCCTTTTGGGGTTCGGACGCCAGATCGGGAAATTCGAGAGGTTTGGCAAAGGTGGGAGCCAACCGAAACCTCTGCCTACACTGGGCCCGCTCCAACCTCCGCTCGTGAAAACGGAGGTCAATGCGGGTAGATATGGAGATAAGCTTCTCCAGTGTGGCGTGAATCTCCCTGGTAGCCAAAGCGTCTTTAACATGGTCAGCCAGTCCTCGCCAGTAGATTGGAATAAGAACTTTATCAGACCAATCTAGCTCAGAAGCTAGAGTCCGAAACTGGACGGAAAACAGACTGACCAAAGACGAACCCTGTGCCAATGCCAGCAGTTGTAGCGCCGTATCGTGGGTGACCCGAGGTCCTAAAAAGACCTTTTTAAGAGCCTCCAAGAAACGAGGAGCACTCCGCACTATACGATCGTCGCGCCCCACAGCGGCGTTGCCCACTCCAACGCTCTGCCCGAGAGTAGAGAAAGTACAAAACCCACTTGTGCCCGATCCGTGGGAAAACGTGCAGCCAGAAGCTCGAGCTGTATAGAGCACTGACTCACGAATCCCCGACATTGCTTGCTATCACCGGCAAACTTGTCAGGAAGCGGGAGGTGGGATAATGTAGGGGCAGAGGTGGCAGAAGACAAACTGGCTGCAGCCACGCTAGCAGCCTGAACAGCGACTGCGGTAACATCCACAGCTGAGGTTGTGCGCTCAAGAGCCGCCAACCTACCCTCCAGCTGCAGGATGTACTGCGATAGGCGCTGTTCATCCGCCATTTTACTAGCCAGACCCTGGCGCTAATATTATGTTAAGGGTCTGCGGAACGCACCAAATATATAAAGTAGAGAGGTGCGTTCGCAGCCCGGGGTCCACCGTGCAAGCGGAGCCTGCTGCTAGTAGAAATGGCGCGAGAAGCAAACTCTGTTATCCCGCAGAGTCGCCAACATAAACGCAGTAATCGCTGTGGCAATAAGTGCGAACTCTGTTACTCCACAGAGCCGCTAGAAGGAAAGCCGCAGCGCTATATGGAGATGTGTGCGCACTCATTAGACACAACTGAGTGGCAAAGAAAACACGCTAGGGCGCTGTCTAGCGTTGAAAGCGAACCCTGTTACGTCACAGGGCCGCTGAGAAAAAGTACTGTGTCCTGTCAGGCTCTCAGGTACACAGTTAAGTGCTACGCGTTCATAAAGCGTGATCATGTGCTAATGTCCTCGCGGGAGTCACCCGCAATCTATGGCGTCTGAACGCCAGACCCTGAATACGGCAATCAAAACTCCTCACGCGTTATGCCGGTAATCTAGGGCATCTAGGACACCGACCCTGACCAGCTACCATACCAAACTCCTCACCAATTAAGTCGGTATTCTAGTGGCTTATTTCAGCCGGGTCCCTATCCACACATACACATGACCACACTGGCGCATAGCATACAATGATTGATATTAGCGCATGGCGACCCAGCCATGCTACCCTTTTATAGCAACAGCTTTAGGACCTTCCAGGAACAAGGACCAATGAGAAGCTGTTACAAACAAACGTAGCTACATGACCTTCCTGGCGGACCAATAGGAGCCGCTGCAGCACCTGAACATGTGACCCCTGATCTCCAATGAGAGATCTCACTCTGGGCATGCTCAGATGGGAAAACGCAGGACTTTGTCTCAAAGACGACTGCTCCAGCACTGGCTGTAATAGCAGATCCAGGAAAGGCATCAGCAAGTCACTGCACAGTAGAGGAGTGGGCAAGACGCCTGGACCGACGTCTCTGCTGAGCAGGCTCCACTGCGGCCGGAGATGAATGGGAGACCGCAGCGGGACGGGTTCGAGACTCCCCTTGTGCAGCAGCGGGAAATCGAACCCTAACAACATGTGACTGCAATGTGGATCAATTTCTGTTTGTGATTAAATAACAGTGGCAGAATGGGGGACATATATACCAGTATGAAGGATATATATACCAGGATGGGGAACATACATACCAGGAAGGAGGTTATATATACAAGGATAATTGACATACATATTTGGAAGAGGGATATATATACCAGGATAGGGCCCAGAATGGGGGATATATACCAGGATGGGGCCCAGAATAACTGACATATATACCAGGATGGGGCTCACGATAAGGGACATATATGCGAGCATGGGGCCCAGGATAAAGGATTTATATACCAGGATGAGGGATATATATACCAGGATGTAGGTCATATAAATACTTACCAGGATGAGGCTAGAAGGCTAGAATGGGGAACATATATACCATGATGGTGGACACACACATACACATATATATATGTATATATATACAGTACAGACCAAAAGTTTGGACACACCTTCTCATTCAAAGATTTGTCTGTATTTTCATGACTAAGAAAATTGTAGAATCACACTGAAGGCATCAAAACTATGAATTAACATGTGGAATTATACATTACACTTTACAAAAAAAGTGTGAAACAACTGAAAATATGTCATATTCTAGGTTCTTCAAAGTAGCCACCTTTTGCTTTGATTACTGCTTTGCACACTCTTGGCATTCTCTTGATGACCTTTAAGAGGTAGTCACCGGAAATGTTTTTCACTTCACAGGTGTGCCCTGTCAGGTTTAATAAGTGTGATTTCTTGCCTTATAAATGGGGTTGGGACCATCAGTTGTGTTGTGCAGAAGTCTGGTGGATACACCGCTGATAGTCCTACTGAAAAGACTGTTAGAATGTGTATTATGACAAGAAAAAAGCAGCTAAGTAAAAAAAACGAGTGGCCATCATTGTAAGGGGCCTGCGGAACGCACCTAATAGATATTAAGGAGAGGTGCGTTCGCAGCCCGGGGTCAACCGTGCAGGCAGAGCCTGCTGCTAGTAAGATGGCGTAAATAGGCAGTATGAGCGAACTCTGTTATCCCGCAGAGTCGCAGATGTAAACGCCGTAGCACTATATGGCCATATAAGCGGACTCTGTTAATTCACAGAGCCGCTGAAATAGACTGTGTCCTGTTGGACTCACAGGGAACACAGATAACTGCTAAGCGGATTGCAGTCTGTGGTCAAGCAATCAGAACCCAAGCAATAATCTCCTCAGTGGAGTAGCCGGTATTCTAATGGCGTTTTCAGCCAGACCTAACCACATGCATACATGACCACACTGGCGCAAGCACGTAACAGATTTGATACTAGCGCACGGCAGTGCGGTAAGGACAGCCTTTTATAGCAGCCACGAGAAAAAGACCTTCCAGAAAGGACCAATGGGAAGCTGCTTCAGAACATCAACAGCCACAGGACCTTCCTGAAGGACCAATAGGAGTGGCAGCTGTATCTGAGCATGTAACCCCTGATCTCCTGCCCTGGGCATGCTCAGATGAAGCAACAAAGGATTTACTTCCAAAACTGCCTGCTCCAACACTGGTTGCAGCAGCAAGTCTCTGCACAGTAGTGGGCCGGGCAATATGCTGGGACCGACGTCTCTGCTGAGCAGGAACCACTGCGGCCGGAGACGGATGGGGGACCGCAGCGGTAACAGCTCGAGATTCCCCCTGTGCAGGAGTGGGAACTCGAACCCTAACAATCATTACTTTAAGAAATGAAGGTCAGTCAGTCCGAAAAATTGGGAAAACTTTGAAAGTGTCCCCAAATGTAGTTGCAAAAACCATCAAGCGCTACAAAGAAACTGGCTCATATGAGGACCGCCCCAGGAAAGGAAGACCAAAAGTCACCTCTGCTTCTGAGGATAAGTTTATCCTAGTCACCAGCGTCAGAAATCGCAGGTTAACAGCAGCTCAGATTAGAGACCAGGTCAATGCCACACAAAGTTCTAGCAGCAGACACTTCTCTACAACAACTGTTAAGAGGAGACTTTGTGCAGCAGGCCTTCATGGTAAAATAGCTGCTGGGATACCACTGCTAAGGACAGGCAACAAGCAGAAGAGACTTGTTTGGGCTAAAGAACACAAGGAATGGACATTAGACCAGTGGAAATCTGTGCTTTGGTCTGATGAGTACAAATTTGAGATCTTTGGTTCCAATCACAGTGTCTTTGTGCGATGCAGAAAAGGTGAACGGATGGACTCTACATACCTGGTTCCCACCATGAAGCATGGAGGAGGAGGTGTGATGGTGTGGGGGTGCTTTGCTGGTGACACTGTTTGGGATTTATTCAAAATTGAAGGCATACTGAACCAGCATGGCTACCACAGCATCTTGCAGCGGCATGCTATTCCATCCGGTATGCGTTTAGTTGGACCATCATTTATTTTTCAACAGGACAATGACCCCAAACACACCTCCAGGCTGTGTAAGGGCTATTTGTCCAAGAAGGAGAGTGATGGGGTGCTACGCCAGATGACCTGGCCTCCACAGTCACCAGACCTGAACCCAATTGAGATGGTTTGGGGTGAGCTGAACCGCAGAGTGAAGGCAAAAGGGCCAACAAGTGCTAAACATCTCTAGGAACTCCTTCAAGACTGTTGGAAGACCATTTCCGGTGACTACCTCTTGAAGCTCATCAAGAGAAAGCCAAGGTGGCTACTTTGAAGAACCTAGAATATAAGACATATTTTCAGTTGTTTCACACTTTTTTGTTAAGTATATAATTCCACATGTGTTAATTCATAGTTTTGATGCCTTCAGTGTGAATGTACAATTTTCATAGTCATGAAAATACAGAAAAATCTTTAAATGAGAAGGTGTGTCCAAAATTTTGGTCTGTACTGTATCTATATATATATGTACCAGGATGGCGCCAGCATGAGGGACATATATATGAGGATGGGGACAAAGTGTTTCACAAAAGTTAGTCCACTTCTCACAATTTTGTAAATATTTGATTATATCTTTTCATGGGACAACACTGAAGATATGACATTTTGATACAATGTAAAGTAGTCATTGTACAGCTTGTATGACATTGTAAATTTGTTGTGCCCTCTAAATAACTCAACACAGCCATTAATGTCTAAACCACTGAGAAGAAAAGTGAGTACACCCCTAAGTGAAAATGGACAAATTGTGCCCAATTAGCTATTTTTCCTCTCCAGTGTCATGTGACTTATTAGTTTCAGGTGTGAATGGGGAGCAAGCCTTTAAATTTAGTGTTATCGCTCTTACACTCTCTCAAACTGGTCACTGGAAGTTCAACATGGCAGCTCATGGCAAAGAACTCTCTGAGGATTTTAAAAAAAAGAATTGTTGCTCTACATAAAGATGGCTTAGGCTATAAGAAGATTGCCAACACCCTGAAACTGAGCTGCAGCATGGTGGCCAAGACCATACAACGAATTAACAAGAAAGGTTCCACACAGAACTGGCCTCACAATGGCCGACTAAAGACATTGAGTGCTCGTGCTTAGAGTCATCTAGAGGTTGACTTTTCAAAATATGAGTGCTGCCAGCATTGTGGCCTGATGAGACTAAGATAAACTTTTTTGGTTCAGATGGTGTCAAATCGTGTGTGGCGGCAACCAGATGAGTACAAACACAAGTGTGTCTTGCCTACAGTCAAGCATGGTGGTGGGAGTGTCATGGTTTGTGGCTGCATGAGTTCTGCTGACTGTAGGAAGCGACAGTTTATTGAGGGAACAATTTAAGGCCGACATGTACAGTGAAATACTGAAGCAGAGCATGATGCCTTCTCTTCAAAAACTGGTCCGCAGGACAGTTTTCCAACATGATAACAACCTCAAACACACCTCCAAGATGACCACTGCCTTGCTAAAAGAAACTGAGGGTAAAGGTGCTGGACTGGCCAAGCATGTCTCCAGACCTAAATCCTATTGAGCATCTGTGGGGCATCCTCAAATGGAAGGTGGAAGAGAGCAAAATTTCTAACATCCACCAGCTCTGTGATGTCATCAGGGAGGAGTGAAAGAGGATTCCAGTGGCAGCCTGTGAAGCTCTAGTGAACAGCATGCCCAAAAGAGTTAAGGCAATGCTTGAAAATAATGGTGGCCACACAAAATGCTGACACTTTGGTCACAATTTGACTATTTTCATTTAGATGTATACTCACTTTTTTGCCAGTGGTTTAGACATTAATGGCTGTGTGTTGATTTATTTACAGGGTTTAGCGCCCGATGGTGGCGCACATGTATTTGTGGACTCACTGTGCCACCGGGCCTGCCTAGGAAGCTAATCGGCTACCAGGTGTTCACTGGAGCTCCTGATGGTGGAGACAGACTGGGCTGTGAGTAGCTGCCAGGTATCACTCCTCGGCAGATACTTGTACTGCAGCTGCTGACCCCAGGAGTCAAGTTTGCTGACGCTTTCAAGGACTATGTTAAGACACACTGGTCTAGGATACTGTATCAGGGTCTGGCTGCACACGGACCAGGGAACAATACTCAGGCACTGGCTGCACTGGGACCATGGGACTTTGGGAACAGGACACTGGCCGTACCGGGACCAGGGGATGAGGTTCAGGACACTGGCTGCCCTGGGACCAAGGGACAACGTTCAGGAACTGGTCGCATGAGGACCAGGGATTCAAGTTCAGGACACTAGTTGCATTGGGACTAGAGATTCTGGTTCAGGACCCTGGCCACACCGGGACTAGGGATTCAGATTCAGGATACTTGCAACACTGAGACAACGGATTTGGGTTCAGAACCCTGGTCACTCCAGGACCAAGGATTCAAGTTCAGGACACTAGCTGCACCGGGACCAGGAATTCGGGTTCAGGACACTGGCCACACCGGGACCAGGGATTCGGATTTAGGACTCTGGCTACACCGCGACCAGGGAATTGGGTTAGGATTCTGGCCACACTGGTACCAGGGGACCTCACAACTGCACTGGTAGAACACCACACTACCAGTTGACTAAACTCATTGCTTGTCGACTCCATAAGGGAGAAGGAGTCTTTTATACAGGATGACTCCCAGCAATAGGTCGAGAGCCATCCAACAAGTGTACTAATTATAATAAATGCCTCTCAGCTACAAGCTGAGGGCATTTGCTATATATGCCCGCGCTGTCCCCTTAAGAACAGGGGAACATACGTGAAATAGGTGCACCGGCGGGAGCTGCGGCAATCACTACAGCAAGAAGCAGGAGCATGCCAGGTAACCATGCTGCGGGGCTTGTGTCCCTACATGGAGGGAGAAAGGGACACCATGCAAGGGCACTGGACATAGTACTACAGAGGGCCACCAAATTTACACTGTTATACAAGCTGTGCACTGACTACTTTACATTGTATTAAACTGTCATATCTTCAGTGTTGTCCCATGAAAAGATATAATAAAATATTTGCAAAAATGTAAGGTGTGGACTCACTTTTGTGACATATTGTATATACTAGGATTGGATCAGGATGGGGAGAATAAATACGAGGAAGGAGCCCAAGATGGGGTACATTGCTACATACTGGGGGAGGGCTGCAACTCGTATGTCCTTATAGGATTTAGAAAGCTACAAGAGCCCATACAGCTGACCAACACATGAGGGGGGGCCCAGGACAAAATTTTGCAGCCAGGCCCTTCGGACGCCACTGCTGAAAACAGTTAAAAGACAAAAAATGTAGAAAAAAATAATAGATTAGCAATTTGGTGTTAACTTGAATCAACTTAGCTTGTAATGAGGATACGTTATGGTCTGATAACTAAATGTTCTAAATGTTTAGATTTACTAAAATATGGAAAGGCAAGAGGTAAGTTCTGAATATTGATTTTATAACGCTGCTTAAGTCGATGTGTTGAACACTTGAAGTATCTAAATATTCTGGTGATAGACACATTACTACATATGTTTCAATGTTTAAAAGTTCATACGCTAGCTTATATTTTTTTAATTAGTTTTAATCTTTTTTTTATGTTCCCATCTTTAAAATCTTTATCAGTAATCTCCCATGGGAGACGTGTGGTTTGATGATACATGAAACGACTATAGCTCAGTCTTAGAAGATAGTTTTTTTTTACAATAGTGAGCTGATCTCTGTCCTAAAGAACACATATTAGACTTCACATAACAGAGTTCTCTGAGTAGTACTGTTAACACATTTTCCAATATATATCGACATATGCAGGCGGTTAAAATTCTGTACATCAAAATGTGTTTGATAGGACATGTGTTTTTCCTTACACTTTCGGCACTGGAGCAGACTCCTGATGCTGTAAGTTATATTGTAGCTGTCACAAGGCTGATCACTAGATAATAAAGTTTCAAAACTTCTCATACTTTATGCATTTTAAATATACCCTCTTATTAATACATGTAAAAACAATCATGTCTGGAAAAATAGGGGTTTACAATGACAACATAAGAAGGATGGCTATGTTGTTCAGTCATCCTATACTGATATTAGAGAAGTCTTCAGAATTTGTCTCGGAGACATCAGCATTTTCAATCAAATACCAGGTCTCTGAGAATATCAAACACATATGTAGAGTAATTTGATATTAGAAAATTTGATGGATGTTTAATAATACTTATTTTTCTACTCTGTATATTTAATATCAGTAAATAAATTAATATTCTGAAAATTCAATTACCAATTAAGATTATTATTTTGATGTCTGATTAATTATGTTTATCTAGTGTCATTGTGGAGCTATGAAAATTATAAAATTAAAAACAATCATAATGACAATGCAGAATACAATTACTTGCATATATTAGAAGAAATACTAATCCAGTAATTCATAATCACAAGGTCATTTACATTGACAAAAGACTAGGAGCATAAGGCCGGCGTCAGACACAACTACAAAAAATCGTACCGTTTTAGTCGGTCGATTATCGGAACAAAATGCAAACATCACACATCCGCCTGGCATCCGATTTTCCTTCAAAGATGCGATTTAGTCGCATGTGTGTGTACCTTGTAACATCCGATTTTCATCCGACTTGCGAGAATTTCTCGCAGGCTTGCAAAACTGACATATAATGGATCCAAAAGAATAGTATTTAAATCACAAAAGAAAGAATAGATATATACACATAGAACACATATATATATATATATATATATACATGTCATTGTGACATATATATATATATATATATATATATATACATATATTTATAGTTCTTACACTTCTACATACTGTAATAGCCGCTAATTCAATTGCCGGCTTTTGTGAAATCACAGAAGCCGACATGAAATGATACATTGTTTAGACACAGTTAACCATGTCATTTCCTGTATTTTGATATATGGTTTGAACTTACAATTACATAAGTGTATGTGTGCCAAATTTCAGACATGTAGAGGTTAATTAAAGGTGTAAATTCATTGAAAAAAAATGCGTGGGCTCCCGCTGTATTTTCTCCACCAGACAGACAAAGCAAACGAGTGGGGGCAGATAATAATAGCCTAGGGAGGGTACATTTTTTTGTGCCCCCCCTGGCTACTAACATCTGCCCCCAGACACCCCAGAAAGGGCAAATCTCTAATTAGATTTGCCCTTTCTGGCACTTTGCCCGTCTATTCCCATTGCCCTGTAGCGGTGGCGAATGGGTTAATAAGGGGTTACAGCCACCTTGCAATTGAAAGGTCACTGTAAGCCATGTTAATAATTGAGAGCTGTCAATTAGACAACTATCAATTATTAATCCTATTGTATGAAAGAAAAATCAAACACACACAGTTTAATAAAAAAAAGTTTAATGAAATAATCACACAGTTTTTGACCATATTTTATTTTCCTGCTAAAACCATTTCCTGTAATAAAAAGAAAATAAAAAAGCAAAATTATTCTTACCAATCCGATGTACAGTCAGGTCCCACAGTGTAATCCATCAGAAAGGGTTAACAGGTTACAGCTCGCAGGGAGCTAATGCTGTCTGCTGAGCTCTTACCCCCCGAATGAATAACTTAAGGGTATGCCACACTGAACAATATCGCTAACGGGATCGCTAAAAAAACGTCACTATTTAGCGATCCCGTTAGCGATGTTGTTCAGTGCGGCATCTGCCAGCGACGAGCTTCCTGCTGTGATCTCGCTCGTCGCTGGAATCGTTCCAGACCCTATTTTCTCGTCGGCGCTCCCGCTGGGTAAGTATTATCGCTGAGTGTGGCACCTTTTCTTAGCGATTTAGCGGTACTTTTGTACCGCTAAAGTCGTTAAGAAGATCGCTAACGGCGATAGCGTCATTAACTATATCGCTAAATGTGGCCGCACTTAGCGATATAGAAACAATCCCGCTAGCGATCGCATTAGTATGCGTCGTTATCGTGATCGCTAGCGGGATTGTTTAGTGTGGCAGTACCTTTACTCTCCCAGCGAAAGGAGAGGAAGAGATGAATGAATGAAGCTTAATTGATTTATTGCCACTTTCACTTGAGTGACCTGACCTAAGGTGAAAGTGGGATACAATCAATTAAGCTTCATTCATTAATCACATCCTCTCCTGTCGGCAGGAGATAAGCTCATTCATTCAGGAGCTATCAGCTGAGCACGCAGCATTAGTTGCGCTGCCTAGCTGATTGCTAGTTAACCCTTTGTGAAGGATTACATCGTGGGACGTGACAGATCGCCAGATAGGTAAGAATAATGTTGTTTTATTATTTTATATTTATTTTAGGAGATCAAGGGCGTCGCACGGATTAAGAGTAAAATAAAAGATGGTCAAAAAAATGTGTTTTTATTTCATTAAAATTATTTATTCTTAAAGTGTGTGTTTTTTATTTACTTCAATAGGATTAATAATTGATAGTTGTCTAATTGACAGCTCTCAATTATTAACCTGGCTTAAAGTGACCTTTCAATTGCAAGGTCATTTTAACCCCTTATTAACCCATTCGCCACCGCTACAGGGCATGGGAATAGACGGGCAAAGTGCCAGAAAGGGCAAATCTAATTAGAGATTTGCCCTTTCTGGGGTGTCTGGGGGCAGATGTTAGTAGCCAGGGGGGGCTCAAAAAATGTACCCTCCCTAGGCTATTATTATCTGCCCCCACTCGCTTGCTTTGTCTGTCTGGTGGAGAAAATACAGCGTGAGCCCACGCATTTTTTTTCAACGAATTTACACCTTTAATTAACCCCTACATGTCTGAAATTTTGCACACATATACTTATGTAATTGTAAGTTCAAACCATATATCAAAATACAGGAAATGACATGGTTAATGTGTCTAAACAATGTATCATTTCATGTAGGCTTCTGTGATTTCACAAAAGTCGGCAATTGAATTAGCACCTATTACAGTATGTTGAAGTCTAGGAACTATAAATATATATATATATACATGTCACAATTACATGTATATATATATATATATTGTGTTCTATGTGTATATATCTATTCTTTCTATTCTTTATTAAAGCTGTCAGTGTGATTGTACAGTATAGCCGGGGATGAATTGCCGGCTTTTCTAAAAGACACCGATGCGATTTCATCGCAAGTCACACGTGCGGTCCGTTTGTAATCCGATTTTTCATCGCTCCCATAGACTTGCATTGGCGATAGTCGACCCACAATCGGTGACAATCGCAGCATGCTGCGATTGCACTCGGACGTTTAAAACGGACCACAAAAAAGCGGATACTGGAAGCTGACAAATAGATTAACATACGGCAGACTGCAATGCGATATTTCATCGTATTGCAGTCGTCCGATTCTGTCGCCAGTGTGACGCCGGCCTAACCAGTGGCGTAACTAGAGTCTGATGGGCCCCGGTGTAAGATTTGGACCTGGTATGTCCCTCATCATGACCTCATCCTGGTATATATATACACCCTATCCTGGTATATGTCCCTTATCCATGTAGCATAATGCACAGCTCATAGCCATACATGTAGGATAATGCACAGCCCATAGTCATACATGTAGTATACAGCCCATAGCCATACATGTAGAATAATGCACAGCCCATAGCCATACGTGTAGTATAATGCACAGCTCATAGCTATGCATGTAGGATAATGCACAACCCATAGTCATCCATGTAGTACAAAGCACAGCCTATAGTCCTTCATTCCTTCATATAGTATAATGCACCCCTCATAGTCCTCCATATAGCATAATTCACCCTCCAATAGTCCATTATAGTGTAATGCACAGCCCACAGTCATCCATGTGGTATAAAGCACAGTTCATAGCCACACATGTAGGATAATAGCCCATAGTCATCTATGTACTATAATGCACAGTCCATAATCATCCATGTAGTACAAAGCACAGCCTATAGTCCTTCATTCCTTTATATAGTATAATGCACAGTCTATACTCATCCTTGTAGTACATTGCACAGCCCATAGTCATTCATGTATTATAATGCACGGCCCATAAGCCATACATGTAGGATAATGCACAGCCCATAGTCATCCATGTAGTATAATGCACAACCCATATCCTTCATATAATACAGCGGTTCTCAACCTGTGGGTCGTGACCCCGGCGGGGGTCGAACGACCAAAACACAGGGGTCGCTTAAAGGAGCCAGCGGCTGCAGCACTGTATTGACAGCTGCAGCCGCCGGCTTCAAGAAGACATCCATACTTACCTTCCGTCGCTGCGTCCCTGTCGGCCGCGGCAGCTTCCTCCTGGCAGTGCTGTGACGTAGTACCGCTCATTAAGGTAATGAATATGGACGTGACGCCACTCCCATAGGCGTGGCATCCATATTCATGCCCTTAATGAGCGGTATTACGTCACCGCTGTGCACAGGAGGAAGCTGACGCGGCCGACAGGGATGCAGGGACTTGCAGCGACGGAGCGAGGAGGGTAAGTATGATGGGGGAGGACGGGGAGCAGAGCCATGTATACAGGATGGGAGGGGAGCGGAGCCATATATACAGGATGGGAGGATGGGAGCGGAGTCATGTATTCAGGATGGGAGAGGGAGCGGAGCCATATATACAGGATGGGAGGGTGGGAGCGGAGCCATGTATACAGGATGGGAGGGGGGAGCGGAGCCATATATACAGGATGGGAGGGGGAGCGGAGCCATATATACAGGATGGGAGGGTGGGAGCAGAGCCATGTATACAGGATGGGAGGGGGAGCGGAGCCATGTATACAGGATGGGAGGATGGGAGCGGAGCCATATATACAGAATGGGAGGATTGGAGCGGAGCCATATATACAGGATGGGAGGATGGGAGCGGAGCCATATATACAGGATGGGAGGATGGGAGCGGAGCCATGCATACAAGGATGGGAGGGGGAGCAGAGCCATATATACAGGATGGGAGGATGGGAGCGGAGCCATGTATACAAGATGGTAGGGGGAGCGGAGCCATATATACAGGATGGGAGGGTGGGAGCGGAGCCATATATACAGGATGGGAGGGGGAGCGGAGCCATATATACAGGATGGGAGGGGGAGCGGAGCCATGTATACAGGATGGGAGAGGGAGCGGAGCCATATATACAGGATGGGAGGGGGAGCGGAGCCATGTATACAGGATGGGAGGGGGAGCGGAGCCATGTATACAGGATGGGAGGGGGGAGCGGAGCCATATATACAGGATGGGAGGATGGGAGCGGAGCCATATATACAGAATGGGAGGATTGGAGCGGAGCCATATATACAGGATGGGAGGATGGGAGCGAAGCCATATATACAGGATGGGAGCGGAACCATGCATGCAAGGATGGGAGGGGGAGCGGAGCCATATATACAGGATGGGAGGATGGGAGCGGAGCCATATATACAGGATGGAGGGGGAGCGGAGCCATATATACAGGATGGGAGGGGGAGCGGAGCCATGTATACAGGATGGGAGAGGGAGCGGAGCCATATTTACAGGATGGGAGGGGGAGCGGAGCCATGTATACAGGATGGGAGGGGGAGCGGAGCCATGTATACAGGATGGGAGGGGGGAGCGGAGCCATATATACAGGATGGGAGGATGGGAGCGGAGCCATATATACAGAATGGGAGGATTGGAGCGGAGCCATATATACAGGATGGGAGGATGGGAGCGGAGCCATATATACAGGATGGGAGCGGAACCATGCATGCACGGATGGGAGGGGGAGCGGAGCCATATATACAGGATGGGAGGATGGGAGCGGAGCCATATATACAGGATGGGAGAGGGAGCGGAGCCATATATACAGGATGGGAGGGGGAGCGGAGCCATATATACAGGATGGGAGGATGGTAGCGGAGCCATGTATACAGGATGGGAGCGGAGCCATATATACAGGATGGGAGGGGGAGCGGAGCCATGTATACAGGATGGGAGGGGGAGCGGAGCCATATATACAGGATGGGAGGATGGGAGCGGAGCCATATATACAGGATGGGAGGGGGAGCGGAGCCATGTACACAGGATGGGAGGGGGAGCGGAGCCATATATACAGGATGGGAGGATGGGAGCGGAGCCATGTATACAGGATGGGAGGGGGAGCAGAGCCATATATACAGGATGGGAGGATGGGAGCGGAGCCATGTATACAAGATGGTAGGGGGAGCGGAGCCATATATACAGGATGGGAGGGTGGGAGCGGAGCCAATATACAGGATGGGAGGGGGAGCGGAGCCATATATACAGGATGGGAGGGGAGCGGAGCCATGTATACAGGATGGGAGAGGGAAGCGGAGCCATATATACAGGATGGGAGGGGGAGCGGAGCCATGTATACAGGATGGGAGGGGAAGCGGAGCCAAGTATACAGGATGGGAGGGGGGAGCGGAGCCATATATACAGGATGGGAGGATGGGAGCGGAGCCATATATACAGGATGGGAGGATGGGAGCGGAGCCATATATACAGGATGGGAGGATTGGAGCGGAGCCATATATACAGGATGGGAGGATGGGAGCGGAGCCATATATACAGGATGGGAGCGGAACCATGCATGCAAGGATGGGAGGGGGAGCGGAGCCATATATACAGGATGGGAGGATGGGAGCGGAGCCATGTATACAAGATGGTAGGGGGAGCGGAGCCATATATACAGGATGGGAGGGTGGGAGCGGAGCCATATATACAGGATGGGAGCGGAACCATGCATGCAAGGATGGGAGGGGGAGCGGAGCCATATATACAGGATGGGAGGATTGGAGCGGAGCCATATATACAGGATGGGAGGATGGGAGCGGAGCCATATATACAGGATGGGAGCGGAACCATGCATGCAAGGATGGGAGGGGGAGCGGAGCCATATATACAGGATGGGAGGATGGGAGCGGAGCCATGTATACAAGATGGTAGGGGGAGCGGAGCCATATATACAGGATGGGAGGGTGGGAGCAGAGCCATATATACAGGATGGGAGGGGGAGCGGAGCCATATGTACAGGATGGGAGGGGGAGCGGAGCCATGTATACAGGATGGGAGAGGGAGCGGAGCCATATATACAGGATGGGAGGGGGAGCGGAGCCATGTATACAGGATGGGAGGGGGAGCGGAGCCATATATACAGGATGGGAGGATGGTAGCGGAGCCATGTATACAGGATGGGAGCGGAGCCATATATACAGGATGGGAGGGGGAGCGGAGCCATGTATACAGGATGGGAGGGGGAGCGGAGCCATATACAGTTAGGTCCCTAAATATTTGGACAGAGACAACATTTATCTAAATTTGGTTCTAGACATTACCACAATGAATTTGAAACAAAACAAATCAGATGCAGTTGAAGTTCAGACTTTCAGCTTTCATTTGAGGGTATCCACATTAAAATTGGATGAAGGGTTTAGGAGTTTCAGCTCCTTAACATGTGCCACCCTGTTTTTAAAGGGACCAAAAGTAATTGGACAAATGACTCCAAGGCTATTTCATGGACAGGTGTGGGCAATCCCTTTGTTATGTCATTCTCAATTAAGCAGATGAAAGGGCCGGAGTTGATTTGAGGTGTGGTGTTTGCATTTGGAAGGTTTTGCTGTGAAGGAAACATGTGGTCACAGGAGCTCTCCATGCAGGTGAAACAAGCCATCCTTAAGCTGCAAGAACAGAAAAAAACCCATCCAAGAAATTTCTACAACATTAGAAGTGGCAAAATCTACAATTTGGTACATCCTGAGAAAGAAAGAAAGCACTGGTGAACTCATCAATCCAAAAAGACCTGGGAGCCCACGGAAGACAACAGTGGTGGATGATCGCCGCATACTTTCTTTGGTGAAGAAGAACCCGTTCACAACATCAACTGTGAAGTCCAGAACACTCTCAGTGAAGTAGGTGTATCTGTCTCTAAGTCAACAGTAAAGAGAAGACTCCATGAAAGTAAATACAAAGGGTTCACATCTAGATGCAAACCATTCATCAATTCCAAAAATAGACAGGCCAGAGTTAAATTTGCTGAAAAACACCTCCAGAAGCCAGCTCAGTTCTGGAAAAGTATTCTATGGACAGATGAGACAAAGATCAACCTGTACCAGAATGATGGGAAGCCAAAAGTTTGGAGAAGAAAGGGAACGGCATATGATCCAAGGCACACCACATCCTCTGTAAAACATGGTGGAGGCAACGTGATGGCATGGCCATGCATGGCTTTCAATGGCACTGGGTCACTTGTGTTTATTGATGACATAACAGCAGACAAGAGTAGCCGGATGAATTCTGAAGTGTACCGGGATATACTTTCAGCCCAGATTCAGCCAAATGCTGCAAACTTGATTGGACGGCGCTTCATAGTACAGATGGATAATGACCCCAAGCATACAGCCAAAGCTACACAGGAGTTCATGAGTGCAAAAAAGTGGAACATTCTTCAATGGCCAAGTCAATCACCAGATCTTAACCCAATTAAGCATGCATTTTACTTGCTCAAATCCAGACTTAAGAGGGAAAGACCCACAAACAAGCAAGACCTGAAGGCTGCGGCTGTAAAGGCCTGGCAAAGCATTAAGAAGGAGGAAACCCAGCGTTTGGTGATGTCCATGGGTTCCAGACTTAAGGCAGTGATTGCCTCCAAAGGATTCGCCACAAAATTTTGAAAATAAAAATATTTTGCTTGGGTTATGTTTATTTGTCCAATTACTTTTGACCTCCTAAAATGTGGAGTGTTTGTAAACAAATGTGTACAATTCCTACATTTTCTAACACATATTTTTGTTCAAACCTTCAAATTAAACGTTACAATCTGCACTTGAATTCTGTTGTAGAGGTTTCATTTCAAATCCAATGTGGTGGCATGCAGAGCCCAACTCGCGAAAATTGTGTCACTGTCCAAATATTTCTGGCCCTGACTGTATACAGGATGGGAGGATGGGAGCGGAGCCATATATACAGGATGGGAGGGGGAGCGGAGCCATGTATACAGGATGGGAGGGGGAGCGAAGCCATATATACAGGATGGGAGGATGGGAGCGGAGCCATGTATACAGGATGGGAGGGGGAGCAGAGCCATGTATACAGGATGGGAGGGGGAGCGGAGCCATATATACAGGATGGGAGGATGGGAGCGGAGCCATGTATACAGGATGGGAGGGGGAGCGGAGCCATATATACAGGATGGGAGGATGGGAGCGGAGCCATATATACAGGATGGGAGGGGGAGCGGAGCCATGTATACAGGATGGGAGGGGGAGCGGAGCCATGTATACAGGATGGGAGGGTGGGAGCGGAGCCATATAAACAAGGGTGGGAGCGGAGCCATGCATACAAGGGTGGGAGCGGAGCCTTGTATACAAGGGAGTCACATTCACATTATAAATGTTATAATTAAATGATGAGTATGCACTACTACTAAACTACAACCCCGTCCATAGCCCCGCCCCCTTATGACCAAATCCCCACCCCTGCCACACCTCCATCCCCGCCCTGCCGGGCCCTGGAAGAATGGTCTTTCTTGAAGCCTGTCCCTGGTGCAAAAAAGGTTGGGGACCACTGGCTTCAAGCCATCAGAAAATACATATTTCCGATGGCTTTAGCCCAGTGGCGTAGGAGGGGCGTAGCGTGGGCGGACGTAGGGCACGGGCGTAGCGTGGGCAGGTGGGGGCGGTCCGCCCCAGGCAGCACGTGTGGGGCGGCGTGGCAGCAGCAATTCCTCCTCCCATGGAGTCACAGTGCAGTGGCCCGGGACCCTCCGGAGCTGAGCGGCGGGTCGGTGAGTCCACTGTGCAGGAGAGGGGGACCCGGCCTGAGCAGGCGGCGCAATACTTACCTCTCCCCGTGCCTCCGTAGCTCCGGGCTCCAGGGGGCGCCTGCAGGGCGCCCGCGCTTCCTGTCACAGCAGCGCCGCTGGATGACGTCATCATTCAGCGTCCGGCTGTGGCAGAGAGCGCGGGCGCCGGACAGGTGAGATGTGAGGTGTATGTGTCTGTGTGTATCAGTGTGTGTGTGTGTGTCTGCCTGCGTGTGTGTATGTGAGAGAGTGCTGCGGTGCTGTCTGTGTGTGGTGCTGTATGTGTGATGGTGATGGGGGGAGGCAGTGATAGTGGTGAGGAGACAACGATGATGATGGGGAGCCAATGATGATGGGCAGGCAAAGATGATGATGGGGAGACGATGATGATGGGCAGGCAATGATGATGATGATGATGGGGAGGCGATGATGATGGGGAGCCAATGATGATGGGCAGGTAATGATGATGATGATGCGGAGCCAATGATGATGGGGAGCCAATGATGATGGGCAGGCAATGATGATGATGATGATGGGGAGGCGATGATGATGGGGAGCCAATGATGATGGGCAGGTAATGATGATGATGATGCGGAGCCATTGATGATGGGGAGCCAATGATGATGGGCAGGCAATGATGATGATGATGGGGAGCCAATGATGATGGGAAGGCAATGATGATGATGGGGAGCCAATGATGATGGGAAGGCAATGATGATGATGGGGAGGGGATGATGATGGGGAGCCAATGATGATGGGCAGGCAATGATGATGATGGGGAGCCAATGATGATGGGCAGACAATGATGATGATGATGGGGAGGCAATGATAATGATGATGGGGAGACAATGATGATGGGGAGGCGATGATGATGATGGGGAGGCAATGATGATGATAATGGGGAGTCTTTCCACAGTACCCTTTCTTGAGCCGTAATAGTGCAGAACGCAGCACAGTGCAGAGGAGAGCTCCATATTTTGTATGGAGCATTATATGGGGACCAGTATTCTTTATGGAGCATTATATTTGGCCCATAATACTGTATGGAGGACTATGTGGTGCCCATAATATTGTATGGAGGACTGTAATTATTTTTTGGTTTGGGGTCACCGCAACATGAGGAACTGTATTGCGGGGTCACGGCATTAGAAAGGTTGAGAACCACTGATATAATATAATGCACAGCCCATAGTCATCCTTGTAGTAGTGTGGTCCACGTCAGCTGCTGGCCTCTGATTGCTGGCAGCGTGTATTGCCACGAATGAACTCAATGAGTCTGTGAGCTGAAATACACTTCAACTGCTGTTGAAGTATTTGCTGAGGTCGGAGGGCCCCTCATCCGGCGGTCCGGGTCCCAACGGCGACAGCCAGAAGAGGGGCCCTATAGTTAAGCCCTTTAGCATAACTCATGGTCGTATGGGGTGTGACTGCAACTTAGCCTTTTAAATGAAAGCGGCCCTTCGATTCCAGTTTCTTTTTCAGATAAATGTATCTCCTGCCACAGGCTCCCTGTTATCCAATAGCTATACAAGCCACTGGCCTATCAGTCATCGGCATCTGATGTTGGTGTATTCGTCATCGGTAATGCATTACATCACATCAACGCACCTGTTATGGAGGAGAATGAGTACGCTCATCATCGGGGGAGCAGGGACAGATAAGAGGAATTTTTTTACTGTGTATGTAAAGAGCTCTAGGATGAGGGACATTATTAGTATATTGGGGCCAAGATGGGGGATATTTTTACAGGGCGGGGTCAGGACAGAGGACTAGATGGGGACATTATTTCAGGATAGGAGACATGAAGTATGGTGAATATTATTAGAGAATGGGAGCCAGAACAAAGGACATTATTACACGATGGGGGGAGAAGAAGAGGGATTTTAGGGATTTTATTACAAGATAGGAGCCATAATGAAGGAAATTATTACAAGATAGGTACCAGGATGAGTGACATTATTGCAGTATAGGAACCAAGGTAAGTGACATTATTGCAAGATGGGAGCCAGGATAGGGAACATTATTACAGAATAGAGGCCGGGATGGAGAATATTACTACAGTATAGAGGCCAAAGACAGAGGATACTGCATGATGGGGGACATTGTAACAGGATGTAAGCAAGAACAAAGAACATTATTACAGGAAGAGGCCAGGATGGAGGATATTATTGCAGGATAGTAGACATTATTACAGGAAGGGACCAGAATGGGGACCAGGATAGAGGACATTATTATAGGATGGAGGCCGGGATGGGGGAAATTATTATAGAATTGGGGGCAGGATACAGAACATACACTATTAGTTTATGGGGACAATGTGTGACATAATTACTCTAGGGGCCTATTGGAGGACTTCATTAATGTCTAGAGCCAGTTGGGAACATTTTTATAGTATGGGCAAATTGTGGGACATTATTAATATATGGCAGTGACAATTGGGGGACAATATTAATATAGAAAGGAGGTATTTTTACTATGTAGGGCACCAGGGCGTTATGCCACTTTTTCTTCATCTGGCACAATATATTGTAAGAATGGGTGAAAAAGTGGTGAGAGTGCTGTATAAGTGATCAGTGATAGATGTACTGTATGTGTTTTTCTTTCTGCAGAGACTAAAGGGGCCTTTACACATAGCGAGATCGCTAGCGATATCGCTAAAGTGTCACCGATATTGTGACGCAACAGCGATCTCGCTAGCGATCTCGCTTCGTGTGAAATGTAGTGGCGACCGGCCCCTCGCTGGTTATCGCTGATCGTGCTCGAATGTGCTGGTCCATTTTTCCATCGTTGGCGTCCCGCTGGCCTGCACTAATCGCTGTGTTTGAAGCTTAAAAACGACGAGCGACCTCGTTAGCGACGCAGAGCTCAGCGACGCAGGCGTGACAAAGCTGTGTTACCGGTCACGCCCCCTCTGCCCCTATTGGTGAGTACAGCGCTCCCAATGTGTGAAAATTAGGTGACTTAAAAGACAACGTGAACAATGCTGGTATTGAAGTAAACCACAGCGCTCGCGAGATATAAACTGTAGCGCTAATACGTTCTCTTAAATGACGCCGCCGGCCAATGAGAGCGCAGCAGTGACCACCAATCAGTGCTGGGGGGCGTTGAAAGGGAAACGCTGAAGGACACCCACCGAGGTCGGAATCGGTAACAATAAAGTAGTGTGACAAGGACGCAACGACCGGCGAGGTCGTTATGTAAATCGCTGATCTGTCTTGCTTCGCTGAGGAGAGCGGACTGTTTGAAAGCTAATTAGCGATCATGTAACGATGCACCAGCGATCTTTGCCTGGTCGGATCGTTATCGTGATCGCTGGTGTGTCGCTATGTGTAAAGGCCCCTTTAGCCTTGGCTAGAAGAAGTCATATCTGTCTGTACTGTCTAGCGTATGAAGAAGAAAATCAAAAATTAATTACTTCAATTAGAGGCTTTAACAGTAAGTCAATGGATCCATTTGTTATAAATACACTTTTATGATCTACATAGCTACTATGTATAACTGTTTCTGGTGGTAATATTTAAAGTGAAGCTGTCAGCAGGATTTTGCCCAGCAAACTACAGACACTGAAAGGTTGGCGCCATTATACTGATGAAAATGATACCTTGGTTGATGAAATCCGTCTTCTGGTTGTTGTTTAATCTGTATTTGAAATTTTCAGTTAATGAGATTCTCGTGCTTCAGGGCTGCCTGTGGGCAGGGCTGTAGGTGGGGCTTTATGTGGTGCTCTGCTTACATTTGCATCTTTATAGGCTTATGACAGGTCACTGATCCCTCAGTGACATGCCCTCTATTTCACATACGACATATATTGTGTGAAAGAAAAAATAACATTCATCAAAATGGCGTCAGTGGCTGCGCAGTGGTATGATACAATGGCAAATTTGCAAATATGATTTAGTCATATAGTATTGTGGGGAGAAAAAATATATCTTCATCAAAATGGCGGTGGCACCTGCGCAGTAGCATCTATTGCGTTCCAATAAATTCTACTGCACAGGCGCTGCCGCTGCCGTCATTTTGCTCCTGGTCAGTAGCATCTGATACTGTGTAGATGCTGCCATTTTGATGAAGATATATATTTTTTTCCCCACAATACTACATTGCTAAATACATTTATCCATATTAGCCATTGTTTCATGCTACAGCACAGGTGGCATTTAAACGAATATTAATTTTTTCCACACAATATGATATGCAAAAAGTAAAATAGGGGGCAGGTCACTGAGGGATTAGTGACCAGTCATAAGCCCATAAAGATGCAAATGTAAGCAAAGCACCACACCACATAAAGCCATGCCCACAAGCCGCCCTGAAGCACGAGAATCTCATTAACTGAAAACTACAAATAGAAATTAAACAACAACACAAGACGGATTTCATGAACCAAGGCATCATTTAATCGGTATAACGGTGCCGGTCTGATACTGTCTGTAGTTTACTGAGCAAAATCCTGATGTCAAGGTCACTTTAACCCCTTAACCCCGAAGGTATTTTCGTTTTTGCATTTTCTTTTCTCGCTCTCCTTCTTCCAGAGCCATAACTTTTATATTTCCATCAATATGGCCATGTGAGGGCTTGTTTTTTGTGGGACGAGTTGTACTTTTGAACGACACTATTGGTTTTACCATGTTTTGTACTTGAAAACGGGAAAAAATTCCAAGTGTGGTGAAACTGCAAAAAAAGTGCAATCCCACACAATATGATTTTCCAGGTCATTACAAGTTCATAGACACCAAACATGTCTAGGTTCTTTTTTATCTAACTGGTGAAAAAAAATTCCAAACTTTGATAAAAAAAAAAATTGTGCCATTTTCTGATACCTGTAGCGTCTCCATTTTTTATGATCTCAGGCTGGTTGAGAGCTTTTTTTGCAAGCCGAGATGACGCTTCTAATGATACCATGTTGGTGCAGATACGATCTTTGGATCACCCATTATTGCATTTTAATGCAATATCGCTGTGACAAAAAAAAACGTAATTCTGGCGTTTTGCCTTTTTTTCACGCTACGCTATTTAGCGATCAGGTTAATCCTTTTTTATTTACAGATTGGGCGATTCTGAATGCAGCGATACTAAATATGTGTACGTTTGATTTTTTTTATTGTTTTGTTTTGAATGGGGCAAAAGAGTGGTGATTTGAAATCTTATTTTTTTATTTTATATTTGTAAAAACTTTTTTTACTTTTGGCATGCTTCAATAGTCTCCATGGGAGACTAGAAGCTGCCATAACTCGATCGGCTCTATCTCTTACAGGCAATGATCAGTTCACCTCGAAAGTTTACATGCCTCTGCAGAATTTTTGTTCTCTTGGCCTTTTTTCAGAGAATATGAATGATAACACGAAAACATTTTATTCACTCATGGTTAGTAGTTGGGTGAAACCATTTATTGTCAAACTACTGTGTTTTCTCTTTTTAAATCATAATGACAACCCGAAACATTCAAATAACCCTGATTAAAATATTACCTACAAATGAACTGAAGCATATGCCAAGTAAAAATTCAAAAGTTTTATTTAACAAATATTAACACACAACTATTAAAAAGTGTGTAGGGAAAGATGTGGACTCACCGCCGGAGCCCACATCTACACTGTGTTCCAAATTATTATGCAAATAATATTTCTCAGATTTTCCCAAATTACCTATATGAATTGCAGTCATTGTAATTTTCCAGTCAAATAACTATTAGAGTACAATTGAAAGGTTTTTGTACAAACTGCCTATGATAACAGTATATTTTTTAAAAAATAAAACACTCAAACTGCACTCAAAATGCATGTTCCAAATTATTATGCACAGCAGAGTTTTTAACCTTTTCATTTTAATAAAGAACAAAAAATGGTCATTTTTGAAATTATAAGCATTATCAGGTTCTTACAAACTGAAATCAAACAGTTTTCAACTCAAAACTTTATTCTAGGTGATGATACATTTGCACATAGGACCCATTGTTCAAAAGGAGCTTCTGAACTCTCTCGTCCATTGAATTTGTCAAGTTTTGGATGCTTTCTGCTTCAATTGTTTTGCATGAGGACAGAATACCCTCACAGAGCTGTTGCTTAGATGTGAACTGCTTCCCGCCATCATAGACACTCCTTTTGATGATGCTCCAGAGGTTCTCAATGGGGTTGAGGTCAGGGGATCATGGAGGCCACACCTTAAGTTTGTCCCCTTTTATGCCCATAGCAGCCAGAGATGCAGATGTGTTATGTGCAGCATGACATGGTGCATTATCATGCATGAAAATGATCTTGCTGCGGAATGCACGGTTCTTCTTCTTGAACCATAGCAGGAATTGCTGTTTGAGAAACTCAACATACACTATGGAGTTCATCTTTACCCCTTCAGGGATCCTAAAGGGGCCGATAACTCTCTCCCCATGATTCCAGCCCAAAACATTACTCCACCTCCTCCTTGTTGGCACCGTAGCCGTGTTTGCATGGGGTGTCCATCAACTAGCCATCCTCCACTCCATCTATCTGTACCATTGAGCGTTGCATGGCACTCATCGGTGAACAAAACAGTTTTGAAGTCAGTCTTCATGTATTGTTTGGCCCACTGGAGCCGTTTCTGCTTGTGTGAAGTGGATAGAGGAGGTCGACAGGATGGCTTACGCACAGCTGCAAACCTCTGAAGGGCCCTGCATCTTGTTGTTCGCCGGACGTTAGAGGCACCAGCAGCTTCAAAAACTTGTCTGCTGCTATGACAAGGCTTTTTTGCCGCTGCTCTTTTAACCTGACGTAATTGCCTGTAGGAAAGAGTCCTCAAATTTCCCTTATCAGCACGCACATGTGTGTATTGTGAATCAGCTACATACTTCTTGATTGTGCGATGATCATGATGAAGTGTCTTGGCAATGTTGATTGCAGTCATGCCTTGACCTAAACACTCCACAATTTGTTGCTTCTCAGCAGCCGACATCCTTTTCTTTCCCATTTTGGCAGAAAATGTAGGCTGCTAAATAATGTGGGACAGCCTTCTTAAGTAGTCTTGCCTTTCATTGGACACACCTGCCAAACTAATTAGCACAGGTGTCTGCAATTGCTTACAGTGATATAAAAAGCCCTGACACACATCACCATCAATGAGTTTAACTGACAAACAAAAATTCTTACCTTATCACTCCTAAACAATTTTTGCATAATAATTTGGAACACAGTGTATTAAGCCTGATGTCAGAAAGAGGTTAATATTACTACCAGAAATAGTTATACACAGGAGCTATGTAGATCATAAAAGTGTGTTTATTACAAGTGAATCCATTGACTTACTGGTAAAGCCTCAAATTAAAGTCATTAATCTATCCAAGGGCCCCGTCTCACATAGCGAGATCGCTAGCGAGATCACTGCTGAGTCACAAGTTTTGTGACGCAACAGCGATCTCCCCAGCGATATCGCTGTGTGTGACACTTATCAGCGAACGGCTCCCCTGCCGGGTATTGCTGATCGTGCTCGAATGCCCTGGACATTTTTTTGATCATTGGTCTCCCGCTGGCCAGCACGCATCGCTGCGTGTGGCAGGCGGGAGACCAGCGATCAGCGAGCTGGATCTGGTAACCAAGGTAAATATCGGGTTTCTAAGTGCGCGCGGTGCTCAGAAACCCGATGTGTATGTTAGATACCAGCGCGCTGGTGCAGGGAGCTGGTAACCAAGGTAAACAGCGGTTTCTAAGCGCCACGTGTAACGAATGGAAGCGGAGGCAGAGGTGGTGAAGTTCACATTCGTATTTATTTTTTAATGTGGAACCTCGAGACCGCGGTCCGGGGGGCTCCGAAGGAGGCGTAACTAGTGAGCCCCGGGTACCCGTAGTAAGGCCCCTTGAACAGGACCAGAATGGAATACCCGGAGGACACAGGTGCTACCTCCAGTTAGACCCCGGACACGTGGCAGCTGTCCCAGAGGGACCAAAAGGGTAACAAGTATTTACAGAGTCCGTGGAAAGTTCTTGACAGAGAAGGGTAAGGTCCTGGTCCAGAACGGATGGTAGAAGGCTGGCTTCAGTGACCTTGTCACGGTCCACGGGTACGGATGGCTGATGGCGGAACGGGATGACACTTGCGCCAGTAATAGCCGAGATTGTCCAGATTAGCCAGATACGGGTTAACAATGATCTGAGGAGACAAACAGTATCAGCGAAGCACAGAGACTGCAGACGCAGCGCAGACAGAACAGGAACAGAACCGGATGTAGCAATGATAGAACACGTTGCTCCGGCACTCCCCTAATGGTGGAGTGACCAGATATAGTACTGAGTGCGCAGCCATTGGTTAATTAGCAATTTCAAAAGATGCACGCTGCCCCTTTAAGAGAGGCGGTGGGCGCGGCCTCGCGTCCTAAGCCGACTGTCTGGAGGCCTGCCAGCAGCGTGCCAGGAAGTGGAGGAGGACTCAGGACGCCGGAGAGCAGATGGGACAGGAGACCCCAGCCCACGCACAGACTGCCGCAGAGGGACAGCCCGAGGAACAGGTGAGTGAGCAGAACGGAGTGCAGAGGCAGCGCTGGGACCGGGTGTAACACCACGCGACGCTTAGAAACCCGATGTTTACCTTGGTTACCAGCTCCCTGCACTAGCGTGCTGGTAAGCGGGTAAATAAGCGACGTTACCGGCGTAGTCGCTGTCCTGATCGCTGCTGAGATCTGCCTGTTTGGCAGCTCACCAGCGATCATGTAGTGACACATCAGCGATCCTGACAAGTTCATATCTTTGTCGGGATTGCTGGTGAGTCACTATGTGTGATGGGGCCCTAAGGTTTATACAAGTAGCTTTCTGTCATCAGTAAAAAACTGACATGTTTCTTTCTTTTCAATTCACAAGGTCAGCTACATAGGCTGTTGATTCTTTTTCTCTTACTTAGTCCTTGCATGTTTAACTTACATACTAGAATATCTGGAGGTTTAGCAGTAATGTTTTTGAAAAGTTTAATGATATCATATATTCAATACAAAAAGTCGGTGTTTTTTCCTTACTTATAATATAAAATGAATACAAAGAAACAATTATATTGAGTAAATAAGATAGCATGGGAGGGGAATTGATTCAAAAATACAAATAAACTCCCCTACTATGTTTCACTGCATTAGAGGCATCATCAGGGGATAAAACACTACCATGAATGGCTATCCCCTGATGATGCCGTTAGGGCAGGGAACATGTTATTTTAATGTAGCCACAGTTTGTTAATCAAGAATACTATCGAGATTGCATTCCAGAGTGTCATCTGTATAAGGGTTTATTTCTTACAAAATTTCTTAAGTAGGGGCATATTACATGGGACTTACAAAAAAATATCCTTAAAAATTATAACTTCTATTGATATGTGTTTAAACCTCATTTCCAAAACTATTCATATGCACATGTGACATATATAAGACATATATAAGACATATTTTCAGTTGTTTCACACTTTTTTGTAAAGTGTAATGTATAATTCCACATGTGTTAATTCATAGTTTTGATGCCTTCAGTGTGATTCCACAATTTTCATAGTCATGAAAATACAGAAAAATCTTTGAATGAGAAGGTGTGTCCAAACTTTTGGTCTGTACTGTATATATACATACACATTTGAAACCAGAAGTTTAAATACACTATAAAAAAGACACATATGTATGTTTTTCTCAATATCTGACATGAAATCAGGGTAAACGTTTCCAGTTTTAGGTCAATTAGGATTAGGACCACAGAAAGTAAACATATACGGTATAGATGAATTGTTAATTACATACATATAAAGGGATATAAATAAAGCCGTATATAAATAAATAAATCTTTATAAAAATAAATGTAGAAAATGAATGTAAAAAAGGGGAAAGTGAGGTCATTGTAAAAAAAATGTGGTGGCGAGGCGCATGGATACATGTAATAAGTGTAAAAAATAGTGAAGAAGACTTTTGAAGAGGAATGAAACCACTGTATCAATACTGAAAAGGATGTAACCAAGTGCACACAGTACCAAGAAAGGAAAACCACAGTTGGAAGGTTGAAGTGAATAAAATTATTAAGATAAGTTGAGAAAAAAATGCAGTATATATACATATATAAATTCAAGGTGAAAGTGAATTTATGAAAGTGTAACAAACATAATGTGGAGTCAATAATAAATATTGGATATTAATATATATATATATAATTAGATATGTAATTTTATAGATATGAAGGTTAGACAATATACACAAGTGAACAGTTGTGACAAAGTAACAAAATATGGAATAGGAAGACCAGTTTTGTTACAATTGATAGAATGGGTGATTTTGTAATCAATAATACCAGCAGAGTTCTGAAAATTAGAGGCCATGTTTGGTCATGAGACATATCGGCCACATGCAGAACTGCCCCATTTTGGTCCAAAAATATATGATGACTTTTTGTCATTATTCAAATAGTGACTGTACAAATATGTCTCTGAGGTTCTTAGATCTCCTGAAGGACATAGATGGGTAGCTCGAGAGATGTTTGTTCAGAGTGGGGTCACACAATGAGACAGGACAGAGTTTTGATGGAATTCCTCGTACCTGATGATGCCGTGATTGTAAAAATTACATATGAAACGAATCTTGTCCATGTAATTTTTCTTTCAGAAGAGAAGATCTGACCGTTTGGTTTTTCGTGCTCGATTAATTTTGTTCTTTGTACATCGGCGACTACAACCGCGGTCCGCGAAGCGGTTGGCCAAATCCAATTCCTGTTGATCGTATCGCAGATCGTCTGAGCAAATCCTACGTGCCTGCAGTAATTGATCTGTCGGAATATTCTGAATAACCAAGTGCTGAGGAATATGCCGGTGCTATAGAAATAAAATTATTATTAAAAAGGCTTTGTATATAAATTCAATGGGAAAACAAAACAACAATAATGTGGAAATGTCTTATAACAGTTATATCAAGGTGCAGTAGAATGGTGACTTATTTGCTTTGCATGGACATTATTTCATGTCTGCCACAAATGTCCATTTGGTGAACGCAACATCTGTAAAACACGATAAACCAAGAAAAATTGCAATGTAAAACGTTTTGCTTTTTATTTGGACAGACTTGTGAGCTTTGTGTAACAGCATATTAAGTGTATACATTAGTAATTATTGCAGTCAGATGTTGGAGGGTTATGAAAAGAGGGCACAATATTACCAATGCTAAGCAATTTTTTGATGTCACCACAAATACTGCGTCTCAATACCTGAAGAGCTGCCAAAAAGTTTTAATATGAAAATATGTCAGGAACCCAAATGTGTCAACATTATTAAATGTAAATAAAGATTAAAAGAAGAAAAGATGCCGAGTATTAAATATGATATTTTAATGGAAAATGCATTATAAAATGAAATCTTGTTTTAATTATTTGTTTATTAACATAATAAATACCAGAAGGCATTTCATAGTGAATGGAATATGTTTTCATTTATTTTCAAAATCTTTATTTTGTAAAATAATGCAGTAACTTCTGTGGAAATATTTTATGCTCATTTGTAAGAGTACAAGCTGTTATCGCAACACATTTGTGTAACCCTTACCAACAGTTCCAAAATTTTGTATTAACCATGTTTCTTTGAAGCCAAAGAATTTAGGGCGGCTGCAGACGACCGTGTATTCTCACATCCGAGAGAATCGGCAGATTATGCAAATCGCACTCTGATCAACCTCTGACCGTAGTGTGATCCGATACTCTCGGATGAGTAACAGATGAAGAAAAAAATTGTCTCCATTTTCTCTACTCTGCTAGTCCATGAAAATCGGACTGCACTCAGATGTCATCTTACAGTATGATTTTTTACCACTGACTGATTGACTAGCATGGCTGAGTGCAATCCAAATATTGGATCCAACTCGGGCATACATATATTTTTCCCTCGAACAGCTGCAGTGTTTTATGTGTGAAGTGGGATTCGTTAACTTCAGTTTCACCAAGGCCAATGTTCATTTTTGGGTTTTAGCTCTTTTCATAAGCACGTAGCCTAGAATTGATGTAATTCATTACCTAGACTATATTTGCATTTTATGCAGCCTTATTTTGTATTCCACACTTCCAAATGTCATGAAAATGAAGACTTTTTTTTAGGATGACATTCTTGTCTTTAGATTCAGTCTTGTAGAATAGTGGTTATTTTTTATATGTTACTAAATAGATAAAGTTTTGATAAGGGGATAGCTTTTAAATACAATTTAGGACTTTCTTTTAGCCAGGAGATATATTTCACAATATTCTTCCAACTTGATTCATAAGTGCTTTACAGTTAGAGATCATGTCAGGCAACATTAAAAATGGGAAAAAACAAGTTAATTGGAAACATACATGACAACAGTAACACATGGCATTTGTTAAAATAGGTATAAAGAAGTGTCGTGTTACCTTGTGCTTCTCCGGAATGACTACACGAGCAATAAAAATGTAAGCAGCACTTAAATGTAGGGCTGCATATTTTATGATATGCTGAGTACAGATGAATTAGATCAGCAACATGAACATGAAGTTCAAGCAGACAAAAAATTAAATGAGGGGGACAAAAATAACAGACCTTGTGGTAGAATATGAATGACCTTAAAAGTGAGAATTTACAATTTTTATGTTATTCATTAGCTAACAGCTCATTGCATGGGGTCCACTATTAGGGCTCATGCAGACATCTGTGAAACTTGGTCCGAGCATGGACCGCAATGTACAGACTGTCCTCACACATGCCTATAAGTCTGTTCAGCTTGGGTCAGGAGACCTTTGGATAATTCGTACATTGTGATCCACGTTCAAATTAAGTTTCATGGATGTCTACATGAGCCATTACATGTAAACCTTTTCAGAAGCGTAGCCTTGTTTATTAAATAAAGTAGACAGTTTTTATTCAATCATGTCCAGTACTGTAGACAGATGAGTTGTAAAAGGGAAATATCAACAGGAAGCTTACTAGAACAAGAAATACTGTACCAAACCTATGATCAGTCAATTTGTCCAACCCAAACCCCAGAAAAAAACACTGCTGGTGAAACCTGTGTTGGGTTGCTCAAAATCAAATCACCCCATATAACGGAATATTTGAATTTACTTTTATCTCATGCTTTTTAGTGTAACTGTGTTTGATAAACTTTATTGGTGAGAGTCAGTTTTGCACTATGTGCTGTGAGCAACGTTTCCTGAAGCCGATTAGGAGATATGGGCATTGAAGAAAGGTGTGAAGCAAAGATGATCTTCTTGATACAGTGGGATTCCTCAATTCTTCTTATAGTGAGGAGGATTTGATCCAACTGACATGGAAACTGGTAGAATGCAATTAGTGGGTTACTATGTCTACATGATTCCTGTAGAATCCACTTTGCTTCAGTGGTCTTCCTTTGGATACTCTTAAGGCCCCCTACACATCAGATTTTGGGGATATTGGAGGAATATTGGATATGATTTTGGAGAGGAAAAAGACCAGGCATGTTGCATTTCAATTCCTAGTCCTTTTATTTTCAGATAAGATGCCATTAGAGGTGTCTTGCATCAGCTAAAGCTTGCCACACACATTAGATGGTTGTTGGCCGAGCAAGAGGTGTATCTAGGTTTTCTGGCACCAGAGGCAAGAATTCAGTTTGGCACCCTCATCAATCCCAAGCACATATGCGATTTGCACACTTTGTCACGTGACGACGAGCTGCTCTTCCTAATTATCTCAATGTTCAGTGAAAATGCAAATCTTTATTCTTTACATAGTGGAATGTGGTGAGAACAATAACATATAAAAATGATCAATGTAGATCAAAATTAATATCCCATGGAGGCCTGGATTTGGAATGCTACTCAAAATCAAAGTCGAAAATTAAATTACAGGCTAATTCAACTTCAGTGGAAATGCCTCTTTACAAGGAAAAGATACTCAGTAGTGTGTGAGGCCGCCACGTGCCTGTATGACTTCCCTACAACACCTGGCCATGATCCTGATGAGGTGGCAGATGTTCTCTTGACGGATATTTTTCCAGACCTGGATTAAAGCATTAGTCAACTTCTGGACAGTTTGTGGTGCAACGTGTCATTGATGGATGGAACGAGACATGATGTCCCAGTTGTGCTCAATTAGATTCAGGTCTAGAAAAAACAAGCTAGCACATAACATTAATGGCTTCATCATGCAAAAACTGCTGACACACTTCAGCCATATGAGGCCTAACATTGTGATGCATCAGAAAGAAACACAGGGCCAGTGCACCTGCAAATGTTCTCACAATGGGTCTGAGGATCTCATCCTGGTACCTAATGGCAGGCAGATATCTCTGGCTATCACATGGAGGGCTGTGGAGCCCTCCAAAGAAATGCTTCCTAACACCATTACTGACCCACTGCCAAACCGGTCATGCTGGAGGATGTTGCAGGCAGCAGGACATTTTCCATGGCTTCTCCAGACTCTGTCATGTCTGTCATATGTGTGGCCTGCTGGAGGTCATTTTCCAGGGCTTTGGCACTGCTCCTCCTGTTCTTCCTTGCACAAAAGAGGAGGTAGGGGAATGCTGCTGGGTTGTTACCCTGTTATGGCCCCCTCCACATCTCCTGGTGTACTGGCCTGCCTCCTGGTATCAGCTCCATGCTCTGGACACTGCCTTACTGTGCCTTTACCCTTTTTGCCACAGCTCATATTGATGTGTCATCCTCGATGAGCTGCACTACCTGAGCAACTTCTGCCTCATCCTACTGTACCTCTAGGGGTGAGAGCAATGACAAAATGCAAAAGTGACCAAAACAACAGACAAAAAGAATGAGAACAGAGAAATGGTCTGTGGTCACCACCTCCTTTATAGGGATGTCTTTCTAATTGCCTAGCATTTCTATGGGTTGTCTATTCCATTTTTACAACAAAAGGAGAAATTTATTCACAATCAATGTTGCTTCATAATTGTACAGATTGATTTCACAGAAGTGTGAATGACTTACACAATGAGTTACATTGTGTGTTGTTTAAGTGCTCGTTTTATTTTTTTTTTGAGCAGTGTAAAATGCTACTGAATAAAAATATCTGCCCTCAGCTGAGCCCCTGAATAAATAATTGTCTCTCACTATATTTCCTGCCAAAATATGACCCCCACACTGTCCCTGTTATGGCACATGCCCTCCACACTGCACTCTTTCAATACTGGACCTCCTCTTCACACTTTCCTCTCCACACTATGTTCCCCCTATACTGCCCGGTCTCTATACTATGCGCTCTCATCACACCCACCATCTTTGGCTTATTATCCCTTCCTGGCCTTGATCTTACACTGTTCCCATAATGCTACCCCCACACTACTCAGTCTTTATTCTGTGCCCACTCACACTTTTCTCCCCATATATGGTCTCCTCTCACTATTCCCCTCAATAGTCTTCTCACACATTTACCCTGTCACTCTCCATATTATCTCCTCAGACATCCCCCCGACTCTCCATTCTATGTCCGCACCCATCTCATCACCCTCGTGCTCCATACTGTGTCCGCTTACATTTTCCCATTGCTTCTCATACTGTGTCTGCACCATCCCACCCATAGTGTTTCCTCATACATGCCCCACATTTCCCCCTTGCTCCTCATATTGTGTCTTCAAATTTCTCCCGCTCCCTATGTTGTGTCTGCACCTGTCCCTTCATTGTTCCCCAAACTTGTGTCCTCAAATCATCCCATTATACTAAATCTCCCCCACCACACACAGTAAATGTCCCCCACCATAGTAAATCTCCCCACCACATACAGCAAATCTCCCCCAGCTCCGTTACACTAAATCTCTCCCACACAGTAAGTACCCCACACAGAGTAAATACCCTCACATGGTAAACACCCCCACACACAGTAAATCTCACTCCACACACAGTAAATATCCCCACACATAGTAAATCCCCTACAAACTGTAAATACCCTCACAAACAGTAAATACCCCCACACACAGTAAATCTCCCCAAGTCCCATTACACTAAATATTTCAAACACAGTAACTCTCCCACACTCAATAAATACCCCCACAAACAGTAAATACTCCCACCCACAGTAAATCTCCCCCAGCCCATTACACTAAATCTATCACATACAGTGAATCTCCCCACAAATCTCCTCCAAAACAGTAAATACCCCCAGAACCAGTAAATAATCCCACATGCCGAAAATCTCCCTCAGCCCTGTTACACTGAATCTCCCCCACAAAGTAAGTACCCCATATATGGTGAATCTTTCCCAGCCCCATTACACTAAATCTCCCCCACACACAGTAAATACCCCACACACAGTAAATACATCTACAGTCATGGCCAAAAGTTTTGAGAATGACACAAATATTATATTTTCACATGATCTGCTGCCCTCTGGTTTTTATGTGTGCTTGACAGATGTTTTTATCACAGACAGAAATATAATAATTGCAAACATATGAGTAACAAAAGCTTATATTGACAGTTAGAATGAGTTAATGCAGCAAGTCAATATTTGCAGTGTTGACCCTTCTTATTCAGGACCTCTCCCTGGCATGCTCTCAATCAACTTCTGGACCAAATCCTGACTGATAGCAGTCCATTCTTGCACAATCAATGCTTTCATTTTGTCAGAATTTTTAGGTTTTTGTTTGTCCACCCGTCCTTGATGATTGACCACAAGTTCTCAATGGGATTAAGATCTGGGGAGTTTCCAGGCCATGGACCCAAAATCTCTATGTTTTGTTCCCTGAGCCATTTAGTTATCACCTTTGCTTTATGGCAAGGTGCTCCATCATGCTGGAAAAGGTATTGTTGATCGCCAAACTGCTCTTGGAGGGTTGGGAGAAGTTGCTCTTGGAGGACATTCTGGTACCATTCTTTATTCATGGCTGTGTTTTTAGGCAAGACTGTGAGAGAGCCGATTCCCTTGGCTGAGAAGCAACCCCACACATGAATGGTTTCAGGATGCTTAACAGTTGGCATGAGACAAGACTGGTGGTAGCGCTCACCTTGTCTTCTCCGAATGAGGCGTTTTCCTGATGTCCCAAACAATCGAAAAGGGGATTCATCAGAGAAAATAACTTTACCCCAGTCCTCAGCAGTCCACTGCCTGTACCTTTTGCAGAATATCAGTCTGTCCATGATGTTTTTTCTGGAGAGAAGTGGCTTCTTTGCTGATCTCCTTGAGACCAGGCCTTGCTCCAAGAGTCTCTGCCTCACAGTGCATGCAGATGCACTCACACCTGCCTGCTGCCATTCCTGAGCAAGCTCTGCACTGCTGGTAGCCCGATCCCGCAGCTGAAACACTTTTAAGAGACGGTCCTGGCGCTTGCTGGTCTTTCTTGGGGGCCCTGGAGCCTTTTTGGCAACAATGGAACCTCTCTCCTTGAAGTTCTTGATGATGCAATAGATTGTTGACTGAGGTGCAATCTTTCTAGCTGCGATACTCTTCCCTGTTAGGCCATTTTTGTGCATTGCAATGATGACTGCACGTGTTTCTTTAGAGATAACCATGGTTAACAGAAGAGAAACAATGATGCCAAGCACCAGCCTCCTTTTAAAGTGTCCAGTGGTGTCATTTTTACTTAATCATGACAGATTGATCTCCAGCCATGTCCTCATCAACACCCACACCTGTGTTAATGGAGCAATCACTGAAAAGAGGTTAGCTGGTCCTTTTAAGGCAGGGCTGCAATGATGTTGAAATGTGTTTTGGGGGATAAAGTTCATTTTCTAGCCAAATATTGACTTTGCAAGTAATTGCTGTTAAGCTGATCACTCTTTATAACATTCTGGAGTATATGCAAATTGCCATTAGAAAAAGTGAAGCAGTAGACTTTGTAAAAATTAATATTTGTGTCATTCTCATAACTTTTGTCCATGACTGTACACACAGTAAATCTCCCCCAACCTTGTCACACTAAATTTCCCCCACACACAGTAAATACTCCCATACAATCCACAATTCAGTTTTATACCCCCACACTAAATCACCCTTCCCATCCCACTACATTTAGTGTTCGGTGTCTTTAGCTCCAGTGGTGTGGAGCACTAACCACCAATGTGCGCCTCTGGGTGCCAGCGAGTGATGTCAGCAGCATGATCACATGACCTGAACATTCTCCTGATGTCGCTCTGACGTCGCTTTGACATCGCTCTGACATGGTGGTCAGAGCTTAAATTGTACTCGCGTCTGAAAGACACAAGTACAATGGATCACTGGGAGCCAGAGCGCTGGCTCAGAGAACTGCCAACTTCCAGTCCAGAGGTCATCAAAATGCAACAGTTTGTGAAGACACTTCGGACTGCTGCATTAGGCAGCCCAACTGCTCCCCTCTGCCGGCTGCGCAAGGGGCACATACCCCGGCTGCCCCTTATACGCATATGGGCCGAGCAATGCTTTGGCTGATCATTAATTTGACCGCCATCTCAGCTGACTATCCCATACACAAGAGCAATTGTTCTGCAGAGTGCTCTTGTGCTTATCTACAGGAGAACTATGAGACCAGTAATCCAAGTTTTTAGTGGGTATAGGGGAGTAGAGGCCCCCATACACATTAGACTAGATTAAAACTATGAGATTGATAGTCCAAAAATGGACATGCCAATCGACATCTCTCCCAGTTGGTCAGTGCTCCCATTCACAGACTGTTAGCCAAACCTGACGATATTGATGGGTTTGCCTTACAGTCTAACGTGTATGGGAGCACCAACTAACTGATTGTGGGGGGAGAGAGGTCGATCACCATGTCCATTTTTGGACTACCAATCTCATAGTTTTAATCTAGTCTAATGTGTATGGGGGCCTCTACTCCCCTACACCCACTAAAAACACATGCATACTTGGTCAAACCAAACATGCATGCATATTATATGTTGAAGCAGGAAGAACAGGTGATTGAAAAATCATAATTTGCTTGACAGCTATTTTAACATTTAAAAATTGAACCGATTATATATGATTATATATGAGTGTAAACGTAAATGCACAACTGTGAGATGACGTTTCAGTCATTACAAAAAATACTGTATAGTTTCCATTAATGAGCATATTAATTTAGCCAATTTATGTTAGTTAACCACAGCCTGCAAAAGACGACTAGTTAGGAAACATGAATAAGATAAAGACTTATCACCAGCACTGATAGATTGTTGGACCCTTCTGATAAAGCCTAATTCTAAAGGTTGACCTTTGACACCTATCTAACAAAATGTAGTTCTTCATCCAATTGCAGTCATCACCTAAATGATATTGGTACTCTGATGGCTCTGTCTATAAATAGAATGTCAATGGCAAGCTCATCATGGCAGAGACACAAATTATACATGTGCAAAAAATATGCACTGGCCAATCCATAACAGTGATTTAGTCAGTTTTCTGGCATGAAAAAAGTATGAAAAGTAGCTAAATCTTTACTCAACATAATGTTGTGTAAAAATTTTGCGCCTTTTGGTGTTTTTATGCCAGTTCTAGACAACTCAGCTAAAGAGGGCAGGACATGGGTGGTAAAGGGTGTAGCTACACTAACACATGTTTAATTCATGGGCAATTGGGAAAATCTTATTTCAAGATTTCTGGTGATGCTCACAGAGCCACTTGTAAGATGCTTCTGATTTATTAAGTTGCGCTTGACTCTTAAAGAATTAGGCACTTCCTCACCACGACCCTTCTTTGAGACTGGCATGTACAACACAAGTCCTAATGAATTGGGGCCATAGTATGTGTCAAATAAAGTTTTTATGCTGATCAGGAGCAAGGTCTAGCCAATAAATTAGAATTTTTACACACATTTATGATTGTAAAATACAGAAGCAACTGGACTAATAAAGTCTTGGTGAAAAGGAGGATTTGCTCTTGTAAAATAAGAGCATTTTGAGGATGGGCAGCATGCAGCTTTTTCTACAACATCAACACTACAAGCAGATTGCTATCAAAAACTTTACAACATCTGGGGGGAGATGACAGACAGACCCGATGTCTCCTCCAATTTTATGATATGTGGTAAAATGCCGTGTATAATTCACAGAGACTATCTAAGCTATGGTAATTATTTTTATTTTTCTTTGGAAAACTCAATAACTTTCCATGTAACAGAAGCCACCAGTGGCAAAGAGCATTCCAAGGAGGTGTAAATTCCTCTACAAAAAGAATAAAACTGTATTTACCAAAACAGCACTCAAAGTCCAGGAAAGAATACAACTTTGGAGTCATTCTTCTTCTGTAAAGCTTACAAAAAAACAGAACATTGTAAAAAATGAAGGCAATAAAAAAAGTGTTACTACATGTAGATTATTTAGGTGGCGATATCATTGAAATAATTTTTTTGTAGCGCATTAGAGACTATTATTTGACAAAACATTTGATACTAACACTGATAAAGAAGTTTACTAATATTTTAAGGTAGGATTGTTTATTCAGCATAGGTTCCAAAAGCTTAACCCCTTTAATTGTGAAAAAATGGAAATTTGGCAAAAATGTTGCCAATTTTGCAATTTTCTGCTTTTTTCATTTTTATGCCCTTAAATCAGAGCGTTATACCACACAAAATAGTTAATAAGTAACATTTCCCACATGTCTAATTTACATCAGCACAATTATTGAAACATAATTTTTTTTTCTTAGGAAGTTATAAGGGTTAAAAGTTGATCAGCAATTTCTAATTTTTCCACCAAAATTAACAAAACCATTTTTTAGGGACCACATCAATTTTCAAGTGACTTTGTGTTAGGGTCTGCGGAACGCACCAAATATATGAGGTAGAGAGGTGTGTTCGCAGCCCGGGGTCCACCGTGCAGGCGGAACCTGCTGCTAGTAAAATGCGAAGTAGCGAACCTGTATCCGCGATCGCTAAAATAACGCCGTAGCGCGTTGTGGCAGTAAGTGCGAACTCTGTTAATACCCAGAGCCGCTAACGGAAATGCCACAGCGCTATATGGCGATAGGTGCGAACTCACTTAGCTTCAGTGAGCCGCAAAGTAAAACCGCTAGGGCGCTGTCTAGCGTCGAAAGCAAACCCTATTACGTCACAGGGCAGCTGAGGAAAAGTGCTGTGTCCTGTCAGGCTCTCAGGTACACAGTTAAGTGCTAAGCGTACATAACGCGTGATCATGTGCTAATGTCCTCGCTGGAGTCACCCGCAATCTATGGCGTCTGAACCCAGACCCTGAATACGGCAATCAAAACTCCTCACGGGTTACGCCGGTAATCTAGGGCATCTAGGACACCGACCCTGGCCAGCTACCATACCAAACTCCTCACCGATTAAGTCGGTATTCTAGTGGCTTATTTCAGCCGGGTCCCTAACCACACATACGCATGATCACACTGGCGCATAGCATACAATGGTTGATATTAGCGCATGGCGGCCCAGCCATGCTACCCTTTTATAGCAACAGCTACAGGACCTTCCAGGAACAAGGACCAATGAGAAGCTGTTACAAACACACGTAGCTACATGACCTTCCTGGCGGACCAATAGAAGCCGGCTGCAGCACCTGAACATGTGACCCCTGATCTCCAATGAGAGATCTCACTCTGGGCATGCTCAGATGGGAAAACCAGGACTTTGTCTCAAAGACGGCTGCTCCAGCACTGGCTATAATAGCAGATCCAGGAAAGGCAGCAGCAAGTCACTGCACAGTAGAGGAGTGGGCAAGACGCCTGGACCGACGTCTCTGCTGAGCAGGCTCCACTGCGGCCGGAGATGAATGGGAGACCGCAGCGGGACGAGTTCGAGACTCCCCTTGTGCAGCAGCGGGAACTCGAACACTAACATTACCCCCCTTCTCTGGGCCTCGCTGCGTTCAAAGGCAGCGATGATCTGTGGAGCGTGAACATGCTCGGCAGGCTCCCAGGACCTATCCTCAGGCCCATAACCCCTCCAATCCACCAAATAAAATTTTTTGCCTCATACCACCTTGCATCCAACAATGGCATTCACCTCGTAGTCGTCCGAAGACGAACCCGACGTCCCGGCAGATGACTCAGGCAACCGGGAGATGACCACGGGTTTTAGGAGGGATACATGGAAGGTGTCGGAGATACCAAGGCGAGGCGGAAGGGCCAAACGGTAAACCACAGGGTTCACCTGCTCGAGAACCTTGAAGGGACCCAAATAGTGGGGTGCCAATTTAGTGGATTCCACCCGTAGCCTGATGTTTCGGGCGGAGAGCCACACTAGGTCGCCAGGAGAAAATGTCGGAGCGGGACGCCGATGAGCATCGGCAGAAGACCTCATCCTTTCCTTGGAAGCCTGAATGGCATCCTGGGTGCGGTCCCATATGTCCCGTGCTTCCACAGCCCAGTCTGCCACCCTGGAGTCAGCGGAAGCAACGGGCATGGGCACCGGTACCCGCGGATGCTGGCCGTAATTTAAGAGGAAGGGGGTCTGTCCGGTGGAGTCAGCCACAGCATTGTTTAGCGCAAACTCCGCCCACGGAAGCAGAGATGCCCAGTCATCCTGCCTGGCAGAGACAAAATGTCGCAAGTAGGTGACCAAGGTCTGGTTGGCCCTCTCTACCAACCCATTCGTCTCGGGATGATATGCAGAGGAGAGGTTCAATTCAATGCAGAGTAGATGACACAACTCTCTCCAGAACCGAGACGCAAATTGGGGACCTCGATCGCTGTCAATCTTGTCTGGCATACCTGTAGACGGAAGATGTGTCTAATAAATAATGCTGCCAAGGCCCGTGCGGAAGGTAACCGTGGTAGCGGCACTAAGTGCACCATTTTGGAGAAGTGGTCGGTGATCACCCAAATGATAGTGCAACCCCGAGACTTGGGTAAGCCCACCACAAAGTCCATCCCGACCATCTCCCAGGGCTTGTCTGCCACCGGCAAAGGAAAAAGTAACCCAGCTGGCCGTTGTCGAGGGGACTTGTTCCTGGCGCAGGAGACACACGCCTGAACATACTCCCTGACGTCACGGACCATATGTGGCCACCAGTATGTCCTCGCCAATAGCTCAGTTGTCCTCTTTGCCCCAAAGTGTCCACCCACCCTGGATGAGTGTGCCCAAGAGAGTACCTCCGGTCGCAAATTAGTGGGCACAAAAGTCTTGCCCGGAGGCACAGACTCTAGCGAAACCGGGGCTACAGTTCTCAGGCTTTCTTCAGGGACAATAAGCCGAGGCTCCTCATCCTCCTCCTCTGATGACACTAAGGAGCGAGAGAGAGCGTCGGCCCGAACATTCTTCTCACCGGAGAGAAAATGGAGGGTGAAATGGAACCGAGAGAAGAATAGGGACCATCTGGCCTGGCGAGAATTTAGCCGCTGAGCCGTTTGCAAATATACCAAGTTCTTGTGGTCGGTGAAGACTTGGAAGGGAAAACGAGCTTCCTCCAGAAGATGTCTCTACTCTGAGAAGGCCAATTTCATAGCCAGCAACTCCCTGTCCCCGATGGAATAATTCCTCTCTGCTGGTGTAAAGGTCTTAGAAAAGAAGAAGCAGGGATGCTTCCGATCTTGAGCATCCTTTTAATATAGGACTGCTCCAGCACCAACAGAAGAGGCGTCCACCTCTAAAACAAATGTTTATCAACAACAGGGCGATGTAATATGGGAGCACTGGCAAAATGCGACTTGATGGAAGAGAACGCCTTGGAGACCTCCTCAGACCACAACTTGGGATTTGCTCCCTTCTTGGTGAGGGCTACCAAGGGAGCTACCAAAGTCGAGAAATGGGGAATGAACTGGCGATAATAATTAATGAACCCCATAAAGCGCTGCACCGCTTTAAGAGAATGGGGTTCTTGCCAGTCCATTACAGCCTGTAGTTTGGCAGGATCCATAGCCAATCCCTGGGCAGAGATGATATAGCCCAGAAAAGGTAAGGACTCCTGCTCAAACACACATTTCTCCAGTTTGGCATAGAGGGAGTTTGCCCGTAAGAGGTCGAAGACTTTGTTGACATCCCTCCGGTGAGAGTCTATATCTGGTGAAAAGATGAGAATATCATCCAGATAGACTACCACAGAGGTGGAGAGCATATCCCGGAAGATATCATTGACAAAGTCTTGGAAAACAGCGGGAGCATTACAGAGCCCGAAGGGCATCACCAGGTATTCGTAATGCCCATCCCTGGTATTAAAAGCTGTCTTCCACTCGTCCCCCTCACGGATGCGAATTAGGTTATAGGCACCACGTAGATCAAGCTTGGTAAATACTCTTGCTCCTCGGAGCCTATCAAAGAGCTCAGAGATTAGGGGCAACGGCTACTTATTCTTGACGGTGATGGCGTTAAGACCCCTGTAGTCAATGCATGGACGTAATTCTCCGTTCTTCTTTTGCACAAAGAAGAACCCTGCCCCTGCTGGTGACACCGACTTCCTAATGAACCCTCTTGCCAGATTCTCCTGAATGTACTGGGACATGGCCTCCGTCTCAGGGAGCGAGAGGGTGTATACTCTCCCCCGAGGAGGTTCTGCTCCAGGCAAGAGATCAATAGGACAGTCGTAGGGGCGATGAGGTGGAAGAGTCTCCGCTGCCTTCTTGGAGAAAACGTCTGCATATGCCCAATAACACTGAGGAAGAGAAGTGAGATCTACGGGTATCTCTGTGGTGGTGACCTGAACGCACTCCCTGATACACCTGCCTCTACATGAATCACCCCAACCCAGTATCCTCCCAGAGGACCACTCAATATGAGGAGAGTGGTAACGGAGCCAAGGTACTCCCAGCAACACCTCGTCTATTCCCTCGGGCAGGACAAGAAAAGAAATACTCTCCTGATGGGACGGGGACATAGATAAAGTGAGAGGGATCGTCTGGTGGGTGATTTGGGAGGGCAGAGTTGATCCATTCACTACTCGCACAGTCACCGGTTGGGCGAGCATCACCAGAGGTATAGTGTGGCGGAGAGCAAATGCAGAGGACATGAAATTCCCCTCGGCTCCGGAATCCACACAGAGCTCAGCGGAGAGCGTGGATGGACCTACTGTAATTGTCCCTTTAAAGGACAACTTGGTGGAAAATGCCGCAGTTTCTAGTGAACCTCCTCCCAAGGTCACTAGACGCGACCGTTTTCCTGACCGCTGTGGACATTTGTTGGCATAGTGTCCTAACTGCTGGCAGATGTTACAGACCACGGGTACTCGAGCGGCCCGGGACTTAGGTCCCGCTCGAGAAACCTCCATGGCCTCATGGGAGTCGGGCGCCTGGCTGGAAGATTCCAGAGGTCTGGCGAAGGTGGGAGCCAGCCGGAACCTCTGCCTACACTGGGACCGCTCCAACCTCCGCTCGTGAAAACGGAGGTCGATGCGGGTAGATATGGCGATAAGCTTCTCCAGTGTGGCGGGAATCTCCCTGGTAGCCAAAGCATCTTTAACATGATCAGCCAGTCCTCGCCAGTAGACTGGAATGAGTACTTTATCCGACCAGTCTAGCTCTGAGGCCAGAGTCCGAAACTGGACGGAAAACAGACTGACCAAAGACGAACCCCCTGTGCCAATGCCAGCAGTTGTAGCGCCGTATCGTGGGTGACCTGAGGTCCTAAAAAGACCTTTTTTAGAGCCTCCAGAAAACGAGGAGCACTCCGCACCACACGGTCGTCACGCTCCCACAGCGGGGTGGCCCACTCCAACGCTCTGCCTGACAGAAGCGAAATTATAAAGCCCACTTGTGCCCGATCCGTGGGGAAACGTGCAGCCAGAAGCTCGAGTTGTATAGAGCACTGACTCACGAATCCCCAACATTGCTTGCTGTCACCAGCAAACTTGTCTGGAAGCGGGAGGTGGGATATTGTGGGGGCAGAGGTGGCAGTGGACACACTGGCTGCAGCCACGCTAGCAGCCTGAACAGCGACTGCGGTAACATCCACAGCTGAGGTTGTGCACTCAAGAGCCGCCAACCTACCCTCCAACTGCTGGATGTCCCGTAGTAGACGCTGGTCATCCGTCATTTTACCAGCCAGACCCTGGCGCTAATATTATGTTAGGGTCTGCGGAACGCACCAAATATATGAGGTAGAGAGGTGCGTTCGCAGCCCGGGGTCCACCGTGCAGGCGGAACCTGCTGCTAGTAAAATGGCGAAAGTAGCGAACTCTGTTATCCCGCAGAGTCGCTAAAATAAACGCCGTAGCGCGTTGTGGCAGTAAGTGCGAACTCTGTTAATACCCAGAGCCGCTAACGGAAATGCCACAGCGCTATATGGCGATAGGTGCGAACTCACTTAGCTTCAGTGAGCCGCAAAGTAAAACGCTAGGGCGCTGTCTAGCGTCGAAAGCAAACCCTTTACGTCACAGGGCAGCTGAGGAAAAGTGCTGTGTCCTGTCAGGCTCTCAGGTACACAGTTAAGTGCTAAGCGTACATAACGCGTGATCATGTGCTAATGTCCTCGCGGGAGTCACCCACAATCTATGGTGTCTGAACGCCAGACCCTGAATACGGCAATCAAAACTCCTCACCAGTTACGCCGGTAATCTAGGGCATCTAGGACACCGACCCTGGCCAGCTACCATACCAAACTCCTCACCGATTAAGTCGGTATTCTAGTGGCTTATTTCAGCCGGGTCCCTAACCACACATACGCATGATCACACTGGCGCATAGCATACAATGGTTGATATTAGCGCATGGCGGCCCAGCCATGCTACCCTTTTATAGCAACAGCTACAGGACCTTCCAGGAACAAGGACCAATGAGAAGTTGTTACAAACACACGTAGCTACATGACCTTCCTGGCGGACCAATAGGAGCCGCTGCAGCACCTGAATATGTGACCCCTGATCTCCAATGAGAGATCTCACTCTGGGCATGCTCAGATGGGAAAACGCAGGACTTTGTCTCAAAGACGGCTGCTCCAGCACTGGCTATAATAGCAGATCCAGGAAAGGCAGCAGCAAGTCACTGCACAGTAGAGGAGTGGGCAAGACGCCTGGACCGACGTCTCTGCTGAGCAGGCTCCACTGTGGCCGGAGATGAATGGGAGACCGCAGCGGGACGGGTTCGAGACTCCCCTTGTGCAGCAGCGGGAACTCGAACCCTAACACTTTGAGGGATCTATTTAATATAACATACCCAAAAGTGACACCATTCAAAAAACTGCACCTCAAGGTGCTCCAAACCACGTTAGGAAAGTTTCTTAACACTTCAGATGCTTCACAGGCATTTTTGGAATGTGGAAGGAAAAAAATTAACATTTAACCTTTTGTCATAAAAATTTTACATTAGGCCCAAATGTTTTATTTTTGCAAGGATAACTGGAAAAAATTGACCCTAAAATTTATTGTGCAAGTTGTTTGAGCACATGGCAGGGCTCGGAAGGGAAAAAGCACCGTTTGACTTTTTGAATATAAAATTTTCTTGAATAATTAGTGGACGCCATGTCGCGTTTGGAGAGCCCCTGATGTGCCTAAAAAGTGGAAACCACCCACAAGTGACACCATTTTGGAAACTAGACCTGTCAGGGAACATATCAAGATGTGTGGTGAGCACCTCGAACCACCAGGTGAATTGCATAAGCTTGCCCCAATGTTTTTATTTTCACAAGAATAACAGGAGAAAATTGCCCCCAAAAATTTGTTGTGCAATTCCTCCTGATTACACAGATGCCCCATATGTGGGGGTAAACTACTGTTTAGGCTCACGACAGCGATCAGAAAACAAGTGACGTTTTTGAACACAGACTTTGATGGAATGATATGCCAGTATCATGTCTTGTTTTGAGAGCCCCTGATGTGCCTAAACAGTGGAAAACCCCCACAAATTACATCATTTTGGAAGCTACACCCTTCAAGGAATGTATCTACATGTGTTGTGAGAACCTTGAACCCCCAGCTGCTTCACAGAAGTTTATAACATAGAGCAGTAAAAATAAAAAAAATCACATTTTTCCCATAAAAATATTATATTAGCTTTAATGTTTTTATTTTACAATGATATTTCACAAACTAACTAACTTGTTAGTACCTTGTGACCCGAATGTCATCATGACGACATCGGGTCACCATGGCAACGATTGGGACCATGCGATGACGTTGTCGGGTCTCCAATCTAAAGAAACAGGGGCTTTCTTCCCCCTGCCTGCTCTCTAAATCGCAGCACTTAGGTGGTTAAAGTGCCATGAGTGGTGCTGGCACCACTCCTGACCCTGAGAGCCGGGTGTCAACTGTCAGAATCAGGGGGCTGTGCGTGGGCGATTGCAATGATGTATATATATTGCATTGGTTGGGAAGTCCTTCCTGATCATGACATATTTATACTGCATAAGTCTAGAAGCTCTTAAAGGTCACAATTATCATTTGCATTTTTTAAATAACCTTTCTTTTTTGTCTTGTGGTTTTGTTGTTTTTTTTTATGCCAAATTTTTTCGGTGAAAAATCAATGTTCTTTTTTCTTGTATTTTTTGCACCTTTTTTTTTTAGAGCAGAAGGTTGCTTAATTCTTTAATAGGTTGTCTTCAAATGTACAAAAATAAAATTAGACAGATTTTGTACTGCACTAGGGTACTGAAGTACAATTGCTCAAATATTTTGCAACATTTCAAAACAGGTTCAAATTATTAATTATGTTAAAAACATCCAGATAATGACAACAACGACAATAATGCCCCCCAAAAAACTAGAAGAAACCATGATAAGCCATCTTAAAGGAACAAATTAAATGATGAAAAAGGCGTAAATAAAAAAAACTCCTATTAAAACTGTTAGAATCATAGTGAATCAAAGGCACAAAGTCAATTATGAATTAGGGCCATAGTTTTCAAAATATGACAGTAGACTATTTTTTAGGGCCTTTGTCAATGGACATTAAGTTCAAATCTATTTTAACCTGGGATTTCTTTCTTCTATATTAAAACATAAGCAATAAAACTTATAGAGCATTCTAATTTTTTTTTTTAATTTGGGCTACTGAATATTTAGTAGGGCAGCCATACCTTCAAGTAACTTTTCAGAATGTGTCTGTTCTGTGTGTGTACATGATGAATAACACTACTTCTGGCTTTTACATAAACTGCACCATGCATTTTTTACCAGTTTTCTTCTGTTCATGATCTACTGGGATATGGGAGTATGAGATGAACTGCAATGATCGCTCACATACACAGTACAGCACATGGAGAGGAAATCTTACGCTTCCTTAACTTTTTAGTATACAGAGACAAACAACAGCAACATGGAGGACATTGTACAACAGAGCTAAGCTAGCTAGATGTGAATCATACTGATGTGGGAAGCCCTGGATGGGCTGAAATATTCAGTTGAAGCAGTGTGATATAATAAAGATATAAGGCTTCACCTTATATTAGTGCCAGAACTTCAGATCCTCAGTCTACTGAACCACCGCACGACCAGCTCTACCCTCTCCTAGTGTATTATCACCCATCCCTGTAGACTGTGAGTCCTTGCGGGCAGGGTCCTCTCTCCTTCTGTACTTGTGTGTGCCTTGTATTGCTTACGTTTATTGTACTTGTCTATATTTGCCCCTTTTCACATGTAAAGCGCCACGGAATAAATGGCGCTATAAAAATGTATAATAATAATAACTTCTCAGATTTTGCACTATTTACCCTCCTCATGCCCCATGACTACAGAGGAGTGCCGATCATTTTGGAATTCTAGATGTGAATCAATTCTAGGGTGAGGTAAATCGCTAGAGACAAAGCTCACCACTATCTTAGTATTTTTTCCTCTGCTTGTTTCTTCTCTCAGTTCCTCACTCCTTCTACCTTCATTTTTTATATGTTATAATGGGTTGTGTAACATGACATCATACTGTAGACAATTTTGTCTAAGTAAGACAGATTTGAGCTTTTTTTATAGAGTAGACTATTGCATCAGGAGTGTGGTGAAATGAACATCTGTGTATCCTTAGTGTTGCTAACACCACCAGGAGATCGGCAATATCGGGCGACCAATCACATCAGCTGCCAATGGTATTCAAATCTGGCGTCAATACGGCTTGCAGCTGATTCGTCGCCAGCCTTGGCGGGGGTTTCAAATCCCGCGCGGCACCGCTCATTGGCTGAGCTGCCGGCGGCTGAGCCAATGAGCGGCGCGGGATTCAAATCCCCACCAAAGACGCGGGCACTGCTCAGCCAATGGCTGGGGATTTGAATTGCGGGAGATCTGAATCTTTGGCGGGGGATTTGTATCCCGGCGCCACTCATTGGCTGAGCTGCCGCTGGCTGAGCCAAAAAGCGGTGCGGGATTCAAATCCCTAGCCAAAGCCGTGCGGCACCGCTCAGCCAATGAGCATGCCACGGCTATGGCGGGGGATTTGAATCCCACGTGGCACCGCTCATTGGCTCAGCCAGCAGGCGGCTCAGCCAATGAGCGGTGCCACGCGGCTTTAGCGGGGATTTGAATCCTGCACGGCACCGCTCATCGGCTCAGCCGGCGGGCGGCTCAGCCAATGAGCAGTGCACGCGCGGCTTTGGCAGGGGATTTGAATCCTGGCAGCCATATCTAAATACCCATAACATGGGTGTTCCAATATTGCTGTCGGCGTACTTCCGGTCACAGTGCATTATGGAAGCGACACAAGCGCCGCAAGTATGTGACAGAGTTTATTGGTAATTATATATTAAATGACAAGTTCAAAAGGCAAGGGCAGGAGGAAGAAGAGTCTGATAAAAAGGAACAAAGTTTCTTATATTCACCTGTAATATTGATTTATGCCAAGTTTGTTGAAAGTACAGATCTATTTTAAATAATATTCCAATTTTTAACTATCAGTGATTCTCAAGTGAAGCTCTTCAGAAAAGTTCAACTTAACTAGAAAAAAACAAATTGGACACTAAGCACTTGAAGTGTAATTGTAATTTCAGGAGAACTTGCAGCAGAATGTCTGTATTTGCTTCTAGATCTTTCCCCTTCCCTTTCCAAAGAACCATATGCGCAACAAATGCCATCTCTTATCTCAGTGATAGAAAAGTCTGTATTCACTGAAGACAGATTTTACCCACAAATTTAGTATATTGAGAATGAAAGATCAATCCAAGAGGAGAAAAGAAGCAGATATCATATATTTTGCAAACTTTATTATTTTCATGTGCATTATAGGAAGCCCACTGAAGCTTGTTTACTGTCTTTCTTTAATGTGCTTTAAGAGAAACTTCACCTGACAATGACCACAAATAATGAACACATATGATGAGAAGAGATGATTTAATCTTTTGAAAAATGAATTTGACAGGTTTGATATATATTTAATAAAAAAAATAGTTTGCATAGAATTATTTTGCTACAAAACCACAATACTGCAAAATAGCTATCGTGTGGGTGGGAGGCTGTCCAACATAACTGCACCCCAGGGTGTGGTTTAGGGTAGAAATAGCCAGCCTTCTGAGGCATTCCGTGTTTGGTAGGCTTGGAGAATGGAGATGTATGTTAAGTTTAGTTTTTTCTTAGGCCCGAAAGGTCTTGTTTATTTTTGCTAACTTTGCACTGGCTTTTGCAGCACTCTTAATAAATCAGTGAGAGATTTAAAGAGACAGCGTTTCCTGTGCCTACCTCCATGTGCAGCCGAGTGAGCCTATCTACCACAGTATATATTATTATTATTATTTATTTATATAGCGCAATTAATTCCATGGTGCTGTACATGAGAAGGGGTTACATACAAAGTTATAGATATTGTTTACAGTAAACAAATTTACAATGACAGACTGGTACAGAGGGGAGAGAGACCCTGTCCTTGCGGACTTACATTCTACGGGATAATGGGGAAGAAACAGAAGGTCGGGGTGCGGCAGCTCTGGTGGTGGTGGCGGCGAGGCGGCAGCTCGGGTGGTGGCGGCGAGGTGGAAGCTCGGGTGATGGCAGCGAGGCGGAATGGTTATTGCAGGCTGTAGGATTTCCTGAAGAGATGGGTTTTCAGGTTCCGTCTGAAGGATCCAAGGGTGGTGGATAATCGTACATGTTGAGGCGTGGAATTCCAGAGGATGGGGGATATTCGGGAGAAATCTTGGAGGCGGTTGTGTGAGGAACGAATAAGTGTGGAGGATAGTAGGAGGTCTTGGGAGGATCGAAGACTACGTGAAGGAAGATATTGGGAGATTAGTTCAGAGATATAGGGAGGGGACAGGTTGTGGACGGCTTTGTAGGTCAGTGTTAGTAGTTTGAACTGGATTCGTTGGGAAATTGGGAGCCAGTGGAGGGATTTGCAGAGGGGAGAAGCAGAGGAGTAGCGAGGGGAGAGGTGGATTAGTCGGGCAGCAGAGTTGAGGACAGACTGGAGTGGTGAAAGAGAGTTGACTGGGAGGCCACAGAGGAGGGTGTTGCAGTAATCGAGGCGCGAGATGATGAGGGCATGCACAAGAGTTATAGTAGATTGAGGGCTGAGGAAGGGACGGATTCTGGAAATGTTTTTAAGTTGGAGGCGACAGGAGGTGGCAAGAGTTTGGATGTGTGGTTTGAAGGACAGGGCAGAGTCGAGAGTTAAGGGAATGCCACACTAAACAGCGTCGCTAACGAGATCGCTAAAATACGTCACTATTTAGCGATCTCGTTAGTGACGCTGTTGTGTGTGGCATGTAGCAACAACGTGGCCCCTGCTGTGATCTCGCTGATCGTTCACTAGAGTTCTGGACCGTATTTTGATCGTTGGCGTCCCGCTGGTGAGCCTATATCGCTGTGTCTGGCACCTTTTGTGAACGATGTGCGCTGTTTTTTACATCGCAATGACCGCCAAAGTCGTTAAGGAGATCGCTAACCGCTTATGCGTCGTTAACGAGATCGCTAAGTGTGGCAGCTACTAGCGACATTAAAACGATCACAAAAACGATCGCATTAGTATGCGTCGTTATTGTGATCGTTAGCGGGAGCGTTTAGTGTGGCAGTACCTTTACTCCGAGGCAGCGGATTTCAGGTGCGGGAGAAAGCGTGATGCCATTTACCATAATAGATAGATCGGGTAGGGAAGATACGTGGGATGGAGGAAAGATGATGAGTTCAGTTTTGTCTACATTGAGTTTTAGGAAGCGAGAGGTGAAGAAGGAGGATATGGCTGATAGACACTCCGGGATTCTGGACAGCAGAGAGGTGACATCTGGGCCAGAGAGGTAGATCTGAGTGTAGTCCGCATACAGGTGGTACTGGAAGCCATGGGACTTTATGAGTTGTCCTAGGCCAAGGGTATAGATGGAAAAAAGTAGGGGCCCCAGGACAGAGCCTTGAGGGACTCCAACAGAGAGAGGGCAGGATGAGGAGGTAGTGTGGGAGTGGGAGACGCTGAATGTGCGGTCGGAAAGGTAAGTGGCGATCCAGGACAGGGCAAGGTCTTTGATGCCAAGGGAAGAAAGAATCTGTAGCAGTAGGCAGTGGTCGACTGTGTCAAAGGCAGAGGACAGGTCAGGAGGAGGAGGGATGGAGAACTGTCTGTTAGCTTTGGCTGTGAGTAAGTCATTAGTAATTTTGGTCAGGGCAGTTTCAGCGGAGTGGTGGGGTCGGAAGCCAGATTGGAGGCTGTCAAGGAGAGAGTTAGATGAGAGGTGGGAGGAAAGTTGAGCATGGACATGCTGCTCAAGGAGTTTGGAAGCAAACGGGAGCAATGATATTGGGCGATAGCTGGGCATAGCAGTTGAGTCAAGGTTTGTTTTTTGAGGATGGGTGTGATGGTGGCATGTTTGAAGGCAGAGGTAAAGGTACCAGAAGATAGCGATAGGTTGAAGAGATGGGTTAGGGTTGGGATGAGCGTGGTAGTAAGGTTGGTGAGCAGGTGGGAAGAGATGGAGTCAAGTGCACAGGTGGTAAGGTGTGATTTGAAAAGGAGATGAGTAAGCTCTCCTTCAGTGATGTTGGAGAGGGAGGTTAGTAGGGAAGGGCAGAGGTCTGGTATATGGAGTGGTTGGGGTGGTGGAACAGTAAAGGTTTGCCTTGTTTGGTCGATCTTAATTTTGAAGTAGGTGGCAAAGTCCTCGGCAGATATGAGGGGAGATGGAGGTGGCAGTGGTGGGCGGAGGAGAGAGTTGAATGTGCTGAACAGTTGTTTTGGGTTTTTAGGATAATGAAGATACACGGTTTGTGAAATAGGTCTGTTTAGCAGAGGTGAGGGCTATTTTGAAGGCAAGTGTAGCTTGTTTGAAAGTAGTGAAGTCGTCTGGTAGACGTGTTTTCTTCCAATGCCGCTCTGCGACCCTGGATGATTGCCAAAGTTTTTGATGAGATTGTTGTGCCAGGGTTGCCTATTGATTCTTTGCACTTTGCCGTGCATGAGAGGGGCGACTGAGTCTATGGCAGATGTGAGGGTTGTGTTATAGAAAGCGGTGGCGCTGTCTGTGTCGTGGAGTGAAGATATGGAGGACAGAGGTAGAAGAGAGTCTGAGAGTCTGTGAATGTCTAGGTGTGTGAGGTTTCTGCGAAGATGTGCCAGTGACTGGACATAGGGGGCAGGTGAAGAGGACAGGGATGAGAAGGTGAGAAGGTGGTGGTCTGATAGTGGAAGGGGAGAGATTGTGAGATTAGATAGGGAACAGAGGCGGGTGAAGATGAGGTCTAATGTATGTCCATCTGTGTGGGTGGCTGTGGAGGACCACTGATAAAGTCCAAAGGATGAAGTAAGTGACAGGAGTTTGGAGGCTGCTGGCTGGCGGATGTAAATAGGGATATTAAAGTCACCCATGATGATGGTGGGGATGTCAGCAGAGAGAAAGTGGAGAAGCCAGCTGGAGAATTGGTCAATGAAGGCAGTGGCTGAGCCCGGTGGTCGGTATATGACGGCCATTTGGAGATTAGAGGGAAAGTAGATACGGACCGAGTGGACCTCAAAGGAAGGGAGGATGAGGGAGGGTGGGGGTTGGATAGGGTTGAAGGAGCAGTATAAAAATGCCCATATCCCTGTCCAGGAATAATGATGACAGTGGTCAAACAAAAAAGGCAATGATATCAATCATCAATTTAGAGCATTCAAGACATCATGTTCTTTCACCAATGATGAATTGCAATAAACATTTCAATATCAAAAGGCAAAATAAAGGAACAGTCTCACCAATATTGTGATCTGTGAGATCCCACCAATGGTTTCTCCTGGCAATTCAGAAGAGGTCCTGGTCATTGCCCCTGTCAATCCCTGTTATGCAGACAGACTCTGGCACCCTAAGACTTCCATTCTTACTATGCCAGCCCACAGCTAACTCTTGAAGACTAGTCAGACTTGGACTGACCCTATATTGAAACGTTTATTACAATATATTATTGGTGAAAGAACCGGATGTCTTACATGCTCTAAATACGATGATTGATATCATGCCTTTTTTGTTTGACCACTGTCATAATTATTCGTGGACAGGGATACCAGAACTTTTATATGTACATTTTTTGTTTGTTATGTGTCTTTATACCCATTACGATTTTTGCCATTTTTAGCTAATTTAATAAAAGTTAAGTTTTGGCTCCGCATTTATTGCTGTACACTTCTTGGAAATAGCGGAATTGGCACTTTAGGGACTGTCTGATGGACGATTCCCTCCCTTTGCTTTTTTGTTTGTCTTTCATTATAACCTCACCTCTCCGACCACTATCTACTTCAATTTTTCACATTCGCATCCTTGTCCTCTTCACCTTCCCCCCAAATCCAGCAGCTAGTAAACCCCCACAGAAGCCTCTCACACCTCAACACTCTCTGACTCTCTTCTACAGCTATCCACCATATCTTCACTCCACAACACAGACACAATTTTCTAGAACACCACACAAGCATCAGCTATTGACTAAATTGCCCCTCTGAATCACATCAAAAGGTGACAAATTAGTAGACAATCCTGGCACACCAACCAAATAAAAACAAGCTATGGCAAGTGTCCAGGGTTGCTAAGCTTTGCTGGAAGAAAAACAAGCCTGCAGAAATACTGTACCTCATTCAAGCAAGTAATTCTCACATTCAAGTTGGCCCTCAGGTCTACTAACCAGGAATACTTTACAGCTCTCATTTCTTTTCTATCCCACAACCCTAAAGTCTAAAAGTCCTGTAGACATTGTTCACACCCATAGAGTAATTTTATTCTTCCATGACTCAGGATCAGGCTGTTATAATTATTATGATCCAAGGGACAGCCCTTCTGATCCAGGATATGGAATGGATTTACAATTTTGGTCTCAAGTTTCCTTATTTTGTAGACTGATCTTTTCTTTCTCCTATTCGTTTGTACTTTCTAGAATATGACATTCGGTCATATATTATAAATATTTCGAAATGTAAACGTGCTACTCAGTAAGACGATTTGCTCTCAATTTTCTGATATGATTCTATGGTAATCTCCTACACAATATGAGTGCAGCTGTTTAGCCCATGTCTATTTCTGAAACTGTGCCCTCTGGCTCATTACAAAATCACTGAAGGTTCACACTTACCCACGATCCTTTGCTTATTGCAGATAAATATGAGTATAAAACATATCTTGGGTATCTTTGTGGTAAGCAGTGTCAGTGCTCGGCAGCAACAGCAAATCATGTCTGTGATTTACACAAAATTGATCGCTGTGCTAACTCAGTTTGTATGGAACTGGAATAGGTTTATTATGTCTGATTGCACCTAAATAGAACAGCTATTATTTTCTTTTGCTCCCATTTTCTTCTTTAGTTACTATTTTTCTATAAGATGTAACAGGAGAGAATGAATTACTTAGCTTCAGCAGCTCACACATATTAGGGATAAAATACAACAATGCCGTCTGGCCTCAGGTAAATAATTAAAGCATAGGCTTGGATCATGAAATGCAGGGACACTGCCAGCGTTGTTGTGCAAGATCATATGGTAGGGTTGTTTGACATTTTTTGAGTATGGATTTAGCAAAGATTTCTATGGTCTGCACACAAGGACAGCTGCTATGGAGCCCATGAGTTTTGGAGGGATGGCACTTTACCACCTGCACCATGCACCACTCCGATTTATCATTACAATATTACAGGAATCTGCATCTCCAGGATGCTGATCATTTTTAATAAAATGGTTTATCGAAGAGCTATCACCTCCCTGTTCCACCATTCATCCTGTGAGTCCAAGACTCAGTACAGCCGGTGCAATGACATCACTAGATTGTACCTGTGTTTCAGTCCACAAGCTGCTCAGGCTGAAGCAGCATGTCATCAGAACACAACTTAGGCCTCTTTTATACATCAGGTTTTTGCCGTCAGGCGCTATCCGGCGTCGCGCCGGAGCGCCGGATCCGGTTTTATTATGTTTTTTTTAAAACGCCCCTCCAAACATGATTGGCTACTGAAAACCTATATATACACTGTTCCTACACTCCATCTTTGACAGGTTGTAGAGGAGCAAGTGCAGGTTGGAGAGAAGAGCAAGTGGCTGGTGAAGATGACCGTTGTGATAGGAAACATTCTGAAGAATTTGGTGGATTTCACAGTGGAGGCGAATCGTCTGAAAGCGATTGTTCTGGAGAAGAAGAGAAAGAGACAGCAGCGCATCATGCGTCAGCAGCGACGACGTTTCTGGATCCACCCCATCACAGCCCAGAGAATGACGCGTGGGGTTTATTCTACACTATACGTGGAGCTACGAGGAAACCATCAGAAATTTTTCAAATATGTTAGGATGAAAATGGAGACCTTTGATTTCTTGGTGGAGTGCATTGGAGACCTGATAAGAAGATCTGACACGTATTGCCACTTCTCCATTTCACCGGCGGAGTGTCTGATGGTGACTCTTCAGTAAGCCATATTTATTGGATCTGCTTGCTTCAGAGCACACTTGTCCTGGAATGTTGTTGCTGGTAGTTAGTATACGGCCATCTGACTCAGCTTTAACATTTGGAGATACTATAAAAATATTTTTTTTATAGTATCTCCAATTGTTACAGCTGAGTTCTAGTATGTAATGCTGTGATTTGAAACTCTTTTTTTTTTATTCACAGATTCCTGGCAACTGGAGAATCTCTTTCCTCACTCCATTTCCAGTACAGACTTGGGATTTCTACCATCTCTGGAATTGTGAAGCACACATGCCGTGCATTATGGGACTCTGTAGTTGCGGAATTTCTACCAGAGCCCACAACAGACAATTGGATTGAAATTGCTGAAAAGTTTGAACAAATATGTCAGTTTCCTAATTGCCTGGGCGCAGTGGAAGAGAAACATATCCGGATTGTCAAGCCAGTAGGATCTGGATCAGAATTTTTTAATTACAAAAAATATTTTTCATTTATCCTAATGGCCATTGCTGACGCGGAGTACAAATTTATTGCTGTAGATATCGGGGCCTATGGCCGCTCCAATGACTCTCAAGTGTTCAAACTGTCAGCAATGGGCCGTCAGCTCTATGGAAACACCTTCAAGCTCCCACCCCCTAGACCGCTGCCTCAAACATCTGGCCCACCTATGCCTTTTGTTTGTGTAGGGGATGAAGCCTTCCAGCTGTCAGAACACCTGCTGAAACCGTACTCCAGCTGTCACGCTGTATAGCAGATATATATATGAGATGTCAGTAATCTATATCAAAAGGGCAACATACTATATAACATGCGCATAGATATATTATAACATGGATTTACCTGATAGAATGTCCAGTGGGTCAAAACGGAATCCGCTATACGCTGTCTCCGGCTAGAGGGTGATCGGGGTCTAAGCTGACCCTGAACTGGGGTCCCAACTAATCCCTCAACCTGGAGGTACTGTTAAAGGTACAGAGGTCCAGGCCACCAGCGTAAACCCTGTCTCCTATCAATCCCTGCCAACTGTATTCTAGTCCTAAGAAGGACCCTGAATACCACCAAAGGGAATGAACAGGTAACGGATAATGAACAGAAAGACATACAAGAAAGAGAAGGAATAAAGTAAATAAAGTCTTACATACAACACTCACACACAGTAGGAACACCTAAGGTCTCAGAGATAATCTATAAGCTATAAGAGTAAAAACAACTAATGAACTCTTAGCTTAAATATTCTCAGAACCGATCCAGTCTGCTGAACTACATGAATGCTTTCACCGGCATCTAACACCCAGACTGGCAGAAATATAAAGGAAACTAATTAGAACACAATCAAAAGCAGCCGGGCGAGGCTGCACCTAGCCTTAGCAAAGAGCTAGGAAAAATTAACTCTCACATTACCAAAAAACAAAGAAACAGCAGCTCAGCTGTGAGAAGTCAGAATGTGCAATCGCGACGATCTTCGTGGCGATGCACCCATGACAGTACCCCCCCTTCTACGAGGGGCCTCCGGACCCTCATGACCAGGTCTGTCCGGGTGAGTTGTGTGAAAGGTCCGTCCACGTTATCATTGACCACCACTGAAGGAGGTAGAGGTGACGGTATGACTGGTGCCACATACTTTTTAAGTAATGACTTGTGAAACACATTATGAATTTTAAACGTAGGAGGGAGGTCCAGACGAAATGCCACAGGATTAATTATGGAGCTGATCCTGTACGGCCCGATGAATCTGGGACCCAACCCCAGGAGGGAACTTTAAGTTTAATATTCCTGGTAGACAACCACACCAGATCATTCACCTTCAGATCTCGACCAGAAACTCTCCCCTATCAGCCATCCGTTTGTAACGGTTCTCCGTAACCTTCAGTCTTAACTGATCTGGCACTATCAGTCTCCCTGGAAGTCCCACAGGGGCGTCCCCTGAGCCCCAATACCTCCCCCTCAAGCTCAGAGCATACAGCTGACACCACAACTCCCTCCTGAGGAATAGGAACCGGATCATCCATCCTCCCGGTCCCTGGGAAAGTACGAGATAAGGCATCAGGAAGCAACTTTATTGAGCAGTCATATGCGCGATGAGGAGGTAACTCTTTACACCCCTCCTCTGAGAACATCTCCCCAAAGTCCTCCAGAAAAGGAGGCAAAGTCCTAGGCACAACCGCACCGATGACCGTGCTCATGCAGTTATTCTTGCAAAATTCACCCCACTGGCTTATCTTTCTGGATTGCCAATCAATCACTGGGTTATGTTTAGCCAACCAAGGAAGTCCCAACACAATAGGAGTAGGTAGACCCTCCAACACATAACAAGACAATTGCTCTTTATGTATTGCCCCTACTCGAAGATCTATGTTATGAACAGCTTGAACCAAGCTACCTTGACCAAGAGGTCTAGAATCAATAGAGAGTATAGGGACCGGTTTGGCCAATACACTCAGTTGCATACCATGCACCTGGGCAAACCGAGCGTCCACAAGATTAGCCCCGGACCCACTATCAAGAAAAACAGAAATCCTCTCAGTTCTAGTACCAATCACCACCTCCGCAGGCACGATAAACTGAGAGGGATTTGGGGACGAAATACAGACTCTCAGGTTAACTCCTTGGGTCAAAGAGGTCCGGGATGGACAACCCCCAACAAAATGTCCCTCTCTCCCGCAAAAGAAACACCTTCTAGCCTTGCGGCGCACCGCCGATTCCCTCCTACAAAATGATGTCCCTCCCAACTGCATGGGTTCCTCAGAACAGACCAGGGGAACCTCAGTATAAGGGACTTTAGTAGTAGGTGGAGTCATCATGGGGGGCGGAGTTACCTCGCGTCTTCCCCGAAGTCGTCTATCAATGCGAATAGCAAGGGCCATAGCAGCCTCCAGTGATGGAGGAGAATCATACTGAGCCAACACATCTTTTAATTTGTCAGACAACCCTTGACAAAACTGGCTCCTAAGAGCTGGGTCATTCCACTGAGTATCTGTTGCCCATCTACGGAACTCAGAAGAATATTCCTCCGCTGGACGATTTCCCTGCCGTATTTTACGTAACTTTGTTTCAGCAAGGGAAACTCGATCCGGATCATCATATACCAGACCCAGGGCAGTAAAAAATCGATCCACTGACTGGAGATCTGGGGAGCCTGGAGGAATAGAGAACGCCCAAGATTGAGGGTCCCCTTGCAAGAGCGAGACAACAATTCCCACCCTCTGCTCCTCACTCCCAGATGACCGAGGCCGCAGCCGAAAGTACAATTTACATGCCTCCCGGAAAGTAAAAAATTTGTCCCGCCCACCAGTGAACCTGTCCGGGAGAGCAACCTTAGGTTCAGATCTGGTTTGCTCTGGGAGGGACAAAACCTTGGACTTAATGTCTGCAAATTCCATGGACAACCCTGCAACTGTCGGGCCAGCTGGGCTACTGGATCCATGACAGCTGGGGAGAATTTTTTTGGGCCGGTGAAAATGTCACGCTGTATAGCAGATATATATATGAGATGTCAGTAATCTATATCAAAAGGGCAACATACTATATAACATGCGCATAGATATATTATAACATGGATTTACCTGATAGAATGTCCAGTGGGTCAAAACGGAATCCGCTATACGCTGTCTCCGGCTAGAGGGTGATCGGGGTCTAAGCTGACCCTGAACTGGGGTCCCAACTAATCCCTCAACCTGGAGGTACTGTTAAAGGTACAGAGGTCCAGGCCACCAGCGTAAACCCTGTCTCCTATCAATCCCTGCCAACTGTATTCTAGTCCTAAGAAGGACCCTGAATACCACCAAAGGGAATGAACAGGTAACGGATAATGAACAGAAAGACATACAAGAAAGAGAAGGAATAAAGTAAATAAAGTCTTACATACAACACTCACACACAGTAGGAACACCTAAGGTCTCAGAGATAATCTATAAGCTATAAGAGTAAAAACAACTAATGAACTCTTAGCTTAAATATTCTCAGAACCGATCCAGTCTGCTGAACTACATGAATGCTTTCACCGGCGTCTAACACCCAGACTGGCAGAAATATAAAGGAAACTAATTAGAACACAATCAAAAGCAGCCGGGCGAGGCTGCACCTAGCCTTAGCAAAGAGCTAGGAAAAATTAACTCTCACATTACCAAAAAACAAAGAAACAGCAGCTCAGCTGTGAGAAGTCAGAATGTGCAATCGCGACGATCTTCGTGGCGATGCACCCATGACACCAGCAGAGGATTGACACCAACAAAAGAATTTTCAATTACCGCCTCACAAGAGCCAGAAGAATGGTGGAGTGCGTTTTTGGGATTCTGACAGCCAAATGGCGTGTTCTATTGACTGCGATCAACCTAAAGACTGAAACTGTGGGCGAGGTAATCAAAGCTTGTGTGGTTCTACACAATTTTGTTATCAGCAAGGAACAGATTTCCATTGAGGACCACTATGAAGAAACCACCTTGCATGATTACCTGAACATTACCAATAGAAGTTCTGTGACTGTTTCCTGAATGAGGGACAAATTTGCAGAATACTTTATGTCACCTGAAGGAAGACTAGACTGGCAGGATGACAGAGTTTAATAAATTGCTCTGTGACATTTGTACCTCGTGTACCCACAGTATACCTTTGCAAACCAAAGTTGTCTACCTTGTTGTGGATTATGTACAGTATTTTACCTTTTGGCCAAAGTTGTGTCCCTGGTTGTGTATTACCCAAAGTATTTCACCTTTTAACCAAAGTTGGGTACCTTGTTTGGGATTACCTAACAATGTACACAACTTTGGGTAACAGGTGCAATACTTTGGGTATTACACAACTAGGGACACAACTTTGGCCAAAAGGTAAAATAAATGTACCTTTTCCCCAAAGTTATGTACCTGGTTTTGTATACCCAATACATTTTACCTTTATTGTACCTTAGAAATAAATGACAGACAACAATTTTAATCAAAACTATTTTACATTTAATGTATGAAAATGTTTAATAACATACTTTTTTTCAATGTGAATAAATCTTTATTAACTTTTTTCAATGTGAAATAAATCTTTATTACCTTTTTTTCAATGTGAAATAAGTTTTTATTAACATTTTTTTTTCAACATTTTTTTTCTATGTCAAAGAAATTTTTAATAAAGAAAATTTTACAACCATATAATACTTTTTTTTATATACACATATTTACAAATTTGTGTAGTGTGGGATGGAGATACTACTGGAGGGCTGCAGGACACTTCGACAGTGGGAGTGTGGAGAGCGGACTGGGATGGTGGTGGGGAAGGATCAGGTAAAAGAGGTGAAGGAGTGGAAAAAGAAATGGAATGGGAGGAGATGTGGGAGGCAGAACAGGTGGGTGGTGGAGAGGAGGATTGGGCAGGTACTAGAGGAGCAGATGTGGTTGGGAACTGGAACGGGGGAGGAGTTTGGTGCGGGGAAGGATGTTGGTATGGGGAAGGTTGCTGGAAGTGGGAAGGTTGCTGGAAGTGGGGAGGTTGATGGAAGTGGGGAGGTTGCTGGTACTGGGGAGGAGGTATAGTGGCTGAGAGGGGGCAGGTGTGGGAGGAATGACTGGGGTGGGTGAAGGAGGTTGGGTGGTAACCTGCGCTAGAGCAGCGTGGCAAGTATGCATTACATGTATCTGCTGGCTAGGAGATAGCGTATCCATGCGCTCAGCTACAGACCTGAAAAAACTGTGGTTTGGCGAACTTCTTGCTTTTGAATGCATGGTTTGCAGAAGTGTCTTAACCTCCAGAATGCTGGAGTTGAGCTGATTAAAGCCTGCAGCCATTTGCTCTGTCAAGACTTTAAGACAGTTCTGAAAGATGCATTAAGATGCAAGAATTCGGGCACATAGCTCCTTTCCTGACCCCTCTGCCGCAGCCACCCAGTAGCCACAGGTGTACTAGAGGTGGCAGTGGCAGAAGGGTGGGGTAAAGGGAAATCTATCTCCTGACCAATAGCCTCATGCAATGCACTCGGCCACGATGCTCCAGCGCTGGTGGAGGGGACAGAGAGCTCACGTGTCTGGGAAGGCTTGGAAAGTGCGGATGGACCGGGGAGGTCGAAGTGTCCCCGGTGGCAGACTCCTGTGGGATCACTCCAGAAGGGTCCAACTCTGCAGGCTCCCGAGTGCTGGCCACCGTTCTGTGGAATAAAGAGAAAAAAATACAATTAATATACTGATATTGAATCGCCCTGGCTGAAAAAAAAAATTAGTTAGACATGTTAACATTTTTTTTACATGGGGTGTGTAATATTTACCTTCTGGTGACCATTGTTGCCAGGAGGAACGACAGGGCTCGTGCGTACTTGTACTTGCTCCTGCGTCCTCCAGATCCACTTGGGGCCCTCATCTCCTTGTTGAACTCCTTCTTGAAGCGATCCCTCACAGACAGCCACCGCTTCACAATTCTCTCTTATGAAACGAGAAAGCACAAATTGGTTAGTATACAACATCAGTGTTTCCCAAACTACAGTCCTCACGGCCACCATGGGTTATGTTTTCAGGATTTCCATAGTGTTGCACAAAATGAAATCCTGAAAACATGACCCATGGGGGCCACGAGGACTGGAGTTTGGGAAACACTGCTTTACGTCTAGCAACCTGAACTGTATATACTTAAGATGTTCAATCTGGGTCCGAGCATCGAGGTCCTCCCAGCGGTCCACGAGTTGTGAACAGATTTCCTCCAGAGCCGACGGGTCACGATGAAATCAGCATGGCGGCGGTCCCCCATGTTCCACAGCGGCTCCCTTTCTCTGACCAGATCGATGAGGAGGTCCACGTCGATCCCCCCCTCCTCACCGTCAGAGTCGGAGCACGCTGTGAAGCCTGTTAAAGAAAAAGAGAAAAAAATACACTAGTCTCCAAACTACCAAGGAAAAAAAATGGGAAAAAAACCCAACAAAAACGTTAAAAAACAAACAAAAAAAACAATTATACTTACACGATGGTGACCGCCGCATCGCTCACGCCGATGACCCTGGGAGGCACTGCGAGGACCTGTTTGCCGAGCACCAGATTCAGAAGACTATATAAAAAAAATATGTGCTTGGATGTAGGCATATGTGTTTGGGTGCCGTGTGATGTCTGTACTAAATTGTTTTCTATGTGTTGTGTGTAGTGTGATGTTGTGTTTCAGCGATGCATGCAGGAAACTTACGAATTGCGAGACCACTCCGGGTATTTCTCCACCCCTTCATTCTTCTTCTGGGAGCTCCTCTTCAGCTTCAGTTTCCTGGTATAAATAAAAAATAATGCAATTAATATATAGATCACAGAGATGGATTGTGAAAAAAACAACAACTTTTTTTACCTGTAAACGCTGACGATGCAAGGGAGGGCTCCCAGAAGAAGAAGACATGGTGTCCAGCTGGGGTGCTGCTGCTGCTCCTGTTGGGCGGCTTCTGCTGTGGAATAAAGAGAAAAAAAGGCCATGAATATATTGATATTGCTTGGCCCTGGCTGAAAGGGGTTGTATGTGATATTTACCGTCTGTTGACTGCTCCCGTACTCTCCGACTCCATTTCTTGGGGTCCTGGTGGTGGAGGTGCTGCTGCTGAGGATGCTGCTGCTGTTGGGCGGCTTCTGCTGAGGAATAAAGGGAAAAAAGGCCATGAATATATTGATATTGCATGGCCCTGGCTGAAAGGGGTTGTCTGTGATATTTACCGTCTGGCGTCTACTCCGGCTGCATCATGGACAAAATGTCTTGGGGTGGTGCTGGTGGTGGTGGTGCTGGTCTGTTCTCCTCCTCCTCCTGTGTTCTCCTGTGGCTGGCTCCTCTCTTCATTGCTGGCTGCATGGTTATGGCTGAGGGTGGTCCCACTGGCATAGTTTATATATGTTTGCTGTGGGCTGGGCTACTCTGAGCATGCTCACACAAAAAAACAGATCCAGCCACCAGATCCAGCACATTGCGGCGCTCATAGACTTTCATTGTAGCAAAAAGCTGGGTTAATCATACTGTGCATGTGGAGGGTAGTGTAGGGGCAAATTGTGTGGGGGTCATTTTGGGAGAGGGTATTGTATTATTTGAGGGTATTGATAGGGGTATTGTAGCGGATGGCAACAGCAAGGGATTTCAGTAAGAACATAATTACCATGTTCATACAAGTCCCTCTTCCGGACTCTTAAAAAGTTTGAAGGCGTACCTTTCTATGACTATGCCTGTGAGCTGTGATTCCGCCTATTCTACTGAATATTTTAATATTTTGGGGGGAGTATGGAGAGAGGGGCTTAAATAGGACTTTTTCAATGGGGCCACAAGATTTCTATGTACACCCTTGTCTGTACATTTACTTATAGAAAGAAAGACTAAACTGATACTATTTATTAAGGCTCTATTCACACAAGACTAAAGAATGCTCTTTTTCAGTATATATTATGCACTATTTTACCCTAAATGTCTAATGTTTTCTGGTTACATTTTTGTATTCCATTGGCATCATACACATGAAAATAATAACTACAGCTAGATTTACCCACTGCCAATTCAGAACCGGCTTTCTGCTTCTGTATTAAGCCTCTGTTGATATGGCAGCACTGGTGAAGTCACATTGGAGTTGTATGAAAGCTGCAGCCAATCACTGGGCTCAAAGGTCATATCATAACTGATATGGATGACACTAGACTGGTAAGCTCATTGATTGACTGTAGCAGTCAAGTTATGTTCATGTGATTTTACCACTGCAGCCGTATCAAAGAAAACCTAAGGCAGCAGTGGAAAGCCAGTACTGCGACAGCAATGGGCAGTTGCAGCTGTATCCATCAGGCTACTTTCCTATGATGAGCTTTTGGTGAGTTATTGATGCTGCATATTTTTGCTGTGTCAAAAACGCAGCGTCTTACAGATCCAGCAAAGTGCATGGGATTGATGAAAAAAAGGCATGTTAAAAACACACCCAAAAATGCAAAAAAAACTGCAAGTAATATAATTGAAATAATAGGAGCAAAAATGGTGCAGAAATTCTTCTCTTTGTGGGAATGTAGCCATAGGCTTTTCAAGAGTTAGCTGGTTTTTGAAACTGAATATTTTCACTGCATCAAACATGCAGCGTCTTACAGTTCCAGAAAAGTGGATGGGATTTATACAAATCTCCTGCTCACTGTGCTTTTTTTTTTACTCAGCATAAACTCACCTGCGTGCATGTTTCAAATGCGCAGCCCGTCAATTTTTCTTCAGGATACGTTGAGTTTTCTGGGCGGAATTTCCCCATACACTTACATTAGATGCAAAAATCCGCAATTAAAAAACGCACGTATATTTTTAGTGTATTTCCTCTGTGGACACGAATCAAGAACACACGTAATCCGCACATAAGTATAGCAATAAAGTTTTGTCAAAGCCAAATACCAAGAAGTATAAAAAATAAAAAAGCTTTATTTAAAGCATGACACACCAACAAGAGACAAAAACTGCAGGGATCAAAAACGCACACAAAAACCTAAAATTCAAGTAACCTGATTGAAATAATAGGCACTGAAATGGTGCAGAAAATGTACAACATCAAAAACTCACCAAAAAGCTCATTGTGGGAATGTAGTCTTATGATAACAAACAAAAAAACGATGAGTCTGCAGGTTTCAACTTTTTATTATACATTAGTATCATTCAGCATGCTACACTATTCTGACTGTCAGAAACAGAATAACTTATATAACTCATATGGAAATTATCTAAGAACTTTGTTTACCTTGGTGTCATGGTTTCCGTTCATAACATGACCACTGAGACAGATCCATTTTCCAATGCATTTTAGAATCCATGAGGGTTCCCATAGTTTGTATGGCATGTTTTGTGTTTCAGACTGTGCTATTCTTACCCATAGACATACCAGAAAACTGCATAAAAATTCTAATTGGACCCCTGAGTCTACCATAAAGTATATCCCATTTACAATTTTTATGGTTCATAATTCACGTAAAATGATGCTAATCTAATAATCTCAACAATTGAAATAGAAGAGCTATGTGAAATGCTATATTAAAATCTATTAAAAAAAGTAAGGGACAACCCATAGTTTCAACAAGCTTTATTGAGGTACAATAGGGAACATAACAAAACAAGTTTCCACTTAGAGAAGGGGTGGAGAACCTTTTTTTCTGCCAAGGGCCATTTGGAATTTTATAATAGCATTCGGGGCCATATAAAATTATTAACTTAAACATTAGTGAACTATATTTATTCAAACATTTAAATAACTTGCAGCCCCCCACACACAGTACAGTGCAGCTCCCCTCACACACAGTATAGTGTAGCTCCCCCCACACAGCATAGTGCAGCTCCCCAACACACAGTATAGTGCAGCACCCCAACACACAGTATAATGCAGCTCCCCCAACACACAGTATAATGCAGCTCCCAACACACAGTATAGTTCAGCTACCCCAACAAACAGTATAGTGCAGCTCCCCAACACACAGTACAGTGCAGTTCCCCTAACACACAGTACAGTGTAGCTCCCCAACACACAGTAAAATGCAGCTCCCCAACACACTGTACAGTTCAGCTCCCCCAAACAGTATAGTGCAGCTCCCCACACACAGTATAATTCAGCTCCCCAACACACAATATAGTGCAGCTCCCGCAACACACAGTATAGTTCAGCACCCCCACACAGTACAGTGCAGCTCCCCAACACACAGTATAATGCAGCTCCCAACACACAGTATAGTTCAGCTCCCCCAACAGTATAGTGAAGCTCCCCAACACACAGTACAGTGCAGTTCCCCCACACACAGTATAGTGTAGCTCACCAACACACAGTTTAGTGCAGCTCCCCCAACACACAGTATAGTGCAGGTGCAGCTCCCCAATACACAGTATAGTGCAGACACATGCACAATGATGCATACACGCACTCACACAATATTCACCACTCCTCCTTGTTCCCTGTGCTGCTCCATGCTCTGCTTCATTCTTTGCTCGAGTCTCATCAGCTCCACTGCTGGTAAAGCATGGCGCACAATGAAGTATAGTACAGCTCCCCCAACACACAGTACAGTGCAGCTCCTCCAACACAGTACAGTGCATCTCCCCCAACACACAGTACAGTGCAGCTCCCCAACACACAGTATAGAGCAGCTCCCCCACACAATACAGTAAAGCTCCCAACACACAGTACAGTGCAGCTCCCCAACTCACAGTATAATGCAGCTCCTCCAACACATAGTATAGTGCAACTTCCCAACTCACAGTATAGTTCAGCTCCTCCAAACAGTATAGTGCAGCTCCAAAACACACAGTATAATGCAGCTCCCCAACACACAGCATAGTGCTGCTCCCCCACACACAGTATAGTTCAGCTCCCCAACACACAGTACAGTGCAGCTCCCCAACACACAGTATAATTCAGCTCCCCCAATGTACAGTATAGTGCAGCTCCCCAACACACACAGTATAGTTTGTCTCCCCAATAAACAGTATAGTGCAGCTCCCCAACACACAGTATAGTGCAGCTCCCCAGCACACAGTACAGTACAGCTCCCCTCCACACAGTATAGTTCAGTTCTCCCACACACAGTATAGTGCAGCTCAACAACACACAGTAACATCCCCCAACCCACAATATAGTACAGGCACAGCTCCCCAATACACAGTATAGTGCAGACACACACACAATGATGTATACACACACTCACACAATACTCACTACTTCTCCTTGTTCCCTGCACTGCTCCATGCTCTACTCCAGGCTTTGCTCAAGTCTCATCAGCTCCACTGTTGGTATAGTGTGGTGCATGATGAAGTGATGTCATCGCGCGCTCACTGAGCAAAGGGGGAGTGATGGAGAGGGAGCGTCAACTGATGCTCTCTCCTCCATCACTGCTTTCAACTGTATCGGCGTTTATGATGACAATAAGCTGAATGAGCAATGGGGGCGGCACTGGGCCACATAGTGGCCATCCTCGACTTCTGAAGAATTAAAGGACCTATGGCCAAAAAATGGGTAAAGTGACTGCGGGCCGCACCAGATAATATTGCGGCCTTATACGGCCCCCAGGCCGGACGTTCTTCATCCCTGACTTAGAGTTTTCCCTACTGCTTTTAACATTAAATAAAGTAAAGCGAACTGTGGCAATGTTTTTGTAGGGTAATTTTCTGGGTGGGCACTTTTCCATGTGGGCATTTTCTTTTTTGCATGTATGATGTGACAGTGGGGTTTAATTTTGTGATCATTTTTCTATTTCAAATGTGTATAGCCAGCTTACATTAGTTTAGGAGTAATAAAAGTAATAATAACAGTAAGACTGATATTATATGACCATAACGTGGTTGCATTTTTATGATTTGCATTCTAGTTTCCATACCCAGGCTTTTACCCTAACCCCATGGTTCAGCTAAATTTCATTTAGATTACTACAGAACCTTTTGATAACGTAAGTTTAATTCAGTAAAAACACGGGAGGATTGAACATTAAAACTGTAATACACTCCCTGACAGAAGTTATGTCGCTTATCCATGTTATGTAAATAAAAGCTTATGACCTGACATTAAATTCATCCATTGGTTGTATAAATTATTCTTTTGAAAGCTTAAACCCTCCGAAATGTGGTTTATGTTAGGAAAATAAATTGGCATCAATGCAGAAATATTGATCATTTCATGGACACAGAATGGTCAGATTTTGGCAAGGCAAAAGTTTTGTCGCCTGGTCATATAATGCACCCAATCCTAGTTTACATCCTCACCTGTGCTCAGTAAATGATCGGTTAATTAGTGGGTGTGTGTAAAAAGAAACTCAGCACCCCAGACTTGAACTGCAACTTGAGCTCTGACAAAATGCCAAAAATGTACCTTGCGATCAAAGCCTGGATTGTCAAGAGGCTGAAGACCAGATCCACTGCAGAGGTGGCTGGCACCTTGAATGTATCTCAGCGTCAAGTACAAAGAATTAAAAAAAGATTTGAAGAGACTGGAGATGTGTTTGACAAGTCCTGATCTGGCAGACCCCGCAAGACAACTGCTCAGGAGGAACGTTTGTTTGTTAGAAAATCCAAAGGAAGTCCCTCTTCCACTACAGCAGAGCTCCAACAAGCCTGGTCAACTCAAGTCCCTGTGTCAACTAGAACAGTTTGTAGGATTCTGTCATGAAATGGCCTCCATGATCGAACCAGTGCCCAGAAGCCAGCATTAAATAAAAGGCAAACAAAATACCATGTGGCATTTGCAAAGTCCCACAGCCTGCTAAACAGATGGACACTTGAAGAGTGTGAGAAGGTGGATTTCTCTGATGAATCTTCAGTAGAATTACACCACAGCCGCCACAAATACTGCAGGAGACCTACTGGAGCCCATATGGATCCAAATACACCCAGAAAACAGTTAAATTTGGTGGTGGAAAGATCATGATCTGGGGTTACATTCAGTATGGGGGTGTGCGAAACATTTGCAAGGTGAAAGGCAATATCAATAGCCTAAAATATCAAGAAGTATTAGCTACCTCTTATATTCCAAATCATAAAAGGGGTCAAATTCTGCAGCAGGATGGTGCTCCATCTCATACATCCATCTCTACAACAAAGTTCCTCCAGGCAAAAAGATCAAGGTGCTCAAGGACTGGCCAGCCCAGTCACCAGACATGAACATCATTGAGCATGTTTGGGGTAGGATGAAAGAGGAAGCTTGGAAGACAAAACCAAAGAATCTAGATGAACTCTGGGAATCATGTAAGACGGCATTCTTTGCTATTCCTGATTACTTCATTAATAAATTGTATGAATCATTGTTGAACCGCATGGATGCAGTCCTTCAAGCTCATGGAAGTCACACAAAATATTAACCCCTTCATGACCCAGCCTATTTTGACCTTAAAGACCTTGCCATTTTTTGCAATTCTGACCAGTGTCCCTTTATGAGGTAATAACTCAGGAACGCTTCAACGGATCCTAGCGATTCTGAGAATGTTTTTTCGTGACATATTGGGCTTCATGTTAGTGGTAAATTTAGGTCGATAATTTTTGCGTTTATTTGTGAAAAAAATGGAACTTTGGCCAAAATTTTGAAAATTTTGCAATTTTCAAATTTTGAATTTTTATTCTGTTAAACCAGAGAGTTATGTGACACAAAATAGTTAACAAATAACATTTCCCACATGTCTACTTTACATCAGCACAATTTTGGGAACAACATTTTTTTTGTTAGGAAGTTATAAGGGTTAAAAGTTGACCAGCGATTTCTCATTTTTACAGCAAAATTTACAAAACCATTTTTTTTAGGGACCACCTCACATTTGAAGTCACTTTGAGGGGTCTATATGGCAGAAAATACCCAAAAGTGACACCATTATAAAAACTGCACCCCTCAAGCTACTCAAAACTACATTCAAGAAGATTATTAACCCTTCAGGTGCTTCACAGGAACTAAAGCAACGTGGAAGGAAAAAATGGACATTTTAATTTTTCCAACAAAATTTTTCTTTTAGCATCAATTTTTTCATTTTTGCATGGGCATCAGGATAAAATGGACCCTAAAATTTGTTGGGCAATTTCTCCTGAGTATACAGATACCTCATATGTGGTCATAAACCACTGTTTGGGCGCACGGCAGGGCTCAGAAGGGAAGGAGCGCCATTTGACTTTTTGAATGGAAAATATGCTGGAATATTTAGCGGTTGCCATGTCGCATTTGGAGAGTCCCTGTGTGCCTAAACATTGGAGCTCCCCCACAAGTGACCCCATTTTGGAAACTAGACGCCATAAGGAACTTATCTAGATGCAGAGTGAACACTTTGAACCCCCAGGTGCTTCACAAATTGATCCGTAAAAAAAAGAAAGTACTTTTTTTTTCACAAAAATTTTCTTTTAGCCTCAGTTTTTTCATTTTCACATGGGCAACAGGATAAAATGGATCCTAAAATTTGTTGGGCAATTTCTCCTGAGTACACCGATACCTCATATGTGGTCATAAACCACTGTTTTGGCACACGGCAGGGCTCAGAAGGGAAGGAGCGCCATTTGACTTTTTGAATGGAAAATATGCTGGAATATTTAGCGGTTGCCATGTCGCATTTGGAGAGTCCCTGTGTGCCTAAACATTGGAGCTCCCCCACAAGTGACCCCATTTTGGAAACTAGACCCCCAAGGAACTTATCTAGATGCAGAGTGAGCACTTTAAACCCCAGGTGCTTCACAAATTGATCGGTAAAAAAAAGAAAGTACTTTTTTTTTTCACAAAAATTTTCTTTTAGCCTCAGTTTTTTCATTTTCACATGGGCAACAGTAAATTGGATCCTAAAATTTGTTGGGCAATTTCTCCTGAGTACACCGATACCTCATATGTGGTCATAAACCACTGTTTGGGCGCACGGCAGGGCTCAGAAGGGAAGGAGCGCCATTTGACTTTTTGAATGGAAAATATGCTGGAATATTTAGCGGATGCCAGTCGCTTTTGAGAGTCCCTGTGTGCCTAAACATTGGAGCTCCCCACAAGTGACCCCATTTGGAAACTAGACCCCCAAGAACTTATCTAGATGCAGAGTGAGCACTTGAACCCCAAGTGCTTCACAAATTGATCCGTAAAAAAGAAGTACTTTTTTTTTCACAAAAATTTTCTTGAGCCTCAGTTTTTTCATTTCACATGGCACAGTATAAATGGATAATAAAATTGTTTGGCATTTCTCCTGAGTACACAGATACCTCATATGTGGTCATAAACACCGTTTGGCGCACGGCAGGCTCAGAAGGGAGGAGCGCCATTTGACTTTTTGAATGGAAATTACTCCAGTCGTTAGCGGACACCATGTCATGTTTGAGAGCCCTGTATGCCTAACTTTGGAGCTCCCACAAATGACCCCATTTTGAAATAGACCCTAAGAACTTATGCAGATGCACAGTGAGCACTTTGAACCCCCAGGTGCTTCACAAAACTTTATAACGCAGAGCCGTGAAAATAAAAAATCATTTTTTTTTCTCAAAAAATTATTATTTAGCCCCATATTTTTTATTTTCACAATGGTTACAGGAGAAATTGGACCCCAAAAGTTGTTGTCTAATTTGTCCTAAGTACGCTAGTACCTCACATGTGGGGGAGAACCACTGTTTGGGCACACGTCAGGGCTTGGAAGGGATGTATTGACGCTTTGAAATGCCGACTTGATGGAATGGTCTGCGGGCGGGCAGAGCCCCTGATGTGCCTAAACAGTAGAAACCCCCCACAAGTGACCACATTTTGTAAACTAGACCCCTCAAGGAACTTAACTAGATGTGTGGTGAGCACCTTGAACCCCCACGTGCTTCACAGAAGTTTGTAATGCAGAGCCGTGAAAATAAAAAATCATTTTTTTCCTCAAAAACTGATTTTTTTTAACCCTCAATTTTTTATTTTCACAAGGGTAACAGGAGAAATTGGACCACAAAAGTTGTTGTACAGTTTGTCCTGAGTACACTGGTACCCCATATGTGGGGGGGAACCACTGTTTTGGCGCATGGGAGAGCACAGAAGGGAAGGAGCGCCATTTTGGAATGCAGACTTGATGGAATGTTCTGTGGGCGTCATGTTACCTTTGCAGAGCCCCTGATGTGCCTAAACAGTAGAAACCCCCCACAAGTGACCCAATTTTGGAAACTAGACCCCCCAAGGAGCTTATCTACATGTGTAGTGAGCACTTTGAACCCCCAAGGGCTACACAGAAGTTTATAACGCCGGGCCATGAAAATAAAAAAATCATATTTTTTCCACAAACATGATCTTTTAGTCCCCAATTTTTTTATTTTCCCAAGGGTAACAGGAGAAATTAGACCTCAAAAGTTGTTGTCCAATTTGTCCTGAGTACGCTGATATCCCATATGTGGGAGAAAACTACTGTATGGGCACACTTCGGGGCTCGGAAGGGAAGTAGTGACGTTTTGAATTGCCGACTTGATGGAATGGTCTGCGGGCGTCATGTTACGTTTGCAGAGTCCCTGATGTGCCTAAACAGTATAAACTCCCCACAAGTGACCCCATTTTGGAAACTAGACCCCGCAAGGAACTTATCTAGATGTGTGGTGAGCACTTTTAACCCCAAGTTCTTCACAGAAGTTTATAACGTAGAGCCGTGAAAATAAAAAATCATTTTTTTTCCACAAAAATAACTTTTTTAGTCCCCAATTTTTTTTCCCAACAGTAACAGGAGAAATTAGACCCCCAAAGTTGTTGTGCAATTTTTCCCGAGTACGCTGATACCCCATATGTGGGGGTAAACCACTGTTTGGGCACACGTCGGGGCTTGGAATAAAGGGAGCACTGTTTGACTTTTTGAACGCAAAATTTGCAGGAATCAATGGTGGCGCCATGTCGCGTATGGAGATCCCCTGATGTACCTAAATAGTGGAAACATCTCAATTCTAACTCCAACCCTAACCCCAACACACCCCTAACCCCAACCCTAACCCCTACACACCCCTAACCCTAATACAAACCCTAACCATAACCCTAACCCCAACACACCCCTAACCCTAATCCCAACTCTAACCATAAACCTAACCACAAGCCTAACCCTAATCCCAACCCTAACCCCAAAACACCCCTAACGCTTATCCCAACCCTAACCCTAATCCCAACCTTAACCCTAATTCCAACCCTAACCCTAATTCCAACCCTAACCCTAGTTCTAACCCTTACCCTAGTTCTAACCCTTACCCTAGTTCTAACCCTAACCCTAGTTCTAACCCTAAGGCTGAGTTCATATTGCGTTTTACCAGCCCGTTCAACACGTAGCGTTGACGGGCTGGTAACGGTATAGCATAACGCGATCGCGTTATGCTATACCCGCTAGTGCAGAGGAATCAGCGATGATTCATCTGTGCTAGCGGTGATGGAGCCCAGACGCTGCAGCCTGCGTCCAAGGCTCCGTCACTGAATGACGACACGTCGCGAACGCATGCCGCTTCATGGCATGCGTTGCGATGCGCACACAAATGGGGTGAATGGCAGCGTTAACGGACTGCGTTACACCGCGTTATACCGCGGTGAAACGCAGTCCATCTAACGGACTGCCATAATGCAATATGAACCCAGCCTGACCCTAAGGCCCCGTGCACACGTTGCGGATTCACTTGCGGATTTTTCTAAAATCCGCAGGTAAAACGACCTGCCTTTTACCTGCGTATTTAGCGCGGATTTGCAGCGGTTTTTCTCTGCGGTTTTACACCTATAATGGAATAGGTGTAAAATCGCTGCGGAATCCGCACAAAGAATTGACATGCTGTGGATTTAAAACCGCAGCAAATCTGCGCTGAAAAATCTGCAGCATGTGCACAGCGTTTTTTTTACCATTTATTTGCATTGTACTGTACATGGTTTCTGGATCTGCTGTGGATCCGCAGCGCCAAATCCGCTGCGGATCCGCAGCAAAATCCGCTGCTGATCCGCAGCAAAATCCGCTATGGATTAGCAGCGAAATCCGCTGCGGATCAGCAGCGAAATCAGCTGCGGATCAGCAGCGAAATCAGCTGCGGATTAGCAGCGAGATCCGCTGCGGATCAGCAGCGAAATCAGCTGCGGATCAGCAGCGAAATCCGCTGCTGATCCGCAGCAGATTTCGCTGCTGATCCGCAGCTGATTTCGCTGCTGATTGCGCTGCTGATCCGCAGCTAAATCAACTGCGGATCAGCAGCGAAATCAGCTGCGGATCAGCAGCGAAATCCGCTGCGGATCAGCAGCGAAATCCGCTGCGGATCAGCAGCGAAATCCGCTGCGCATCAGCAGCGAAATCAGCTGCGGATCAGCAGAGAAATCAGCTGCGGATCAGCAGAGAAATCAGCTGCGGATCCGCAGCAAAATCCGCAACGTGTGCACAGGGCCTAATAGGAAAAAAAAAAAATTCTTTATTATTTTTCCCTACCTATGACAGGGGGGGGTTCACTTACTTTTTTTTATTTTGATCACTGTGACAGTTTATCACAGTGATCAAAATAATTTTCTTGACAAGGCAGGGCGCACTGCGCATGCGCCGGCCGGCGGGCGCACTGCGCATGCGCCCGCCACTTTCCAAGATGGCGGCGCCCATGAAGAGGCCCGGGCGGACGCCGGGACCGATCCAGGGACATCGGTGGATCGGGAGAGGTGAGTAGGGTGGTCGGAAGGTTAGGGGGGGGATCGGAAGGTGGGGGCACCGGAGCAAAGGAGGAGGGGAGCTGTTAGTTTCACTTTTAACAGCCAATCAGAGTGATCGTGGCCACGGGGGGGTTAAGCCAACCCCCCTGTGGTGAAGCACAAAGGGTCCTGTGCCGGCGGGTCGGGTGACCTTTCAGTGACCCCGGTCACCCGACCCGCAGGGACGCGATCCTTTCATGACGCCACATAGGCGTCATGGGTCGGATTGGCACTGATTTTCATGATGCATACGTGGCGTCATGGGTCGGGAAGGGGTTAAATATGACTCTAATAGCACCACAACTTAATTCACCAATGTTATGCAATATATATTTGTATTTTAAGTTAATTATTTGTTTGAATATCACATTACTTTCTGTGGGCGACAAAACTTTTGTCTTGCCAAAATCTGACCATTCTGTGTCCATTAAATGATCAATATTTCTGCATTGATGCCAATTTATTTTCTTAACCTAAACCACATTTTGGAGGGTTTCATCTTTCAAAAGAATAAATTATACAACCAATGGATGAATTTAACGTCGGGTTATAAGCTTTTACTTACATAACATGGATAAGCAACATAACTTCTGTTAGAGAGTGTATGGATGGTAACCGTCGCCACAAAATGGTCATTTAAAACCTAATTTACAAGTATTATGATATCCAGCCTTCAGGTTTTTTTTTTGTAATACACTTTTATTCACAGTGAGTCAGGTAGAAAATGCAAATATGGTACAACAGTGCAGAATAAAATTGGCGACTCAAAGATAAATGCACCCAAAATAAATGCTATTGTCTTTAATAAACAACAAAAGAGCAAATAACAAAAATCAAAAACCAAAAGGTGGGGCAACATGCTAGAAACACTAAAGCCCCGTTACATTAAGCGAGATCGCTAGCGATATCGCTGAAATGTCATCAATTTTGTGACGCAACAGCGACCTAGCCAGCGATATCGATTAGTGTGACACTCAGAGACGACCAGCCCCCCTGCTGGGTATCGCTGGTTGTCGTTGAATGTCCTGGATCATTTTTTGTCTTGTTGGTCTCCCGCTGGCCAGCACGCATCGCTGTGTGTGACAGGTGGGAGACCAGCAATCAGTGAGCTGGAGATGGTAACCAAGGTAAACATCGGGTTTCTAGGTGCCGCGTAGCGCCTAGAAACCCGATGTGTACGTTAGATACTAGCGCCCTTGTGCAGGGGAGCTGGTAACCAAGGTAAACAGCGGGTTTCTAAGCACCGCGCGGGCTTAGAAACCCGCTGCTTACCTTGGTTACCAGCTCCCTGCACCAGCGCACTGGTATCTAACGTACACTGTGGGTAACTAAGCGACGTGCATCGCTTGTTACCCGCTAGTCGCTGTCCTGATAGCTGCTGAGATCTGCCTGTTTGGCAGCTCACCAGCGATCATGCAGCGACACACCAGCGATCCTGACAAGTTCATATTGTTGTCGGGATCGCTGGTGAGTCGCTCTGTGTAACGGGGCCCTAACTCACTGAAGGAAGTAACCCAGGCTCAATGCCCTGAGGAAATCACCAGGGAGCCCATTGTGCTCAAAAGATGCCATTCTAGCCAAGTGAATGGGGATACTATTTGATGGATCTCCTAAATTTTACAATACTTAGTAGTTTCAGTGTTTCCACTTTTGATTTTTTTAACATAGATGTTGGCTTATCATTCCTTTTGCAACATCTATCCATTCGAGTTGTAAATATAGTTTTAATTGGGTAATGATGAGGTCATCCACATTAGGAATGCTAGGCTGTAGTAATGATATTTTTTGCATCCTGTAGGATAACATGTACAAACCTAGGAAGATGGGAATATTGATCAGTGTTATCAATGATGTCACACCAATATTAACTCCTTAATGCCCCATGACTTATATATCCATCAGGGAGCATGTCAGGGACTTTTGGAGTGGGCTGAGAAGCAGAGCCTGCTCCACAAAGAGCAAACGCCAGCTACATTATATAACTGACATCTGGCTCTAACAGGTGCTGATGTTAAATGCTTCAATGTCAATTGCTGATAGTGGCAATTTAGGCACTGCAATCCAGCCAGGACATTATGTCGGGCGACCATAAGCTTCCTTACAATGCGATTGTGGGGAGCCAACGGGTTGTTATGACAGCTGGAGGGTGGGCTAAAAGCCCCCATATTTGTGATGTGATGCCTTCTTCCTGGGCATCCAAGAATACAGTGATTTTTACTATATATAGTAATACTTTATTATTTCTTTACATAGCAGAAGAAACAATTGTAGGTTCAAGTACACTAAGGGGACTAACAAAGTTAAAATAAAATAAATACATAAATGTGAAATAAAAAAGATACAAAAATTCAAATCACCCCCTTTTCCACAGTTAAAGATAAAGAAATGTAAAACAAAAAACAAACAAACAAAAAAAAAAAAAAAAAAAAATATATATATATATATATATATATGTATTTGGTTTCAATGTATCTAGAAAAGTCTGTGTAAAATATAAGATTAACCCAACTTGGAAAAGTTGCAAAAACAAAAAATTTAAATGCCAAAATTGTCAATTTTTAGTTGCTTAAACTCCACAAAGAAGTGCAATAGGAAGTATTGGATTTACCACAAAACAGTATCAATAATAACATCAGGTCACCGTGCAAAAGTGCAAATCCTCACATAGCTTCATCAACTAAAAAATAAAAACATTATGGTGTTGGAAAATGACGACTCCAGCCAAAATTTTTTTACGAATTTCAGAATTTTTTTTCAACACTTAAATATGAAAAAAAATACAACTTTGGTATTGTCGGAATTGTATTTACCTGGCAATTATATTTCCAGGTCATTTTTACTACAGTCTAAATGCAGGAAAAAAAACAAGACCCAAAAAACAATTGTGAAATTGCACTTTTTTGCAATTTTACTTCACTTGTTTTTTTCCCCATGTACCAGTACATCATGTGATAAAATGGATGGTGTCATTCAAAAGTACAACTAGTCATCTAGTCATACAACAAAGCAAGCCCTTATATGGCCTTGTCAGCTGGAAAATTAAAATGTTATGACTCTTGGAAAAAGGAGAGGGAAAAAATGAAAGCACAAAAATTAAAAATCACTTGATCCTTAAGGGGTTAAACAAAAGGGACACAAGGAGTGCAGTTACCCTCTTGCAGGCTCGGACTGGACCATGGAAAACTGGTAAATCCACTGGTGGGCAACTCATCTTACGACATGAGCAGTAGTTAGCACAATAATCTTGATTCACTATGTACTGAAAAAGGCAACATCTCATCATTCATTAACCCCTTAATGACCAGAGATATTTTTGTTTTTGTATTTTCGTTTTTGTGCTCACCTTCTTCCCAGAGCCAAAACTTTTTTATTTTTTGGTCAAAATGACCATGTAAGGGCTTGTTTCTTTGCGAGACGAGTTGTACTTTTGAATGACACCATTGGTTTTAACATATTGTGTACTGGATAACGGGAACAAAATTCCAAGTGCTGTGAAATTGCAAAAAAGTGCAATTCCACATTTGTTTTTTTTTTTTTTTTTTACCATGTTCACTAAATTCTAAAACTGAGCGGGCCGAGCTGATTTTGGTGTGAATATGATCTTTTGATCGCCCGGTATTGCATTTTATTTCAATGTTGTGGCGACCAAAAAAACATAATTCTGACGTTTTGACTTTTTTCTCATTACATCGTTTAGCGATCGGGTTAATTCTTTTTTTATATTGATATATTGGGAAATTTTGAAAGCGGCGATACCAAATATATGTATATTTGATTTTTTTATTTTATTTTGAATGGTGCGAAAGATGGGTGATTTGAACTTTCATATTTTTAAATTTTTTTATATATTTAAAAACTTTTTTTTTTTACTTAGTGCATGCTTCAATAGTCTCCATGGGAGGCTAGAAGCTGCACTACTTTGTTCGGCTCTACTACATGCAGGCGATAATCAGATCGCTTGTAAGTAACAGAAATGCTCACTTGCTAAGAGCGCTGACCTCCGGGCAATCCGACTATGATAACAGTAGAGGTCTGCTGGAGACTTCTGGTTGTCATTCCAACCCGTCAGTGACCTGCGATCACATGACGGGGTCACCAATGGGCGGAATTTCCAGTAAGCTTCTGGAAAGTGTGAGTTAAATGCCGCTGTCAGAGGCTGACAGCGATATTTAACTAGTTAACAGCCGCGGGCGGATCGCGTTTCCACACGCAGCTTTTAGGGGCACATGTCAGCTGTTCAAAACAGCCGACATGTGCTGGGAAAAATGTGGGCTCAGCGCCGGAGCCCACATCAAAGGGAGGGATTCCAACTTTGGGAGTAATAGCACGTCCACGTCAGAATCCCTCCCTTTGATGTGGGCTCCGGCGCTGAGCCCACATCTTTACCAGCACATGACAACTGTTTTGAAAGGGGTTAAAGCATCAACCCAGTTATTATTACAAAAAATTATGTGAATAAGGGTCAAGGAATATTTGCATGTAGATCAACAGCGGGCCCCCAGAGTCAATCCCACTGGTGGGTCCTTTGCACCTTGTCCTACATGCCTCTCTAACATTCTAATGAACTTCAGGAAAGATATTTTGAAAAGTATCACTGTGTTCATTTACAGTTACCTCTGGGTTCACTTAAAATCAAGAAACTATTTTTCAGCTTTGTTTAATATTTCATGCTAACCAAAACATGACAACATACAATCTAAAGTTAGAGTCTTTGTCTGACGAAAACATTTTTATGACAGCTAGGATGAACAGTAGTGCGCATGCCTGACCAATGCTCCATTCATGCCTTGCAATGCTGCAAGTGTTGTGCAAGACTTTTCCTGATAGCCCCTTCGAGAATGAATGCAGTGACTTTTGGGCACCTATTCTGTTGCTCCACTTTGTAGCGGGGATAAAATTTCCCTGTCGGCAATAAACATTCCCTGTTCTGCCAATCGATGCAGGTCCCAGTAGTTTGACCCCCAAGGTAACCTATCCTGGAAATAGGTGATAAAGGGGTTGTCCTCTGAAAACAAGTCAAAGGGGTTGTCCACTACTCGGACAACCCCTTCGGAATCCCAGTAAAATAAGAGCAGCAAGACTCACCGGCAGTGCTTGTTCTTTTACAGTGGTATCAGCACTGGCTCTTCTGGGGTTCATGTGACTTTGTAATGTCATGCAGTCTCCGTGCCAATCAGCACCTGCTTCATTCTCCTTTCCTTCAGAAGATTCAAGACATTGGGAGGAAGTGAGATGGCAGCCACAGCTCCCACTGCCTCTGGATGTCACTTATGTCCATAGGAGAGGAGAGTGAAGCCAGTTGCCATTATGTCACGCAAGCTCTGGGGAGAGCCAATGTTAGCATCTCTGGAAGCGCACAGGCTACAGAGGTGAGTAAAACAGTTATTATTTTACTGGAAGGAAACAAAGGGATTCAAGAGGGGTTGTCTGAATAGTGGATAACCCCTTTAAATATGATTTCTAAAAATCCTACAATTTTATAGTTGAGAAATTGATAACAATATGGTTAGGACCCGTTGAAGCACAGAAGTGCGTAACGGCCGTAGACCGCACTCAGCACATCACTCCCATCCTGATGTTTTTTACCTGTTGAATAAAGTCTTCAATATTCGAACAGTAAGTGCCATCCTTCAATTTCTTCTCGTTTGGATAACAATAAGTTTCTTAGCAACAAGTTAGTTAATTGTAATACATTTCTTAGGAAAATACTAGCTATAATTATGCTATATTTGTATAGCTGAAATAAGTCAATATTTCGTAGTAAAAATGTGAGCCGCTCTCTCAATCGAAACAAGATTCCTTTAGCATCTTGGAGTGATTTAATTTATTTAGTCCTTTGAATAAAGCTTAACCTCCCTAAATACAATGTTACAGCTTTAGAGCCCTGCGGAGCCATAGCCCATAAATTATCTGAGCATTTAAGCAGGTTATAAACTAAGGATGTGTGATCTGTAGCTTGGAGCATTGTATGTGATCATTACTACTGTATTTGTTTACCAGAATAATAGATCTCCATTAGATTTGTAATTTATTGCAAAATCGATGCCACATTTAAAAACAATCAGCATTTTCTCGACTGCGATGAGTCACATTCTTTGAAGAAGATTAAGATTTTATTTTTTTGGGGGGGTGTTAATAGACTGGCAGTCCATAGCACAATATTGTGTATCGTGCTGTATCTACAGGAGAAGAATGCTTGACATCGTTATGAACTTTACCCTATTCTACATGGGTTGGGAGGAAAGGGGGTATACTTTGTCAATAGTAAAAAAAAATGACTTAACATTTGCATTTCCTTACCACGTGAATACATGAGTTTGCAAGTGAAAAGCACTTTCCACCTTTTGTAATGAGGGGCCATAGAAATCCCATTATACATCATGCACTGCCTGGAGGAATGTGTAAACACATATTAGATCAGTGACAAGCCTTTGTACCTTCTTTTATCTCTGCCACTTTAAACTGAATATTCAAATGCTCATTTAGATTTGAAATATTTGTCAAGGATGCAACATTTGTATCTGCAGTGTTTGGTTAAAATTAATTTTTAGAAGCTTGCTTCACAAAGGTTGTTTTAGGGACCGTTTAAGGAGGAATAGAACACAATATGGATACTATACAATGCATTCATTTTTAGTCAATTTTAATTTATGCACAAGAAAACAGTAATTTTGGCAAAATTAGCAAAATATTGGTTAACTGGTAAGACGTTACATACTATACTTATGATCGTGTGTTGTAAGAAATGGCCTTAAAACAGTTATCCCTCAAACAGAAATAGATGATACATTTTGATCAGTGGGAGTCACACTGATCCTAAGGATGTATCCAGATGATGGATATTTACATACAAAGGTTATCCGTGTTTTTCATGAATAGCATTCATGCATATGATAGTCTATGTAGCCATTACCATGTCCGTGAAAAATTGTGGCGACGTCTGAATTTGATCCAAGGGTTGGATCAAAATCAGAAATGCAAGTCAATAGGCTCGTGAAAAAATTGGACCACACTGGGATGACACTTGTGATACCAATTTCACAACTGTCAAAATGGAGATGGAGAAACTTTTTTAAAAATTTCTCTACGTACAAGAAAAACTGATGACAATCAGACCACACTCTGGTTACAATATTTGGTCCCATTTTCTTCTATGCGGA
>JARQOD010000008.1:75301322-75419922 GCA_033576555.1 Oophaga sylvatica
GGTATATTTTTAAAATTTTTTAAAAAAAAAATATTTAAAAATTTGTTTTTCCCCCCACGTGAATACAGAGTTTGCAAGTGAAAAGCATTTTCCATTTTGAAGGGGGGGCCATAGAAACCCATTATCACATGCACTGCCTAGGAAGTGAAACACAATTAGTCTAAAAAGCCTTTGACCTTCTTTTATCTCTGCCTTTTTAAAACTAATTTTTCAATGCTTTTTGATTTGAAATATTTGTAAGATGCAACATTTGTATTGCGGTTTGGTTAAAAATAATTTTAGAAGTTGCTTAAAAAGGTTGTTTTAGGGCCCCTTTTAAAGGGGGGAATAGAACAAATGGGGATACTAAAAATCATTCTTTTTTAGTCAATTTTAATTTTGCACAAAAAAACAGAATTTTGGAAAATTAAAAAAATTTTGGTTAAGGGGTAAATTTACATCAATACTTTGATCGGGGTTTTTTAAGAAATGGCCTTAAAACAGACCCAAAAAACAGAAATAGATGATCATTTGTGATCAGGGGAGCACATACCTAAGGATATCCAATGAGGATATTTCAAAAAGGTTAACGTTTTTTCAAAATACATTCATGATTGATATTATGTACCCTTTTCCTCCCCGGAAAAATTTGGCGAGTTGAATTTGATCAAGGGTTGGATCAAAATCAAATGCAATAAGGCCGTAAAAAAAATTGGCCACAGGGGGAGAACTTGTGATACCATTTTCAAAAAAGTCAAAAGGAGATGGAGAATTTTTTTAAAAATTTCTTACGTACAAGAAAACTGAGACAATCGACCACCCTGGTTACAAATTTGGCCATTTTTCTTTTATGCGGAAAAACATTGGAGTTGTGAACAAATTTAAGGATGGGTTTTGCTTCCCTATTGAACTTGAAATTAGTGAAAAAAAACGACCATTTTTTATGACTTGGTTTTGGTTTTGGGGAGTTGTTTATTGCAATATACAGAAGGGCCATTTAAATGGACCCCCTTTAAAAAAATGGGAATGGTTGGTGTATCAACTTTGTTTTTGGCACATTAGATATGGAAGGGGGAAAATTTCAAATGAGTGGTGACCATGGCGGGCCATTTTAAATTTTTGCCATTTGGATCCAACGTTATTTTTCAAATGGGAAGAGGGTATTACAAAAAAAACATTGAGAATTTCCCCCAGAAAAAAAAGGGGTTGTTTGGGTTTTTAAAACATAATTTATTCTTTCCGAGTTATTTACAATTTTTTATGACCACTTATAAAATTTTTAAAAAGGCTGCCATTGTGTTGATTGAAAAGCAACCCTTTGTTCCCACTCTTGCACACTGATAGCAACCCACAGAAAAATGTAGCACAGGTTCCAATCCTTTTTTTTCAATGCTGAATTTTGTTTTAAAAGGAAAATTGTCTATGCTGTGAAATAGAAGGTAACTTTTTACAGGGAAGGGGGAAGGAGACAATATGTTGCGCAACTCATGTGGTGGCGTTGGTGAGATAATGAGGGTTTTTTAAAAGATGCAAGCTTTCTTGAAAGAGGGTTTTTTCAAGTTCTGCTAAGGTTCTGAATATTGTGACAGTCTATGTGGGAAATGAATTTTTCAGGTATGGGGCAAGCAAAGAGAAGTCTTGAAGTTAACGGGTGAGGAATGCAGGAGGATGGAGGGGAAAAGGCAGTTGTGTGAGGACAGAATTACGCATTAAATAATCGGGACTTTAGTTTGAGTTAGTTTGAAGACATATGGTGAAAAATTTGGATGGCTTTATAGGTCTGTGTCAGGAGTTTAAATCTATTTTGGGGGGAAAATTTGGGGAAAACTAAAAAGAGATTTGCAGAGGGAGGATAAGTAGGGGGAGAGGTGGAGCTTCTGAGTTAAGGATGGACTGGAGAGGCGAGTGTGTTAGTTGGGAGGATACAGAAGGATATTGCATAGTCAAAGCAGGGGATGAGGTCCCAGGCCAAAGGTATAATTGAAAAAGTAGGGATCCCAGGCCCCACATTGAGGAAACTGACAAATAGCAAGGAAGGTTGGCACAGGAAGTTATATAGATTTGTGAAAGCTAAATGGGCGTTAGTAAGGTATGAGGAGTCCAGGAGAGGCAAGTTTGGTGGGCCCAAAGGGAAGAGAGGATCTGTAGAAGGAGGGAGCGGTTTATCTGAGGAAGACGGACTCCTCCGTCGAAACGCATTGTGGATTCATTTTTTTTACCAAATTTTTAATAATTTTTAATAAAAAGAAGATTGTCATTTACTAAGAAGATTCCTGTCTTTGCGCCTGCTGACCGGGTTTCAAGAATCTGTTAAAGGTAAGGACTAGTCTTTAAGAGTATAGAGAATTGTCTTTATTTGACAGAAATTTTTAGTCATTTTGATTAGGGGGATTTCAGAGAAGTTGGGGTAGAGAAGCCAACTTTTAGGTAGTCGAAAAGCGTTCAATATGGGGCCAAGCTGACATAGAGTCGGGTCAAAGGGATTTTTTTTCAGGAAAGGTGTTATTCCACATATCCAAGCCCTCGCCACCTCCTGCCGCCTCAAAATCAAAAATATTTCCCCCAACCGCTCATTCCTCAACCATGAAACCACAAAAACCTAGTGCACCCCTTATCATCCCACCCGACTACTGCAACCTCCTACTTCTGGCCTCCCCTCTAGCACTCTGGCACCACTCCAGTCCATCCTACACTCTGCGCCCAATTAATCCACCTGTCCCCCCTTTCCCCGCCTCCCCCCTATGCCAGGCCCTTCACTGGCTTCCTATTGCCGAGGGTTCAGTTCAAAACCCAAAATGACATACAAACCATCCACAACCTTTTTCCCCCCTACATCTGTGCATGGTCTCCCCTCCTACCCAACGCAACCTCCGATCCTCTCAAGTTCCTTCTCGATCCCCCCTCATCTCTTCTTCCCCCAACCCATACAAGACTTCTCCCGGGCTTCCCCCATACTCGGAACTCCCTGCCGCAAAACATCAACTTTTACCAACAACGGAAACCTTAAGAAGAACCGAAACCCACCTTTCCGCAAGCCAAAACCTACAATGTTCCTCAGTCACGAACCATCGCACGACCAGCTCTACCCTTTCTAGTTATCCTCACCCTCCCTTTGGCTGTGAGCCCCGCGGGCAGGGGTCCTCTTCCTTCTGTACTTGTGTGTCCTTGTCTGCACATTTATTGTACCTGTCTATATTTTCCCTTTTCATATGTAAAGCGCCATGGAATAAAGGGCTATATAAATGTGTATTAAAAATAATAATTCCTGTTGTTTGAAAGCAGAAGGGAAGTCACGGAGGTAATATAATTGAAGAGAGGGTTAGGGCTTGGATAAGCTGAGTGGTGAGATGGGGTGGGGTGGGATGGGATAGGGTACGAAAAACTAGTAAGGTGAAGTTGCAGAGAAAGATAAACTTTATTTCCGGATGGTGGGAGGAAGGCATTGGTCTGTTTTTGATGGTGTTTTTGGTGGTTAACGGTAAAACTTGTCTGATTTGGTTGATTTTTTTTTAAATATGCAGCAAAGCTTCTACAGAAATGAGGGAGATTAGAGGGGGCAAAGGTGGATGGAGGAAGGAGTTAAAAGTGTCAATAACGTTTGGGTTTATGGGATAAAAAAGATAAGAGAGTTATAAAGTATTCCTGTTTAGCATAGGGGATGGCCGCACGAATGGGAGAACTGCTTGTTTGAATGCAGTAAAGTTTCCTGTCAGTGTTGAGGTGTAAAAGGTTTCTACTGGGGTATGCTAGCTGCTGGACAAGGGGGTCAGTGAAGAGATCAAGGAAGAGAAAATGCATAGACTACTACTACTCATCAGCGACTAGCTACAACTCATTGGATAAATCTATTGAGGTCACCGTGTTGTTGGTGGATAGCTCAAGTTTTTTGATAAAAAAAGTTGAAATGTTAAACATGCACCTCACGTTTTGGGGAGAGATCAAGTGCACTGTTCATGCTAGACAGCCCAGTAATTTAAAGGAACTGAAGGCTTTCTGCCAAGAAGAGTGGGCAGCTTTACCCTCTGAGAAAATAAAGAACTTCATCCACAGCTACCACAAAAGACTTCAAGCTGTCATTGATGTTAGAGGGAGCAATACACGGTATTCAGAAATGGGGAATGTAAACTTTTGATCAGGGTCGTTTAGATGTTTTGAGTTGTCATTACGATTTAACAAGAGAAAACACAGTAGTTTGACAATAAATGGCTTCAACCACCCATTAACCGAGAGTGGAGAAAAAGTTTTGGTGTCATCATTCATATTCTCTGGAAAAAGGCCAAGAAAGCAAAAATTCTGCCGGGGTATGTAAACTTTTGAGCACAACTGTATATATATATTGTAGTGATAGTAAGACTTCACTATACCTTTGTATGTGGTTTGAGGACCTGTGATGAGGTCACAAGAGCACATGACAGGTCATGTGCTCTGTGTTAGCTGAATGGCTGGTGTATATAAGTGAGCCTGCTGCTGACCACAGGTGTGAGTGGCTGGAGGTGTGGAAAACCTCCAGTGTGGGAGTTCTGAGGAGACCTCCAGTCTGGTTGCTGAAAGAGTGCTCAGTTAGAGTACCAGGACTTTATATCTGTTTTTGTTACTTTGTGCCAGAGAAGGCTGTTTTCTTTTCTGTTTTAAGGCAAGTTTATGAAGTTGTAATAAACTTGCTTAAAGAACCTGGAAGAGTCGCCCTCCTGCTTACCTCCGGTCGCACACCAGCGAGGCAACATCCCTATATATATATATACACATACACACAGTGTTTAACATAAATGAGTGAACCCCATCAGATTTATTGGAGAACCTTTAGTTTCCTTCTAAAATTAATATTTTCCATGGAATGACATGATACAATATATTACTACAAATGTGGGCCATTGATTGCAAACAATATTTCCTATTTTACACACTCAACAAAGTAATTTTCCTAAGTTAATTTAAGACCATGTTGCAAAATGGAGTACACCTGAACAGAAGTCTACATGCAAGTCTAATTAATCATTAAACAGTTGTCCAGCAGACTTTTGACTATAAAAGGACATAACTTAACATGAAGAGGCCTGAGTAGTCTCGAAAGCTTGCAATTTGTTACCATCTTTTCAGTTAGCCATTAAAAGGTATCAACCACTGAGGACTCTCAAGTCTAAATATTTTTCTAACTTAACAAAGAAATTTCATGCTGTCTGCTATGGCATCTCATGGAAGGAAATGTCACAAGATCTGAGAAAGAAAATAATTTCTTTGCAAAAGAAAGACAAAAATGTAACAAAGATGGAATCTTACAGAGATATCCAAGTCAACCATGGAAGCTAACACCTAAATGGGAGCATCTTCTGATGAGAAGGGTTGAAGAAAATCGACATGCAAGTTTACTGCAGCTAACTAAAGTAGTAGAAAAGCCAAACTGGGGAGTGCGTTTCACGTGAGACAAAAAGAGAGTATTAGAGATGAATGGATCAATTTGTAGTACTCCGGTCCAGCGTTTTGGGACTTGGTGGTTAGATGAGAAGCCAGCAAATCTCTTACCTTCCAGCTTCTCTGCCTCGACTTTCGATTAGCCAAGGTTGGCACGATACTATCAGTCTTTCCAGATCTGATAAATCAATTGCGGCGCTGGGTATGCTGGATTGAAGTCCCACAAATAGATCCACTCAACTCTTATACCCAGCGCCAACTTCCACATGCTGTTTGCAAAAGGCTATTTCCTTATGTAGTAGAAGGACTATTGTACCTATTCAGGCATCTAATACTATAATATTCATTTTCTTGTTATATTACATTTCATAGCGAAAGCAAGCTATGCGCTTACAATTAATTTGGAAATGAGGGTAGTACGGTGGTTCAGTGGTTAGCACTGGGCTCGAGTCCTGGGTTCAAATCCCGCCAACCCACCATCAACATCTGCAAGGAGTTGGTTTATTGTCTGATTCAGGGAATTTTCTTTTTTTTTTCTATGTGCAGTATAAATACTAGTTTATCTTCATTTTACTAGTGAATTATGACTGTAGAGATACCAAACATGTATTTTTTTTGCTATAGTAAACAATTTTTAAAAATAAAGCATTACTTTTTTTATTTAATGGGTATTATCATCTCAACCATTCATGACATTTCCACAGGATGTACCATAAGTGTTTAGTTACAGGTCCTACCTTTGGCACCTGCATTTTTCTCCAAAACAGGGGTCCCTCTGGTATGGATTTTTTAAATGCATACCACCGGCCTAATCAGATCAAAGATCTATTTAATATTTTAATCATTTTCTATTGTAATATCTGGTGATGGATGCATTTTCAGGAACAATATGAAAAATAACTACAAGCAAGAAATCATACAGAGAAGCACAAATTATCATTCCAAAATAACTTTTAATACTTCATCACTGTCCATTTTGATATTGATGTATTATTTCTATTATTTCCTCTTTATGTGGTGTCTAAAAAAATATTGGTCCTACACTGAAATCAATCACATTCTCACGTGCTTTGTGCTATAAATGGCATTCCTGATTATTTTTCTTAAGTCATTTAAATTAGATACCTCTTTGTTCTTAAAATATTCACTTAGTTCCTACTTATTCCGGTGATGGACATCCATTTCTCCTGCTTTATGTCATGTTAATATTTAACAAAAGAATGCAGTTAGCCTCCTGCCAGGAAAGACCCAACCTCCTTTGTTTTTGGAGGCTTTTTCTTAGTCTTTACTTTACTGGAGATTTTCATTTCCTGTCGCCCATCCTCCATCAAGAACCAGATTTTTGCATAAGCTAAAAAGTCCTTGGAGATGTCTTTAACCCCCAAGTGAGGAAGGTGGTACTTAGCTGTCAAATGCCCTTTGTTATGTACTCAAATGGAATTATGAAATGTTTTTTTTTTCTTTGTGGGGGAAAGTAAATTTATGCCAAGAGAATGTAAATCCGCTAGGTGTGCCCAGGTAATTTAAAATGCTCATGCTGACAGATTATCTGCTTCAGTAGATATAATTAATTGGTTTCTCTAGACCCTCTATAAGTTTATAAAAACCCTCAATACAAAATTATTTGAAAGTAGTTTCATTGCATATTTATAGCAACAGGGTAATAGTTTGGACTCAATAATAATAAAATACATCTTCACTGACGATTTGATTCTGAAAATGAATGTTTTGCAAAATTAGGAACACAACGTTTCTAAACTTCCGCAGGTTCCCATCATCAATTTTCATCTATGCTTTTACAAATATATTTTAACTACATTTGATGAGCATTTTTTTTAACATGCTATGAACACAGGGATGGTACAAATTCATTTGCAGGACCCAATCCTGCAGCCACGTCAGTAATCTGTGGCTGCTGGATGGAAGCCTAGCAAATTGCCTCCTATCTGCCAGCATCTGTGGCTCTTCTTTTGATTAACAAGCCTTGCGTGATGTCAAATGTGCATCACACCACAACAATGATGTTGTACCAGGAGAGCTCATCAATAACAGAGCTGGGATCCCAGCAAGCAGCCACTAATTACTGACATGGAAACTGGACCGGATCCTGCAAATCGATTTACATCATTTCTACTATTAAATGATGGAAAATAAAGGAAGAAGAGTCAACTATATTTTGCAATTTCTTAGAGATATACCATGGATCTATTTGGTGAGCAATCATCTTCAATTGACTATGTTAGGTCTGAATAGAGGTGGTCTGACAAATATTACCACTATGGAGTAGAAGAGCAAAGCAGCAGTGATGCAAGGGGAGAAACATGCCCCTTGGCTGACCATTTTTCCATTGTATGGGATCCATGGGGCATTACAATCCCACGGGGCATCAATACAATACAATATCCAAGTGATCTATAATATTCCAGTCTCCATTTACATGGTCTGAAAAATGGAGAATTTGTTCATAAGAACAAGTACCCACATAAATGTTACGCCGATCAGTCAACAAATAAGCAAAATTCATTGGCTGATTGGATTTTTTTTATATTGTCCTCATTATTGGCAAAATATTTCCTAGTAGGCAAATGGTATCATGCTAGAACAAGTGTGTTAAAGCTCATTCTTTACAGTCATGTGTAGGCCCTTTAAATGAGAGCAAACCAACTTGTATGCAGGAACAGAGTGCTATTAAGAGCACACTGGGTGAATAAGCAGATGCTATGAAAGATCAGATTTGTAGGAAAATGTTGAAAGGGCGAAACGGGAATAATTAGTTGTGAGGTGAGACAATAGGCCAGTCTAAAAGAATACGATTTTGTGGTACGCTTAAAGCAATTCTTATTGGTAATTAATTGAATTGTCCTAGGTAGTACATTACAGAAAATTGGTGCAGCTAGTGAGAAGGCATGGAAACTGGAGTGCACGATTCAATGTTAGTTTTAGGTAATTAGCGGAATTGAGAGCATGGTTAGGGTGGTAGACAGAAATGAAGGAGGAGATGTAGGGTGAAGCGGTACTGTGGAGAGCCTTGTGGGTGAGAGTGATAAGTTTACACTTGACTCTGTAGCGGATGGGCCATCAGTGCAATGACCGACATAGGGTGTAGGCAATAGAGGATAATTTTTTATGCTTTTTATGTTTTTTTCAATATTAAGATGAATATCCATAATTCAATTAATATGGTCGATCACAGGTTACATGTAGAGAGTTAGACCTTGGGGTATAGTCTTCTGGTGGACCAAAAAGCTTGTGTCTCATACTGAATGGCAGAAGTTATTTTAAATTCCACTTCAAAACACACAGTTACAAAATGTCATATTAGCCTGTGATACTTTTTGGTTTAGCTACTCTATTATTGTGTACTAAACCCATTACAACAGAACAACAAGATGACAGAAAGTGTAGCAAGATCGAAAAATAGTTACATTTTATTAATGCCATATTGTTCATTGACCAGGTATGAACATACCATTTTTGAGGCCCATTTATGTTCTCTGGTTTCTTTATAACATTATTTTTGCAAGTCATTATTTGCGAAGAGATTGTGTTGGCATAAATGTGCCAACATTTTCATTTGATTGCAGGGAGGACTAATCTGTTTTTTTTTTGGTCTGTGCATCTAATAACCTAAAACCCCGTTACACTAAGCGAGATCGCTAGCGATTAGAGTTGAGCGATACTTTCCGATATCCTAAAGTATCGGAATCGGAATGGTATCGCCGATATCACTAAAATATCGGCGATACCCGATATCGATACCGGAAGTCCCATGTAAGTCTATGGGAACAAAATATCGAAATTAAAAAAAACCCATTCTTGCCTTGTTGGTTAATTGTACATGAAGGAAAACAACAAAGACTAATGTAGAATGTATTGGGGAAGGTTGAGGAGACATTAAAGGCATAGATGTTTAACCCAATCAAATGGAATAGCATAAATTTTTTTTTTTTTAAAGATGTTCGGATTGACGAAGAAATTGACAATGTTAACGTTTTTTATATTTTGGCAAATATGTATATTACACAACTTCCATGCTCTTCATCTTCACCTTTTTAACTTTTCACACACTTTCTCCTTCATAATCTTCTGCAGCATCATCTTTTTCATCAAATTATTCTTCATCTTCACCTTCTTTATCTTCTTCTTAAACTTCTTGCTATTCATCTTTGTTAACATTACTCATATTCTTCTTATTAAACTATTATTCTTATTCATATTCTGCTTCATCTTCTTCATCATATTCTTATTTGTGACAGAGAATCCTGTACTTGTAATCTGTCAAAGTATGAATTTTTCATCCTTCCGTTCTTGCTGTCACAAAAGATTTAAATTACAACAGTATTTGTCCGTGTTCAGTTTAGCCTGCAGCAGCAGGCATTTTCCAGGGGCACCACGAGGAGGAACGGACTCACCCCCATACACTGCTTAGTCTTCTTCTGCTTAGAATTTAGAGCATATATTTTGCTCTTCATTTTGGTCTTATACTTCATGTTCTTCTGCTTTTAGATCTTCTGCTTATTGTTCTTGTGTCTCTTGTTCCGTATCTTGTATTTGTAGCACAATCTTGTACCAGCTGATGTTACTGGGACACGGTTACTAAGCAGGAGGTACCTGTGCTCCAAAGCACTACCAAGGACCAGCAGACGTTGCTGGAACTCGGATACCGAGATGGAGGCACCTAGGCCAAAGGCACTGTGGAGAACCAGCTGACGGTACTGGAACCCGGAGGGGCAGCAGAAGGAAAAGAGCCAATGGCACAACCGAGGACCAGCTGACGTTACTGGGACACGGTTACTAAGCAGGAGGTACCTGTGCTCCAAAGCACTACCAAGGACCAGCAGACGTTGCTGGAACTCGGATACCAAGATGGAGGCACCTAGGCCAAAGGCACTGCGGAGAACCAGCTGACGGTACTGGAACCCGGAGGGGCAGCAGAAGGAAAAGAGCCAATGGCACAACCGAGGACCAGCTGACGTTACTGAACCCCAGTAACACAGGAGCAAGTGTTGACTGTGCTAACAGCACTTCCGAGCAACAACTGGCGGTGTTGGAGCCCAGGGTCAAGGAGGATGTTTAAATACTAGATCAAGTAATTTCCTTGTTACCTGTCAATTTTAAATGTCTATACTTCAAACAAGAGAAAGATAACCTTTACTACCATAAGATGATGATTTCATTTAAACTAATATCTAGATAAATAAAGAATTGACAAACATAAACACATACATTAACATGTTGAACAGCAATGCAAACCACAAAATAAATTAGTTAAGGAATCTGCTATACGGTTGTACATAAAAGCATACAAGTACATATCTGAATCCATTAATGATGGATAAGTAACAGTATGTACACCATTTTTATTGTATAGACAATGAATGTCTGACTTCAAAACATCATCAGCATTACAAGTTATCTGTGACATTACTAAAATGTTACATTTGCTGAATAATGTCACTAAACAGTTTATACAAAATTATACAATTTTCATCATGTAATACTCATAATATGTGGCAATAATCATGTTTATTAACAAACATAACCTTTAAAAAGTGCATAGTGCATAGTGAAAATTGCTATTTATGCCTGACTGTCGACTTGCAAGCATGACAACGGATAGATAAGGTATATATAGATGACACTGCATAGCCACAGATGGTGAATGGCGATGTAATACTGTACCTCAATAAAGTGTGCGTCACTACTACATAATTTTTTTTATATAGCTTTATAAACAGGGTACGTGGATGTATGCTTGCGCCTTTGTTTTGACGCACAGACTGCCTTCCTGCTGAGACGCGTTGGGTAGTGAACAGTTGTGTGCAGTGTTCACTGTAGTCTGAGGTTTTCCTTTTTGGAGTGCAGATCACGCTCCAGTTAGTTCTTCAACCACTGCTGGTTGTAGTCTGCTGAGCGTGTGTCACTGGCACATCCTTGAAATTTTTCTCTAATTGTTGCTGCTCCACTCTATTACAAATAAATAAAATCTATTAGTGTGACGCGCTTCCATCCGTATACAATACATTGGTTGCAAACACTATAGAAGTACACAAAGGGGCCTTTCACACCTACTGAACAGTTGTGTGCAGTGTTCACTGCAGTCTCTGCGGAATAACCACACTTAGGCCTTATAACTTTTCAGACTTTCTTTATCAATCTACCAAGATGAAGAAGGCAGGGAGTAAGGCACGTGGTCGTGGAGTTTCTTCAGGGAGAGGACGTGGGGATTCTGTGGCTGCTGCGGCCCCCAGTGACACAGCATCCACCAGTTTTCCCCGGGCCGTGAGCGTTCCTTTATGCGCACTTTTGTAGGAGCTCGGAGTACCCCCCTGCTGCGGGAAGAACAAATTGAAGCCGTTGTTGTTTGGATCTCAGCCAATGCATCGACTTCAATTGCTTCCACCTCCTCTCAGGACCACAGCACTGTTGGGCAACCATCTGTCTCTTCACCGCCTGGCAAATTGCCCAGGCAGTCAGAGAGTTCTGTACAGGAGCCAGCTGAGTGTCTGCTTCTGTTCTCAGAATCTATTGGCTTGCAAACAGGGGCCCAGCCAAGCAGCATTCTGTAATGTGAAGAAGAGGGAGTATGCAGTGATGCGCAACAGCTGTGTCTCTCTGAATCTGAAGAGGCGGGTGAGACAGTGCCGATGGTCAGCACACCGCAGAACGCATCTGATGATGATGATGAGACCCAGGTGCCAGTTTCTGTTGAGCATGGTGCTGGCCAGACCACCCAACAGCAGGTGTTGGAAGAGGGTAGTGGAGATGATGAGGTCCAATACCCAACATGGCATGAAGAACAGGAAGGTGGTGGGAGCAGCTCAGAGGAATAATAATAATATTTATTTATATAGCGCCATCATATTCCGCAGCGCTTTACAGTTTAGCAGTTTCAGAACACAAGTCATAAGTAACAACGTTAACAATACAATAATTTAAGCTAAATAAGTCGCCCCTGCTCGTGACAGCTTACAATGTACAATGAGATGGGGGAGATACAAAGTATAGGTGTTTATATACAATGGTGCATTTACAATGATGTTCCAGCCATCTTAAGGGACTGAGGGATGGAGATAGTGAATGGGCTAGAGACACACACACACTTACACAGAATACATAGAATGACTTTGATTAGTGAATGTGATAGGCCGCTCTGAACAAATGTGTTTTGAGGGAGCGCCTGAAACCATGCAAATTGTGGATAGTCCTAATTTCTTGGGGTACAGCATTCCAGAGGATTGGCGTAGAGCAGGAGAAGTCTTGGAGTCGGGAGTGGGAGGTACGTATTAGTGCAGAGGTTAGTCGAAAGTCGTTTGCAGAGCGCAGCAGTCGGTTAGGCCGATAGATAGAAATGAGGGAGGAGATGTAGGAGGGGTGCTGCACTGTGGAGAGCTTTGTGGGTGAGAACCAGTACTTTGGTTGAAAGCTGGGAGAGGCCTAGAGAAATGGTTAGTGATAGAAGGAAGATAGAGGAAGACATTGCCCCAACGGTACAAACAGGAGGGAGAGTTAGGCTGCAGACTCGGTTGCCTGTAGCCTCCAGTTTGGCACCTGTTCGGAGCAGTTGTCTTCCAAAAGTCAAAACGTGCGCTCCCAGGACTTGCACTGCGTGGTCCTTTTTTCACACACTTGCACATGATATTTGCTATGTGAAATGCAAGCTGTGTAATCAAAAATTAAAAATAGCTAAAAGTGTCAGTCACCTCAATACCACAAATATGTGGAAACATGTGCGGACAAAGCACGTAGTTGAGTTACAAAGACACACTGGAGATGTAGGCCAACCTACAGCAGCACCTACATCTTCAGGTTGTGTTGAAGCCTCTTCATCGAGCTCACACACAGCTGGTTATGCTTCCTCACAGGATCGCCATGGAAGAACCTCGGCCACTGTTGTCCAGAGACAAACTGTTATTCCACACACAGCAGCAAGTTCCCTGTCATCCTCACACTCCCAGGCCACAAAACAGCCAGCGGTAGCACAGGCATGGGATAAAACACGGCCATACTCCGCAAACCATGCACGAGCACAGGCTCTGAATGCTGGCATTGCAAAACTCCTGTCCCTTGAAATGCTGTGATTCAGGCTGGTGGAGACAGACAGTTTCCGTAACTGAATATCATTGTCAATCCCACAATACAATGTGCCAAGCCGATTTCATTTCAGCAGGCAAGCCGTCCCTGGTCTGCAAAAGCATGTTGAGGGAAAAATTAAACATGCGCTACTAAAAGCCCTCAGTAGCAAGGTCCACCTGACCACCGATGCGTGGACCAGTACCCATTGTTATGATCTGCTACAACCAGTAAGGAAAGAAGGGAATTCTGTCCCTACAATACAACTAAGCTGAATCCCTACGATGTAACGGGGAACCTGATCCTGCGACCAGACCCGCTAAAGTCCTCATCTAGTGTGAACGAAGACCTATAGTTGCGAGGGAGTAATCCCTACAAGATCTAGGGACTGGGAGAAAAGGTGGACACCTCCTAACATAAATTGTAGCATGGATAATTAAACAGAAAAATAAATACTTTGTGATCCTAACATCAAGCAAAACTCACAGATTAAGGCACCTAAGCACCCGGTAGCTTAACAGTAGATAATACAATGAAGTCAAGCAAAGCCAGAAGGGCGGAGCCAGACTAAATAGGGAAAAAAGGTCATGTGACCAGCAAACTGAAACAAAACCTAACAAGAGGGTTCTAACACCCATGGCCAGGGACAATACCTTTCCCTCACTGCCCATTGGGTCAATGTTGTGCAGCCGGGTACTGATCTTGCGAGTGGCGCTGTACGTGTTCTGCCAACTCCAAGGATTGCAGGAATCAAGTCTGTACACATTGATTCCTCCTATTCCAGTTCCTCAGAATCATCGCTGCAGGAGCTGTCACGGTCTACCTCCACATGGACCCGTGAACGTTTACCTGTTGCGACCGATATGAGCACAGCCGTGTCCAAATGTCAACAGGCCATCCTGAAATTAATTTCCATGGGGAATCTTAGCCACACAGCGCAGGAGCTCTGTAATGCCATAAAGCAGGAGAGCGACGTGTGGTTTTTGGAAGAGAATCTACAGGCAGGCTTGGTAGTGTGTGACAATGGCCGAAATCTGGTGTCAGCTCTGGGCCTTGGCAACCTCACTCACATACCATGTCTGTCATATGTGCTCAACTTGGTCGTGCAGAGTTTTTTGAGGACTATCCGGATCTTGATGCACTGCTGCACAAGGTCCGCCTAGAGTGCGCTCACTTGCGACGTTCCAGCATGGCCAGATCGCTGATTGCAGCTCTGCAACGCAGATTTCACCTTCATGAACATCGCATTATATGTGACGTACCCACCAGGTGGAATTCCTCGTTACATATGTTGGAGCGGTTGTGTGAGCAGCAGCCAACAGTAATGGAGTATCAGCTGCATCAGGCGCAGTCAACTCGCAATTTGCGGCGTTCACACTTCACCACTACTGAGTGGGCCTCTATAATAAGAATAATAATATTATTTTTTTATATAGCGCCATAATATTCCGCAGTGCTTTACAGTTTAACAGTTTCAAAACACGAGTCATAAGTAACAACGTTAACAATACAATAATTTAAGCAAAATCAGCCGCCCCTGCTGGTGAAAGCTTACAATCTACAATGAGGTGTGGGAGATACAAAGTACAGGTGTTTATATACAATGGTGTTTTTACAATGATGGTCCAGCCATTTTAAGGAAGTGAGGGATGCATGGAGATAGTGAATGGGCTACACACACAGAATTACACATAGAATGACTTTGATTAGTGAATGTGATAGGCCACTGTGAACAAATGTGTTTTGAGGGAGCGCCTGAAACCATCCAAATTGCGGATAGTCCTAATTTCTTGGGGTAGAGCATTCCAGAGGATTGGCGCAGCGCGGGTGAAGTCTTGGAGTTGGGAGTGGGAGGTACGGATTAGTGCAGAGGTTAGTCGAAGGTCGTTTGCAGAGTGCAGCAGTCGGTTAGGCCGATAAATATAAATAAGGGAGGAGATGTAGGGGGGTGCTGCGCTGTGGAGAGCTATGTTGGTGAGAACCAGTAATTAGAATTGGATCCTATAATGAATGGGCAGCCACTGCCAGTGTAATGAGTGGCGAATAACTCTATGAAGGATATCTGCCACGTTTTGCGTGCGTTTGATGAGTCAACGCGGATGGCGAGTGCAGATGATGCACTAGTCAGCCTGACTGTCCCCCTTATCTGCCTGCTTCAAAAAACACTGCAAGCACTAAGGCATGAGGTTTTGGAAGAGGTGGAGGATGAGGAGTCACAAATTCCATCACCTTCTGGACAGTCAGCGCAACGTGGTTCCTCACAAAGGGCTGGAGGACTTTCAAAGTACCATGCTGTATCAACAATTGAACCTCCAGAGTCGCTGTCTATATTTTCATAACCATTACAAACTTTTAATGTATTTACAAAGCACATAATGTACATTTTTTGTCTATCCTTTTGTAATGCTATTGTGTTTCCATAAACTGATGTTACAGAATTATGATACAAAGTTTTTAAATTTTGAGTTTTAAATTTTGTAAATTTATATGTATTTGAAGGACTTTGTGAGGAGGATGAGGAGTCACAAATTCCATCACCTTCTGGACAGTCAGCGCAACGTGGTTCCTCACAAAGGGCTGGAGGACTTTCAAAGTACCATGCTGTATCAACAATTGAACCTCCAGAGTCGCTGTCTATATTTTCATAACCATTACAAACTTTTAATGTATTTACAAAGCACATAATGTACATTTTTTGTCTATCCTTTTGTAATGCTATTTGTTTTCCATAAACTGATGTTACAGAATTATGATACAAAGTTTTTAAATTTTGAGTTTTAAATTTTGTAAATTTATATGTATTTGAAGGACTTTGTGAGGAGGATGAGGAGGAGTCAATGGAGGAGGAAGACATCGCTCCAGAGGGAGGTAGACAATGCTCTAGTCAGTATGTAGACCAAGGGTGGGGTGATGCACAGCAGGCGGAGATGACGCCTCTTGCAGGGGACAACGTTTCTTGGCCAGTTGGGAGTCTGCAGCACATGGTTGATTTCATGCTGCAGTGGCTGAGAAACGACCGCCGCATCGAACACATTCACACCACGTCTGATTATTGGGTGTACACCCTCCTAGACCCTCGCTACCGGGACAACTTACAAAGCCTCATCACACCGTTGAACCGGGAGCGTAAAATGCGGAAGTACCAAGACACACTGGTGCAATCCATAATGTTCTCCATTCCAGCCGAGAGCACTGCTGCTGCTACTGATTTACAAAGCAGCTCTGTGCGTCGAGGCAGTGGAGACAGCTCTGCAACAAGAGGGAGCACAAGCAGCGCCTCTGCACAGGGCAAGAACAGTATGTTCCAAATGTGTCGAAGTTTTGTGGCAGCGCCACCAATGTCTACACCATCCGAGATGGCTCCAGTCAGCAGGAGGCAACATTTCCGTAAGATGGTGACAGACTACATGTCTTGCCCTCTCAGTGTACTCCCAGATGGCTCTTCCCCATTCAAGTTTTGTGTCTCTAAGCTGGATACATGGCCAGAGCTTAGCCAGTATGCATTGGAGGTGCTGGCTTGATCTGCTGGCAGTGTATTATCGGAGCGCGTCTTTACTGCTGCAGGTGGTGTACTAACAGACCGTTGCATGCGACTATCCTACGATAATGTAGAACGGCTTACTTTTCTGAAAATGAACTAGGCATGGATCTCGCCTGAATTTGCCTGTCCGGTTTCAGATTAACTAACTGGTTGACAACGTTTTCCATGTCTCCTGTTATGTTCATCTTTCTACCACCTGAGCTATACTCCCTGGGCTACAACACTGCCAGTTGCTGCTCAGAAGTGTCGTGTCCACAGACCAATACACAAGCTATAGTGATAGTGGGGTTCAGTAACGCCTGCTGTTCCCCTGCTGTGTGTCCGGCAAAAATTACTGCTACCTACCTACACATGTTTAAAAAAACATGACATGTTAAAGTGGCTAGTGCTACACATAGATATCAGGCTACACCCTTATTTCTAAGCTGTAAACAAGTGAAACGTCAAATTTAAAACCATTCAATGATTAGTGTTGGTAACAAATCTGTAACTAAATAATTGTGACATATTATGGCAGATATCCACATGTCTAACACAAATGCTAACACAAAAGCATACTTATGCTATAGGGTACTGATGGTGAACCTTCTCACTCCATAACTTTGACCAATCCAACTCACATCATGCCTCAAATGCTGCAATGTTGGAAGTGCATAATGTGGGTTGAACTTTGACAACAGCTGCAGTGCGAAGGTTATCCTTCTGTGTTCTTGGCTTTTAAATAAAGCATACAAGTAAATATAATAATACATTGTTGATTAAGGGACATGATGTACACCTGTAATATTGTGCAAACAATGGATGTAGGACTATTCCTCTTCAACATTACTTATATTTGTGTCATTTGAAAAAATACATATTTTAGTTAAAAATTAAAAACCCATGTTCAGTAGCTGTGAAAGGCCCGTTTGTGTACTTCTATATTGTTTGCAACCAATGTATTGTATACGGATGGAAGCGCGTCACACTAATAGATTAGATTTATTTTAAATGGAATGTAGCAGAACCAATTGGAGATAAATGAAAAGGATGAGCCACTGAGACACGCTCAGCAGAGTACAAGCAGCAGTGCTTGAACATGTAACTGGAGCGTGATCTGCACTCAAAAAAGTAAAAAACACAGACTGAAGTGAACACTGAAACACAACTGTCCACAATCTGTGAAAAGCTCCTTTCTGTACTTCTATAGTGTTTGCAACCAATGTATTGTATACGGATGGAAGCGCGTCACACTAATAGATTAGATTTATTTTAAATGGAATGTAGCAGAACCAATTGGAGATAAATGAAAAGGATGAGCCACTGAGACACGCTCAGCAGAGTACAAGCAGCAGTGCTTGAACATGTAACTGGAGCGTGATCTGCACTCAAAAAAGTAAAAAACACAGACTGAAGTGAACACTGAAACACAACTGTCCACAATCTGTGAAAAGCTCCTTTCTGTACTTCTATAGTGTTTGCAACCAATGTATTGTATACGGATGGAAGCGCGTCACACTAATAGATTAGATTTATTTTAAATGGAATGTAGCAGAACCAATTGGAGATAAATGAAAAGGATGAGCCACTGAGACACGCTCAGCAGAGTACAAGCAGCAGTGCTTGAACATGTAACTGGAGCGTGATCTGCACTCAAAAAAGTAAAAAACACAGACTGAAGTGAACACTGAAACACAACTGTCCACAATCTGTGAAAAGCTCCTTTCTGTACTTCTATAGTGTTTGCAACCAATGTATTGTATACGGATGGAAGCGCGTCACACTAATAGATTAGATTTATTTTAAATGGAATGTAGCAGAACCAATTGGAGATAAATGAAAAGGATGAGCCACTGAGACACGCTCAGCAGAGTACAAGCAGCAGTGCTTGAACATGTAACTGGAGCGTGATCTGCACTCAAAAAAGTAAAAAACACAGACTGAAGTGAACACTGAAACACAACTGTCCACAATCTGTGAAAAGCTCCTTTCTGTACTTCTATAGTGTTTGCAACCAATGTATTGTATACGGATGGAAGCACGTCACAGTAATAGATTTGATTTTTTTTTTCTAATATAATGGAGCTGCACCAATTCCACAAAATAAAAAAAAAAAAAAAAAAAAAAAGAGTCAGTGACAGTGACACGTGCAGATGCCTACAAACAGCGGTGGATGCAGAGCAAACTGCAGCGTCACCTGCACTGTCACACACACACCTTGCACAGAGCTGTTAAAACAACACTGGCAAAATGAAGCTTTACACAGCGGTTGGTAAACTAGCCTGCCTCAAGCACAGTAGTACACAAAATCGCAATATCTAACTGTCCCTCAGAGTGAGCAGAGTAGCGTTCTGTCCCTTACTGAGTTCACAGCACAGTGACGCTAAAATGGCGGCGGCGCCTTTTATAGTGCATTCTGACATCATTTCAGCAGCCAATCACAGCCATGCCATTAGTTAAGATGACCGCAGCATTACAGGATGTGCCCACACTTCGTAGGATTCCTCATTGGCTGACTAAAATCACATTGCCTCTCAAAGAATTATGGGAACTTCCGATTCCGGTATACGATATGGAAAAAGTATCGGAATTAAGTATCGGAATTCCGATAACGCGAATATCGGCCGATACCCGATACTTGCGGTATCGGAATGCTCAACACTACTAGCGATATCGCTGAAACATCACCGATTTTGTGATGCAACAGCGACCTAGCCAGCGATCTCGCTTAGTGTGACACTCAGCGATGATCAGCCCCCCTGCTGGGTATCGCTGGTCGTCGTTGAATGTCCTGAACCATTTTTTGATCGTTCGTCTCCCGCTGGCCAGCACGCATTGCTGCGTTGTGACAGGCAAGCAGACCAGCGCTAAGCGAGCTGGAGCTGGTAACCAAGGTAAACAGCGGGTTTCAAAGCACCGCGCGGCGCTTAGAAACCGACTGTTTACCTTGGTTACAAGCTCCCTGCACCAGCGCGCTGGTATCTAATGTACACTGCGGGTAACTAAGCGACGTGCATCGCTTGTTACCCGCAGTGTCGCTGTCCTGATAGCTGCTGAGATCTGCCTGTTTGGCAGCTCACCAGTGATCATGTAGCGACACACCAGCGATCCTGACAAGTTCATATCTTAGTCGGGATCACTGGTGAGTCGCTATGTGTAATGGGACCCTAATGCCATGCAAGTATCAACACCTAGATGTGAAGTACACAGGCAAAGGAAATGTGTCAAAGGAATCACTTTATCTATGTGCATCAGTACTCTGAGCAGCTGGAAAATAAATAGATTATGCAACGATCCTCCTGACTCACCATTCCCATATGTTTGACAGAAACAGACTGTAGAGAGACACATGTACTCTATTGCTTAAAAGTCTAAATGCAATCTCACTCACATTAGCCACTGTCCAAAGAAGTTGTAGAGTGAAGGTAAATTACCATCAACCCAAAGGATAAGTGATATTTTATAGATAGGTTGGGATCCACCCACTGGAATTTGCACTGATTGGCAGATTAGGGCACTATTATCCTCGTTGGAATAGAATGGAAGGTTGCATACCTGATCGCTGCTCCATGCTATCTGGGATTATTGTGCCCAAATCTGCTGATATCTGCAGGTCCAATTGGTCGGCACCCCGCTGATTTACAAGTAGTGTTGAGCGATATTGCTCGATATCTAAAAATATCGTATCGAAATTGTATCGCCGATAGCACTAAATATCGTCGATATCCGATTTCGATACCGGAAGTCCCATGTAAGTCTATGGGAACAAAATATCGCAACAAAAAAAACCCTTTCTTTCATTGTAAACACAAAATATACACACATAGAATACATATATATATATATATATATATACATGTCATTGTGACATATATATATACATATATTTATAGTTTATACACTTCTACATAGTAAAATCGACTCTAATTCAATTGCCGGGTAAAGACGTGACATACCCCATAGAAGTCGACGGGCTCGGTGCCGAGTACTCAGAAAACCTCTGGCTCTGTGCGACTCAACTTGGGCGTCACGAACAGGATTCTGTAGCTCGCTATAAGCGAGTCCTGTGTGCCTGAATTGCACTGGTTTTGTGCTTGAGAATTGCTAAAATCATCAGAGAATGTATTTGCCATTTTTCCGCCATATCTGCGTCACGACGAGGCACTGGTGAAGAAGAAGGGCGTGCTCTTCGTGGGTGTCACTCAGTGGCGTGAAAACGATGGCCGCCCACTGTAAATGGTACTGCAATGTAAGATCGTGCCCCACAGCTCTGGAGTTCCGCCTCCTCATCCTCCTCAGTGTGCGGAAACTAACACGAAGGTCCCGCCTCCCTACAAAAGAGGGGCCCTCTCCAGATGCTAATGACACATGTGACTTGGCAGAGATGGCTAATGGACACGACGAGCAGAAGTGGGAAGGGATGGAGCAGTCAGAGCTCTCCCCCCACGGAAGCGACCCGATCGCCACGGAACCACCGTTGGGCACCCGGCCTGGAAACCCTCCTACGCTGCAAGAAGCGGAGGATACCCTAAGAGGCCTGGCCCGGCACCGGGAGGAGGTCGCCAGGATGGAAGCCAGCTGGCGTGCCCTAAAAATAAACTTGGAGCGGCGCCAATCCCTCTTACCTGAAGTGTCTGTACCGGAAGGTGAGGCACCCGTTCTAGTAGAGGAGTCCTTGCAATGTGATCCGGTTGACGTTGTCGCAGTGGAGGCACCCGTTCCTGCAAAAACCGCAGCACCCCAGATCCCGCTGTCTGCCCCCGTCGCTGAGACAGAAGAAGCGACACCCGTCCTCATGGAGGAGGCAGCGCAGGCACCAGAGCACTACCTGCCTGTACCGGAGCCCCGACTGTCATCTGATTTAGAGCCGTCTGCTTCCTCCGCAGGGGAGCGCCGCCAGGACTGGGGGGCGACAGGAGAGCTGCCGCAAACCGGACACTGTAAGCTGAAGTGGAGTGGTGGAGACATGGAGCAGCAGGTGGAGGAGAATTTCAACCGGCGTCAGGAGGAAGAGTGGAGACGTTGGGAGCGGGAAGCAGAGCGACAAAGGGAGCAGCGAGAATCCCTAAAACTTCACCAACGTCACCTGGAGAAGGACCGGGCAGATAAGGACCGGATGAGAAAGGATAAAGGAACCCTGTGTGAGCCGCGGCGTAAGGGTGCAGTACGGAGCTTTAAATTGAAAGGTGGTTGGGGCTTCATCAAGGAGCCTGGACTTTATTTAGAAGTCTTTGTGACCCGGCAGGACGTGGAGGCTCACCTCCCAGAAGGACACCCGGGGAGGGACCTGTTGCCAGGAGACTTGGTGACTTACACCCGACACTGGGGTTACAATGGGTGGTACGCCCTAAATGTTACCAGGTGCGACCCCTACTCCCCAGTGTGTCAGGAACCTGTGAGACCCTCGGAGCCTTCAGCCTCCCACATCCAGGCCTCTGCAAAAGTGCCCACCCCACGCCGTAAATCTCCCCAGCCTCCCTCAGTGGTCTCCTCAGCAGCCCCAGCTATGGACATGATAAGTATAGCTGGCCCGTACCCGGCGCCTGTTAGGCACCCTGGGGTTCGTACAATCCGGGACATAGGGCTCCAGACCCGGAGGGAGATGAAAGAGGTGGCCACACAGACCCAGATAGCGGGTCACGACGTCACTGTACAGGCCACACGACGTCATCAGGTCCTGGTGGTCCTTGGTGCCTCGGATGTTTGGCAATCTCAAGAAGAGTACCAGGTGGTACCTGGAAGAGGCCAGCCAAAGAAGTCTAAATAACCCGGACAGGGTCACTGTATGTAAATAGTTAAATTGTTTATGTACCCGGATGGGTGAATGTTCCTAAAAAAGTTTTTTAATTTAATAAAAAAAAAAAAAACACAGTTTTCATTACTTTTATTACAGTCTCATCCTGCGACGCCATCGATCTCCTGTAAAAAAAATGAAAAAAAAAAAAAAAAAAGTATACCACCTGACCGACGCAGTCCATAGTAACGAGTGTCCCACGACGATCCAGCTCTGCTACATCAGAATGACAGGCAGAGCCTGTCATCCCGGCGCAGCACAGCTGATTACCTGCTTCCCCGGCGGTGACGTCATCGGACTGACTGCTTTACGGCCGGGATTACCCTGCAGTCACTGCAGTTATCGCGAAAAACTGCATGTGACCGCCAGGGAGAAGATAATGGCGGCCATCAAGCAGTCCAGGACGTGACCGCCGGAGATCTTCTGCCAGGTAAGTGCCGCTGACTCCTGACAGACCCGACCGACGGACACTCACAGTGACAGTGACAAATCCGATTCCGGTATTCGATAAGACGAAAATATCGAAACGAATTATCGAAAGGCCGATAGAGCTAATATCGGCCGATAGCCGATATTTGCATTATCGTATCGCTCAACACTATTTACAAGTTATTGCCTATCCATTTTATAGGTTATAATAGCTTACCATATTTTTCAGATTATAAGACATACTTTTTTCCCCCAAATTTGGGGGGAAAATTGGGGTGCATCTTATAATGCAGATACACTTTACCGGTAACACTGCTGCAGGCTGGGATGAGGGGGTGTCCGGCGCTGCCTGGCAGTGTTACGGGGTCTCCGGTGCTGCAGGGGCTCTGCCGACATTTGTGAAAGGCCAGAGCCACCTCAGTTGCATGGTTTCCAAATGCGGTGGACTCAGGGAAAATGGCCGCCGGGGGCGGCGCATGCGCAGATGGAGATCTCGGCACCAAGATCTCCCGGAGTCCACCGCATGGGAAACCATGCAACTGTGGGGGCTCTGGCCTTTCACAAACGTCGGCAGAGCCCCTGCAGCACTGGAGATACCCGCAGCACTGGAGACACCCGCAGCAGCACCGGACACTGCTGAATACCAATGCAGCAGCATCGTAGACCCGCAGTTGCGCCCCGCATTGCACATCGGAACACCCCCTCATCCCAGCCTGCAGCATCTTCCCACTCCTGCCTCCTCCAGCAGCGACCCTGGGACCTCGCTTCACTACAGCCACCACCCGTACTGTAAGCAATAAGACGCGTGGATTATAAAAAGCACCACCATTTTATTAAAAAAAAATCCTATTTTTCTCCTCAAAATTTGGGGTGCGTCTTATAATCCAGAGCATCTTATAATCCAAAAAATACGGTATATTCTCTAGACAAGACACTTTACATTAGAATAAATGAAATTCAGTAAAAAGACAAGTAATATATGTTGGTAAACTTCAGTGCATGATGGAAACCATGACAAATGTGGAAGCACTATTCAAATTCCTTAATATAACTGACCTGACTTAGGTCCAAAAATTTGAACCCAAAGGTGGTCAGGCAAAGGTGCTAACTACTGAGCCACCATATTAATATTTTTGCCAATGTGAATTGACTTTGTTTAGAATTTCATGAAATTCACAGGTCCCTGCAAATTGAAACAATTTGCTTTTTGATTAGCACAAATCACCTCCCAAAAATGCCCAAAGCCATTTAACACATTGCAGAAGACTGCATCAGTAATAACATTGATCCAAGCGCTTTACAATAAAACATCGGATGCACTCGATTGTGTTCTACGTTCATGTAAGCGACCACTTAGAAGAGGCGATTAAATTTATATTTGCAGCCATCTGCCAGTGTAAACTGTACTTACTCTATCGTACCCATAGATAGGGCTTGTGCAGATGACTGTGTTTTCAGTCCCAGAGCGATCTGATAAAACATTGGATCGCACTCTGACTAATGATATTCTATGGAGCCTTGCACATGTGTGATTTTTTTTTCTCGGACAGAGTCTGTTCGAGGAAAAAAAAAATCGCAGCATGCTTGATTTGCATTTAATATTCAGATCGCACTCGGCCGAGCCAGTCAATGAGTCAGTGGAAAAAAACTGAACTGCACTCAGATGACATCTGAGTGAAGTCTGATTTTGACGGACTGACAGAATGGAGACTTTTTTTTTCAATCTTCTCATCTGAAAATTGGATCACATTATGATCATTGTGATTGTGATTAGCATATTTGGACTGATTCTCTTGGATGAGAGAAAAAATACAGTCATGTGACCCTAGCCTTATACTGATTTTCTATATCAATACAGGCTATGACACCATTTCTATTGCAATTTCAATTTCTTTTAACACTGTGAATATTTTATCAACCTTATAGTAGTCTTGATCTTATTATAGCAAAGAATCAGCATTATTACATGATAGCAAGTAAAATATCAACAGTAGCCAGTCATTAGTGTAATCATATTTTCACATGCCCTGCCTTAGACCAATCCAGATGCTATGTTTTTTTTTTTCATTTTTGACTATATACCCTGAAATCTGTCACCCCTCCTTCGTGAGCCTTAGCATTAAAAATCACTTTATAAACACATAATAAACATGCTCAACATAACTTATAAAGGTAACAGATCTTGTATTCTCAGGGTTATTTGGTATGTCACCTCTGAAAACATGTTGTATCCTTTCTAGATCGCGCACTAGTTCGTCTTTTGAATAATGCTTAAAATTCCTTTCCTTCTCTTTTACAGAAAAAAAAAATGCCTGATCCATTTGGAAGAAAATGGTCGGCAAAGAGACCAATTGATGTTGAGTTTCTTTTTGTATATGAACCTGGAAGAAAAAGGAAAAATGCTGCAGCCTCAAAATTAACCTTTCACTGTAATATAAACCTTCAAAGACTCTTATGGAAGACCTTAACCAGCAGCTTTGGTAGCTACAAGTTAAGAACTTCCAGTCTCTCCACTTATGAACATGACCTTTTTCTACTTTATAAGGGGAGACAAGCCTTCCCCTTCAATTTCCTTTGCAAGCATTAAACCTAAAAGCTGCTAAAACTGTACCCTCTGTTCATTGTAATGTGTATAAAAGGACCCCAAGGTGTCAAAATAGAGTTTCATTCAAACACACAAAGATTTCCCTTCACTGTATTGGACTTTGGCAAAGACATCAATGCTGACTGTACTTTTAGGTAAAATATAAATTGTTAATTGTTTTCCTTGCATATATCATTCACTTTGAGGTTGCTTCTAATAAGAGCTAAATAACTGTCCATCCTAGACATTTCCCAGTGTTATAGCAGTAGATCCATATGTATATCTGTAGTTGCAAATTGTTACATGGAGGTTCAAAGCACATATTCCGGCAGAACACATTGCAGCTTTGTATAATCCTTGAGCGTATAAGGGAACCTGTCACTTCAATAATGCTGCCCAAAATGCAGGCAGCATGAATCAATGCCCGGCTGCACAAATGCAGCCAGATATATTGTTCACTGAAATGCTCTGGGGTTTCAGAGAAAATAAAGTTAGCAAATCTGGCAAACATCCTAGCCAGAGACGAGATTATTCCAGTTAAGTGCTGATCTGCTTCTTCCCACACCGCACCATGTGACTGACAGGTCTCTCACTATGGCGGGGATCACCATGCGAGAAGCTCGCACGATTCTCGTGCAAGTCTCTCGCATGAACGCCAGGCGCTGCCGCCGGCACTCGGACCGGAGCGTGCTGCTGCATGTACACCATGTTCCAAATTATTATGCAAATTGGTTTTAAGTGTCATGGCATTTTTTTTTTTTTTTTGTAAATGAAACCCGTTGATGGTATTGTGTCTCAGGGTTCTTTGGATCACTGAAATCAATCTCAGATACCTGTGATAATTAGTTTGCCATGTGAGCCCAATAAAAGGAAAACTGAATGTTCCACACTATTAAGCATGCCAGAGTTTTCAAGTAACATGGGAAAGAAAAAGGATCTCTCTGCTGCTGAAAAGCATCAAATAGAGCAATGCCTTTGTCAAGGGATGAAAACATTAGATATTTCCCAAAAACTTAAGCGTGATCATCGTACTGTTAAGAGATTTGTGGCCGATTTTGAGCACAGACGTGTTAGTGCTGATAAAGGCAGAATGAGGAAGGTTTCTGCCAGGCAAGTTCATCGGATTAAGAGAGCAGCTGCTAAAAAGCCATTACAAACCAGCAAACAGCTATTTGAAGCTGCTGGTGCCTCTGGAGTCCCTCGAACCTCAAGGTGTAGAATCCTTCAAAGGCTTGCTGTGGTGCATAAACCTACTATTCGGCCACTCCTAAATAGTGCTCACAAGCAGAAACGGTTGCAGTGGGCCCAGACATACATGAAGACTAATTTTCAAACAGTCTTGTTTACTTAAGAGTGTCGAGCAACCCTGGATGGTCCAGATGGATGGAGTAGTGGATGGTTGGTGGATGGCCACCATGTCCCAACAAGGCTGCGACGTCCGCAAGGAGGTGGAGGGGTCATGTTTTTGGCCAGAATCATAAGAAAACAGCTGGTAAGGCCTTTTAAGGTTCCTGAAGGTGTGAAAATGACCTCTGCAAAGTATATAGAGTTTCTGACTGACAACTTTCTTCCATGGTATAAAAAGCAGAAACGTGCCTACAGGAGCAAAATCATCTTCATGCATGACAATGCACCATCTCATGCTGCAAAGAATACCTCTGAGTCATTGGCTGCTATGGGCATAAAATGAGATAAACTCATGGTGTGGCCACCATCTTCCCCTGACCTCAACCCTATAGAGAACCTTTGGTGTATCATCAAGCAAAAGATCTATGAGGGTGGGAGGCAGTTCACATCAAAACCGCAGCTCTGGAGGCTATTCTGACTTCATGCAAAGAAATACAAGAAGAAAAACTCCAAAAACTCACAAGTTCAATGGATGCAAGAATTGTGAAGGTGATATCAAAGAAGGGTTCCTATATTAACATGTAACTTGGCCTGTTAGGATGTTTTGGAGTTAAATAGCTTTTTTGTTCAGTGAATGTGACCTCCTAATGCTGCAAATTCCACAAATGAGCATTTTCAGTTCTTTAAAACAGATCAAATGTTCAGAAATTCTGCTGTGCCTAATAATTTGGAACAGTGCATTATGAGTTTTTATTCATTTTGGAGATTATACTGTTATCATTGGGAGGTTTCTTCAACAAAATTCGATGTAAACTCTAACGGGTGATGACTTTTATTAGACTGACTGTCATTTGCACCGACCACTTAGGAAAATCAGAGAAAAATATAATTTGCGTAATAATTTGTAACATAGTGTATTTCTATGCTCGCTCCAATCCGAGAGCCGGCAGCATCGCCGGGTGTTCATGCGAGAGACTCGCACGAGAATCGTTCGAGTTTCTGAATGTGTGATCTCGGCCTATGGGATATTCATGCCTAAGACCTGCAGCAGAGCCAGAGGTGCTGCATTAGTAGGGCTTGTGTACATGACTGTTTAAATCAGACGAGTGCTATCCATGATTTTGCTGGATTTCACTCTCACCCATGTTATTTTAATGGCTATGCACATGTCCAAATTTTCACTCAGACCGCGCGGTACAAGGAAAGAAAAAAAAAAATCGCAGCATGCATTTGCCTCCAAAATTCAGATGACACTCACCCATTCATGTCTATGAGTCCATGAAAAAAATCAGAGGACACTTGGATGCCATTTTCATGGACTGACATAATGGAGAAGGTGGAGAATCTTTTTTTTTTCTCTCCACCTCCAAAAAAACCAGATCCCACTCAGATCAAATTCTGAGCAAACGCGGATCAACATAATTGGACTGTTTTTCTCAAATAGAAAAACAGTTTGTGCACCTGCCAGTATGGCGTGTAGAGATGTAAAATTTGACTGGTAGACCAGATGGGCAAAAAAAATGTTTGTGAGGTAGACTGCAGGGATTTGCTTTTGTATTTTTAAACAGCTATTATTCCCCATTTTCAAAAAAGATTGTGCAAAAAATCCAAAATCTAATTTTGTGAGTCAAAAATGTAATAAAATTTGACTCAAATTAGATTTACATCGTATCAATTCAATCATCTCTACTAGAATATGGTGAATTTATTTGAGTGGAACTGAATTCTAGTAAAATTTCACAAAATTATGAATACAGCATATTTGTACATTGAGCCTTCAGAATTAAGCAAAATGTTGGACGACTGGACGCTATTTTGCTTAACTGTAAATGCTCAGCTAAAGGTTAAAAAACAACTAATACCTCACTGTTCACCCCAGCTCACCTACCCACATGGTCCTCAGCATCTCTTTTTATCACCGTCGCTCACTGGATTCCTGGGTATCTTAATGATAGGCTTATATCTCCAGCTATAAACAGGCATGGATGTCTCTGCATATGCACATTGTAAGGTCACAACAACATAGTATATGTTATGACTAGTGATGGGAGAACCTAAGCAATAAAGTTTGAGGTCCATACCGAATACCTACTATTTGGGCATGGACGCTGAACACAGACTTCTCCAGAAAGACCGTGTTACGGGTTCGGCACCCCAAACATAACGTATTTCCCACACTGTCATCTACATGACAGCACAAGAAACACTGGCGACTCTGATTAGAGATAAACTATGTACCGCTGGTCACAGAGGTAACAGCTGATGTGAGTACTGCAACCTTCATCTGTCAGCTTTATCATGACTGGTTATCAAGAATACAGGGATTCCCATGCCATTTTTTTTATTTTTTAAATAAATAACTTAAAGTCAGAGGGTTCCCCCATTTTTGGAAGCCACAGGTAAATGAGGTGCTGCAGCTTCAGTGACTACTGTTCTTGTACCCGAACCAAACTTTTTTAAAATATTCGGCCGAAACCGCGGGACCAGAGCCTCCAGGGGTTCGCCCATCACTAGTTATGACGTGTTCTGCGACCATATGACACAAGCAAAGGGAAGTGTCAGAAATTCCAAAATAGTGTGAAGGCACCTGGGGTTTCAGCGTGCGGTGCATGTAAGAAGCAGCACCAAGGACCGAAAGGAGAACAGTGAGCAGTGAGGCAAGCATTAGTTGTTGTTTTTTTTTACTACAACTTACATTTATTGTGCTCTGGGATCTCTGCATAGCCATAATCATAAAAGGAAACACTCTTTTCACGGAAAATGAATTATCTGTAAAACAAATTTCCTGGTGAAATCTGCATGATTTGGCGAATTTGAATCCTGACATACAGTTATATGAAAAAGTTTGGGCAACCCTATAAATCTTAAGCTAAATGTTTTATAAAAATTGGTGTTTTTGCAACAGCTATTTCAGTTTGATATATCTAATAACTATTTGACACAGTAATGTTTCTGCCTTGAAATGAGATTTATTGTACTAATAGAAAATGTGCAATCTGCATCCAAACAAAATTTGACAGGTGCATAAGTATGGGCACCTCACCAGTAAAGTGACATTAATATTTAGTAGATCCTCCTTTTGCAAAAATAACAGCCTCTAGCCGCTTCCTGTAGCTTTTAATGAGTTCCTGGATCCTGGATGAAGGTATTTTTGACCATTCCTCTTTACAAAACAATTCCAGTTCAGTTAAGTTTGATGGTCGCCGAGCATGGACAGCCCTCTTCAAATGACCCCACAGATGTTCAATGATATTCAGGTCTGGGGACTGGGATGGCCATTCCAGAACATTGTAATTGTTCCTCTGCATGAATGCCTGAGTAGATTTGGAGCGGTGTTTTGGATCATTGTCTTGCTGAAAGATCCATCCCCTGCATAACTTCAACTTTGTCACTGATTCTTGAACATTATTGTCAAGAATCTGCTGATACTGAGTGGAATCCATGCGTCCCTCAACTTTAACAAGATTCCCGGTGCCGGCATTGGTCACACAGCCCCAAAGCATGATGGAACCTCCACCAAATTTTACTGTGGGTAGCAAGTGTTTTTCTTGGAATGCTGTGTTTTTTTGACGCCATGCATAACGCCTTTTTGTATGACCAAACAACTCGATTTTGGTTTCATCAGTCCACAGGACCTTCTTCCAAAAAGAAATTGGCTTCTCCAAATGTGCTTTTGCATACCTCAGCCGACTCTGTTTGTGGCGTGCTTGCAGAAATGGCTTCTTTTGCATCACTCTCCCATACAGCTTCTCCTTGTGCAAAGTGCGTTGTATAGTTGACCGATGCACAGTGACACCATCTGCAGCAAGTTGATGCTGCAGCTCTCTGGAGGTGGTCTGAGGATTGTCCTTGACTGATCTCACCATTCTTCTTCTCTGCCTTTCTGATGTTTTTCTGGCCTTAACAAGAACTGTCCCTGTGTTCTTCCATTTCCTTACTATGTTCCTCACAGTGGAAACTGACAGGTTACATCTCTGAGACAGCTTTTTGTATCCTTCCCCTGAACAACTATGTTGAATAATCTTTGTTTTCAGATCATTTGACAGCTGTTTTGAGGAGCCCATGATGCCACTCTTCAGAGGAGATTCAAACAGGAGAACAACTTGCAAGTGGCCACTTTAAGTAGCTTTTCTCATGATTGCATACACCTGACTATGAAGTTCAAAGCTCAATGAGGTTACAAAACCAAAAAAAGTGCTTTAGTAAGTCAGTAAAAAGTACGTAGGAGTATTTAAAACAAGAAAATGGTAAGGGTGCCCATACTTATGCACCTGTCAAATTTTGTTTGAATGCAGATTGCACATTTTCTGTTAGTCCAATAAAACTCATTTCAAGGCAGAAACATTATTGTGTCCAATAGTTATTAGATATATCAAACTGAAATAGCTGTTGCAAAAACACCAACTTTTATAAAACATCAAGCTTAAGATTAATAGGGGTGCCCAAACTTTTTCATATAACTGTATTTAATCATCGCTAATCTCAACTGTGATGTATATTTTTAGCACAGGTTGCTTGCAAGATTTTCTGTATGGAGTGCACTAGGTGCTGAGCATGCTTGATATAGGGCAGATACTGACTATGCTTCACAGCTGATATTTGCCTGTAACAACAGCTTTGGGTGCTCAATCATTTAAAAGATTCTGTCAAACCCTGACAGTGGCACTTAAATAACTTGCTTGCCAGTGCGTTCATTCACCGGCCATGGATACCATGGCTCACGAGGGCTGGACTTAGGAAAACATCAATTACACTATATAGTGGAATACAGTAATATTGCAGTATATATTGTAAATAAAACCAATAAAGCAAAAAACTGCAAAGTATAGGGTTCTAAGGCATTGATATAGAGAAAATGTGAGAAAAGGAAAAAATGCCATAAGGTAGTATTACCATGGGGAATAAACAAGTTGACTTTCAACCAAATGCAAGTGGTACATGAATATACAGCCCAATGGATATACAGCCCAACAACCTGAGACAAATAATTTGTACAAAGATATAGATATATTGTGACAGGGTCACTGGCACTTTATATGAGGGGAGACGTGTCATGAAGATTGCTTTCTTCTGTGATGCAAAACCCTCACAGTTGGTGTTTCGTATGCTGGCACCGATCCAGGAACATGCATAGCTACTGTGGACAAACTGTATGTCCTGGGTAAAGGTTGCCATAAGCCATGAAATAATGACAGAAAGTATGGAGGACCAATTCAAGCACCTGGTTCAGGTCCAACCGCAGCAGCTGAGAAGTCAACAGCAGGAAACAAAGTGTTGGCACAGCAGCTCCAACAGTAACAGCAGCAGCGACAGGAAGAGGATTTGGCAGATAGAACGCCTCCATTTGTGGGAGGCCGGCAGTCCCTTCCCCAACTCCAGCTGATGACTTGTATGTCCAGAAAGCGGACAAAGGAGCCATGCATTTTTTTTTGCAAAGTTGGCAGATGGCATGAGTTGGATTATCCTTTGTAGTGTCAAAAAAGGCCCAGGCTAAGCAACCCCTGCCGCCCCTGTGAGCTGCAGACCCGCGAACGCTGCTGGCCATAGACACAGTTGTAGCTGAGGATACAGTGCTTGTTGTTGTTGCATCACTCCATGTCTGCGCCGTACGGTGCTATGTAACCTCCTTATCTTCCTCCTCCTCTGCCTCCTACGATAATCTACTCAGCTGCATACCAAGTGGGATCTACAACATCATTATTATTATTATTATACATTTTTATAGCGCCATTTATTCCATGGAGCTTTACATGTGAAGAGGGGCAAATATAGACAAGTACAGTAAACATGAGCAATACAAGGCACACACAAGTACAGAAGGAGAGAGGACCCTTCCCGCAAGGGCTCACAGTCTACAGGGATGTGTGAGGATACACTAGGAGAGGGTAGAGCTGGTTGTGCGGTGGTTCAGTAGACTGATGATCACTGCAGGTTGTAGGCTTGTTGGAAGAGGTGGGTCTTCAGGTTCTTTTTGAAGGTTTCCATGGTAGGCGCGAGTCTGATGTGTTGGGGTAGAGAGTTCCAGAGTATGGGAGAGGCACGGGAGAAGCTTTGTATGCGGTTGTGGGAAGAAGAGATAAGAGGGGAGTAGAGGAGGAGATCTTGAGAGGATCGAAGATTGCGTGTGGGTATGTACCGGGAGACCATGTCACAGATGTATGGAGGAGACAGATTGTGGATAGCTTTGTAGGTCATGGTTAGGGTTTTGAACTGGAGCCTCTGGACGATGGGAAGCCAATGAAGGGCTTGGCAGAGAGGAGAGGCTGGGGAATAACGGGGAGACAGGTGTATTAGTCGGGCATCATCATCATTCTGTGTGTTATCACATTCCTCGACCTGAAAGTCACCCTTCTCTTCTTTCTGTCTGACAGCACAGCATAGGCCAAGTGAGCCTCAAATATCTGAGTCTCATCAGGGTCACCTTACCCCCTGGGGGTTAACATCTATTGCTCAGACCCTACCTCATCCTGCCCCGGATCCAAGCTAAAAAAAATGTTGGGCATCGGTGCAAACGATTTCCTCCTCTTGACTCTTGTGAATCTTTGGAGTATACTTCTGCTGACCATGGCATAGAATGTGTTAACAGCTATGCAGACTCATCCATATTTGTTTGCTTACAGTTAATTGGGTGTTTGAAGAGTTGTGATGTGGGAGGACGTAATTGGGGCGCCACCTCTGTGGACTGTACTGTGTGTGATGTTGAGTTGGAGGAAGAGGAGGAGAGGCCACTTGAAGCTGCTCTTGCAATCCAGTCGAGCACATGCTCTTTCTGGGCCTCATCCACAAGGTGTACCACTGTGTGGCTGCCAAAGAAAGGTAGTGGAGTAGCTCGTGCAGTAGCAGAAGTTGTCAGTTGTGTTTGTGTAGGACGTGACGTTGTTGGTTCACTAGTGCTCACAGTAATATTACCCTCTACCCACGTAAACCTTTAACACCAAACCTAATCCCCCTTCCACGATGACCTCGCTTTTTTCCAGTCATGTTGCTCACATAGTGTGGTAGGAGCACAGTATTAGCAACAAAAAAATTGGATTGCTTACTCTTCACCAGCTCTGCACACAGCTGAATTTCAGCGGTGTCATGACCCAGGACGGGGTTTGGTCTTTGTCCCGTCCTGGCCAGTCTGGGGTTAATGGTTTCAGCCTCTCTCTGGCAGAGGGCGGATATTTAGTTGCCAATTGACCTAGGTCTGGTGTCAGTTATACTCCTGCCCTCGGCTGAGTTAGTTGACCTCCTGTGTGCCTGTGCCTTGTGCCTGATCTTGTTGCTTGTTTGGTTTTGACCCGGTCCGTCTCTTCGCTGTGAGCTTGTCTACTGTCTTGGTACTGTGTATTTGCCCGTTCTGGTTTTCTGATCCCTTGGCTACGTTCTGGTTATTCTCTGCCTGCTCCTCTTGTACTGCGTTGCTCCCTCTGTGTATGACCTGGCTATCCTGACTTTCCGTTTTGTCTATGCCCCTTGGTAACTCTGTCCCGTAGTTACCCTTCTAGGAGTTTTCCTTCTGCTCATAGCTCTCTGGAGCTTAGGCCACGCCCATCAGCAGTCACGTGCTTAAGGTCCTCTGGCCTGAAACAATCTCTGTCTGTTACTGCCTTCTCTGAGAGACCTGTGGCCGGCGCCGCCCCTTGGCAGTCATGTGCTTCGGGTCCTGTTAGAAGCACACATCTTCACCGCTGCTGCCCCGCTCCACAGGTATCTTTGAGTGCAGTCTGTATTATTCAGGACACGCGCACTGCTCAGTGAGCAAGTGCAGTGCGGTGTTCGTGATATTATAACTGACCGCTACTTTTTTTTTTTTTTCCTGTGTGTGTTATGGATCCTATGTATGCCTTTTCTGAGCAGGTAAAACACCTGACTCAGATGTCTCAGACACTGAATGAGGAACAGCGAGTTCTGGCTCAGTCTCAGCAGCTGATGGCTGACACTGTGCAGGGGGCTTTATCATCTGGTGCTCATGGGACAGGGGTTCAAGATGTTATATTAGTTTCCCCAGAGCCCCCGGTTAAATTACCAGATACCTTTTCCGGAGATAGAAAGGAATTTAAAGTTTTCAAAAAGGGCTGTAAGCTTTTTTTTTCTTTAAGACCGCACTCTTCTGGGGATGAAAGTCAGAGGGTGGGGGTCATTATGTCTCTGTTAAGGGGAGCCCCCAGGCTTGGGCTTTTTCCCTTCCTACCACTGCCCCTGAGAGAATGACTGTGGATGCATTTTTTGAGGCCCTGGGGCATATTTATGATGAGCCTGATCGAGTGCTTATGGCTGAGGACATGGTGATGAGTGTGAGTCAGGGGAAGCACTCAGCCGAGTGGTTTTGCTCAGAGTTCAGACGCTGGGCTGCTGAGGTCTGTTGGATGATGCCGCCCTCCGGGGCTTGTTCCGTAGAGGCCTGTCTGAACATCTGAAAGATGCCTTGGCACTCCACCCTCCGCCTGATTCTCTGGAGGACGCCATGACGCAGGCCTTCCGAATGGATCGCAGGCTGCGGGCGAGAGGTGTGATGCAGGCTGATACACCACTTTTCTCCAGTGGAAGGGGAGCCAGTCCTGTATTGGAGTCCATGGAGATGGGAGCCATCGACCTCAAAGAGAAAGAAAGGAGACGGAGGCGTTTGGAAAAGCTGTGTTTTTACTGCGGTGATCCTGGACATTGGAAAAAGAACTGTCCCTCCTGCCCACCGACTAACAAGCGACTGAGTCTGGGTGATCATCGTGGAGGTCACTCAGACTCTCAGGTACCCTTTCCTTCATTTTCTAAAATACTGTTAAAGGTGGAACTTGGTGTGAAGAACTGCTTTTTCCTTACTTCAGCTTTTGTGGACTGTGGTTCATCCTTGAGCCTGATTGACTCTAAGCTGGTGGCCAGCTGTAGATTAGGGACAGTTAGGTTGGAGACTCCTATAAAAATAATGGCCATTGACTCTACACCTCTCACCAAGGACGGTGTCCATTTTGTCTCTGAAGAATTCACCCTCAGGGTGGGGGCCCTTCACCAGGAGCGTATGTCATGTTTTGTTTTGGATAACCTCTCTGCTGGCCTGGTGTTAGGGTTTCCCTGGTTGCAACGGCATAACCCGATTATTGACTGGGATTCCCGTGATATTGTTAAATGGGGATCTAATTGTTCTGAAAAATATCTTGCTATTGTGTCTGTGTCGTCCGTTGGTCTGGAAGGTATTCCGGAGTACCTGAAGGACTATGCGGACATTTTCTCTGAAAAAGAGGCTGAAGTTTTACCACCACATCGCCCATTTGATTGTGCCATTGACCTGGTTCCAGGTACTAAATTGCCCAAGGCCGCTTGTATAACCTCTCGGGTACCGAGCGGGCTGCTATGAAAGAATACATTTCCGAGAGCCTTCGTAAGGGACACATTCGTCCTTCTGTTTCCCCCATGGCGGCGGGGTTCTTTTTCGTTAAGAAAAAAGACGGTGGTTTGCGCCCATGCCTCGATTTTCGAGAGTTAAATAAGATAACTGTGAGAAATACTTACCCCCTCCCCCTTATTCCTGATTTGTACAACCAGTTGTCTGGGGCTAAGTGGTTTTCGAAATTGGATCTGCGGGGGGCATATAACCTTATCCGGGTCCGGGAGGGGGATGAGTGAAAGACTGCTTTTCTCACTACTGAAGGGTTGTTTGAAAACTTGGTCATGCCTTTCGGTCTGACCAACGCACCAGCAGTCTTCCAAAATTTTATTAATCATGTGTTCTCTGACTTTATTGGGCGTTTTATGGTTGTGTATTTGGATGACATTCTTATCTACTCGCCTGATAAACAAACTCACATTGATCATCTTCGGGCAGTTCTCCAAAGGCTCCGGGAGAACTGTCTCTTTGCTAAGCTAGAGAAATGTTCATTCTTCGTTCAGGAACTGTCGTTTCTGGGGTTCATTGTGTCTGCTGAGGGGTATCGCATGGATCCTAATAAGGTGCAGGCCATTGTTGATTGGGTACAACCTCGTGATTTGAAGGCTCTGCAGCGTTTCTTAGGATTCGCAAATTACTATCGCAAGTTTATAAGGGGGTTCTCGCAGGTAGTTAAACCTCTCACAGATCTGACTCAAAAGGGGGCTGATGTCAAGAATTGGTCAGCCGCAGCGGTGGCGGCGTTTCAGTTCTTAAAAAAATGTTTCATGTCTGCTCCGGTTCTTATTCAACCGGACCCGTCTGAACCATTTATTGTTGAGGTGGACGCCTCGGAGGTGGGGTGGGGGCAGTGTTGTCCCAGGGACCCGCCACTTTGACTAATTTGAGACCCTGTGCCTTTTTCTCTAAGAAATTCTCTCCTGCGGAGAGAAACTATGATGTTGGGAATCGAGAACTTCTGGCCGTGAAGTTGGCCTTTGAAGAATGGAGGCATTTTTTGGAGGGTGCTGTCCATCCTATTACCGTGGTTACGGACCACAAGAACCTAGCTTATATTGAGTCTGCTAAAAGGTTGACTCCTAGACAGGCAAGATGGTCCGTTTTTTTTTCCCGATTCCAGTTCTCCATCACTTTTCGGCCAGGATCCAAAAATGTCAGGGCTGATGCCTTGTCACGCAGTCTGGATCCGGTGTCTCCCCCCGAACCTCCATCCTCCATTCTTCAGCCTGGGGTGGTGGTGGCAGTTGTTTCTGCTGGGTTGGAGCAGGAGATTCGGGAAGCTCAGTCTCTTGCCCCTCCAGCTAAGCCAGTGGATAAACTTTTTGTACCAGTTCAATTTCGTCTTAGGATCCTTCGGGAATTCCACGACTCAGTTCTGGGTGGACATCCTGGGATCTCGGCTACCCGGAGGGCCATCGCTAGGATATTCTGGTGGTCTTCTTTAGCCTCTGATGTTGGGGAATTTGTGTCTGCTTGTGGGGTATGTGCCCGTGCGAAACCCCCCCATAACCGGCCGGCCGGGGAATTGGTGCCACTGCCAATTCCTGATAGACCATGGACCCATTTGTCCATGGATTTTATCACTAACCTTCCTCCTTCCAAGGGTAACACCGTCATTTGGGTAGTGGTGGACAGGTTTAGTAAACAGGCACATTTTGTACCCTTGGCGGCTTTACCTAATGCGGAAACGTTGTCCAGATTGTTTGTTGAGCATGTGGTGCGGTTGCATGGGGTACCCTTGAATGTGGTGTCTGATAGGGGGGTACAATTTGTTTCCAGATTTTGGAGGGCATTTTGTAAGAGGTTGGGTATTGGTCTGTCTTTTTCATCCGCTTATCATCCAGAGACTAATAGGCAGACTGAGCGGACCAATCAGTCTCTAGAGCAAATCCTGCGTTGCCTGACCTCAGCCCGACAGGATGATTGGTGTACTTCGTTACCTTTGGCTGAGTTTGCGTTTAACAACCGCATTAACCAGTCTACGGGCACATCTCCCTTTTTCTGCAATTATGGGTTTCATCCACATTTTGGGAGTTCTCCCGTTTGGACTCTGGGTGTCCTGGGGCGGATGGGACAATCCAGCGGTTGGGGGAGTTATGGCAGGAGGTCCAAAGGAACATTACTAAGGCTCAGTCTAAATATAAGTTTTTTGCGGACAAAAAGAGGTCTGTGGGGCCGGTGTTCCAGGTTGGGGATAAAGTATGGTTATCTACTAGGAATATAAGGCTCAAGGTCCCCTCTGCGAAACTTGGACCTAAATTTATTGATCCTTATGAAATTACGGAAGCAGTTAACCCGGTGTAAGGTTCTTTGTCTCTTTTGACATGTTCCTTGAAACTCAGTTTCCCGTCGGCCATTTTGCTTTCTGTCTTTCTGCAGCTCTTGCCCTCAGTTAATATGGAGTTTCCAATTTTCATGTTCCCGCCCTGATTCTCTCCCTCTTGCTTCTTAAGCAGCCTCAGCTGAACAATCAGTGCTCCTGAATCAAGCCTCAGTCAGCCTGTGACCTGACTCCTGGAAATCTAGGATTTTGGACTCCAGCTATTTCCTACTGAGGAACTTTGGAACACTTTTGGACTTTGGAAACCTGCTGTCTGGTGAATCCATGTTTGCAGAGGAATTACGGTACAGAGAAGAGATCCTGAACCTGCTTGGAGAGTTATTGTAGAGCTTGAAGTTACTCTGGCCTGCTGTGTTCTCCTGCCTCTGTTCTTGCAAACTGTGTGACCTTTTCTGCATGCTTGTATGAAGTAATACAAGTCATTTCATATCAACCTATGTCTCATATGTTTTCCTCGCACTCAAGCACAAGACGCTATAGGAACTGTACACTATACATGACAAGATTCAGGAGCCAATGTTTAGTGTCTGCTGGGTCTGGGAAAGCCGTGTCTGCTGTGACTGTGGATATCAGATGTCCGTTTAATACCTTCTGTGATGACAGTGGTTGTGACTTCTCACAACCATTCCAGGTGAGCGCATTCCCTTAAATGTTACTCTGGAGTGTTACCACAGGTAAACACTATTGTTTTTTTTTTTTTTTCCTTTCCTCTTCTCCTTCCAGCACTTCTGCCTTAAAAGATCTGGAAGATGGAGGCCCGCATAAAGGAGCTTTGCGGAGTGACTGATACAATCCTTGCAGATATACAGACTATAAAGACCCGTTTTGCAAGCCTACAGGACCTCACTAATCATAATTTGCAAATGTTTGGACAAACTACTCAGGAATTACGAGCCAGGATTGAGGCTCTAGAGGAACGAGTCCAGGCTCCTGCCATAACCCCGAGTTCTGGGATCCCCAAGTTACCTCCTTTTCGTTTTGGCGGTGAACGTGAGAAATTCAGGGGATTTATTAACCAATGCAATCTATTTTTCTCTGCACATGCTTCACAATTTCCCACTGAACGATCCAAAGTGCTTACTATAATCATGTTGCTTACCAATAAGGCTTTGATGTGGGCAAACCCTCTGATTGAGACTGAGGATGATTGTTTGAATCACCTTGATGCTTTTATTTCAGCCATGGGGCAGGTGTTTGATGACCCCAATCGAGGTGCAACAGCTGAAGCAGCCATGTTAACTTTGCGCCAAGGTAAGCATTAGTAGCCGAATATGCCTTGGATTTCAGGAGATGGGCTCTTGATACCACTTGGGACACTTCCGCCAAAAAATCTATTTTTCGGAAAGGGTTGTCTCCACTGATTAAGGATGAACTTGCTCGTGCCGACCCTCCCACTGCGTTAGGTGACTTTATTAACTATTGTATCCGTATTGATGCTCATCTGACTGAACGCAGACAAGAGAGATGGTTCGAAAATAATCGCACTAACCTTTTCCTACCTCCCTCCTCAGCTAAGGAACCTTTGAGTAGGATCACAAGGGAACCAGAACCTGAACCCATGCAGGTGGACTCTTTACAAAGACGGGTTAGTGATGCACGCAAAGAACATCGTATAAAGGAAAATCTATGTTTTTACTGTGGTAAGTCAGGGCACTTCATTATAAACTGCCCCAGCCGTTCTCGTAAGACTACTGCAGCAGTCATTCACTGTGAGTGTTGCGAGAGGAGCTCTGTCATGTCCGAGCCTCAGACTCCAGAGAGATCTGCTGCAAGAGATCTTGATTTTTCGGACTTAAACTCTGTTAGTTCTGGGGACAATGACGGTATAAACGCTGCAATTTTTCAAGTTTCCTCAGCGGTGTCCCAGCTGAGTTGTAAAAGAAATAATTCTCATTGCTTCCTTTCCATCAAACTCTGGGTGGACTCAGTCTGGGTGTCTAGCTCTGCTTGATCGACTCAGGAGCAAGTGGAAATTTTATGGATATCTCCTTTGCTCTGAAACAGGGGATACGTTCAGTGAAGAAGGCTACTCCAGTACAGATGGAGACTGTGGATGGCTCCCTGCTGACCTCTGGACCAGTGGATCAGGAAACAGAGCCTTTGAGGGTCCTTATGGGTAAAGATCATCAGGAGAAAATGTCTTTTATGCTTATCTCTTCTCCCCACTTTCCCATTATTCTAGGGCTACCATGGCTGCAGGCGCAGAATCCTACGATTAACTGGGAGACCAAGGAATTACACTTTCCGGAGAAACAGATGAGTCAAGGAGTTTCAGCTTGCTCTGTTCCTAAAGGAACCATGTCAGTCCCTGAACTACCAGCTGTATACCAGGACTATGTGGATTTATGTGACAAGAAGAATGCTGATCAGCTTCCTCCTCACCGTCCATATGATTGTCCAATCGAATTATTGCCTGGAGCCGAGATACCTTTTGGTAAGATCTACCCCCTAGCGGGGCCCGAGCTTAAAGCTTTGAAGGACTACATAGATGAAAATCTAGCCAAAGGCTTCATACGCCCCTCTTCATCTCCCGCAGGTGCACCCATCTTCTTTGTGAAGAAGAAAGATGGATCTCTGAGACCCTGCATAGACTATAGTGAACTCAATAAGGTTACTATTAGAAACCGTTATCCATTGCCTTTAATCCCTGAGTTGTTGGAGAGAGTGCGGCACGCCAAAATTTTCTCTAAACTGGATCTCCGTGGGGCCTATAACTTGGTCCGTATGAGACCTGGGGATGAATGGAAGACTGCATTCAGGTCACGCTATGGACACTTCGAATATCTAGTTATGCCTTTTGGTCGGAGTACCGCCCCAGCCACTTTCCAACACTTGGTGAATGGCATCTTCAGGGATCTCCTAGATACATTTGTGGTGATTTATCTGGATGATATTCTAATTTTTTCTAACTCCACAGAGGAACATCATGGACATGTGAGAATGGTCTTAGAACGCCTAAGACAAAACCATCTCTACATCAAACTTGAAAAGTGTGAATTCCATAGGACCGAAATTCAATTTCTTGGGTATGTACTATCTACGCAAGGGATTAGTATGGATGGAAGCAAGACCCAAGCCATCAAGGATTGGCCAATTCCTAGAAATGTGAAGGAGGTGCAGCGCTTCATCGGGTTTGCCAACTTCTATAGACGTTTCATTAGGAATTTCTCTGAGGTAGTGTCACCTATCACCCAACTTACCCGGAAACAGTCTAGGTTCTCCTGGACCCCGCAAGCTCAGGAAGCATTTTCCTGTTTAAAGGATAAATTTACCACCGCACCTATCTTAGTACATCCCAACCCCGAGCTTGCCTTCATAATAGAGGTGGATGCTTCAGACTGTGCCGTTGGAGCTATATTCTCTCAGAGAACAGGTGAGAAGAATGTCTTGCATCCCTGTGCCTTCTTTTCCCAGCAGTTGTCTTCGGCTGAGAGGAACTACGATGTGGGCAATAGAGAATTGTTGGCCATTATTGCCGCCTTCAAGGAATGGAGACACCTTCTTCAGGGAGCTGCACAGCAAATAGTCATCCTGACAGACCATCGTAACCTTGAATTTATCAGGTCGGCTAAGTGCCTGACTCCTCGCCAGGCTCGCTGGAATCTTTTCCTAAACCAATTTCAATTTTGTCATTTCTTATAGACCAGGATCGCGCAATGGAAAGGCTGATGCACTCTCTAGGATTCATTCAGCAGAGACACGTCCACTTACTCCTCCTAAGACTATTCTTCCTGACTCTAGATTCCTGGGAGTGATTCATAATCAAGACCTACTTAAGGACATCAAGGAAGCATACCATGCGGATTCTTTGTTGGCTCAACCCCCAAGGGACGTAAGTCTTGTCTTTAAGAATGGTGTGTGGATTCAGGGACAACGTCTGTATATACCTGAAACAGTCAGATTGAGAGTGTTGCAACTCATCCACGATTCCAAGATAGCCGGGCATAGGGGAATTCTAAAGACACAAGAATTTCTTTCTCGTTTCTTTTGGTGGCCCACTTACAGGAAAGATGTTTTAAACTATGTCACTTCATGTGAAGTCTGTGCAAGATGCAAAACACCTCGCTCCTCACCAACTGGTCTGTTACAACCTCTTCCCACCCCGTCCCGCCCGTGGGGATCCATTTCTATGGACTTCATTGTGGAGTTACCAACCTCTCAAGGGAAGAACACCATTCTAGTGGTGGTTGATCGTCTAACAAAGGCAGCTCATTTTATCCCTTGTGTCGGCTTACCCACTGCAAAACAGACATCAGACTTGATGATTAAGAATGTGTTTCGCTTACATGGAGTACCGGATGAGGTCATTTCGGATCGAGGGGTGCAATTCACTTCAAGGTTTTGGCAAAATTTCTGTGCCGCATTGGACATTAAAGTAAACCTTTCTTCTACTTTTCATCCCCAGACTAATGGACAGACAGAACGAACCAATCAGACCCTGGAGCAGTATCTCCGCTGTTTATCTGCCACCTACAAGATGATTGGGTGGATCTACTTCCACTGCTGAGTTCTCTTATAATAACTCTCAGAGCGCCTCCACTAAGCAGTCTCCTTTTTACTCCAATCTAGGTTATCATCCTAACATTCTTCCTCGATTTCCATAGATACGCCCTTGCCGGCAGTGGCTGAAAGAATCACTTCTTTACAAAAGAATATGGATCTTCTAAAGGAAAATCTAGAATTGGCTCAGGAAAGGTACAAAAAAGCAGCAGATAAATTTCGTAAACCTGCACCAGCTTTCAAGGTAGGAGATTTGGTCTGGCTGTCAACCAGAAATCTTAAAATAAAGATTCCATCGTCTAAATTGGGACATAAGTACATTGGACCTTATAAGATCAGTAAGATTATAAGTGCTGTTGCTTGTCGTCTTCAACTGCCCAGAACTATGAGAATCCACCCTGTCTTTCATGTATCCCTACTAAAGGCTGCAACACCCAATACATTTACTGGACGCTCTTCTCCTTGCCCTGACCCAGTGCTGGTCGATGGTCAGGAAGAATTTATGGTGGAAAGGATTCTAGATTCCAGGTTGTACAGAAATCAGTTGCAATATTGATTAAATGGCAGGGCTACCCAGTGGAGGACAACTCATGGGAACCAGTCAATAATGTAAATGCTCCTCGCCTGCTCCGCCAGTTTCATCAGAGGTACCCTGACAAGCCTGGTTTGAAGGTCAACCGGAGGTTGTCCTTAAGGGGGGAGTAATGTAAGGTTCTTTGTCTCTTTTGACATGTTCCTTGAAACTCAGTTTCCCGTCGGCCATTTTGCTTTCTGTCTTTCTGCAGCTCTTGCCCTCAGTTAATATGGAGTTTCCAGTTTTCATGTTCCCGCCCTGATTCTCTCCCTCTTGCTTCTTAAGCAGCCTCAGCTGAACAATCAATGCTCCTGAATCAAGCCTCAGTCAGCCTGTGACCTGACTCCTGGAAACCTAGGATTTTGGACTCCAGCTATTTCCTACTGAGGAACTTTGGAACACTTTTGGACTTTGGAAACCTGCTGTCTGGTGAATCCATGTTTGCAGAGGAATTACGGTACAGAGAAGAGATCCTGAACCTGCTTGGAGAGTTATTGTAGAGCTTGAAGTTACTCTGGCCTGCTGTGTTCTCCTGCCTCTGTTCCTGCAAACTGTGTGACCTTTTCTGCATGCTTGTATGAAGTAATACAAGTCATTTCATATCAACCTATGTCTCATGTGTTTTCCTCGCACCCAAGCACAAGACGCTATAGGAACTGTACACTATACATGACACCAGGTGGCATTTCGGTTGCGTCTCCCTCCGTCTCTACGGATTCCCAACGTTTTCCATAGGGCCCTTTTGAAACCTGTGGGGTCCTGTAGGGAAGGACCGTTGTCTTCCCCACCACCGGTTTTGGTAGACGAGCAGTCTGAGTACGAGGTGGAACGAATTCTTGACTCTAGGTTTGTCCATCGTGCTCTTCAGTATCTTATACATTGGAAAGGCTACGGTCCAGAGGACCGGTCGTGGGTTCCTGCCCGATCTGTTCATGCGGATCAGTTGGTCCGGGCCTTTCATGCCAGGTGTCCTGAGAAACCCGGGGGTCTGGTGGCCCCCCGTTGAGAGGGGGGTACTGTCATGACCCAGGACGGGGTTTGGTCTTTGTCCCGTCCTGGCCAGTCTGGGGTTAATGGTTTCAGCCTCTCTCTGGCAGAGGGCGGCTATTTAGTTGCCAATTGACCTAGGTCTGGTGTCAGTTATACTCCTGCCCTCGGCTGAGTTAGTTGACCTCCTGTGTGCCTGTGCCTTGTGCCTGATCTTGTTGCTTGTTTGGTTTTGACCCAGTCCGTCTCTTCGTTGTGAGCTTGTCTACTGTCTTGGTACTGTGTATTTGCCCGTTCTGGTTTTCTGATCCCTTGGCTACGTTCTGATTATTCTCTGCCTGCTCCTCTTGTACTGCGTTGCTCCCTCTGTGTATGACCTGGCTATCCTGACTTTCCGTTTTGTCTATGCCCCTTGGTAACTCTGTCCCGTAGTTACCCTTCTAGGAGTTTTCCTTCTGCTCATAGCTCTCTGGAGCTATGGCCACGCCCATCAGCAGTCACGTGCTTAAGGTCCTCTGGCCTGAAACAATCTCTGTCTGTTACTGCCTTCTCTGAGAGACCTGTGGCCGGCGCCGCCCCTTGGCAGTCATGTGCTTCGGGTCCTGTTAGTCAGAAGCACGCATCTTCACCGCTGCTGCCCCGCTCCACAGGTATCTTTGAGTGCAGTCTGTATTATTCAGGACACGCGCACTGGCTCAGTGAGCAAGTGCAGTGCGGTGTTCGTGATAAGCGGCACTTAATGACAAAGTGAAATATGGCGTGCTGTATCACGTTAGTAACAGAAGAAAGAATTGTTTCAGAGTGGATGAAGCCTGTATAACAAAGAAGATATGCTTCAAATAATTTCAAACTCCTCTGGCCTGCTGTATCACGTCACAGAAAAATTTTTTTTTTTTTTTACTTTGCAGCAGTTCTGCACACAGAACAATTTCACCACCACTAAATGACAAGGTGGGATAGTGCACTGCTTCTATTGTGCTACATGCACAAGTACAGCATTCTAAATAATATTTTTTCAATAGCTAAATGTCAAACAGCCTGCTGTATCCCACCTTGTCATTTAGTGCTGTGGTGATATGAAACTGTCTGCAGACCTAAGACACATTAAAAAAAATTATAATTTTTTCCTGATGCTAAATGTGAAAGCCTGCCATATCTCAAGTTGTCATGTTGCGGCAGTCATATGAACCTGTCTGCAGACCTAACGCGAATTAAAAAAAAATTCTAATTTTTTTCTGTTGTTGAATGTGATACAGCTCGCCATATCCCGCATTGTTGTGTTGTGGCGGTGATATGAACGTGTCTGCAGACCTAAAGCACATTAAAATATTTATTTTTTTCTGTTGATAAATGTGATACAGCCCGCTATATCCAACCTTTTTATTCAGTGGGATTGAAGTTGTTCTGTGTGCAGAACTGTTGCACATTATAATTAATTTTATTTTTTTACTCGAGATTTGAGTTTGAAATTGTTTTGAGCCTATCGTCTAGATTACAGTCATGGCAAAAGTTTTGAGAATGACACAAATATTATATTTTCACATGATCTGCTGCCCTCTGGTTTTTATGTGTGTGTTTGACAGATGTTTTTATCACAGACAGAAATATAATTGCAAACATATGAGTAACAAAAGCTTATATTGACAGTTAGAATGAGTTAATGCAGCAAGTCAATATTTGCAGTGTTGACCCTTCTTCTTCAGGACCTCTGAAATTCTCCCTGGCATGCTCTCAATCAACTTCTGGACCAAATCCTGACTGATAGCAGTCCATTTTTGCACAATCAATGCTTTCATTTTGTCAGAATTTTTAGGTTTTTGTTTGTCCACCAGTCTCTTGATGGTTGACCACAAGTTCTCAATGGGATTAAGATCTGGGGAGTTTCCAGGCCATGGACCCAAAATCTCTATGTTTTGTTCCCTGAGCCATTTAGTTATCACCTTTGCTTTATGGCAAGGTGCTCCATCATGCTGGAAAAGACATTGTTGATCGCCAAACTGCTCTTGGAGGGTTGGGAGAAGTTGCTCTTGGAGGACATTCTGGTACCATTCTTTATTTATGGCTGTGTTTTTAGGCAAGACTGTGAGAGAGCCGATTTCCTTGGCTGAGAAGCAACCCCACACATGAATGGTTTCAGGATGCTTAACAGTTGGCATGAGACAAGACTGGTGGTAGCGCTCACCTTGTCTTCTCCGAATGAGGCGTTTTCCTGATGTCCCAAACAATCGAAAAGGGGATTCATCAGAGAAAATAACTTTACCCCAGTCCTCAGCAGTCCACTGCCTGTACCTTTTGCAGAATATCAGTCTGTCCATGATGTTTTTTCTGGAGAGAAGTGGCTTCTTTGCTGCCCTCCTTGAGACCAGGCCTTGCTCCAAGAGTCACCGCCTCACAGTGCGTGCAGATGCACTCACACCTGCCTGCTGCCATTCCCGAGCAAGCTCTGCACTGCTGGTAGCCCGATCCCGCAGCTGAAACACTTTTAAGAGACAGTCCTAGCGCTTGCTGGTCTTTCTTGGGCGCCCTGGAGCCTTTTTGGCAACAATGGAACCTCTCTCCTTGAAGTTCTTGATGATGCGATAGATTGTTGACTGAGGTGCAATCTTTCTAGCTGCGATACTCTTCCCTGTTAGGCCATTTGGCATTGCATGATGACTGCACGTGTTTCTTAGAGATAACATGGTTAACAGAAGAGAAACAATGATGCCAAGCACCAGCCTCCTTTTAAAGTGTCCAGTGGTGTCATTCTTACTTAATCATGACAGATTGATCTCCAGCCATGTCCTCATCAACACCACACCTGTGTTAATGGAGAAATCACTGAAAAGAGGTTAGCTGGTCCTTTTAAGGCAGGGCTGCAATGATGTTGAAATGTGTTTTGGGGGATAAAGTTCATTTTCTAGCCAAATATTGACTTTGCAAGTAATTGCTGTTAAGCTGATCACTCTTTATAACATTCTGGAGTATATGCAAATTGCCATTAGAAAAAGTGAAGCAGTAGACTTTGTAAAAATTAATATTTGTGTCATTCTCAAAACTTTTGGCCATGACTGTATGTGCTTCTTTGGCATCCAGTTTCTCACGGGCATCTTTTATAACTAGCTTGAGATGCGCATCTGTTGCACCTATCTTCTGATGAGCATCAAACGCTCTCTGGTAATTGGTGTTGGGTAGATGAGTAATAGTTGTAGGCTGGATCCTTGATCTTGTACTTCCCATAACTACCCTGTTATTGATCCTGCTGTGCATTCCCAGTCCCATCCCAAAAAATTCTTCTGTTACTAACATCATACAGTAGGGGACATGTCACTTTCAAATTGTTTGGAGCATCTAGTCAATGTTATACAGGCCTTATCGACAGGCCCAAAAAAATTCTTCTATTACTAATGGCATACAGTAGGGGACATGTCACTTTTAAATTGTTCGGAGCATCTAGTCAATGTTATACAGGCCTTATCGACAGGCCCAAAAAAATTCTTCTATTACTAATGGCATACAGTAGGGGACATGTCACTTTTAAATTGTTTGAAGCATCTAGTCAATGCTATACAGGCCTCATCCACACCAAAAAAAATCTTTTACTAATCTCATACAGTAGGGAACATCTCACTTTGATTTTTAGAGCAGCTATTCTTTGGCATGCATGCCTCATTTACACTGAAACAATACTTTCTGCTGTGAGTAATGTGATTCATCATGCCATATTTTACCTTCTAATTCTGTGCCGCTGAAATTCAGCTGTGTGCAGAGGTTATGCAGAGTAAAAAATCTATTTTAGTTGCTAATAGTGTGCTCCTACCACACTATCTGAGCAACATGACTGGGAAAAAGCAAGGTTGTGGAGGAAGGGGGATTAGGCTTCTTGTTTGAGGTGTATGTGGGGTAGGGTTAATGTGTCTGAAAGCATTAGTGATCCACTAATGTGATGTCCTATCCAAAGACAACTGACAACTTCTGTTACTGGATGTTGTAGTTTTAGTGTTTTGCATTTTTCTTGCGTAATTGCAGACTCTTACATGTTTAGTGGGGCTTATGTGCCTGCTGTTGCTGCTGCTGCTGGAGATGTTAACAATAATATGTGGAAATGTGAACAGGCCTGCTTGTGTGCCCATCTGCTGGGTTGGGTGTATTGGAACACCTGACGGTCCTATTATTCTATTTCTACTGTGGTAAAATTAGTGTCTGACACTAATTTTTATGAATGTTAGATTCCGCGTTGGGTCTCCTTCATGTGTGTTGCCTGTAGCAGTAAGCCTCCGATACCGGCAGTCCTCCACTGTCTTTGAGTCAACTACCCGTGTTACTATCCTTTCATTTTTCTGAAAATAGTAATATATGAAACAGCTATGTGTGCCTCCTGAGTGTGGTTGAGCACCACTTTCAATTTTTTGGGGGTTTTCTCACTTATATAGCTCCAAAGATTCAACATTCGCTTTACAGACATTACTGGCACTGTCATCATTAGGACTCACAATCTAAGTTTACTATCTGTATGTCTTTGTAGTGTGGGCAGAAAAATAATTACTGGGAGTAAACCCTTGCAAACATGGGTAGAACATACAAACTCTTTGCAGATTGTGAGACAGTGAAGGAATATGTGTTGAATGGGGTGTACATTTCACCTAGGTACTGTGATGTATGGTATAAGGGAAATGGGTGGCTTTGTAAACCTAGTGGTAGAGAAAGGTCACTACACCTTACATTCATTACACACTTGCAGCTCAGGCCTGAAACTACTCAGGTGTTAATTAGGAGACCAGAAGTAGGTGTCTGCAAACACAGTCAGAGAGGACGCTTAGTCTGGACACAGGAAGGTGTCCCGGCACAAGAAGCGGTCTCCAGGAGTGGGAGCACGCTTAATCTGGACAAGGGGTCCAGGTACAGAAGGTGTCTCCAGGAGTGTGAGCTATCTCAGTCTGGGTGCAGGAAGTACCCCGGACACAGGAGTAGTCGCAGTGAGAATCCGTGCGAATAGCGGCTGAATAGGAGTGGATCTCTCTCAAGTCTGGACATGGAAGGTGCCTTCAGACACAAGGAGGAGTATCTGTGAAACTCCATACTGGTAACATATATCATATGTGTTGTTTTGGGTCAGGCTGGTAGAGCCGGGACCCGGATAGACAGGGCAATCGATCTATGTGTAATTAGTGGCTAGACAAGCCTAGGTTTTCTGTTTATGCTTTATTTTTATCTGTTTGCTGTGGACTTTAATAAAGCTGGTTGCGGCCAGTTTTCATCAGAACTGCTGTCTGAATGAACTGTTTTCGTGTCACTCTGTCTACCCAGACAGCGATCCTAGAGCTATATCCCCTGGAAATGTTACAATTGGCGGAGAATGCTGGGGCAGCGCAGTGGCTGATACAGTTAGTGCTGGAGGGTGCATGCAGCACAGTGGCTTAGAGCAGCAATAAAGGTGAAGTCTGTTGAAATAGCAGCAGAGGAAAAAAAAAAAAAAAAAGTGTGTCAGCAAAAACGTCTGATTGGAGCAGTCTTAAAGAGACAGTAGCCCTAATAGAGTTTGCAAAAGAAAAAAAAAAAGTGTGTCTGCACAGAAAAGCTGATCTTGTTGTGGAAAAGACTGTGGAGTGTGCAGCAGCAAAGGAAATGTCTATTGGAGCAGTCTTAAAGAGACAGTGGCCCTAATAGAAGTTTGCAGAAAAAAAAAAAAAAAAAGTGTCTGCACAGCAGAGCTGAATTTTTCTATGGAAAAGACTGTAGAGTGTGTATGTCTTGAGTGAAGACTGCCGTTGTTGAGACAGAGAAGTCTGACAGCATGGATGACAGCATGGAGGCGCTGTTTGAACAAATGGCGCAAGTTAATGTGCAACATAAGACTGCCGTGGTTGAGACAGATAAGTCCGGCAGTATGGAGGAGCTCATTGAGTACCTGGTCCAGGCCCAGCGAAGCATGCAGCAGAGCATGGAGCGGCAGCGCCTGCAGCACCAGCAGAGCATGCAGCAGGCCCAGCAGCAATTCCTGCAGCAGCAGCAGGAGAATAACCAGTTATTTGTTGAGCGGATGGCAGCACAAAAAAGGATTTCGGTGCCTGCGTCCCGAAATAATGTTGTGAAGGCACCTGCGTTGTCCGCTGTAAAGAAGGCGGTAAGACGGTCCTTGAAAAAAATGACACCTCGTGACGATGTGGAGGTATATCTCACTAGGTTTGAGAGACTGGCAGAGAAGGAGAATCTGCCCCTATCTGAATGGGCCATGATGGTCGCACCCTATCTGATTGGAGAGCCCCAAAGGGCCTATGCTGACCTGAGCGAGCAGGACAGCCAAGACTATGCCAAGCTGAAAGCGGAGATTCTTGCCCGGCTGGGTGTTACGGTGACAGCCCGTGCCAGGGGAGTTCGTGACTGGAGATACAGTTGGGAGTCTGCAGTCAGCAAACCTGATTATGGAGTTGAAAAGGTGATAGTGGACCGCTACACCCAAGCACGTCCTCCTGAGGTACAGCCGTCTGAGAGGTCGTCAATTCAGAGTTCCCGGACGCTGAACTCTCGCGGTAAGAGCGTTCCAGCTGTTGGGGACATGGGGTATGCTGATAAGCGGGTTCAGGCCGAGGGGACATGTGAGTGGGAGAGTGTGATGGACAGTGTTGGAGCTGGCGTGAAATTGCAGCCAACTGTCCAATAGAGGGGGAGCCTATGTGTTGTGATGTTGGCAGATCCCTCTCTCTCTGCGCAGAACCTGTGTGTGTGTCCACCTCAGCCGAAGAGACTGGACCACAGGGGTCCCCGGTGGTTGTAAATGACTGCCCAGCACAGGCCCTCTTGGACTCAGAGAGTCCAGTGACTTCCGTATGTGACCGCCTGATTGATAGGGATTTCATCCCTGATAAGCACCTGAGTATGGTGTGCATCCATGGAGACACCAAAGTCTACCCAGAGACTGCCGTGGACTTGGTCCCCAAACTCGGGGAGGTTTCATATGAAGTGGGGGTAGTGAAGAACCTGGTGCACCCCGTCATATTGGGTAATGACTTTCCCCGGTCTAAGGATCTCTGGGGGAGAAATGTTTCTGATGGACAGTGTGATGAAGCTCCTATTGAGGGTGCGCAGTCCCGAGGGGCGGAACACAATGCTAGTGGGCCGTTAAACTTATGTGATAATGATGATGATGATAATGATAATGATGATGATGATCATGATAATGATGATGACCATGATAATGATGATGATGATAATGATAATGATGATGATGATGATGATCATGATAATGATGATGACCATGATAGTGATGATGATACTGATCATAGTCATGATAATGATGTTGATAATAATGATGACTGTGATGGTGATGAAGTTCCTTTGCAGGTGATGTTGGGAGACGAGGATGGTGGTTCTCGGGAACCGAGTGTCCCTTACTTACCTGTGTCCTGTGACCATTTTGAGAGTGAGCAGTGGCGAGACCCCTCTCTTAGGACGACACAGGAAAATATGATTGTTCTAAATGAGGTTTCCCAGGAGCCTGGCTCTGAGGAGAGGTTTCCTCATGCTGCCATGGACAATAGCCTATTGTATAAGGACACTGAAGTCCAGGGAGAGGTCGTGAGTCAGCTCCTAGTACCTGAGCTATATAGAAGTATAGTGCTGGGGTTGTCACATAGTCACATACTTGAGGGACCAGATGGTGAAGTTAATGTTGTGGATGACATGTTAACTAAGGTTCCAGATCAGGATGTGAATGAGAATGAATTGTATACTCCTGAAAGTGAGCAGGATGAGAATGAGAATGAATTGTATAACCCTGAAAGTGACCCGGATGTGGCTGAGAAAAAGGGGTCAGGCAGGGATATTGGGAGTGATAGTGAGTCATTTGATGACAATAAAGCAACCAGTGCAAATGAGGAAGGCATGGTAGCAGAGGAGGTTGAGAGTCCTGAGAAGAAAGCTGATACTGACCTTACAGCCAGACAGAAGATGCATCTGAAGATGTTTTACAGTTGGCCGGTTCCCTGGCGAAGACTAAGGTGAAAGGAGGAGAGCTGAGCTTTAAAGGCAGGACTCTGAAACTGAACACAGCACAAGTGGATGCTGTTGAAGATGAGAAGTTGTCGGTGTGTGGTGTGGATCTGCATCATGCCAAGGACTCTGAAGGTGATGCTGCCGAGGTGGAAAAAGCCATGGAAGTGGTGGTCACCAAGCCAGATGCCTAATCAGAAGCTGAGGTTTCAAGTGAAGCTGTGAGGAACAAGACTGAAGATATGGGGACTGACTCTGTCCAGGAATCTGTTTCTGCCGAAGACAGCGGCGTGGACGGGTTACGGTCCGGATCAGTAGCTGGCATTGGTGAGCTCAAGCGCACTTTCAGGGAGGCTACATCGGAGCCACGTCCCAACAAATGGGAAAAGCGATGTGTCACTCCGTTGCCGCTACAGACACACGGGAGCCCAGATGGGATGCAGAACGTGGTGGAAGAGAAGAATCCGGCGGGTTCTGAGTATACAGATGCAGCTATCAAGGAGAACTTGAAAGCTGGAATAAATGGAGATATTGGAGACCAAAGTGATGTGACTGAAGAAGTAGAGTCTAGGACTGACGGTAGGGCTTCTGGGCATGTCCTGCCAGAAGAGCCTGAAGGAGGGGAACTGGAGAAAAGTGAAAAACCCCCTATACCTTCTGTGATAGTTGGTGACACATGGTCAGTGCACCAGGGACAGGAGGTACGTGAGTTTCTGAGGAAGAGTCAGCAGAAGTGTTCTGATGTGCCGGGTCGTACTTCTCTGGCCAGGCACTATATCGAAACTGAGCCCGGCCCTAAGGTCAAGATGAAACCGTGCAGGATACCCGAGGCCCGCAGAGAGCATAGGCCTGGGAGGGTACAGGGTAGTGCGGATGCTTCAGATGAAGAGAAAGCTGATGTTGGCTATGACTCAGGTGAAGATACAAATGACAGTGGTGAAGAGAAGCTGATGAGGGCCATGACTGGTCCAGAGTTCACTGTCTCTGTTGAATTGTGACCAGCCCTCCGGTCTGGAGAAGAGGGAGGGGATAGTGAGACAGTGAAGGAATATGTGTTGAATGGGGTGTACATTTCACCTAGGTACTGTGATGTATGGTATAAGGGAAATGGGTGGCTTTGTAAACCTAGTGGTAGAGAAAGGTCACTACACCTTACATTCATTACACACTTGCAGCTCAGGCCTGAAACTACTCAGGTGTTAATTAGGAGACCAGAAGTAGGTGTCTGCAAACACAGTCAGAGAGGACGCTTAGTCTGGACACAGGAAGGTGTCCCGGCACAAGAAGCGGTCTCCAGGAGTGGGAGCACGCTTAATCTGGACAAGGGGTCCAGGTACAGAAGGTGTCTCCAGGAGTGTGAGCTATCTCAGTCTGGGTGCAGGAAGTACCCCGGACACAGGAGTAGTCGCAGTGAGAATCCGTGCGAATAGCGGCTGAATAGGAGTGGATCTCTCTCAAGTCTGGACATGGAAGGTGCCTTCAGACACAAGGAGGAGTATCTGTGAAACTCCATACTGGTAACATATATCATATGTGTTGTTTTGGGTCAGGCTGGTAGAGCCGGGACCCGGATAGACAGGGCAATAGATCTATGTGTAATTAGTGGCTAGACAAGCCTAGGTTTTCTGTTTATGCTTTATTTTTATCTGTTTGCTGTGGACTTTAATAAAGCTGGTTGCGGCCAGTTTTCATCAGAACTGCTGTCTGAATGAACTGTTTTCGTGTCACTCTGTCTACCCAGACAGCGATCCTAGAGCTATACCCCTGGAAATGTTACAAGATGTTGTTTTTGGTGGGGTTGTAACACAGGACTACAGCGTTGCAAGACTGCTAATGTTTTTGCATTGACAACTGAACGTTTCTGTGGTTGGAAGACTATCACTGCGATTCAAACTGTGTGCCTCACTGCTGTGTTGGGAAAAAACGTGTCAAGATTGTCTTCCAGCATGTTTTGATACTGCAGCATGGGCAGGTCCCATTTAGGTGGAGAAGCAACAAGCAAAATTTACTTTTGTATTGTGGCTAGAACACACTGGCAACCCAGTAGGCAGCATTATTTGGAAAAATAACTATACCGATAACAATCATGTTGTACAGTCATGGCCAAAAGTTTTGAGAATGACACAAATATTAATTTTTACAAAGTCTACTGCTTCACTTTTTCTAATGGCAATTTGCATATACTCAAGAATGTTATAAAGAATGATCAGCTTAACAGCAATTACTTGCAAAGTCAATATTTGGCTAGAAAATGAACTTTATCCCCCCAAAACACATTTCAACATCATTGCAGGCCTGCCTTAAAAGGACCAGCTAACCTCTTTTCAGTGATTGCTCCATTAACACAGGTGTGGGTGTTGATGAGGACATGGCTGGAGATCAATCTGTCATGATTAAGTAAGAATGACACCACTGGACACTTTAAAAGGAGGCTTGTGCTTGGTATCATTGTTTCTCTTCTGTTAACCATGGTTATCTCTAAAGAAACACGTGCAGTCATCATTGCAATGCACAAAAATTGCCTAACAGGGAAGAGTATAGCAGCTAGAAAGATTGCACCTCAGTCAACAATCTATCGCATCATCAAGAACTTCAAGGAGAGAGGTTCCATTGTTGCCAAAAAGGCTTCAGGGCACCCAAGAAAGACCAGCAAGCGCCAGGACCGTCTCTTAAAAGTGTTTCAGCTGCGGGATCGGGCTACCAGCAGTGCAGAGCTTGCTCAGGAATGGCAGCAGGCAGGTGTGAGTGCATCTGCACGCACTGTGAGGCAGAGAATCTTGGAGCAAGGCCTGGTCTCAAGGAGGGCAGCAAAGAAGCCACTTCTCTCCAGAAAAAAGATCATGGATAGACTGATATTCTGCAAAAGGTACAGGCAGTGGACTGCTGAGGACTGGGGTAAAGTTATTTTCTCTGATGAATCCCCTTTTCGATTGTTTGGGACATCAGGAAAAGGACCTCATTCGGAGAAGACAAGGTGAGCGCTACCACCAGTCTTGTCTTATGCCAACTGTTAAGCATCCTGAAACCATTCATGTGTGGGGTTGCTTCTCAGCCAAGGGAATCGGCTCTCACAGTCTTGCCTAAAAACACAGCCATGAATAAAGAATGGTACCAGAATGTCCTCCAAGAGCAACTTCTCCCAACCCTCCAAGAGCAGTTTGGCGATCAACAATGCCTTTTCCAGCATGATGGAGCACCTTGCCATAAAGCAAAGGTGATAACTAAATGGCTCAGGGAACAAAACATAGAGATTTTGGGTCCATGGCCTGGAAACTCCCCAGATCTTAATCCCATTGAGAACTTGTGGTCAATCATCAAGAGACGGGTGGACAAACAAAAACCTAAAAATTCTGACAAAATGAAAGCATTGATTGTGCAAGAATGGACTGCTATCAGTCAGCATTTGGTCCAGAAGTTGATTGAGAGCATGCCAGGGAGAATTGCAGAGGTCCTGAAGAAGAAGGGTCAACACCGCAAATATTGACTTGCTGCATTAACTCATTCTAACTGTCAATATAAGCTTTTGTTACTCATATGTTTGCAATTATTATATTTCTGTCTGTGATAAAAACATCTGTCAAACACACATAAAAACCAGAGGGCAGCAGATCATGTGAAAATATAATTTTTGTGTCATTCTCAAAACTTTTGGCCATGACTGTAGATAGTGCTGCAAGAAAGCGCTCATAGGTCGGTCTCTTTCATGAGGTCCAACTCCGCAGGGTGATGATGGTGGTATAACACTCAAGCTTTCTTCCTCTATCCCCTCCTGACAACCACAGACAACATAAAGGTAATCATTATTATCTTCATCTCCTAACTGTTGCGCTTCCATCACCTCTTCCTTCTCATCCTTTTCATCGTCCTTCTCCATTTGTTCCTCCCATGTCAAACGTCTGTGAGATGACAGACCTGAACTTAGATACTGTCAAACCTAAAGGTATCGTCCTCTGCTTCTTCTTCTTCCCCCAGGACCACCACCAGCACCTGCTCACCCACACTATTTAAAGTGTGCACCAGCATGTACATGACTGTAATAGGGATGCTGATGACGGCATCATCACCGCTAACCATCACAGTAGCGATTAAGAAAACGTACAGAAGGGTGCAGAGGTCCTTCATCTGTATCCAGGACGCAAGTGTGAATTGCATCATGTCCGTACTGCATTGTGCCAGGATATGAAAAATGTCATCCTGCACCAAGTCTCGGCACTACTGCCACAGTTGCTGCAACATGTGCAGAGTTTAATTCCATGGTGTGGTCATATCGCATATGAACCGGTTAATCGGTAGTCTGAAAGATCTCTATACCAACTGAAGTGGAATGCTGGGAGTCAACACTACAGTGGTTTCCGCAGCAGCGCATCCAGGCTGGGACAGTGGCGGAGGAATTGCTGTACCATCAGGTTAAGGATGCAAACCATGCAAGGCATATGTCTAAGGTTGGCCCAGCGTGGGGCTGTCAACAGGTTTGCACCATTATCGCACATGGCCTTCCCTGGCTCCAGGTTAAGTGTAGATCGCCATTGCTCAAACTCGGCATGGAGAGCTGTCCACAACTGTTGATCTGTATGACTGTGATTTCCAAGGCATAACTTCACCATAGATCTAAGTCAGAAGAAATTTGGCCATCGGTGCAGATGATTTCCTCCTTTTGACTCTGTGAATCTTTAGAATACACTTCCTATGATCATGGCATACAATGTGTGAAGAGATCTGCAGACTCAGCTGTGATTCCCAACAGTCAGTTGGGCACTTGGAGAGTTGTGATGTGGGGGAAAAAAGGGTTAATTGGGGTGACACCACTGAGAACTGTACTGTGTGTGATGTTAAGGTGGAGGAAGAGGAGCAGAGGCCACTTGATGCAGCGCTTGCCATCTACTAGAGCACATGTTCTTTCTGGCCCTCATCTACAAAGCGTACCATTATACAGCTGCCAAAGAAAGGGAACGGAGTTGCCCGTCCAGTAACAGAAGTTGTAAAAATGCTGCGTAAATTCTTACTGCAGCAAAACAAACTGACTTCTCATCCCTCATGTCATACCTGTCTCACAACCCTAAACAGCTATTCAGTACTTTCAATTCTTTCCTGCATCCACCAGTTTCCTCTCCCTTTCATCTCAGCTGAATACTTTGCCTCATCACCTGTGAACTTGACACAATAACGTCCCACCTCATTCCAAACATTACCACAGTCTTCATCATAAGCATAACCCACCTCTTCAACCTGTCACTAACAACTGGTGTCTTCCATCCTGATTGAAACATACCTCAATCACACCATTCACAAAAAAGCAACCCTTGACCCTGTAATGTATGTAGTACAGTTCATATAGCGTCTTGTGCTTGGGTGCGATGAACATACATGAGACACAGGTTTGATATAGAAAAGTCCTGTATTACTTCATACAAGTTGGCAGAAATAGTCACACAGTTTGCAGACACAGAAACAGGAGACACAGCAGGCCAGAGTAATCCAAGCTCAGCAATCACTCTCCAATACAGATTCAGGATCTTCTTCTCTGTTACCGTAAGTCCATGCAAACGTGGGTCTTTCAAAGAGCAGGGTTCAGAGTCCACAAGTGCTTCAGAGTTCCTCAGTAGGAATAGCTGGAGTACAAGGTCCAAGGCTTACAGGAGTCAAGTCACAGGTTCACTGCAGGCTAGATTCTGAAGCACTGATTGCTCAGCTGTGGCTGCTTAAGAAGCAAAGGAGAGAATCAGGGTGGGAACATGCAAGCTGGAAACTCCATTTTGACTGAGGGCAAGATAGCTGCAGCAAGACAGAAAGTAAAATGGCTGACGAACAAACTGAGTTTCAGGAATATATACATAGAACCTTACATTACTCCCCCCTTAAGGACAACCTCCGGATGACCTCAGACCAGGCTTGTGTGGGTACCTCTGATGAAACTGACGGAGCAAGCGAGGAGCATTAACGTTATTGACCGGTTCCCATGAGTTGTCCTCCACTGGGTAGCCCTGCCATTTAATCAGATATTGTAACTGATTTCTATACAACCTGGAATCTAAAATCCTTTCCACCACAAATTCTTCCTGACCATCGACTAGCACTGGGTCAGGGCAAGGAGAGGAACGTCCAGGAAACGTATTGGGTGTCGCAGCCTTTAGTAGGGATACATGAAAGACAGGGTGGATTCTCATAGTTCTGGGCAGTTGAAGACGACAAGCAACAGCACTTATAATTTTACTGATTTTATAGGGTCCAATGTACTTATGTCCCAACTTAGACGATGGAATCCTTAACTTAAGATTTCTGGTTGACAGCCAGACCAAGTCTCCTACCTTGAAAGCTGGTGCAGGTTTACGAAATTTATCTGCTGCTTTCTTGTACCTTTCTTGAGCCGATTCCAGATTTTCCTTTAGAAGATCCATATTCTTCTGTAAAGACGTGATTCTTTCAGCCACTGCTGGTAAAGGCGTTTCTATGGGAAATCGTGGTAGAATGTTAGGATGATAACCTAGATTAGAGTAAAAAGGAGACTGTTTAGTGGAGGCACTCTGAGAGTTGTTATACGAGAACTCAGCTAATGGAAGTAGATCCACCCAATCATCCTGTAGGTGGCAGATAAAGCAGCGGAGATACTGCTCCAGGGTTTGATTGGTTCGTTCGGTCTGTCCATTAGTCTGGGGATGAAAAGCAGAAGAAAGGTTTACTTTAATGTCCAATGCTGCACAGAAATTTTGCCAAAACCTAGAAGTGAATTGCACCCCTCGATCCGAAATAACCTCATCCGGTACTCCATGTAAGCGAAACACGTCTTTAATCATCAAATCTGAGGTCTGTTTTGCAGTGGGTAAGCCGACACAAGGGATAAAATGAGCTGCCTTTGTTAGACGGTCAACCACCACTAGAATGGTGTTCTTCCCCTGAGAGGTTGGTAACTCCACAATGAAGTCCATAGAAATGGATCCCCACGGGCGGGACGGGGTGGGAAGAGGCTGTAAAGACCAGTTGGTGAGGAGCGAGGTGTTTTGCATCTTGCACAGACCTCACATGAAGTGACATAATTCAAAACATCCTTCCTGCAAGTGGGCCACCAAAAGAAACGAGAAAGAAATTCCTGTGTCTTTAGAATTCCTCTATGCCCAGCTATCTTGGAATCGTGAATGAGTTGCAATACTCTCAATCTGACTGTTTCAGGAATATACAGGCGTTGTCCCTGAATCCACACACCATTCTTAAAGACAAGACTTACGTCCCTTGGGGGTTGTGCCAAAAAGGAATCCGCATGGTATGCTTCCTTGATGTCCTTAAGTAGGTCTTGATTATGAATTACTCCTAGGAATCTAGAGTCAGGAAGAATAGTATTAGGAGGAGTAATTGGACGTGTCTCTGCTGAGTAAATCCTAGAGAGTGCATCAGCCTTTCCATTGCGCGATCCTGGTCTATAAGAGATGATAAAATTAAATTGGTTTAAGAAAAGATTCCAGCGAGCCTGGCGAGGAGTCAGGCACTTAGCCGACCTGATAAACTCAAGGTTACGATGGTCTGTCAGGACGACTATTTGCTGTGCAGCTCCCTGAAGAAGGTGTCTCCATTCTTTGAAGGCGGCAATAATGGCCAACAACTCTCTATTGCCCACATCGTAGTTCCTCTCAGCCGAAGACAACTGCTGGGAAAAGAAGGCACAGGGATGCAAGACATTCTTCTCACCTGTTCTCTGAGAGAGTATAGCTCCAACGGCACAGTCTGAAGCATCCACCTCTATTATGAAGGCAAGCTCGGGGTTGGGATGTACTAGGATAGGTGCAGTGGTAAATTTATCTTTTAGACGGGAAAATGCTTCCTGGGCTTGGGGAGTCCAGGAAAACCTAGACTCTTTCCGGGTAAGTTGAGTGATAGGTGACACTACCTCAGAGAAATTTCTAATGAAACGTCTATAGAAGTTGGCAAACCCGATGAAGCGCTGTACCTCCTTCACATTTCTAGGACTTGGCCAATCCTTGATGGCTTGGGTTTTGCTTCCATCCATACTAATTCCTTGTGTAGACAGTACATACCCCAGAAATTGAATTTCGGTCCTATGGAATTCACACTTTTCAAGTTTGATGTAAAGATGATTTTGTCTTAGACGTTCCAAGACCATTCTCACATGTCCATGATGTTCCTCTGTGGAGTTAGAAAAAATTAGAATATCATCCAAATAAATTACCACAAATGTATCTAGGAGATCCCTGAAGATGTCATTAACCAAGTGTTGGAAAGTGGCTGGGGCGGTACTCAGACCAAAAGGCATAACTAGATATTCAAAGTGTCCATAGCGTGACCTGAATGCAGTCTTCCATTCATCCCCAGGTCTAATACGGACTAAGTTATAGGCCCCACAAAGATCTAGTTTAGAAAAAATTTTGGCATGTCGCACTCTCTCCAATAACTCAGGGATTAAAGGCAATGGATAACGGTTTCTAATAGTAACCTTATTGAGTTCCCTATAGTCTACGCATGGTCTCAGAGATCCATCTTTCTTCTTTACAAAGAAGATGGGTGCACCTGCAGGAGATGAAGAGGGGCGTATGAAGCCCTTGCTAGATTTTCATCTATGTAATCCTTTAAAGCCTTTAGCTCGGGCCCCGCCAGGGGTAGATCTTACCAAAAGGTATCTCTGCTCCAGGCAATAATTCAATTGGACAATCATATGGACGGTGAGGAGGAAGCTGGTCAGCGTTCTTCTTGTCACATAAATCCACATAGTCCTGGTATACAGCTGGTAGTTCAGGGACTGACATGATTCCTTTAGGAACAGAGCAAGCTGAAACTTTGGACTCATCTGTTTCTCTGGAAAGTGTAATTCCTTGGTCTCCCAGTTAATGGTAGGATTCTGAGCCTGCAGCCATGGTAGCCCTAGAATAATGGGAAAGTGGGGAGAAGAGATAAGCATAAAGGACAGTTTCTCTTGATGATCTTTACCCATAAGAACCCTCAAAGGCTCTGTTTCCTGATCCACTGGTCCAGAGGTCAGCAGGGAGCCATCCACAGTTTCCATCTGTACTGGAGTAGCCTTCTTCACTGAACGTATTCCCTGTTTCAGAGCAAAGGAGACATCCATAAAATTTCCACTTGCCCCTGAGTCGATCATAGCAGAGCTAGACACCCAAGCTGAGTCAACCCAGAGTTTGATGGAAAGAAAGCAATGAGAATTGTTTTTCTTACAACTCAGCTGGGACACCGCTGAGGAAACTTGGAAAATGGCAGCGTTTACACAGTCAACGTCCTCAGAGGTAACGGAGTTTAAGTCCGAGAAATCAAGATCTGTTGCTGCAGATCTCTCTGGAGCCTGAGGCTCGGACCTGACAGATCCCCTCTCGCAACACTCACAATGAATGAGTGCTGCAGTAGTCTTACGAGAACGGCTGGGGCAGTTTATAATGAAGTGCCCTGACTTACCACAATAGAAACATAGATTCTCCTTAAAACGATGTTCCTTGCGTGCATCACTAACCCGTCGTTGTAGAGTCTACCTGCATGGGTTCAGGTTCAGGTTCCCGTGTAATCCTACTCAAAGGTTCCTTAGCTGGAGAGGAAGGTAGGAAAAGGTTAGTACGATTGCTTTCGAACCATCTCTCTTGCCTGCGTTCAGTCAGACGAGTATCAATACGGATGCAGTAGTTAATAAAGTCACCTAACGCAGTGGGAGGGTCGGCACGAGCAAGTTCATCCTTAATCAGTGGAGATAACCCCTTTCGAAAAATAGATTTTTTGGCGGAACTGTCCCAGGTGGTATCAAGGGCCCATCTCCTGAAATCCAAGGCATATTCAGCTACCGAGTGCTTACCTTGGCGCAAAGCTAACATGGCTGCTTCAGCTGTTGCACCTCGATTGGGGTCATCAAACACCTGCCCCATGGCTGAAATAAAATCATCAAGGTGATTCAAACAATCATCCTCAGTCTCAATCAGAGGGTTTGCCCACATTAAAGCCTTGTTGGTAAGCAACATAATTATAGTAAGCACTTTAGATCGTTCAGTGGGAAATTGTGAAGCATGTGCAGAAAAAAAAAGATTGCATTGATTAATAAATCCCCTGAATTTCTCACGTTCACCGCCAAAACGAAAAGGGGGCAACTTGGGAATCCCAGCACTCGGGGCTACGGCAGGAGCCTGGACTCGCCCCTCTAGAACCTCAATCCTGGCTCGCAAATCCTGGGTAGTCTGTCCAACCACTTGCAAATTGTGATTATTGAGGTCCTGTAGATTTGTAAAACGGGTCTTTATATTCTGCAAATCTGCAAGGATATTATCAGTCACTCCGCAAAGTTCCTTTATGCGGGCCTCCATTTTCCAGATCTTTTAAGACAGGATGTACTGGAAGAAGAGGAGAGAAAAAAAAAAAACAATAGTGTTCACCTGTGGCAACACTGCAGAGAGAAAAAAAAATTAAGGGAACTGCTCACCTGGAATGGTTGTGAGAAGTCACAACCACTATCATCACAGAAAGTTTCAACCAGACATCTGATATCCAGAGTTACAGCAGACAAAAAAGAGAAAAGAAAGGAAAAAAAAAAAACAATAGTGTTTACCTGTGGTAACACTGCAAAAAGAAAAAACTTAAGGGAATTGCTCACCTGGAATGGTTGTGAGAAGTCACAACCACTGTCATCACAGAAAGTACAACCGGACGTCTGATATCCACAGTACAGCAGACACAGCCTTCCAGACCCAGCAGACACTAACGTTTTGGCTTCAGAATCTTGTAATGTATGTAGTACAGTTCATATAGCGTCTTGTGCTTGGGTGCGATGAACATACATGAGACACAGGTTTGATATAGAAAAGTCCTGTATTACTTCATACAAGTTGGCAGAAATAGTCACACAGTTTGCAGACACAGAAACAGGAGACTCAGCAGGCCAGAGTAATCCAATCTCAGCAATCACTCTCCAATACAGATTCAGGATCTTCTTCTCTGTTACCGTAAGTCCATGCAAACGTGGGTCTTTCAAAGAGCAGGGTTCAGAGTCCACAAGTGCTTCAGAGTTCCTCAGTAGGAATAGCTGGAGTACAAGGTCCAAGGCTTACAGGAGTCAAGTCACAGGTTCACTGCAGGCTAGATTCTGAAGCACTGATTGCTCAGCTGTGGCTGCTTAAGAAGCAAAGGAGAGAATCAGGGCGGGAACATGCAAGCTGGAAACTCCATTTTGACTGAGGGCAAGATAGCTGCAGCAAGACAGAAAGTAAAATGGCTGACGAACAAACTGAGTTTCAGGAATATATACATAGAACCTTACAGACCCATTCTCTGTGTCTACCTATTGCCCCATGTAGAGCAATGAACCGTGGTCAGGAGTTCGCCAAGGACGAGGGGGGAAGTCTGTTTGATCTCTTTATTCTACAACGCGTTTCGACAGCAGGACGCTGTCTTCCTCAGGTGAAGTACCCATCTGAGGAAGACAGCGCCCTGCTGTCGAAACACGTTGTGGAATAAAGAGATCAAACACACTTCCCTCTCATCCTTGTCGCCCTCCTGACCGTGGTTCATTGCTCTACATTTACTGTCACTCAAAAGAGGGTCTGCGGCTTGTGCTGCCTTGGGCCCGTCATCTACTGTCCGCCTTACAGGTGTGGCTTACGCCAGTGCTCCATTGAGATCGCTTTTTTTTTTCTTCCCATTTACCTATTGCCCCATATAATTTCTCCCCTATGCTTCCAAACTACTGGAACAACATTTTGAACTGTCCTCACACCTCTCCTCTTGCTCCCTCTTTGACCGCTTACAATCTGACTTCAGATCGCACCATTCCACTGAAACTGCCCTGACTAAAGTCAACAACGACCTACTAACCATCAAATGAAAGAGATGTGAGTTTGTCCTCCTCCAGCTTCTGGACCTGGCATCTGTCTTTGACACAATGGACCATTCCCTCTTACTACAGACTTTCTGATGTGTTGACATTACAGACTTGGCCCTTTGTTGGATCTCCTAGTACCTAACAGACAGGACATTCAGTGTCTCCCGCTAAAACACCACCTCCTCATCTTGCCCCCTATGTGTCGTTGTCCACCAAGGTTCAGTTGTAAGACCAGGAACTATTCTTAGAGGGTGCATGCGCACGATTCCTCCCTCTTAAAGGGACCTCCTGCATAAACCTAAGGTATTCCCAACCTATAACTGGGCGACACCTTCTATTTAAGGCTTCTCCAATATGGAGGTGACTAAGCTTTGTTGTTAGTTTGTCTTGCATGCTTGCTAGTTATCAGGTTCCCCAGGTCCGCCTGTCTACTTGTCTACCCTGTACCCGTCTGATCTTACCTGTCAGTGCCAGTCTGCTTGTACCTGTCTGCGCTCTTCTGTCTATCAGCTGGTCCAGATTGCACCTGCCAGCGGCCATCTGTCTAACATCCGGTCCAGCCTGCACCTGCCAGTGCTTTTCTGTTCCTCAGCCGGTCCCATCTGCACCCGTGGTTCCAGATTCCCTACAGTGCCTGCCTGTATTTTTCATCCCTCTTTTGGGCCATAGCAGCTTACCCGCTCTAGGGGGTCAGCTGCCACATTCTGTAAGTCAGCCATGGAGTAGCATCTGGTTTCACCTGTTTGTACCTCCTTGGGTCGCAGTTTTTGCCTGCTGCCACTTGTCCAAATACAGATTTGGTAGGCCATCTAGTTCCGCCCCTTCCAGGCTTTCACAGGGATACGGAACAGTGATTCCCCCACCTTGCCCGTTACTGTTTCCATCAGCTGGGTTGGCTGTAATGGAAGAGGTGTCGGTCCCTGCTATACTAATTCTACTTTATTGCAATTGATACCACTTTGTTGGTGTCTGCCACTAATTTTTGTAAATGTGTAGACTCCTGGTTGGGTGTCAATCTGCTGGATTGGGTGTAGTGGAAGACCTGTCGGTCCCTATTATACTATTTCTACTGTGATGAAATTGATGCCACTATGGTGGTGTCTGCCAACACTATGTAACAAATTTTTATTTATTGTTCCTGGGTCCAAAGTGTGTTTTCCTAACCCGTTATGCCTAAAACAAATAGAAAAAAGTTGTTTCCGCAAAAACTTTTCTTTTGTGATTAGGACAATGAAATTTTGAAATCTGTCTGTTTTCGGGAAAATATTCAAATTAAAACAATAAAAAAAATCAAACATACACATATTTGGTATCGTCGTGTTCAGAATCGCCCTATTAATAAAAAAAAGGATTAACCTGATTGCTAAATGGCTTAGCGACAAAAAAAGTAAAACCACCAGAATTACGTTTTTGTCTCCGCGTCATTGCATTAAAATGCAATAACGGGCGATCAAAAGAACGTATCTGAACAAAACTGGTATAATTTAAAATGTAAGCTTGGCACACAAAAATAAGCCCTCACCCAACCTGAGATCACGAAAAATAGAGACGCTATGGGTCTTGGAAAATGGCGCATTTTTACTTTTCTAGTAAACTTTGGATTTTTTTTCACCACTGAGATAAAAGAGAACCTAGACATGTTTGGTGTCTATGAACTCGTAATGACCTGAAGAATCATAATGACAGGTCAGTTTTAGCTTTTATTGAACCTAGCAAAAAAGCTAAACAAAAAACAAGTGTGGGATTGTACTTTTTTTTGCAATTTCACCGCACTTGGAATTTTTTTCCTGTTTTTGAGTACACTACATGCTAAAAGCAATGGTGTCATTAAAATGTACAACTGTCATGGTCTGCTGAGTTTCTGGGATTAGGTGGTTTTAGGGTTAACCGGGATGGCCTCACTCTGGGATTCTGGGAGGCTTTTTATAGCCTCATTGTGGGGCCATCCTCTGTCGCTTATACTCTGACCCTTGGCCGAGTGTGTGTGACCCTGTTGTGCTTGTGACAGTGTTTTGTGCCTGTGCTACGTTCTGTTTGTCTGGTTCTGATTTGGCTGTGTCCCTGTTTTGAGTTTTGCCTGTCCCTTTTGTACTCTGCTGCCCTCTACGTGTATGACCCTTGGCTACGTTCTGACTCCGCTCTGCATGCTCCTCTTGTACTTCGTCGCTCTCTACGTGTATGACCCTTGGCTACGTTCTGACGTCGCTCTGCCTGCTCCTCTTGTACTTCGTCGCCCTCTATGTGTATGACCCCTTGGCTACGTTCTGATTATCCGTTCGGTATATGCCCCTTGGTAACTGTGTCCCGTAGTTACCCTTCTAGGAGTTTTCCTTCACCTCATAGCTCTCTGGAGCTTAGGCCACGCCCACTAGCAGTCAGTGCCTGCAGGTCCTTTGCTCTGAAGCATTCTCTATCTGCTACTGCTGACTCTGAGAGACGTGTGGCCGGCTCCGCCCACTAGCAGTCACATGTGGAAGGTCCTGTTACTGAGAAACACACGTCATCTCTGCTGCGGTTCTGCTACAGGTATCTTTGGGCATAGTTTGTTCACTAAGGACACACGCACTGGCTCAGTGAGCAAGTACAGTGCGGTGTCCCTGACAACAACTCGTCCCGCAAAAAAATAAGCCCTCAGATGGCCATATTGATGGAAAAAACTCAGTGCTGATGCCACCACAGCATATCAAGTTAGGCCTCATCAAGCAATTTGTCACTGCTCTTGACAAGGAGTTACCAGCTTTAAAGAACCTCCAAGATCTCTTTCCAAAGCTGTCCGAGGCAAAGGTCAAGGCTGGTATTTTCGTTGGACCGCAGATCAAGATAATAGAATGTGACGAGTTCGCCAAGCTGCTGAGCAGGATGGAGAAAGCGGCTTGGAACAGTTTTGTTGCAGTGGTTCATGGCTTCCTAGGTTATCACAAGGCTGAAAACTGTGTGCAGTTGGTTCAGACACTCATAAAGAATTATGCCATAATAGAATGCAGAATATCTCTCAAAGTCCATAACCTTGACGCTCATCTTGACAAGTTCAAGGAGAACATGGGAGCTTACTCAGAGGAGCAAGGCAAGGGTTTTCATCAAGATATATTGGACTTTGAACGTCATTACCAAGGACAGTATAATGAAAACATGATGGGGGACTACGTTTGGGGGTTTCTTCGAGAAAGCGATTTGCAGTACACTCGCAAATCTAGAAGAACTACTCATCTCTGAACCTTTTTGAGTAATTTTTGACTGCCTTTGTCTATTTATCATGCAAGTGTTTTTTTTTTATCAGACTGCATGAACGAAAATGTAATAATTTATTTTTTTTTACATAATAAATATGATTTTTTTCTGGTCTGTGGTCATAAAATCAATATTTGTGCTGAATGTAGTAATTTTTCCATAATATTTAAACATAAGCAGTTGAAATATTACACCTGGAAGCCAGGAAAAAAAATTGTGTTACATAGTGTAATTTTTGGAAATGTGAACACTTCTGGTTGGGTCTCCTTCATGCGCTTTGCCTGTAGCAGTAGGCCACCGACACCGTCAGGCCTCCACTTCCTTGGACTCAACTACCTGTGTTACTATCCTTAAAATTGTCTGACAATGGTAGTCTACAAAACTGATATTTGTGCCACCTGATTGTGGCTCAGCATGAAAGCAGGTAGAGGTGTTGCATGTGGTATCAAGGCTCCCAGCAAAGAGTGCCTACACAGATCCCTCACCCACTTCATTTTACTGTGACATTCAATTGAAAGCTGTAAATGCTGTCCCACACCCCAATACCTCATGCCTAGCTGATTGCTGCAGTGCCATGCTAAAATCTGTACTGTGGGTGAATTGAGGCCACTTTCCTGGTGTCTGTCCCTCATTTGATGTGTTTGGCAGCATTTGGGGTTGTTATAAGGTGTTGTGCATGCATTTGCTTTTGCCTCCATTGAGGGAATGGTGGTCATTTATGTTCGGAGAATATTTGACGAATTCATTGGTGAATATTGCAAATTCCGTGAACGTAATCCAAACCAAACATTGAAATATTCGCTCATCTCTAAAGGTGAGATATGGCGTGCTGAATCACAGCAGAAAGAATTGTTTCAGTGTAGATGAGGCCTTTATGACAAAGAAGATATGTTCCAAACAATTTCAACTAAGATCTCCCCTACTGCATCACGTTAGTAACAGAAGAAAGTATTTTTTTTAGTGTGGATGAGGCCTGTATAACCTAGAAGATATGCTACAAACAATTTCAAACTCTGATCTAGCCTGCTGTATGTAACATTTGTCACAGGAAAACATATTTTTTTTTACTGTGCACGCTGTATCACTTTTAGCAACAGAAAAAAAATGTTTTTATGACTCTGCAACAGCTGTGCAGAAAAATTAATTTCACCGCCACTAAATGACAAGGTCAGATATGGCTTGCTGAATCACACTAGCTGCAAAAAAATTTATTTTTTCATTCTGCAACAGCTGTGCAGAAAGAGGAATTTCACCGCCACTTAATGACAAGTTGAGATATGGCTAGATGAATCACGATAGCAATATGTGACGATCTAATATGTTCAGAAAACGATCGCCAAACCTAAATTCAGCACAAATATGGTACATTCGGATTCATGATTGGAAACGCAAGCAAAATTTTATAAAATCTGAAAAAATTGTAAAAGTATTTTCAGCACTTTTGCTACGATAATAGTGGTGTATCATGAGTGTGGGGCACATGTTTTGATGAGGGGAGGGGATTTGCAGAGCTCAAAGGTGTGCACATTGTGGCTAGCCAATCATGGTGCTGGAATAATCCACAATTTCCAGACACAAGATATCTGAGGCCCACGCGAACTGTATTGTGGTGTCAAGGCAGGAAGAGGAGGAGCATGACTTCAAGGGCGAGGAATGTGATAGCACAGATGCTGATGATGATGAGATGGTAGATCCCAGTTGGCGTGAACACAGAGGCACACAGCTGAGTAGGTCATCTGAGGAGGAAGACGAGGATGTTACATTACGCCGTACATCGCAGACACGTAGTGATGCAGCTTCTACGAGCAATGCATCCTCAGCCACAACTGTAGCTGTGACCAGCAGTGTCCACGAGTCTGCAGCTAGCAGGGGTGGCAAGGGTTGCCAAGCCTGGGCCTTTTTTGACACTGCAAAGGATGAGCCAACTCACGTTATCTTATCTGTCAACTTTGCAAAAAAAAAACTGAGTAGAGGTAAAAAGTGCAATAATTTGACTACTACATATATGAATCGTCACATGCGCAATCAACATACGTTACTCTGGGAATCCCACTGCGCAAAAATGCGGACTAACGGACCTCAACAACCATCAGCCGCTCCATCAATCACATCTGCTGCTTCTACCTCCTCCTTTGTTACTGCGTCAACTATTGAAACGCAGGTCTCTGTCCGCAGAACCTCGCGTTCTTTACCCGCTCCAGTCACGCTGACTGAAAGCCCCGTTGTCAGCTGTAACAGAAGCGGACATGCCTACTGTTTTTGCCTGGTCTTAGAGAATGAGCACACCACAAGTTTTTCAATCCACCGTAACATTTCCGCCTGCACCTCCCTCACAATCCATCAGTTTGTCAGGTTCACTGTACTCCGCCCTCTCTCAGCACTGCAACCAGCCCATGGTACCGCAGTTGTGGTCATGTAAAAGATTGTTATGCCTGTAACCTCAGCACCATCATTTTCCCACGGTGCTGAGATCACAGAAGTTCAGCTGTCAGCGAGCACAGGCTCAGTGACATCACCGCTACTCACTGAGCCTGTGCGCCTGCTTCCATTCATTCCACAGTAGTTTACAGTCGGAGCGGCTACATTAGCAGCACTTTGGCTGTAAACTGATTAACCCCCTGAGATGGATTGCGCCGAGGGACTTGACTGTATGGTGGACAGGTGTGAGTATATTGTTTCTTTTTTATTTTAACTTTTTTTCCAGGAGATTGAGGACTTCGATAATGGAATGGGAGTGTAATAAATATTTTAAAACTGTTTAATGTATTTTTTCATTAAAATACTTTCTTCTTATTGTGTGTGTTGTTTATTTAACCTTTGAATAACTCTAGGGTTAGTAATGAAGAGGTGTCTTATTGACTCCTCTTCATTACTAAGCCTGGCTTAATGTCACATTACAATAGAAAGGTGACATTAACCCCTTATTAATCCCACTTGCCACCTCTACAGGGCAAGTGGGAAGAACCCGACAAAGCTCCAGAATAGGCGTATCTGATAGATGCGCCTTTTCTGGGCAGCTGCGGGCTGCTGTTTTTAGGCTGGGGGGCCCATATTCATGGCCCCTTTCTAGCCTGAGAACAGCAGCCTGCACCTGTGTAGTTTTGCTGGGTTGGTTCAAAAACTAAGGGGAAACCCACGTCGGGTTTTCTTTCATTCATTCTCCCTGCTCGCTGTTGCTGGCAGACCAGGGAGAATAATGACAGGCAGATTCAGCACCACAGGCAGGGGAACAGCGCTTACAGTAGTGCTTCTTCCCCGGCGGCTGTCCATGAGCACGGAGGACAGTGTGAACTGTTCTCCATGTGCAAGTGTACAGCACGTTTTGCGGACCGTGCGCTCCCACGAACACTAACATGTCTCCGTGTTTTCCACATGGACACACGGTCCATGAAAACACGCTGACATGTGCAGAGAAACATTCATTTTAATGTGTCTACGTGTGTCAGTGTCTCCAATACCTGAGGAAACTGTCACTACACGTACTGGAGCAACTGATGTGTGTCACCTCCTAAGGTCAATTTTATAGCCACACAGGACACTAGCTATCTACATTATCTGACTTAGAAACAACCGCCTAACTAGCTAAAATCTATCAGCACCCAGGACCAGTGTCAGGAGCAGCCTCTCTGTACTGTTATAGTGACAGAATGGTGTTAAAACAAGATGTCCACGCTTTGTATAGCGAGCGACATGTGATTTTAGCAGCCAATGACACAAGCCGTTGTGTTTGGACATTGTGGGTGTTTTCTTGATTGGCTAGCCAAAATGTACACACATAAAGTTAGAAAATTTTTTTTTTTACAAACACTCTTCTCCTCTGAGCTCTCTCCACACCTCACCCTCATCAAACCTGTGCCCCATGCTCATCATACATCACCATTATCATAGCGAAAGTACTCAAAATACTTTATTTTCCCGCACTTTTTCTGAATGTTACCGATTTTTACCGATTTATGAAAATTTGCTTGTGTTTCTGATCACGAATCTGAATGTGCCAATTCGTGCTGAATTTATGTTTAGCAATCGTTTTTCGAACATATTCGCTCATCTCTAGTCATCACTAATGATTACTGGACATGTGAACATACTGTAGTATTAGCAGGTTGTTAATCACCCAACGAATTAGCAAAATGTTTGTTTGTCGGGTGACATCGTTTTTAAGCTTACTTAGAAATTCTCATTCTGTGCAGCATACATCCCATGTAAATAGGATGATGTGAAAAGATGGATTATAGGCAAATGAGTGTTCCTAGGAATGCTAGTTCCCAGTGATTGGCCAATGTAAATGCACACAAAGGCCTGTTTTAATGTCAGCATTCCAATTTCTTTCTTCACTCCTGAGATAAGTCTTTGTCACAAGCCTGTGGCAGCAGCTTGTCTTCACCTTTCCCACTGAATAAACATGCATGCTCAGCTGGAAAGCCTGGAAGTGTATGTCTAGTTTAAACATTTGTTTTCCAATTACCGTTATCACCTTGATTGCAGAGTGTTTGTACAGCTTAGAAAAAAAAGTAAGTGCACCTTGGTTAAGGCAGAAAAGAACTGGATTTAGGCTGGCCATCAGTACAACATAAGGGTATATGCACACTTTAAGTATTTGGTGCAGAAATTTTTGCATCTCTTGGCAGGGAAAACACTGCGCAACAGAGGTGCATTTTTTATGTATTTTTACTTGCATTTTTGGTGCATATTTTTCCCCACTCATTAGTATAAAGCCCCCTAGTTTTGTGACGCAACAGCGATCTCCCCTGCGATATCGCTGTGTGTGACACTGATCAGCGACCAGCCCCCCTGCCAGGTATCGCTGATCGCTGTCCAATGGCTAGGACATTTTTTTGATCGTTGGTCTCCCGCTGGCCAGCACGCATCGCTGCGTGTGGCAGGCAGGAGACCAGCGATCAGCTGGTAACCAAGGTACACATCGGGTTTCCAGGCACCGGGCGGCGCCTGGAAACCCGATGTGTACGTTGGATACCAGCACGCTGCTGCAGGGGAGCTGGTAACCAAGATACACATCGGGTTACCAGGCGCTGCATAACTAAGCGACGTTACCTGCAGTGTCGCTGTCCTGATCGCCGCCTGAGCTGCCTGTTTGGCAGCTCAGGCAGCGATCATGTAGCGATACACCAGCGATCCTGACAAGTGCATATCGTTGTCGGGATCGCTGGTGTGTGACTATGTGTGAAGGGGCCCTAAGGGAATTATGCAGCAAACATGTTAAAAGAATTGACATGCTGCAGATGTAAATCTACACCTAATCTGCAAGTAAAAAATAAGCAACGTGTGCATGAGACTTCTAGATTCTCATTGCCTTCACTGGCTTCAGGAAACCCTTCAGGTTTTGTGACAAATCTGTATAGAAAAAGCGACAAATCCACAACACGTTCACAGTCCCTGAACATTATCCAAAAATGCATGTGTCAAAAATGCATGTAAAAAACACATATAAATGCAGCAAAAATGTGTCAAAAATGTGCCTATTTTACCAAGCATTTTTCCTGCCAAGAGATGCATAAATTATGCAGAATGTTCTGCACCACATACTTAATGTGTACACATACCCTAAGGCTAGGTTCCCACAATGAGCTTTTGGTTCCTTTTTGAAGCTGAATGTTTTTGCTGCACCAAAAACATGGTATCTTGCAGTTCCAGCAAAGTGGATGGAATTTATAGAAATCTTCTCCCCACTTATTTTTGACACAGTATAAACTCACCCATGGTGCGTGTTTCAAGCAGCAGTCAATCTATCTTGCAGGTACGCTGAGATTTTTGTGTGAATTTTCCCCATAGACCTTCATTAGATGCGTAAATTCCACAGGCAAAAAATACACATGCGCATTTAGTGCATGTCCACCTCTGAAATGCATAAAAAACCTCATGCAATCCACTTCCACACATACCTATGTCAATAAAATTTTCTCACAGCCAAATAACAGTAAGTTTAAAAAACAAAGCAGAAAAAAAAATCGCAAAAAGGTGATAACGCATGTAAAAAAACGCACAAAAAACAATAAAAAATGCAAGTAACCTAATTTAAATAATAGGTGCAGAAATGATGCAGGAATCCTGTAACATCAAAAACTCACTTAGCCAAAAGGGGTTGCACCCTTTGGAATATCACAGATAATTTTTTTATATAACTGAAAATTATTTTACATTAAGGCTGGACAAGATTAGATGTAACTTAAGACGGGGGTCAGACATGCGAGAAACTCGCATGAGTCTCGCATATCCGGCACTGCCACCGGCACTCGGACAGGAGCGTGCGGCTGCATGTATTTCTATGAAGCCGCACGCTCCGTTTCCGAGTGCTAGCGGCAGTGCCGGGTATTGACATGCGAGACTTGTGCGAGTTTCTCGCATGTCTGACCCCAGCCAAATGGCGACACTCATTTTTGGTTGGAAACTTGCACATGAACAGAGACGAATCAGTTACAGAACACCAACACAACTCACCATAATCTGACTGTGGAGGCCTGTGATTGGCTGCAGTGGTCAGGTGCCAGGAAGCAAAAATCCTCCCATGCAAAACCAATGAGGGTATCACTTCCTGGATCCACACTTGTTGAGGTAGTTACCATTATGTTACATCCAACAACGCAGTTTGTTTTGCAGGAGAGTACATCACAGACTGAATGTACAGTTCTGACAATATAGTCTTGGTCAATGATATTGAGGGATTCTTATCTTAAACACAAGAGTCTCTCTTTCAGATACTACAATCACTCCAACTCCTTTAACCTTTCAGTAGTCATGTTTGGTCCATTGGAACTGAAGCGAGTTTGTTTTTGTCATATTTCCACAGGTATAGAAGGTAAGTGACCATCCATTTTGGTAGCTTCTAGCTCGCAAGATACAGTGTCAGCTACATGTGCCACAGCAAGGTGTTTATGAATAATAGCGTTAGTATTTTGGCGCAGCTAACTGAAGGTTAAGGGAAGTCTCCAAAGGCTCCATTACGCTCACTCTAAAGCCATATGCACACATTGTGTGCCTACAATGAATTTTTGATGCAGCATATTACTGCTCCAGCAAAATGGATGGGATTTATAGAACTCTCATGCCCACTGTGAGGTTTTTTTTTTACTCAGTGTAAACTGATCTGCGGTGCGTGTGTTTAAAATCTGCAACATGTTACTTTCTCTTTTAGGTACGCTAAGGTTTATGTGCGGATTTTCCTCAGAGAATTATATTAAGTGGAGAAAATCTACAGGTAAAAACGCATGTGCTTTTTTTAGTGCATTTTTTTATGCATTTTTATTGCTGTGTTTTTTGTCTTTTTGGTGTGTCGTGTTTTAAATAAAGCTGCTTTGTTTTTAATACTTTCTGGCATTTGGTTTTGACAAAACTTTGATACTGTTATGTGTGAACTTGAGGGATTTACATGCACTTTTTATGCGTTTCTGCCGTGGAAAAGCACTAAGCGTGGTTTTTAGTTTTGGATTTTAGGCATTTTATGCAAGTCTATGGGAAAAATCTGCACGTAAAACTCATCGTATCCACAAGTGAAATTTATATGTTGCAGACCTGAAACATGCACTGCAGGTCAGGTTACACTGCATAAAAAAGAAATGGTGTGCAAGAGATTTTTAGGCTATGTGCACACGTAAGGAAATGCAGCGGAAGTTTCCGCTGCATTCCCGCAACTCCCTGCTGTGGGAAATACTCATGCATTCCATTTTGCGTATTCCCACAAAAAACTAGCATTTTGCAAGCATATTTAGCTTGCAGAATGCTAGCGTGTTCCAAGCGATCTGTAGCATCGCTTGGAAAACTGATTGACAGGTTGGTCACACTTGTCACGCATAGTGCTTGACAAATGTGACCAACTTTTTACTAATGTGGAATGTTAAAAATAATCAAAAAATATGGATATACTCACCCTCTGTTGACGCTGCCGGCAAGTTCCGTTCCCAGGGATACATTGTGCGAATGAACTCTGATGACGTAGCGGTCAGGTGACCGCTACGTCATCTGGGGTGATTCTCGCAATGCATCCCTGGGAATGGAACTTGGCGGCAGCTTTGCTGAGGAGCGGGAAAAACTCCGGGGGCCGACAGAGGGTGAGTATATCCATATTTTTTACAGTAATATGGTACCCAGGGCCTGGAGGAGAGTCTTTTTTGTGTGTTTTTTGCTTTCTAACATAATGCAGTCATCATTAGAGATGAGTGACTTTGCCTTTTGGAGGGTCGAGTCGGGTTTCGTGAAACCCGACTTTCTCAAAAGTCGAGTCGAACGAAGTCGGCCGACTAACGGAAATGGTCGGGTCGGAGTCGAAAATCCGACCCCAATGCAAGTCAATGGGGAATAAAAGTCGGCAGTGAGTGCAGGACAGTAAACACACCTACAGTGCCCATTTCAATGCCAATGACATCAATTCTTATTACTTAAGCTTGTCAACCTTAATTAACTTTATAATAATAGTAACACATTGAAAACTGGGGGTTATTTGGCTAAAGTTGTGGGGGGCAGGGCTGGCTCCAGGATTTCGTGGGCCCCGGGCCAAAGAGTCTCAGTGGGCCCCTTTAACACATACCACAATCCATGATGCTCCGATACGGCAGAGAAATATAGGTATAGTACAATGACAAATACTTCACTTCTTACATTACATGAGTGATATCTATTTTAAATTCTACAATAGCTCAAAAAACGGATAGTATAGTCCTCCATACAGTATTATGGGCACCACATAGTGCGCCATACAGAATAATGAGCCCCATATATTGCTCTATACAGAATAATGAGCCCCATATCTAGCTCCATACAGAATGGGCTCCATATAATGCTCCATACAGAATAGGCCCTATTTGTGCTCCATATGATGCTCCATATATAAAGGGATATAAGATATAAATATATATTTATATACATATAAATATATATGATGCTCTAGCATATGATAGGCCCCATATATGATGCTCCAGTGTGTGATGAGCCCCATATAATGCTCCAAATATAATGGTCTCCATATATAATGGTCTCCATGTGATGCTCCACATATAATGTGCCCCATATGATGCTCCAGTATATGATGTGCCCCATGGATGATGTTCCAGTGTATAATGGGCCCTATCTATGATGCTCAAGTGTATGATGGGCCCCATATATAATTCTCCAGTGTATAATGCTCCCCATATATTGCTCCAACCATTCAAAAAAATGAAATACCTCTCCTCACTGGGCACTGCGCTACTCTGGACTCCTCAGCGTCGCCATCTTCCAGCTCTTTGCACTTTGACTGTTCAGGCAGAGGGGCACAGACATGACATCATCACGCTCTCTGACCTGAAAGTCACTGTCAGGAAACGCGGAAGATGTCACAGCGATGGAACAGGGAAAGGTAAATATTGCAAGTGCTGGGGTCCTGAGCAAGCGGGGGGGCACACTCGTGGGCGCCGGGAATTGGCACAGGGCCCCTCATAGTACGCCGGTGTCTCTGACGGTGAGTAGGCCCCCCCACCTGCTCAGGGCCCCGGCACTTGACCGGGTGCGCCACGTGCTGACGCCGGCCCTGGGGGGGAGGACAGCCCAGTTAGGGAGGTGGAAAAAGTGGCATATGTTGAGGTGTAGGCTGGACATGCAGCAGCTGCAAATGGAGGAATTGGAGAAGTTGTAGGAAGAGGAGGACAAAGCGAGCCATTTTACTGGCAACCTATGTGTCATCAGCGGAAGGTGGTACAAAATCCTTTGAAACCCAGGCATGGTTCATTTTAATGAAGGTGAGATCACCTACATTTTGGGTCGACAGCCGGGTCCTTTTTTCTGCCAGGATTGATCCAGCAGCACTGAAGACTCTTTCTGATAGCACACTACCAGCAGGGCAAGCGAGCTCCTGTAAGGCATATTGTGCCAATTCAGGCCAGGTGTCCAGTTTACAGGCCCAGTAGTCAAAGGGGAATGAACTAACATCGATAGGGAGGAGAGGTAATTTTGAACCATAGTTGACAACTGTTGTCTCCTGTCTGTTGCAATCGATTCAGTATTACTAGTCGTGTGAGCGTTACTCGAGAAATCAGACCACAACATGGTCATGAATCCCCTGTCTCCAACGCCACTTCGACTGTGTGCACCACGAATATCTCTTCCATTTGGCCCAGTACGGCTCGCGGTAGAACCTGCACCGCAACTGTGTGCTGGAATGCCTCTAACAAACGGTTTACCAGAGTGGTTCTCCTGTGGCATGATGTTCTGTAAATTGACTTTATAGCGTGGATCAAGGATGCTGGCCAACCAGTAGTCATCATCCTTCATAATTTTGGCAATGCGGGGTCCCTTTTTAGGATCCTCAAGACATAATCACACATGTGGGCCAATGTTCCAGGTGTCAATGATGCACTGCCAGTGGTGGGTGGAGGAGCACTTTCTGCTAAATCCACTTCCCTCCAGTCATGCACAAACCCTGTACCTGACCTTGGCAAGCCAACATTTTCTCTTGCCCCCTGAGAAGCATCATCCTCCCCAAAGTAATCATCCCCCTCATCCTCATCCTCCTCCTCTTCCTCTTCTTACTCCACCTCATCCAGGACAGTTCCCTGAGCAGACAATGCCTGACTGTCATGAAGGCTTCCCTCCTCCTTCGCTGCAGATGCCTGATCCTTAATGTGCGTCAAAGTTTGCATGAGCAGACGCATAAGTGGGATGCTCATGCTTATGATGGTGTCTTCTGCGCTTACCAGCCATGTGCATTCCTCAAAACACTGAAGGACTTTACAGAGGTCTTTCAGCTTTGACCACTGCACACGCGACAACTCCATGTCCGCCCTCAAACTGCCTTCTCATGGATCCTCCCACAAATGCATTACAGCCTGCCTCTGTTCGAACAGCCTCTCAACCATATGCATGGTGGAGTTCCACCTTGTTGCAATGTCTATGATTAGACGGTGCTTGGGGAGGTGGAGCGATCGCTGCAGCCTCTGCATACGACTGGAGTCTATGGGCGAGCGACGGATGTGCGAGCACAGTCTTCGCACCTTATGGAGCAGGGCTGGTAACTCCGGATAATTATTTATGAAGCACTGCACCACCAGGTTCAAGGTGTGAGCCAGGCAAGGTATGTGTTTGAGTTTTGCCAGGGCTATGGCCGCCACAAAATTATGGCCGTTATCACTGACTACCTTGCCTGGCTCAAGAAGTAGACTGCCCAGCCATGACTCAGTTTCTCGCTGCAAGTAGTCAGCCAGAACCTCCGCGGTGTGTTTGTTCTCGCCCAAAGAGTAAGACATCATCTTTAAAACAGCCTGCTGACGCTTACTGCTGATCGATAGTGGGACACGTCATGTGCAATGCTGGCAGCTGCGGATGGAGTGCTCGTGCGACTGTGTTCTGTCGACGAGCTTTTGCTTCTGGAGGAGGAGGTTGAACGCCTACAGCCAACTGTTGCCTATACCGTGGGCTAGGCAGCACTGTCCCACTGCCGCTGCCCCCTGTGGACCCTGCATCCACCACATTAACCCAGTGAGCAGTGATGGACACGTAACGGCCCTGGCTGTTATGTTACGGTAGCTGAGGAGTGCAGGTAAAAAAGGAAATACACCAGAGCAGTTGGAATCTATGAGATTGCAGTACCCTGACTAACCACCGCAACTAGAGGCAGCCGTGGAGCGTTCCTACGTTGGTCCTAGACGCCTCGTCACAGCCTGAGAAACTAACTACACCTAAAGATAGAAATAGGAAAGCTATCTGCCCCGGAGCAGAACCCCAAAGATAATAGAAAGCCCCCAAACATGTAATGGCGGTTAGACAAGAGGAAATACTGACACAGAAAGAAAATAGTATGAGCAAACGCTGGGGCCCAAACTATCTAAATAGAAAAGGACAGGAAGGGTACTTACTGCAATCTCAGAAAACCCTGAAAAAACACCAACTCTACTAATTTCAAAATCACCTGAGATCACACGACCTCTACCACCTAAATTAGTTCTCTGGTGTAACAAAATCAAAACAGCAGCCACTGAAAAAAAACTGGAAAAAGCAAAAGTACAAAACACAGTGGCTGGACTAAACTGAGAGGGCAAAAGCCCCCGGAGGGGACCCTGAAGGCCCCCACAGAAGTGCAGGACAAAATGCAAAAACACAAAATAAGAAATTGTCTTATCTGATAGCAGGAGATGCAGACACGACACAGCAGGCTACAAGGGAAACTGGAAAGAAGGATTCAGACCAGAACAATTGATCACCGGCAACCCTGATGGGAAAATGACTTCCTTATATAAGACCAATCAGTAACACCTGATTCCCAGTCCTCACAATCCTCACTAGTACCGCTTGTAACCACCAGAGGGAGCCTCTGCTCAGAACTCATCTCAAACCCATTCACAACAGTACCCCCCCTTGAGGAGGGGTCACCGAACCCTCATTTGAGCAACCAGGTCGGTCAGGATGAGTTCTATGATACGCACGGATAAGTCTCCTAGCATGGATGTCCGAAGCAAACACCCAAGAATTGTCTTCCTGACCATAACCTCTCCACTTAACCAAATACTGGAGTCTTCGTCTAGAAAAACGAGAATCCAATATTTTCTCAACCACATACTCCAGATTGCCCTCAACCAAAACAGGGTCAGGAGGCACAGCAGCAGGAACCACTGGCTCAACAAACCTCTTCAACAAGGACTTGTGGAACACGTTATGGATCTTAAATGTCCCTGGAAGAAGCAAACGAAAAGAAACAGGATTAATAATCTCCATGATCTTATAAGGTCCAATGAACCTAGGCTTAAATTTAGGAGATGCTACTCTCATAGGAATATTCTTTGAGGACAACCAGACCAAGTCCCCCACTTTAAACCGAGGACCATCAGTCCTATGCCGGTTAGCAAACCGCTGGGCCTTCTCCTGAGAGAGGGACAACCTCTCCACTACCTGGTCCCAAATCTGCTGCATACGCTCAAGAACAGAGTCAACACCTGGACAGACAGAAGCCTCCGTCTGTCCTGAAGAAAATCGAGGGTGAAACCCAGAATTACAGAAAAACGGAGACATCAAAGTGGCAGAGCTAGCCCTATTATTAAGAGCAAACTCAGCCAAAGGCAAAAAAGAGACCCAGTCATCCTGATCAGCAGACACAAAGCATCTTAGATAAGTCTCCAATGTCTGGTTTGTTCTCTCAGTTTGACCATTGGTCTGAGGATGAAATGCCGAGGAGAAAGACAATTGAACACCCAGTTTAGAACAAAAAGTCCTCCAAAATCTGGAAACAAACTGGACTCCTCTGTCAGACACAATGTTCTCAGGAATGCCGTGTAAACGAACCACGTGCTGAAGGAACAACGGCACCAATTCAGAGGAGGAAGGCAACTTAGGTAATGGCACAAGATGTATCATTTTGGAAAACCTATCACAAATTACCCACATGGTGGTCATTCTCTGAGAAACAGGAAGATCGGAAATGAAATCCATAGAGATATGGGTCCATGGTCTCTTGGGCACAGGCAATGGCATCAACAAACCACTAGAGCGAGAGCAAGGCTTGGAGCGAGAGCAAGTCCCGCAGGACTGCACAAATTCCCTGACATCGCGAGACAAGGTAGGCCACCAAAAGGACCGACTAACCAAGTCTCTGGTACCAAAAATTTCGGGATGCCCAGCCAATGCGGAACAATGAATCTCAGACATCACACTCTTTTTCCATTGGTCCGGGACAAACAATTTTCCAACAGGGCAGCGCTCGGGCCTATCCTCCTGACACCCCTCCAGAGCAAGTCTCAAATTGGGCGAGATGGCGGAAAGAACTACACCCTCCTTCAAAATAACAGAGGGATCAGATAGCTCAGGAGAGTCCGCAAGGAAACTCCTCGAGAGGGCATCCGCCTTAACATTCTTAGTGCCAGGAAGAAAGGAAACCACAAAATTAAAACGTGTGAAAAACAAGGCCCACCTGGCCTGTCTAGGATTGAGTCGCTTGGCAGATTCCAGATAGACCAGATTCTTATGGTCCGTAAGGACCACCACCTGATGTTTGGCTCCCTCCAGCCAATGTCTCCACTCTTCAAAAGCCCACTTCATGGCCAATAACTCCCGATTACCCACGTCATAATTATGTTCAGTAGGAGAAAATTTTCGAGAGAAAATGGCACAAGGGTTACTTTTAGAGGTCTCTGGATCTTTTTGGGACAAAACGGCACCTGCCCCAATTTCAGAGGCATCAACCTCCACCTGAAATGGCAGAGAAACATCAGGCTGCCGTAGAACAGGAGCAGAAGTGAATCTCTGCTTAAGTTCCTGAAACGCAGAGACTGCCTCAGGAGGCCAATTCACCACATCAGAACCCTTTCTGGTCAAATCAGTTAATGGTTTAACAATAACCGAGAAATTACCAATAAATTTACGATAAAAATTGGCAAAACCCAAAAATCTCTGAAGAGCCTTTAATGAAGTAGGTTGGACCCAATCACAGATGGCCTGAACCTTGACCGGGTCCATTTCAATAACAGATGGGGACAAAATTAATCCCAGAAATGAGATCTTATGTACGCCAAAAAGACACTTTGATCCCTTCACATACAGAGCATTCTCTCTCAAAATCTGGAATACAGTTCGAACATGTTTCACATGAGAGTCCCAGTCATTAGAAAAAATCAAGATATCATCCAAATAAACAATCAGAAACTTGTCCACAAAATCCCTGAAAATGTCATTCATGAAGGACTGGAAGACGGAAGGAGCATTAGTGAGCCCAAAGGGCATCACAAGGTACTCAAAATGCCCTTCAGGGGTGTTAAATGCCGTCTTCCATTCATCCCCGTGCTTAATGCGAATAAGGTTATACGCCCCCCTGAGGTCAAGCTTGGTAAACCAAGTAGCGTTTTTCACCCTGGAAAACAGGTCAGAAATCAAGGGTAATGGATATTGATATTTCACAGTAATATTGTTCAAGAGACGATAATCAATACACGGCCTTAATGAACCATCTTTTTTGGCCACAAAGAAAAAACCGGCACCTAAGGGTGAAGAGGATGGTCTGATATGACCCTTCTCCAATGATTCCTTGATATAAGACCGCATAGCGTCATGTTCAGGTACAGACAAGTTAAAAAGGCGACCTTTAGGGAATTTACTACCTGGCACTAATTCAATAGCGCAGTCATAGCTCTTATGGGGAGGTAAGGATGCAGATTTACTTTCGCTAAACACATCAGAAAAATCAAACAAAAAGTCAGGAACATCCTCAGCCTGGGGGGAGGCAGAAAAAACAGGAGTGTTGGTATTAACACATTGGCAGCCCCAACTGGTTACAGACACAGATTTCCAATCCAAAACAGGATTATGAGACTGTAACCAAGGGAAACCCAGCACTATAATGTCATGCAGATTATATAGAACCAAAAATTTGCAGCACTCCTGGTGATCAGGTTCAACCCTCATTATCACCTGAGTAGAAAACTGGGGTTTATTCTCAGCCAAAGGGGTAGAATCGATCCCCAGTAAAGGAATAGACTTCTGTAGGGGTATCAAGGGAAACCCACAACGTTTAGCAAAATCATAATCCATCAGGTTAATAGCTGCTCCAGAATCAACGAATGCCTGAGCAGAAAATGAGGACAGAGAGCATATCAGAGTGACAGTTAATAAAAACTTAGTCTGAACACTACCCAAGACAACTGAGCGTGCAAAATGTCTTCCCCGCTTAGGGCAGACTGAAATAGCATGAGAGGCATCACCACAGTAGAAACATAACCCATTGCGCTTTCGAAACTCATGACGCTGTGCCCCAGACACCACTCCATCACACTGCATGGGCTCAGCAGCTGGCTCACAAGGCAACACCACTCCACGCATACTTCTCCGCTCACGCAAACGTCTGTCAATTTGAATCGCTAATGACATAGAATCATTGAGACCAGAGGGGACAGGGAATCCCACCATAACATCCTTTACATTATCCGACAGACCCTTCCGGAAAAGGGCCGCCAAAGCGTCGTCATTCCATTTGGCCAGGACTGCCCACCTACGGAATCTCTGACAGTATAACTCAGCGTCATCAAGCCCCTGATTTAATGCCAACAAGGCTTTTTCAGCTTGATCAGTGACATTAGGCTCATCGTACAATAACCCCAAAGCCTGAAAAAATGCATCAACATCACTCAAAACAGGATCCCCAGGTATCAGGGAAAAAGCCCAATCCTGAGGATCGCCGCGCAGGAGAGAGATGATAATTTGAACCTGCTGCGCTGCGTTTCCTGAGGACTTAGATTTTAAGGCAAGAAACAATTTACAATTATTTTTGAAATTCTGAAACTTAGCTCGATCCCCTAAAAACAAATCTGGCATGGGATCCTAGGTTCCACAACAGGCAACCTAGCAAGATATGCAGCAATACTCTGAACCTCAGTGGCAAGCTGATCCACACGGCCAGACAACTGTGCAAACTCCATTGGGAGAAAAGATCCTCCCCAGCACCCAGAGATACAGAGGGAAAAAAAAAAAAAAAAAATGCAACAAACAGAAAAATATGAGCCATATAACCCATTCAGTATAAAATGGTATATATTTTATTATGTGATATATAGAAAAGTCATAAATCAACATACATCAATTGAAAAGCACATATAATCACATAAATGTGAAGGTCAAACAACACAATCTGACCAATTTACTGTATAAGACCGGGAATCATAGACTATAAGTGTATCTCATATCAAAAGTCACAACAATGTGAACCATTGCCCTATTACCTGGCAGTATATCATCAGTAAGTCTATATAGAAGAAATTGGGCAATAGTCACAATCAAAGTAAATACATATCTAAAAGTCTCACCCGAATAAGTCCCAAAAGGCGGTCAGAATAAGCGGCCCCTTATTGGGGCCGCTTATTCTGACCGCCTTTTGGACTTATTCGGTGAGACTTTTAGATATGTATTTACTTTGATTGTGACTATTGCCCAATTTCTTCTATATAGACTTACTGATGATATACTGCCAGGTAATAGGGCAATGGTTCACATTGTTGTGACTTTTGATATGAGATACACTTATAGTCTATGATTCCCGGTCTTATACAGTAAATTGGTCAGATTGTGTTGTTTGACCTTCACATTTATGTGATTATATGTCTTTTTAATTGATGTATGTTGATTTATGACTTTTCTATATATCACATAATAAAATATATACCATTTATACTGAATGGGTTATATGGCTCCTTTTTGTTTTTGTGTATATATCTAATTTTGGAGTATACCCTGCTGCTATTTTTAGTATAATTTTATTCTGGTGTTTTTTCTATAAACAGAAAAATATCTCTGACAACTTTTCTTCCTTCAAAATATTTTTTCCCTTCTGTGAGTACCATACAATTTTTATGGCCGGTGATACTGTTATGTTACGGTAGCTGAGGAGTGCAGGTAAAAAAGGAAATACACCAGAGCAGTTGGAATCTATGAGATTGCAGTACCCTGACTAACCACCGCAACTAGAGGCAGCCGTGGAGCGTTCCTACGTTGGTCCTAGACGCCTCGTCACAGCCTGAGAAACTAACTACACCTAAAGATAGAAATAGGAAAGCTATCTGCCCCGGAGCAGAACCCCAAAGATAATAGAAAGCCCCCAAACATGTAATGGCGGTTAGACAAGAGGAAATACTGACACAGAAAGAAAATAGTATGAGCAAACGCTGGGGCCCAAACTATCTAAATAGAAAAGGACAGGAAGGGTACTTACTGCAATCTCAGAAAACCCTGAAAAAACACCAACTCTACTAATTTCAAAATCACCTGAGATCACACGACCTCTACCACCTAAATTAGTTCTCTGGTGTAACAAAATCAAAACAGCAGCCACTGAAAAAAAACTGGAAAAAGCAAAAGTACAAAACACAGTGGCTGGACTAAACTGAGAGGGCAAAAGCCCCCGGAGGGGACCCTGAAGGCCCCCACAGAAGTGCAGGACAAAATGCAAAAATATAGCAAAAACACAAAATAAGAAATTGTCTTATCTGATAGCAGGAGATGCAGACACGACACAGCAGGCTACAAGGGAAACTGGAAAGAAGGATTCAGACCAGAACAATTGATCACCGGCAACCCTGATGGGAAAATGACTCCCTTATATAAGACCAATCAGTAACACCTGATTCCCAGTCCTCACAATCCTCACTAGTACCGCTTGTAACCACCAGAGGGAGCCTCAGCTCAGAACTCATCTCAAACCCATTCACAACACCTGGCCATGCCTACTGGCCCATGCATCTGTTGTGAGGTGCACCTTTCCACTCACTGATTGTTTGAGTGCATGGACAATGCGGTCTTTCACATGCAGGTGGAGGGTAGGGATGGCTTTCTAGAAAAGAAGTGCCGACTTGGTAGGTCATAGTGTTGGACAGCGTAGGCCATGAGCTCTCGAAACGCTGAGCTTTCAACCAAACGGAAGGGCATCATCTCTAATGAGATCAGTTTGGCAATGTAGGCGTTCAAAGCCAGTGAGGTTTTGTAGTCCTTCCACGCTTGCAAGTGCATGGTGTTTAAATGTCTAAGCATGCAACTGGTATTCAATTTACGGAGATTTTTCCCTCGACTAAAGGTCCTTCCGCACTTCTTACAGATAACCTTTGCCTCAACAATAGGATTTTGGTCAAAAAAGTGCCACACTGCACTCTTCCTACTATGGGCTAAATTTTCAGGGCTTGCACACTGTACTAATTTGACCGTCTGGACAAGCTGTCCTGCAACTCTTTTTTTTTTTTTTAAACACGTTTTTGGACTGCTATGGGCCTACCAAATAACTGCAGCTGCAATGTCGATGCCTGCCGCGGATCCTCCTCCTCATCTGAGCTATTGCCAGCGGCACCCTCTTCCCCAATGGATGTCAATCCGGGTCAACAACTGGGTCATCCATCACCTCCTCTGCAATTTCATCTGCACTGTGTTAGAGTATGCGGGAAGGGGCACCTGAGTTTTTTCAGGGTCAGATTCTGGCTCAGTAGACTGCGAGGGCAATGTAGTGCTCTGGGTGAATGTACCAGCAGAATCAGATAGCAGTGGCTGTGCATCAGTGCACTCCATGTCATATTCATCTTGGACTGGGGAATTCAGGATTTGACTTGATAACCCAGGCATGGTATGTGAAAAGAGCTCCATGGAGTAATCTGAAGTGTGGCCTGCCGCATCCTTCACTTTTGGTGGGGTGAAGGACACAAAGAAAGGTGTTGTTCCTGACCAGGAGCCTGTACTGACAACTCAGTGCTTGCATTTTTTGAAAATTCAGAAGAGGAGGCGATAGAGCTGGAGGCTATTTCGGCAATGTAAGCCAACACCTGTTCCTGATGCTCCGGCTTTAAAAGTGGTTTACCTATTCCCAGAAAAGGGAGCCTTCCAGGCCTTCTGGAGCCAGACAATGACGCAGGCTCAACACCTCCTGCCTTAGGTGCTGTTGGGCCTTTGGCACTATCAGCAGATGCACCACCACCATCATTCCCAGCTGGCCCCCCATGCCTCTTCCACCATACTTAATCATGTTTGGGAAAATGTACCAAAAACACCAGCAGATATATGGTACTGTATGAGGAGCGTACAGCTATATATGGCATAGGGGAAAATTTAAATCTCCATATATATTTCCGGAGCCACACACAGACGCTCACTCAGTATGGATTTGACCATAATATAAAGAGCAGATATACGGTACTGTCTCAGAAGCGTACAGCTGTATACGGTGTAGGGGAAAATTGCAATCTCCGTATATATTTCCTGAGTCACATACAGATAGTCAGCAGCATGTATTTGTCCGTGATACCAGCCGGTACACTTTAATGTGTGAATAGCGTACAGCTCTATACGGTGTGGGAAAAAATGAACGATCGGTAAGTGTGCAGAAAAAAAGAATCAAAGTATTAGTGCTGTGTAAAAAGCAGTCTGCACAGCAGTGTACACACAGCAATACAGCTATCAGGCAGCCTATTAATCAGTGCTGCTGCACACAAGAAAATCCTCCCCTGTCACTGCACACGAACTGTACAGCACAATTGCTATCAGCTCAAGCACATAAGAACTTCTGTTTCCAGCCCTAAAGCCCCCGTCCCGACGACACATATTTTGTGACGCAACAGCGATCTCCCCTGCGATATCTCTGTGTGTGACATTCAGCGACGATCAGCCCCCCTACTGGGTATCGCTGATCGTCGCTGAATGTCCTGGACATTTTTTTTATCACTGGTCTCCCGCTGGCCAGCACGCATCGCTGCGTGTGACAGGTGGGAGACCAGCGATCCACTGGTAACCAAGGTACACAGTGGGTTTCCGGGCGCGGGGCTGTGCCTGGAAACCCGATGTGTACCTTGGATACCAGCACCCTGATGCAGGGAGCTGGTAACCAAAGTACACAGCGGGTTTCCAGGCACTGCGCAGCACCTGAAAACCCGATGTGTACCTTGGTTACCAGCGCCCTGCATCAGGGCGCTGGTATCCAACGTACACTGCGGGTAACTAAGCAACGTTACCCGCAGTGTCGCTGTGCTGATCGCTGCCTGAGCTGCCTGTTTGGCAGCTCAGCAGCGATCATGTAGCGACACACCTGCGATCCTGACAAGTGCTTATCGTTGTCGGGATTGCTGGTGTGTCGCTAGGTGAGACGGGGCCTTAACTCTCTCCCTACTGATAAACAGTGTCAGCAACCTCTCCCTACTGTTAAGATCGGCAGAAGTAAAATGGAGGTCAGCGGTGAGGGCTTTTATAGACACTACGACGCCCCACAAAGCAAGCCAATTACTGCAATGCCCTTCTCTAAGATGGTGGTGGACGCTGCCCATGTCATCTCTTTGGCCACAGTGTACGTCCTTGCTTATTGACTGAAAAAAGGCGCCTGCAAGCATTATGGGAAAACCGACTTGGGCGCTCGGGTCGACGACTGCATGGCCGACTGCACGCTATGGTCGGGTTTCGACCAGCAAACCTGACTTTGGCGAAAGTCGGCGACTTTTGAATCTGACCGACCTGTTTCGCTCAACTCTAGTCATCATATTATATGGCACTGTGTATTTAAAATTTCTCATTTTGCTTTTCTACCCAGCTAATTCTTCTCTTTTCTCTGCTCTGTATAGAAACTGTAAAGGGGCCTTCACACATAGCGAGATCGCTAGCTATATCGCTCAAGCGTCACCGATATTGTGACACAACAGCGTTATCACTAGTAATCTCGCTACGTGTGAAATATAGTGGCGACCGGCCCCCGCTGGCAATCGCTGATCGTGCTCGAATGCGCTGGTCCATTTTTCCATCGTTGGCGTCCCGCTGGCCAGCACTTATCGCTGTGTTTGAAGCTTAAAAACGACAAGCGACTTCGTTAGCGATGCAGAGCTCAGCGACGCAGGCGTGGCAAAGCTATGTTACAGGTCACGCCCCCTCTGCCCCTATTGGTGAGGACAGCTCTCCCAATGTGTGAAAATTGGGCAACACAATGCTGTAGCGCCTCCTTCCATTCTTTGTTCCTGTGCACTGTGGATGGTATTAACCGGTTTGCCTTCTGCGTTTCCGTGTGAGTCGCTATAGCTTTGATATTTTAACGGATTTCACACCGCTGTTGCTTCAGCATCCCTGTCTGAATCGCTATTGCGCTGTTATTCGTGGATTCATTTTATTTATCAAAGGACTGCTCTGTCTGCAATGTATGTTTTCCAATTTTAACGAAAGTAGCGTTCCCTTTTTAGTTTTCATTGTACCGAAAGTAGCGTTGGGGGGCTTTTGGGGGCCAATCAGTTCTGGAGGGCGTTGAAAGGGAAACGCTGAAGCACGCCCACCGGGGTCGGAATCGGTCACAATAAAGTAGTGTGACAAGGACTCAACGACCGACGAGGTCGTTATGCAAATCACTGATCTGTCTTGAATGATACTCTGATATTATTCTAGTATCTGTTTGCTCAGATGTACTGGCCGATCATCAGTCAGTCCTACAATTTGAAACTAGAATCCCTGCCCCGCATATTTGGTGCTTTTTACACAGCCAATAAGCATGCAGGGATGGCCTGCAAGTCAGTGTAATGCCGTAGCCATCTTGGTAGTGGCAATAGTTTGATTCACCGTATGACATCATCATGACATAAAAGGACAGGCGCAGCCATGCTCGGCACACTAACATCATTGCACAGCTCAGGAACAGTTCTTATTGAATGGAGTGTTTGTCCAGGGCTGTGTGTGTACAGCTGAATGAATCCAAGTCCTCTAGCTTTGGTAGAGGCTAAATACCGTATTTTTCGGGCTATAAGACGCACTTTTTCCCCAAAAAATTGTGAGGAAAATGGGGGGTGCGTCTTATAGCATCTTACCGGGGGGTTGCAGCAGCGGTGTGGCGGTGGCCAGAGATGCGGCGTTGCAGAGGCGCGGTGGGCGGCGTGCATCTGAGCAGGGTCCCTTCCTCAGGTGGTGAGGTGACGCCGCGGCACCGAGAGCAGACAGGACAGCAGAGCCGGGTTTGTCGGTGGTGGCGGCCATCTTCCTGAGGCGACGCATGCGCAGATACAGTACTCTGCTTCCTGTGGCTTCAGGAAAATGGCTGCGGTAGGCCGCTCATGCGCAGATAGAGATCGCGGTGGCCATTTTCCTGAAGCCCCAGGAAGCAGAGTACTCTGCGCACGCGCCGCCTCAGGAAGATGGCCGCCACTCTGCTGTCCTGTCTGCTCTCCGTGCCGCGGCGTCACCTCACCACCTGAGGAAGGGACCCTGCTCAGGTGCACGCCGCCCATCGCGCCTCTGCCACCGCCGCATCTCTGCCACCGCCGCACCTCTGCCACCGCCACACCACTGCCACAAACCCAGCTCTGCTCTCCGTGCCGCGGCGTCACCACACCTGAGGAAGGGACCCTGCTCAGGTGCACGCTGCCCACCGCGCCTCTGCCACCGCCACACCACAGCCACAAACCCGGTTCTGCTCTCCGTGCTGCAGCATCACCTGACCTGAGGAAGGTGAGTACAATATCAGCATCACCGCACCTCTGCCACACCACTGCCACAACCCCTGCTGTACCGCCGCCGGCCCACAGGTACCTTAAAATTCGGACAATAAGACGGACCCCCCATATTGTAAAAATCTTTTTTTCTGCTATTTTCACCCCAAAATTTGGGGTGCGTCTTATGGTCCGGTGCATCTTATAGTCTGAAAAATACGGTATGTGCTTTGCGTTTTGTATCAGATGCATTCTGCGTTGAGCTTAGGGAGGGACAGTTGCAGGAGAAGGGAGTATGGCAGAATACAGTCTCTAGTCAGGGCTTAGGGTTTGCAGTCTGTTACTAAATATGCAGTGGGGAAAATAAGTATTCACATCTACTAAAAATGGAGAGGTCAGCAATTTTTATCGTAGGTACACTTCAACTGTGAGAGTTGTAAAAAAAAAAAATCCTGGAAATCACATTGTATAATTTTTACATAATTAATTTGCATGAAATAAGTATTTCATACAATAGAAAACCAGAAATTAATATTTGGTGCAGAAACCTTTGTTTGCAATTACAGAGGTCAGACATTTCCTGTAGTTCTTGACAACGTTTGCACACACTGCAGCAGGGATTTTAGCCCACTTCTCCATACAGATCTTCTACTGATCTTTCAGGTTTCTGGGCTGTCGCTGTGCAACATTGAGTTTCAGCTACCTCCAAAGATTTTCTAAAGGGTCCAGTGGGTTTTCCCCTCTGTATTTCTGCTGTTCCTGACCACGTTTTTTGGGAGGTGAAAAAATTGACTATATTTTCATCCACAGAGTATTACGTTGCTCTGTGGTACATGGGAAGACTGCAAGGCCTAGGCTGGTCAGAAGAGACAAGGAGGTGAGTGTATGAGGACCAGGGCTGGAGAACTAGTCGCAAGGTACCGAGAGTTGGCATCCCAGGGGGAGGTTGTTATGTATGACCGGCAGCGGAGATGGAGGTCCATCGAAGAGTTTGTGACCCATTATCACATCTCATTCAATAAGTAGGCAGTAGAGGTAGAACACATGCCTCTTAGGCTGCAAGATCTGACAGCTGGAAGCAGGGTCATGTTCCTCAAAATGGAGGGGCAACATCGCTAGTATGCGGTGGGTGTGATACAAGGAAGAAAAGAGCAGGAAGAACCCTTCTTGAAGAATTAATGGGTCTGAGAGAGGCTCTTAGAGGCAGATCGAAATGGGTCTGCTACCACGCCAGAGAGATCGGACTGTCATTGGGGTTCCCCACCTCCTATGCGGGAGCAGACAATGGTGCAGGTGACACAAGGGGCTGTCGCCCATTTCTACATATCGGGGGCACTTACCGAAGCCATGTCACTTACAGGCCAGGCACCTGAGAATCTGGCTCCAGGAAGAAGGTGGAGGCAGTCCCTCCAACCTCCCGATGAAGGAGTAGAAGAACCCGGCAACCTGATTGCTGTATTACCCTCCTTATAATTTTTTCCTTGCTTTGCACTTTGTGCAAAGCCTTTATGAGTTTAGTTGTACAGCAGCCACACTTTAAAAATATTTGAATGAGGCACTCCATTTGTTGCCTTTCTGGGGTCTATGGATGACTGGATGATCCTCATAATTATTTCCAGGCTTTGTACTTTCAGCAAAGCCTTAATGAGCGTAGGAGTACAGCAACTACACTTTAAGAATATTTGAATGAGGCACACCAGTTGTTGCCTTTTAAGAGTATATGGATGCCCTCCTTATAGTTTTAATCCTGCTTTTGCACTTTCTGCAAAGCTTTTATGAGTGTACGTGTCATGTGCAACAGAGAGGAGCCACAAGACTGCAGCATGATTGCTCCTACTGCTGCACTGAAAAGTAGCACTTTACCTTCTTTTTAAATTGTGTAAATTTCTTTTGGCTATACAGGGATTAATCGGCCATGTTGAGAGCTCCGGGAGCTAAGGCTCTCAGCTGAGCACCGTTAGCCACTACTATCCCCTTATAATCGGGGTCCTGTCTAACGCATATAGTCAGAGATAGCTTATGCTTCATGGCTGGGAGGATAGTAGTTGGTGGTTATATGAGAAGGCATTTGGTTGGTTTATCTCTTAATGTTGCTTGGTCTAGTAAGTGTGATAATTCCCTTTCCTTCTCCTACCTCAGTTTTCCCCATCCTCCACTCCTGGTGCATTCCTCTGTTATGTGAGTGAATATTTGTATGCCTGGTATTTTCTGATTCCACTGTTCGTGTTACCTTGTTTGCCTGGTTGGTGTACTACGGTGCACAACTACTCTCCTGTTCTCTGGATGGGGGAAGGGTACAGATGGAGGATGGATTCAGGAGGTAAGGCAAGGTACGTGATCCTGGCATCTTCACCTTCAGAATTAACCCAGGGAACAGGGCAAGCTATGGCGCTCCCTAGTGTTAGGGACAGGGATCGAGCCCTGGTCCTTTGACAACAGAGTCAAGACAGTAAGAATACATCAACTTATCTTTCAAAATATTTATTTAAAAAAAATCTGCATTCAATTAGTCATTCTCACAGTTTAAAGCTGTTCTTGTTACATTACAGTGGGTTAAAATTTTTAGAAACTGCTTGGCCTAATACAGTTCCCAAAATATGTTAAAATAGTTGACTGTTGTCATATATTCCGTACAACCTACTTTGTGTGAAATTTCATTGGTTTGAAATAATAACCAAAATTGATCTGCTACAGGTGTAAAAATTTGATCTCACCGTACTTTGTTCCCAGCTGCTACTATTTCTCTCAGTGTGACATCTCCACCTCATACAAGGAAGGGGCACGGAACAATACACATGTCATTACCAACACGGTTACTGGGATTGTCCACTTAACAACTGACACATGGCCAAGCGGTTGTGGCCAAGGACGCTACATTTCGCAAGGGGATACTGGTGTGAACATTGTGGAGGCTGGGGCAGAGTCCCATCTGGCATGGCACATGTGCTACTGATGCTGATGATTGATGGACCTACTTCTATCAGGGTTTACTCTACCTCCTACACCAGTTCCTGCACCCCCTCCTGCTCATCGACATCCTCCATCTCCGACGTGCCATCTCACCGCACACATCGTCTGGAAGCTCTGCTTCAGCGAAGCGGCAACAGGCTCTGCTGAAGATAGGAGACAAATCACACACCATGGCACAGATATTGAAAGGAATAACAGACTAGATGAATCTGTGTCTCTCTCTGCTGAACCTACAACCAGGCATGGATGTGTGTGATAATGGCAGTGACCTAATGGTGGCTGTGAAGCTTGGCAAGCTCACACACATACCATGCTTGGCACACATGTTCAACTTGGTAGTTCATCGCTTTCTGAAAATCTACCCAATTTTGCCAGAGCATGCAAGTGCCAGCTCAATGACTAGTGTGTGACATGATTACATGCTGGAACTCCACACTGCACATGCTGAAAGGCTTTGTGAGCAGCAGAGGCTAGTTGTTGAATATCAGCTCAAAAACACCAGTCAGTATTCCGGTTAGCCTCCACACATAACGACTGAAGAGTGTACATGGATATCTGACATTTATTCATTTAAGCGATCCCACTTCTGTGCCTACTTAAACAGCAACTGCTGACAATTAAACATGATGCTTTGCATGCGGACCATGCGGAGATGGAGGAAGACATGAGACAGAAAGATGCTACCCAGTCCAGCCTCATCTCATCTGCTCAACACTGATAGGTTAACAGTTTGGACATGAAGGCTGAGGAGGAGGAACAGGAGCGGGTGCAACAAACTTCTTCCCGTCTCTTCTACTTGGATGGGCTAAGAAAGGGGAGTGAAGAGAAGGAGGAGAAAATGAAGAGTAGTCATCATGGTGTAGATGGGGAGCTTGGCACATATGGCCGACTTTATGTACCACTGCCTTTCCCATGACCCTTGCATTAGTTATCTTGGCCGAAAAAAGAGTACTGGTTGTTCATCCTGCTAGACCCACGCTATAAGGAGGACCTTGTATCTCTCCATTCTGAGGCGTAGAGTACTACTAAAATGGTGCTATAGCAGAAGGCCATTGTGGAAAATATGTTGGAAAAATTCCCATCAGACAACGCTAGCAGCTGGGGGCAAACTTCCTTGCCAAACCAAGGAGGAGAGGTGAGGGAGACACACAGCAGAGGTCCAGGCCCTGATGACTGGGTATTTTTTGACAAGGAGGGAAATGTTTTTAAATATGGTCAAGCAAAATCTGTTCAACAAAGCCAGCATACTTAATCATTCCTCTGCGACATTCAGCTATTGGCTCTCAAAGCTGGACACCTGTCATTAGCTGTCCCTCTATGCCTCAGAGGTGTTGTGCTGCCCTGCTAGCATCTTGTCTGAGCATGTTTTTAGTGCCATTGAGGAGAGGGGTAAAAACAGACAAAGTGCTGACAGGCTCACTCTGATAAAAATGAACAAAGCTTGGATTATCCACAACTTTTCCACACCACCAGATTACAGCAGCATAAAGTGTTTTTAATCTTCAGTATTTGAATGCGGTGATCCAGTTGTTGCCTTTTAGGGTCTAAGGATTACCCAAAGCCTTTGAGTGTAGTCGTATATCAACTACACTTTCAAAATATTTTAATAAGGCCCTCCAGTTGTTGCCTTCAAGGGTCTATAGATGAGCCTGCTTATATTTTTTTCTTGGCTTTGCACTGTGTGCAGAGCATTCATGGGTGTAGGAGTACCACAACTACACTTTGTTCACAATATTTAAAATTTGTGCCGTCAAGGGTGTATGGATGACCCTGCTTGTAATTTTTGGAAGGCTTTCCACTTAGTGGTTCTCCTATATTCATAAAGGTTATGCACTATGTGACAATTAGAACAAAATGTGAATGAGGCCCTCCTTTATGTCTAATACAAGTGTGTATCTGAGTCCCACTTCCATCACATTTTTGGCAGTTCTTGCTTCCTCATAAATTACACTGAAATTTCCAATTTTTTTTTATAAAAAATGACATTTTGGTTTACTTAAATTACACTGCTCAAAAAAATAAAGGGAACACTCAAATAACACATCCTAGATCTGAATGAATGAAATATTCTTATTGAATACTTTGTTCTGTACCAAGTTGAATGTGCTGACAACAAAATCACACAAAAATTATCAATGGAAATCAAATTTATTAACCAATGGAGGCCTGGATTTGGAGTTACCCACAAAATTAAAGTGGATTGTAATGTCAAAAGTCAAAATGATGCTCAGTAGTGTATGTGGCCTCCACGTGCCTGTATGACCTCTCTGTGCCTATATGACCTTCCTACAATGCCTGGGCATGCTCCTAATGAGGCGGCAGATGGTCTCCTGCGGGATCTTCTCCCTGACCTGGACTAAAGCATCCGCCAACTCCTGGACAGTCTGTGGTGCAATGTGACATTGGTGGATGGAACGAGACGATGTTCCAGATGTGCTCAATCGGATTCAGGTTGGGCGAACGGGTGGGCCAGTCCATAGGTTCAATGCCTTCATCTTGCAGGAACTGCTGACACACTCCAGCCACATGAGGTCTGGTATTGTCCTGCATTAGGAGGAACCCAGACCAACCGCACCAGCATATGGTCTCACAAGGGGTCTGAAGATCTCATCTCGGTACCTAATAGCAGTCAGGCTATCTCTGGCAAGCACATGGAGGGCTATACGCCCTCCAAAGAAATGCCACCCCACACTATTATTGACCCACTGCCAAACCGGTCATGCTGATAGATGTTGCAGGCAACTGATCTCCACGGCATCTCCAGACTCTGTCACGTCTGTCACATGTGCTCAGTGTGAACCTGCTTTCATCTGTAAAGAGCACAGGGCAACAGTGGTGAGTTTGCCAATCCTGGTGTTCTGTGGCAAATGCCAAGCATCCTGCACGGTGTTGGGCTGTGAGCACAACCCCTATCTGTGGACGTCGGGCACTCAGACCATCCTCATGGAGTCGGTTTCTAACCGTTTGTGCAGACACATGCACATTTGTGGACTGCAGGAGGTCATTTTGCAGGGCTCTGGCAGTGCTCCTCCTGTTCCTCCTTGCACAAAGGTAGCGGTCCTGACGCTGGGTTGTTCCCCTCCTACGGCCCCCTCCACGTCTCCTGATGTATTGGCCTGTCTCCTGGTAGCTCCTCCATCCTCTGGACACTACGCTGACAGACAGAACAAACCTTCTTGCCACAGCTAACATTGATGTGCCATCCTGGATAAGCTGCACTACCTGAGTCACTTGTATGGGTTGTAGAGTCCGTCTCATGCTACCACGAGTGTGAAAGCACAACCAACATGCAAAAGTGACCAAAACATCAGCCAGAAAGCATTGGTACTGAGATGTGGTCTGTGGACCTCACCTGCAGAACACTCCTTTATTGAGTGTGTCTTGATAATTGCCAATAATTTCCATTTGTTGTCTGTTTCATTTGCACAACAGCATGTGAAATTGATAGTCAATCAGTGTTCTTTCCTAAGTGGACAGTTTGATTTCATAGAAGTTTGATTTACTTGGAGTTATATTCTGTTGTTTAAGTGTTCCCTTTATTTTTTTGAGCAGTGTATTTGCCTTACATACAAGTCATTATGCAAAGAATGTTTTCTAACATTTTTTTTCCTGTACACTCCAATTTCTCATAGATTTTGAATGTTTTATTGGTGTGACACCATTTTTCTCAGCATCTATCTGGGAGTCAGAGATGTTTCCAGGGTTCTTCCCCATGTTGATCTTCAATTCAACACTTATTCCATCCATTTCAACATAAGTAAATTACCATGGACATGGAACATGGATTAGTGATACCACTCCAATAAAAAAATGAGAGTGTGGTTTTAACCCCTTTATGACATCCGCTGTACATGTGCGGTGTATGGAGCTGGCTCCCTCAGTGAGTCTGCACTATACCCGGTAGGTGATGATTGTGTATTGTTGTCAATACCTGCTGCTAACAATAGTGGATGGAGTTATGCTCCACCCACGATTGTTGACCTGTCAAATGCCACTGTCGATCTCTGACATTGGCATTTAACATGCACTGAAATTTTCTCCGCCTATCGGGGCACCTGTGACGTGATCGTAGGTCGCTGATGTGTTGTCATGACAGCCGGGGGTCTGCTGATGACCCTCATGCCTGTAATTAGGAGCCCCTTTTAAATCCTGCTCGACAAGTGAGCACTTCCGGCTGGCGGCCGTCCACACACTTAACAGCTGATTGGCGTGGATAGGCTATCAATGTAAAAGTAGTGGACAACCTCTTTGACAAATAAAAAAAAATTAAACAATTGCTGCTTTTCTATTACTTCCCACAAAGAGTTAATAAAAGTTTGCTAATATGTTATGTGCTCTCAAAATAGTGCCACTGGAAAGTAAAACATAACCTCCCAAAAGCAAGCTACATTAGGCTACTTTCCCATGATGAGCTTTTGGTGAGTTTTTGTTGTTGCAGATTTTCTGCACCCATTAGGCCACGTGCCCACGTTGAGTATTTGGTCAGTATTAAATAGAAAAGATTACAGAGTGCGGTGTGAAAAATGCAGAAGTGGTGACTAGTTTCTATTCTACTTTTCCTCTGATTGTTCCACTAATGGTCTTGGCTTAGAAATGCTGAAATAAAAAACCTCACCAAATCTCAAAGTGTGCACGTGGCCTTAAGTAAATTAGTAAATTAGTTTACTTGCGTTTTTTTTCATTGCGTTTTTTTTACATTCAATTTTATCGTGCTTTTTACTTTATTTTTTGTCTCTTGTTGGTACTTCATGTTTTAAATAAAGCTCATTTGTTTTTGATACTTCCTGACATTGGTTTTCAGTGCATTTCCGTATGTGTTTTTTTTACCTTTGGATTTTCAACATCAAATGCAAGTCTATGCGGAAAATCTGCACATAAAACTCAGTGTATCCGCAAGAGAAATTGACAGTTGCAAATTTGAACCACAGACCGCAGGTCAGTTTACGCTGAGTAAAAGAAAAACACAGTGGGCATGAGATTTCTATAAATCTCATCTATAATATAAGTGATGAGTTTTTAATGCAGCAGCAAAAATTTGCAGCATCAAGAACTCACCAAGCAATATCCATCCATCCAACCTCCTGATGAGCCGTGTGGTGAAACGCGTTTAAGTTACATGACATCTGAACAATAAGTACCCCCCTCTGGCTATTTTGGCTATCAGTGATTTATCTGATATCCTACTGGAGGATCATTCTGGCTATCTTGGTTAAAATAATAACAATAATAATCTTTATTTATATAGCGCCAACATATTCCGCAGCGCTTTACAGTTTAACAGTTTCAAAACACAAGTCATAAGTAACAACGTTAGAAATACAATAATTAAAGCAAAATAAGACGACCCTGCTCGTGAGAGCTTACAATCTCCAATGAGGTGGGGGAGATACAAAGTACAGGTGTGTATTTACAATGGTGTATTTACAATGATGGTCCAGCCATCTTGCGGAAGTGAGGGATGGCTGGAGATAGTGAATGGGCTACACACAAACACACTTATTAGAATGACTTTGATTAGTGAACGTGATAGGCTGCTCTGAACAAATGTGTTTTGAGGGAGCACCAGAAACTATGCAAATTGTGGATAGTCCTAATTTCTTGGGGTAGAGCATTCCAGAGGATTGGCACAGCGCAGGAGAAGTCTTGGAGTCAGGAGTGGGAGGTATGGATTAGTGCAGAGGTTAGTCGAAAGTCATTTGCAGAGAGCAGCAGTCGGTTAGGCCGATAGACAGAAATGAGGGAGGAGATGTAGGGGGGTGGTGCACTGTGGAGAGCTTTGAGGGTGAGAACAAGTACTTTGAATTGGATCCTATAGTGAATGGACAGCCAATGTAAGGACTGGTGAAGAGCGGATGCGTCCGAGTACCGATTAGCCAGATGGATGACCCTGGCTGCTGCATTAAGTATGGACTGGAGAGGGAATAGTCGAGTAACGGGGAGGCCAATTAATAGAGCATTGCTGTAGTCCAGACGGGAGTGGATCAATGCTACAGTGAGGGTTTTGATTGTTTCCATGGTGAGAAAAGGGCGGATTCTAGAGATATTCTTTAGGTGTAGGCGGCAAGAGTGGGCAAGAGATTGTATATGGGAGGTGAAGGAGAGATTGGTGTCAAACATAACACCCGGACAGCGCGACTGCTTCCGGGGTGTTATTATTGTGCCACCCACGGAGAGGGAAATGTCAGATTTAGGGAGATTAGTAGACGGCGGGAGCAGAAGTAGTGCAGTTTTGGAGAGGTTGAGTTTCAGATAGAGAACGGACATGATGTTGGAGACAGCAGACAGACAGGCAGGCACTGGCGTTCTGTAGTACAGCGGGGGTAAGGTCGGGGATAACGTGTATAGTTGTGTGTCATCAGCATAAAGATGGTACTGAAAGCCAAATCTGCTGATGATGTGTCCAATTGGGGCCATGTAGAGAGAGAAGAGAAGGGGCCAAGGACTGAGCCCTGAGGTACCCCGACAGCGACAGGAAGAGGAGATGACGTGGATCCAGAGAACAAAACACTGAAGAAGCGGTCAGAAAGATAGGAAGAGAACCAAGAGAGAAAAGTGTCCTTAATGCCTAGTGACTGGAGCCTAGAGAGTAGGAGACGGTGGTCAACAGTGTCCAAAGCTGCAGAAAGGTCGAGAAGAATGAGCAGCATTTTGCTGTCAGAAGGTCATTGGTCACTTTTATGAGTGCAGTTTCAGTCTAATGTAGGGGCGGAAGTCAGACTGTGAAGGGTCTAGGGAGGAGAGAGTGGAGAGGTAACGGGTAAGAAAGGAGTAGACTAGGCACTCCAAAAGTTTAGAGATGAAGGGGAGATTGGAGACCGGTCTGTAGTTGTTTGTGCAGGATGGGTCGAGAGTAGGTTTCTTTAGTAATGGAGTAACAATGGAGTGTTTGAAGGAGGATGTGAAAATGCCCGAGGAGAGTGAGAGATTAAAAATTGTTATTACGTGAGTTGTGACAACTGGAGAGAGAGACTGGAGGAGATGTGAGGGAATGGAGTCAGGAGACTTCTTCTGTGATGGGATCAAATATGGAAAGTGAGCAAGGGGACATGCAGGGAGGGATGGAAGTCACAGCACTTGGTTATCAAAGGTCTATCTAATATCCTACTGGAGGATCCAGCCTTATTGCGTATCGGTGATTTTATCTCGTTTATTTGAATCTGATTTCCTATTGATGAATTTGAGCTTGGTTTATGGTATATTACTGTGAATTTATAATCATTTGAACAGTATATACTTTGTTTCCACATATCACGATTGTTAAACCTCTGGATTCTGCGTTTATTAGGGCTTCCCAGGGATAGCTACCGTGGAGTGGGGGAGCCATATCCGCTGACCAGTAGGGTTCCCACCTCCGCTGTAAGGCAGGGTAAAGCACAGGTACAGTACCGAGAGGTTATACAAAATTTACAAAATCAACATCACTGTTCATGTTTTTCATCATTCTGAATGAATATTCACCGTCACTAACCTTACATATACCTATCTGTTCTATTTTACTGTCCCTTTGGCATCAAATACCCCAAAAAATATGGACTAAGAGCAATATATAAAAATTAGGTTTTTATTGTTACAAAAAATTAGGTCAATCAAAAATCAATACAAAATATAAAACATAATACAAGGGACAAGGCTACGCCTAGATATCACATAGAGTAAGAAAAGGTGTCACATATTTAATAAGAATTTTTGCATATCAATGCACATCAGTATGAACAAAATCAATCCTGAATCATAGAAAGATATATATAATACCAATGATATTTATCAGGGATATAAATAAAATACAATTATCCCATAGACCTATTGTTCTTCAAAAATATAAAGTGCATAGTGCATTATAATCAACCATAAGGTCAAATATCACCAGAATATGATTCGTATGACCGCCAAATATGAATAATCCCACATATGAACAATGTGTATCAACAAGTAAAGTGCCTGGTGCAGTTTGGTCCAAAATTGGACATGTAATTGACAAATCCAAAAAACTTTTTTTTTTACTTATCCAATGGACAACATTGATACATAAGATCAGGCATACAGATACACCATAAAGAGTAATTAATCCCAATAGATTGTTGTATAACAGGAAATAAAGTGCATAATGCAACTTATCCTATTAGATTCAAAGAGGGATATATAATGAGAACATCATATGAAGGTAAATATAAGTGGCTAATTCAGATTAAAGTGAATATACAGCAGGCAGTTTACGTATCCACCATATGGAGTGGTATCAACACATATGATCAGGTATATAAGTAAATCAAAGAAAGTGCATGACAGATTAGGACACCAAAAACTTACAGAATGTGAGCAGGAGGACCCCTATGCGCGTTTTGCTTCTGTGCTTCTTCTGGGGGCGACTTTATAATTTTGAAGAACAATAGGTCTATGGGATAATTGTATTTTATTTATATCCCTGATAAAGATAATTGGTATTATATATATATTTCTATGATTCAGGATTGATTTTGATCATACTGATGTGCATTGATATGCAAAAATTCTTATTAAATATGTGTGAGGAACTCAGCCGGCCGCCACACGGTAGCCCGGGTATCACAGCTTCTGATACCACCGCCGCTACCAAATGTGACGGGCGATCCCTTTCCTCCCACGTCACCAATGGGACGTAACTCCACAGGTACAGCTCTCCGGCGCCCCCCTTTGTCTCTCAGGTCAGTAAGAGAACTGCACCTAGAGCAAATGGCCGCCGGGGAAGGTGTCCTGCTACCCACTGGGTATTCTAAGATTCGTGATCAGAGTAAAAGCATCAGCCCAAGATTAATTTTATGGTTTAATTTGCCTTAAGGGCGCACTAGATAATTACAAAAATATACAGTAAAGCTATACAACGTAATTACAATGGAATGGCAGTCAGAGTAAAAATACAACAATAATGTACAAGGCTAAAAGGTATAAGCTATGGATCAATATTACCGGGTATTATGGTCTTGGGAAGGCCTTGGCTCTGCCATTCCCAGGTACAGTTCTTCAGTTCCTGAATAGTCCCTTGGTCTTTCCTAGACCATCTTCTTGGCTTCTGCGTGAGAAATGGAATGAGACCAGCAGCCTGGTCATGGCTAGTTTTTTAGACCTGCTAGGCCCATCCCCATTGCTTTGAAGCACGCATATTAATTGGCCTGCAATTCATATGGAACAGGAAACAATGCCTGAGCTTGGGCTATTTACCATACGACTGAACATCTCATTCAGTCACTGGCCTAGACTAATTAGCATGTAAAGGCCTATTGATTCCTAGTGGGCATCAAAACCTGTCGTACTGGATATGCTAATAGGCAATGTGTAGCTAAAAGTCTGTGGCTGTGTGAACTGACAAAATGGAGGCTGGTACAGGCCCTATACAAAATGGCGACAACCTTTTCCTTACACCTCCCTGCTTTTGAGGGCGCTAGGGGGTATCACATTCCTGTGTTCCCCCGTGCGCCCTACCGCACCCTCTCCTTGCCGGGACAACCCATCAGCGTTACCATGGTCACTGCCCTTTTTGTGGCGAATGGTGAAATGGTACTGTTGGAGAGCGAGGCTCCAGCGTAGCAACCTCCCATTCGTCCCAGAGACCGTGTGTAACCAGCTGAGGGGGTTGTGGTCTGTTTCCACGGTGAATTGGCGTCCGTACAAGTATGGCTGCAGACGCTGCAGGGCCCACACAATTGCCAGACATTCCTTCTCCATCGTGGAATAGGCCACTTCCCTCGGCAGGAGCTTCCTGCTCAGGTACAAAATGGGGTGTTCATGGCCCGTAGTGTCAACCTGGCTGAGCACAGCACCGAGGCCGAAGTCGCTGGCGTCGGTCTGCACTAAGAATGGCCGCGTGAAGTCGGCTGCCTGTAGTACAGGAGAACTAGAAAGGGCGGTCTTGAGCGCCTGGAAAGCTGTCTCGCAGGCGACTGTCCAGTCGACTGCGACGGGCAGCCTTTTCTTGGTGAGGTCCGTTAGGGGCTTGGCCAGGGCACTATAGTGCGGAACAAACCTCCTATAGTACCCAGCAGTACCCAAAAAGGACATCACCTGCTTCTTGGTCCTGGGGGTGGGCCAGGATGCGATGGCATCCACCTTCCCGGGCTCTGGCTTCAGAGCTCCCCCACCTACCCGGTGTCCCAGGTAGTGGACCTCACTCATACCAGCTGGCATTTTTCCGGCTTAATGGTCAAGCCTGCTCGCTGGATCCGCCCGAGCACCTGCGCCAGGTGCTCTAGGTGATCCTCCCAGGTGGGACTGAAGATGGCAATGTCATCCAGGTACGCGGTCGCATACCCTTCCAGTCCCTCGAGCAGCGTGTTGACCATCCGCTGAAAAGTGGCAGGGGCATTCTTCATGCCGAAGGGCATCACCGTGGACTCGTACAGTCCGAATGGGGTGATAAAGGCAGAGCGTTCCCGTGCCCTAGGGGTCAGGGGAATCTGCCAATACCCCCTGCTCAGATCCATGATGGTCAGGTACTTGGCCCCGGCCAGCTGGTCGAGCAGGTCATCGATGCGCGGCATTGGGTACGCATCGGTGACCGTCACAGCGTTGAGCCCCCTGTAGTCCACGCAGAACCGCGTAGTTCGGTCCTTTTTAGGGACGAGGACTACAGGCGAAGCCCACGCGCTGTTGGACGCTTGGATCACCCCCAGCCTCAGCATCTCGTCTATCTCTTGGCGCATCTGCTGCTGCACCTCAAGAGAGACCCGATATGCTGAACGCCGGATTGGGGGGTGGTTACCAGTGTCCACGTCATGGACTGCTGCCTCAGTCCTTCCGGGCAGGTTGCTGAACAGCTCCCGGAAGGGGTGTAGGGTGGCCCCCAGCTGGGAACGTTGGTCCTCCGAGAGCTGGTGGCCAACCCCCACATCCTCGATGGATCCACCCGCCTTGGCTTGGGTGAGCAGATCGAGGAGGGTTTCTGCCTCTCCTTCCTCTGGAAGGTTGCACACTGGGTGAGCATAAGCCTCCCGCTCATGATGGGCCTTCATCATGTTCACATGGAAGGCCTTCCTCCTTCCACGGGCGTGGTCCAGGGTGACCAGGTAGGTGATGGCGTTGAGCTGCTCGTGCACGAGGTATGGACCCTCCAGGCCGCCTGAAGCTTGTTTTGTGGTACGGGGACCAGTACCCACACCTTTTGACCCACCTGGTAGGTCCGCTCACAAGCATTCTGGTCGTACCATCGCTTCTGGTCACCCTGAGCTTGGGCCATATTGTCATGCACCAGCCGTGTCAAGGCCATCATTCGGTCCCGGAAGCGCACAACATACTCAATGACCGACACTCCAGGGGTGGCTAAATCCCCTTCCCATGCTTCCTTCACCAGAGCAAGGGGCCCCCGTACACGTCGCCCGTACAGGAGCTCAAAGGGGGAGAACCCCGTTGAGGCCTGTGGAACCTCCCGGTAGGCAAACAGCAGGTGTGGGAGATACCGCTCCCAGTCTCTCCCGTGGGAGTCGACCAACATCCTCAGCATCTGCTTTAAGGTGCCATTGAACCGCTCACACAAGCCATTGGTCTGTGGGTGATACGGGCTGGCCACCAGATGTTGCACCTGTACCTGCTTACAGAGAGACTCCATCAGCTGCGACATGAACTGGGTCCTTCGGTCGGTGAGCATTTCCTTGGGAAACCCCACTCTGGAGAAAATCTCCAGTAAGGCAGTGGCCACTTTGTCGGCCCGAATGGACGACAAAGCTACCGCCTCCGGGTACCGGGTGGCATAGTCCACTACCGTTAGTATGAAGCATTTCCCGGAGCGGCTGGGAGTGGACAGAGGTCCAATGAGATCCACAGCCACCCTCGAGAAAGGCTCTTCGATGATGGGCAGAGTTACCAGTGGGGCTTTGGGGCGTGGCCCCGCCTTCCCCACCCTGACAGTGTCACACGAACGGCAGTAGGCTATCACCTCGGTCCTCATTCCAGGCCAGTAGAAATGCTGAGCTAGCCTGGCCCTGGTTTTAGTGATCCCTAAGTGTCCGGCCATTGGAATCTCGTGTGCGATCCGCAACAATTCCGCCCTGAACGGATGGGGCACCACTAACTGTCGGTCCCTGGGCCACGCCTCCGGTGAACCCTGCTGGACCGTTACCGGTACAGCCGTCCCTGGTCCCAGACCACTCGCTCGCGGTCGGACTCCAGGGGAGGCTGTGCCGCCTGTTCCTTGAGAGTCTTCAGGCTAGGGTCAGCTTCCAACGCTGCCTGAAATCCCTGACTAGATATGGCAAGAATTGATGAAACTGCCTGTCCTCTGTCAGTTCCCCGGGATCTGTCTCCTGGCTACTGTCTGACTCGGCAGCCACTTGGTCAGAGAGGGGGAAACCGTCGGACCTCCGCGAGGCTCCTTGGGCTTCAGCGCTCCCACTCCAAATCGGTCCCAAGCAACAATTTGCAGGAATATTCGGCGTTACTCCCACCTCCCGCATCCCCCTCCCGGCACCCCCAATCAAATACACCTTGGCAACGGGCAGCGCCGGTTCAACGCCTCCAATTCCGGAGACGGAAAGGGTTTTCCCAGGTACCAAGTCTTGAGGGACACCACCTCAGGGCGTACCAGGGTTCGTTCAGCGCCTGTGTCCCGCGTCCCATGACCACTGACGGCGTGGTGACGGGTTGGTAATTGTCTAGGACCTCCCACCACCCCCTCCCACAACAAAACAGTGGACGGTTTCTGGGACAGGATGGGGCTTCTGGCGCTGGGGACAGCAGCCTTAAATTTGTCCTGGCTGATTGCAATATGGCAACGTCTGGGTTCTGTTCCTGGCCTGGAGAGGGCAGCAGGGGGGTACACCCCCTTGCACTCTGGGGGTGGATATGGGGCTGGGGCAGGTTGGGCTTACCCCCTTCCAGGTGCTGCTGGCAGGCTTTTGGCTCCGGCGCCCTGTTGTTGGCATCTCGTCTGCCAGGGCGGCTTAGCAGAAGCCCCTTTGGTTTGGTCACGGAGGAACTGTGGAGGTCTTCTGGGCAGTTCCACAAAAATTGCTCCACGACAACAGTCCTGGACCTCCTGGCGGGTAGCGAGCTCTAGACCCGAGGTCCAGTGCTCTGCAGCTCTCAACAGGGCCCGCATGTGGTCGGTCCAGGTGTCTTTTGAACCCCGTGCAGGCTCCTGAAATTCCTGCGGTACGACTCCGGGGTGAGGTTGTAGTGCTGGATCAGGGCCCGCTTGATGTGTTGTAGTCTGCTCCTCCCGGCAGGTAAGTCCCCAAAACTTCCAGGGACTTACCCCTCAAACGGGGGGTCCAGGTACCTTGCACTGATCCGGGGCCAGATGTGTTGGAGGCATGTCCTCTCAAAAGCAGCAAAAAGGAATCCAGGTCTCCATCCTTTCAAGCCAGGGAAAGTCCTCCGCCCGGACCTTGGAAGCCCTTGTTCCGGTGGGCCTGGTGCGTCCAGTGGGGGCCCATGCTGAGCCTTCTCCACTCCGGTGCTGGCGCTCTGCAGTTCACGGCGTTCTGCTTGCGCACGCTTCCGCAGCTTCACGGCGTTTGCTCGCTCACGCTCTGTGCTGTCTCTGCGCCACCAGGAGGTCTTTCATAGGCGGGTCTTACCAGCCTCGAGCTGCGCCATAGCCGCTTGGAAGAGGGTCTCCGATCTGGACAGGCTGGGACGGGCAGGGGGTGGGCAAGTCCCTGTGAGACTGAGCACGGGGGTCGGGCTCCTTGGGGAGCCCTGGCTGAGCTCCCCTCGCCTCCATCGGTATGAATCATCATAGACCACGCATTGGCCTCCCCCTTTGCCCTACTCCTGGTGCCTTCCGCCATCTTGGGAACCTTTGGTCACTGAAACACAGCTGCAACCCTGACCTTGCACACAACTTGTTATATTTACACTTGACCGTCTAGTGCTGGGTGACCTTAAGACCCCAGCAGTGAAGTACTGTGGTAGTCTTAGTGTCTGGGAGTAGGGGTCCCACGCACCTTTATCTGATCCCACTGCTGCCACCATTTGTGAGGAACTCAGCCGGCGCCACACGGTAGCCGGGTATTCACAGCTTCTGATACCACCGCCGCTACCAAATGTGCGGGCGATCCCTTTCCTCCCACGTCCCAATGGGACGTAACTCCACAGGTACAGCCTCCGGGCCCCCCTTTGTCTTCAGGTCAGTAAGAGAAACTGCACCTAGAGCAAATGGCCGCGGGGAAGGTGTCCTGCTACCCAGGGTATTCTAAGATTCGTGATCGAGTAAAAGATCAGCCCAGATTAATTTTATGGTTTAATTTGCCTTAAGGGCGCACTAGATAATTACAAAAATATAACAGTAAAGTATACAACGTAATTACAATGGAATGGCAGTCAGAGTAAAAATACAACAATAATGTACAAGGCTAAAAGGTATAAGTATGGATCAATATTACCGGGTATTATGGTCTTGGGAAGGCCTTGGCTCTGCCATTCAGGTACAGTTCTTCAGTTCCTGAATAGTCCCTTGGTCTTTCCTAACCATCTTCTGGCTTCTGTTGTGAGAAATGGAATGAGACCAGCAGCCTGGTCATGGTTTAGTTTTTTAGACCTGCTAGGCCCATCCCCATTGCTTTGAAGCACGCATATTAATTGGCTGCAATTATATGGAACAGGAAAACAATGCCTGAGTTGGGCTATTTACCTACGACTGAACATCTCTTTCAGTCATGGCCTAGACTAATTTAGCTGTAAAGGCCTATTGATTCCTAGTGGGCATCAAAACCTTTCGTACTGGATATGCTAATAGGAATGTGTAGCTAAAAGTCGTGGCTGTGTGAACTGACAAATGGAGGCTGGACAGGCCCTATACAAAAGGGCGACAACCTTTTCCTTCAATATGTGACACCTTTTCTTACTCTATGTGATATCTAGGCGTAGCCTTGTCCTTGCATTGTGTTTTTATATTTGTATTGATTTTGATTGACCATTTATTAATTTTTTGTAACAATAAAAAACCTAATTTTTATATATTGTCTTAGTCCATATTTTTTGAATATTTGTTCATTTAATGGATGATTTATTATTATTTAGCCTTTTTGTTTGGGATAAACCTTTGGCATCAAGTCTACCTGTATGCCCCTTTGGACATGAGAGGTGTGTATCGGTCACTTGGAATGTGGAATGTGCAGGATTATGGTCAGTCTTCGTGAGCGGGGTGTTGTGAATGGGTTTGGATGAGTTCTGAGCAGAGGTCCTCTGTGGTTACAAGCGGTACTAGGTGAGGATTGTGAGGACTGGAAACAGGTGTTACTGATTGGTCTTATATAAGGGAGTCATTTTCCATCAGGTTGCCGGTGATCAATTGTTCTGGTCTGAATCCTTCTTTCAGTTTCCCTTGTAGCCTGCTGTGTCGTGTCTGCATCTCCTGCTATCAGATAAGACAATTTTTATTTTGTGTTTTTGCTATTTTTTGCATTTTGTCCCTGCACTTCTGTGGGGGCCTTCAGGGTCCCTCCGGGGCTTTTGCCCTCTCAGTTTAGTCCAGCCACTGTGTTTTGTACTTTTGCTTTTTCCATTTTTTTTTCAGTGGCTGCTGTTTTGATTTTGTTACACCAGAGAACTAATTTAGGTGGTTAGAGTCGTGTGATCTCAGGTGATTTTGAAATTAGTAGAGTTGGTTTTTTTCAGGGTTTTCTGAGATTTGCAGTAAGTACCCTTCCTGTCCTTTTCTATTTAGATAGTTTGGGCCCCAGCGTTTGTCATATTTTTCTTTCTGTGTCAGTATTTCCTCTTGTTAACCGCCATTACATGTTTGGGGGCTTTCTATTATCTTTGGGGTTCTGCTCGGGGCAGATAGCTTTCTATTTCTATCTTTAGGTGTAGTTAGTTTCTCAGGCTGTGACGAGGCGTCTGGACCAACGTAGGAACTTCCACGGCTGCCTTAGTTGCGGTGGTTAGTCGGGTACTGCAATCTCATAGATTCCAACTGCTCTGGTGTATTTCCTTTTTTACCTGCACTCCACATTGTAGAAGATCATCTTTATTTCATTTGCGCAAGGAAAGACTAGAAGCAATGGGATGAAACTGAATGGGAGGAGACACAGATTAGATATTAGAGAAAACTTTTTGACAGTTAGGTGATCAATGAGTGGAACAGGCTGCCACAAGAGGTGGTGAGTTCTCCTTCAATGGAAGTCTTCAAACAGAGGCTGGATAGACATGTCTGGGATGATTTAGAGGAATCCTGCTTTGAGAGGGGGTTGGACCATATGCCCAGGAGGTCCCTTACAACTCTACCATTCTATGATTCTATGATTCTATGATTCCTCAGAGATATTTTTCTGTTTTTTTGCATTTTTTTTTTTTCCCTCTGTATCTCTGGGTGCTGGGGAGGATCTTTTTCCCAATGGAGTTTGCACAGTTGTCTGGCCGTGTGGATCAGCTTGCACTGAGGTTCAGAGTATTGCTGCATATCTTGCTAGGTTGCTGTTGTGGAACCTAGGATCCCATGCCAGATTTGTTTTTAGGGGATCGAGCTAAGTTTCAGAATTTCAAAAATAATTGTAAATTGTTTCTTGCCTTAAAATCTAAGTCCTCAGGAAACGCAGCGCAGCAGGTTCAAATTATCATCTCTCTCCTGCGCGGCGATCCTCAGGATTGGGCTTTTTCCCTGATACCTGGGGATCCTGTTTTGAGTGATGTTGATGCATTTTTTCAGGCTTTGGGGTTATTGTACGATGAGCTAATGTCACTGATCAAGCTGAAAAAGCCTTGTTGGCATTAAATCAGGGGCTTGATGACGCTGAGTTATACTGTCAGAGATTCCGTAGGTGGGCAGTCCTGACCAAATGGAATGACGACGCTTTGGCGGCCCTTTTCGGAAGGGTCTGTCGGATAATGTAAAGGATGTTATGGTGGGATTCCTGTCCCCTCTGGTCTCAATGATTCTATGTCATTAGCGATTCAAATTGACAGACGTTTGCGTGAGCGGAGAAGTATGCGTGGAGTGGTGTTGCCTTGTGAGCCAGCTGCTGAGCCATGCAGTGTGATGGAGTGGTGTCTGGGGCACAGCGTCATGAGTTTCGAAAGCGCAATGGGTTATGTTTCTACTGTGGTGATGCCTCTCATGCTATTTCAGTCTGCCCTAAGCGGGGAAGACATTTTGCACGCTCAGTTGTCTTGGGTAGTGTTCAGACTAAGTTTTTATTAACTGTCACTCTGATATGCTCTCTGTCCTCATTTTCTGCTCAGGCTTTCGTTGATTCTGGAGCAGCTATTAACCTGATGGATTATGATTTTGCTAAACGTTGTGGGTTTCCCTTGATACCCTACAGAAGTCTATTCCTTTACTGGGGATCGATTCTACCCCTTTGGCTGAGAATAAACCCCAGTTTTCTACTCAGGTGATAATGAGGGTTGAACCTGATCACCAGGAGTGCTGCAAATTTTTGGTTCTATATAATCTGCATGACATTATAGTGCTGGGTTTCCCTTGGTTACAGTCTCATAATCCTGTTTTGGATTGGAAATCTGTGTCTGTAACCAGTTGGGGCTGCCAATGTGTTAATACCAACACTCCTGTTTTTTCTGCCTCCCCCAGGCTGAGGATGTTCCTGACTTTTTGTTTGATTTTTCTGATGTGTTTAGCGAAAGTAAATCTGCATCCTTACCTCCCCATAGGAGCTATGACTGCGCTATTGAATTAGTGCCAGGTAGTAAATTCCCTAAAGGTCGCCTTTTTAACTTGTCTGTACCTGAACATGACGCTATGCGGTCTTATATCAAGGAATCATTGGAGAAGGGTCATATCAGACCATCCTCTTCACCCTTAGGTGCCGGTTTTTTCTTTGTGGCCAAAAAAGATGGTTCATTAAGGCCGTGTATTGATTATCGTCTCTTGAACAATATTACTGTGAAATATCAATACCCGTTACCCTTGATTTCTGACTTGTTTTCCAGGGTGAAAAATGCTACTTGGTTTACCAAGCTTGACCTCAGGGGGGCGTATAACCTTATTCGCATTAAGCACGGGGATGAATGGAAGACGGCATTTAACACCCCTGAAGGGCATTTTAAGTACCTTGTGATGCCCTTTGGGCTCACTAATGCTCCTTCCGTCTTCCAGTCCTTCATGAATGACATTTTCAGGGATTTTGTGGACAAGTTTCTGATTGTTTATTTGGATGATATCTTGATTTTTTCTAATGACTGGGACTCTCATGTGAAACATGTTCGAACTGTATTCCAGATTTTGAGAGAGAATGCTCTGTATGTGAAGGGATCAAAGTGTCTTTTTGGCGTACATAAGATCTCATTTCTGGGATTAATTTTGTCCCCATCTGTTATTGAAATGGTTCAGGCCATCTGTGATTGGTCCAACCTACTTCATTAAAGGCTCTTCAGAGATTTTTGGGTTTTGCCAATTTTTATCGTAAATTTATTGGTAATTTCTCGGTTATTGTTAAACCATTAACTGATTTGACCAGAAAGGGTTCTGATGTGGTGAATTGGCCTCCTGAGGCAGTCTCTGCGTTTCAGGAACTTAAGCAGAGATTCACTTCTGCTCCTGTTCTACGGCAGCCTGATGTTTCTCTGCCATTTCAGGTGGAGGTTGATGCCTCTGAAATTGGGGCAGGTGCCGTTTTGTCCCAAAAAGATCCAGAGACCTCTAAAAGTAACCCTTGTGCCTTTTTCTCTCGAAAATTTTCTCCTACTGAACGTAATTATGACGTGGGTAATCGGGAGTTATTGGCCATGAAGTGGGCTTTTGAAGAGTGGAGACATTGGCTGGAGGGAGCCAAACATCAGGTGGTGGTCCTTACGGACCATAAGAATCTGGTCTATCTGGAATCTGCCAAGCGACTCAATCCTAGACAGGCCAGGTGGGCCTTGTTTTTCACACGTTTTAATTTTGTGGTTTCCTTTCTTCCTGGCACTAAGAATGTTAAGGCGGATGCCCTCTCGAGGAGTTTCCTTGCAGACTCTCCTGAACTATCTGATCCTCTGTTATTTTGAAGGAGGGTGTAGTTCTTTCCGCCATCTCGCCCAATTTGAGACTTGCTCTGGAGGGGTGTCAGGAGGATAGGCCCGAGCGCTGCCCTGTTGGAAAATTGTTTGTCCCGGACCAATGGAAAAAGAGTGTGATGTCTGAGATTCATTGTTCCGCATTGGCTGGGCATCCCGGAATTTTTGGTACCAGAGACTTGGTTAGTCGGTCCTTTTGGTGGCCTACCTTGTCTTGCGATGTCAGGGAATTTGTGCAGTCCTGCGGGACTTGCTCTCGCTCCAAGCCTTGCTCTCGCTCTAGTGGTTTGTTGATGCCATTGCCTGTGCCCAAGAGACCATGGACCCATATCTCTATGGATTTCATTTCCGATCTTCCTGTTTCTCAGAGAATGACCACCATCTGGGTAATTTGTGATAGGTTTCCAAAATGATACATCTTGTGCCATTACCTAAGTTGCCTTCCTCCTCTGAATTGGTGCCGTTGTTCCTTCAGCACGTGGTTCGTTTACACGGCATTCCTGAGAACATTGTGTCTGACAGAGGAGTCCAGTTTGTTTCCAGATTTTGGAGGACTTTTTGTTCTAAACTGGGTGTTCAATTGTCTTTCTCCTCGGCATTTCATCCTAGACCAATGGTCAAACTGAGAGAACAAACCAGACATTGGAGACTTATCTAAGATGCTTTGTGTCTGCTGATCAGGATGACTGGGTCTCTTTTTTGCCTTTGGCTGAGTTTGCTCTTAATAATAGGGCTAGCTCTGCCACTTTGATGTCTCCGTTTTTCTGTAATTCTGGGTTTCACCCTCGATTTTCTTCAGGACAGACGGAGGCTTCTGTCTGTCCAGGTGTTGACTCTGTTGTTGAGCGTATGCAGCGGATTTGGGACCAGGTAGTGGAGAGGTTGTCCCTCTCTCAGGAGAGGGCCCAGCGGTTTGCTAACCGGCATAGGACTGATGGTCCTCGGTTTGGAGTGGGGGACTTTGTCTGGTTGTCCTCAAAGAATATTCCTATGAGAGTAGCATCTCCTAAATTTAAGCCTAGGTTCATTGGACCTTATAAGATCATGGAGATTATTAATCCTGTTTCTTTTCGTTTGCTTCTTCCAGGGACATTTAAGATCCATAACGTGTTCCACAAGTCCTTGTTGAAGAGGTTTGTTGAGCCAGTGGTTCCTGCTGCTGTGCCTCCTGACCCTGTTTTGGTTGAGGGCAATCTGGAGTATGTGGTTGAGAAAATATTGGATTCTCGTTTTTCTAGACGAAGACTCCAGTATTTGGTTAAATGGAGAGGTTATGGTCAGGAAGACAATTCTTGGGTGTTTGCTTCGGACATCCATGCTAGGAGACTTATCCGTGCGTATCATAGAACTCATCCTGACCGACCTGGTTGCTCAAATGAGGGTTCGGTGACCCCTCCTCAAGGGGGGGGTACTGTTGTGAATGGGTTTGAGATGAGTTCTGAGCAGAGGCTCCCTCTGGTGGTTACAAGCGGTACTAGTGAGGATTGTGAGGACTGGGAATCAGGTGTTACTGATTGGTCTTATATAAGGGAGTCATTTTCCCATCAGGGTTGCCGGTGATCAATTGTTCTGGTCTGAATCCTTCTTTCCAGTTTCCCTTGTAGCCTGCTGTGTCATGTCTGCATCTCCTGCTATCAGATAAGACAATTTCTTATTTTGTGTTTTTGCTATATTTTTGCATTTTGTCCTGCACTTCTGTGGGGGCCTTCAGGGTCCCCTCCGGGGGCTTTTGCCCTGTCAGTTTAGTCCAGCCACTGTGTTTTGTACTTTTGCTTTTTCCAGTTTTTTTTCAGTGGCTGCTGTTTTGATTTTGTTACACCAGAGAACTAATTTAGGTGGTAGAGGTCGTGTGATCTCAGGTGATTTTGAAATTAGCAGAGTTGGTGTTTTTTCAGGGTTTTCTGAGATTGCAGTAAGTACCCTTCCTGTCCTTTTCTATTTAGATAGTTTGGGCCCCAGCGTTTGCTCATACTATTTTCTTTCTGTGTCAGTATTTCCTCTTGTCTAACCGCCATTACATGTTTGGGGGCTTTCTATTATCTTTGGGGTTCTGCTCCGGGGCAGATAGCTTTCCTATTTCTATCTTTAGGTGTAGTTAGTTTCTCAGGCTGTGACGAGGCGTCTAGGACCAACGTAGGAACGCTCCACGGCTGCCTCTAGTTGCGGTGGTTAGTCAGGGTACTGCAATCTCATAGATTCCAACTGCTCTGGTGTATTTCCTTTTTTACCTGCACTCCTCAGCTACCGTAACATAACAGCGGGGCGCCATTCTTGCAATTTATAGGGTGCCAACCTTCACAGGCAGGTAGGGTATTGTCAGGGACCATCTATAGGGTGGATGTTAGTGTGCACTTTTTGTATGGTGTATGTTTTTACATGTTGTTTGTCCCTTTCTTTTTTATTCATAATGGTATAACTTTTTATCAGTATTTTTGAATTTTTTATGTTACCTCATTTTTCTATTCAACCTCGTGCTTAATAGCTGTTCTGGATTACCTTTGGATTTTTAGCATCAAATGCAAGTCTATTGGGAAAATCTGCACATAAGTCAGTGTATCCACAAGAGAAATTTACAGGTTGCGAATTTGAACCACGGAACGCAGGTCAGTTTACGTTGAGTAAAAAAAAAAACGCAGTGGGCATGAGATTTCTATAAATCCCATCCATTTTTGCTGGAACTATAAGATGCTGAGTTTTTAACGCAGCAGAAATTTGCAGCATTAAGAACTCACCAATTGCTGATCACGTTCACACAGCCTTAGGCCTCATTCACACACCGTATTTCTAGTACGTGTGGTATCCGTTTTTTTCCACAGATACCACATGTACCCATTATAACCTATGGTGCTATGTACATGTCTGTTTTTACATTGAACTTGTGTCCATGCAAAACACACGGAGACGTCCGTCTTCGTGGAGGACATTTTTTTTCTTCTCCAGCAAGATGGTGCCGCAGGGCCTGCACAACAGTAGCTATCGGATCTCTATACAAACCATAGTTGCTACTGCGCAGGCACCATTTTCAAAATTACTTTTTTTTTCCTAACTCAAGTAAATCTGAAAAAATGGAATAAAGTGTACATTAACTATGCGATTATGCTGCAGCGCAGGTGCCATGGCCGGCACCTGCCTGCAGAACCTTTTTTTTTTTTTTTAATTCAGTATGTGATGGTATTCATTATGTTAACTAGGGGGGAGAGCACTGAGGGGGGAGCAGTGACCTGTCAGCAGTCTGAGTTATGAATATCTAATCAGAGCTCCACATATACCAACCCCGCCTTAGGACAAGAGCATATCATTAACTCAAATAATAAAATAAATAATCTTTATATAGCGCTAACATATTCCGCAGCACTTTACACACATTATTGTCGCTGTCCCCGATGGGGCTCACAATCTATATTCCCTATCAGTATGTTTTTGGACTGTGGGAGGAAACTGGAGAACCCGGAGAAAACCCACACAAACACGGGGAGAACATACAAACTTCTTGCAGATGTTGTACTTGGTGGGATACGAACCCAGGACTCCAGCGCTGCAAGGCTGCAGTACTATCCACTGAGCCACCGTGCTGCCCGAAAACTCAAAACTGAAAATAAAGATTAAAGAACCACCATAAGACGGATTTCATCAACACAGGTGTCATTTTAAGGCCGGTGTCACACTTGCGAGAAATTCGCATGATTCTCGTGCGAGTCTCTCGCATCAACACCCGGCACTGCCGCCAGCACTCGGACCGGAGCGTGCGTCTGCATAGAAATACATGTAGCCTCACACCCCGGTCTGAGTGTCAGCGGCAGTGCCGGGTGTTGATGCGAGAGACTCACACGAGAAACGTGCGTTTTTCTCACAAGTGTGAAGCTGACCTAGTCCTAGTATAACGGCGCAGACCTGACAGTGTGTGTAGGTTACTATGCATAACCCTGCTGACAGGTTCCCTTTAAAGGAGTTTTCCAGAATTGCTCACTTTCGCAACTGAGGTGAGGGATGCTGATGAGGTCACCTCTAAAAATACTGCTGGGACTATGAATGATGGGCAGGCATCATGTGCACGTCCTATTCAACTGAACAAGACAGGTGCGTGATAGTCATGTACCTGTAGACACAGCATTATTGGTACCGCTCAGCTTGAAATGAAGATGTGAGTGGCACTTGACAACCCATTTAATGGCAGACAGAAGTAAGCAAGAGCAATATTTTACAATGCCCTTGTAATTTTCAAGTTTACAAGGACCCTGTTAGAAATGGCTATATTTGGCGCTAAAGTAATAAACTACTTTTACGTTGAGATTATTCATTGCTTTTTTATAATCTTCTTAAGCAGCATTATTTATCAAACGGGACATATGAAAAGCAGTCAAAATATTTCAGACTATGAAGACATTGACAACATCTGCTCTTCATATGGATGGCAGGGTTAACAATGTATAATGTCAGGAAATCATGCACACCATATTTCAAGCTTTCTGGCTGACCTTCCATGTAAATGGTATATTTTGTGATCACCTTTTTCATGTAATCTCTATAGAGATGCAAAAATAAACTAAAACAGTAGTCATCAAAGCTAGGACCTGTAGTCACAGACCATTAAGCTTTCAATAAAATGCATGGGTGAGTAGTGTGTACTTTTTTTTTTTGGTACAGATACAAAACAAAGAAACAAGTTGCAGATCTTCTTTTGCAGTGAGTGCCTTACAAATTATTTCAACATGGTCAGGTGAAAAAATAAATGCACTATATCTAAAGCTTTTTTTAATTCTTAAAGATACAAATATAGAAAAGCAAAATTTCACAGAACTGTAAATGTTGATTTGCTATTATGAATTTGCGTGTATCATCTGCTTCAATGCAAAGAACGTGAGCAGCTACGCAATGAGAATCATCTCGGCACGGTTGGCTATTGTAGGAACATGTTGCGGCTGTTCTTTTTAAAGGGAATCTGTCACCCCAAAAATGCCATATCAAGTAAAGATATGGCTGAATAGAGCGTCCCATAACTAAGCTAACGGTGGGTATCATATATCATGATACCCCCGTTTTCATAGCAAAATACCTTTTTTAAAAATGGTGATTGAACGTGTCAATCACTGCAGTCAGGTCAGGAGGGTGGCGGTTTTCATGTCCTCCCCCGCCCTCGCTCCTCGTCATCTCTTTTGTATCGCCGTCGTGAATACCACAGACGGCGTTCGTTTCCCGCAATTGCGCAATTCAAAATTATGCCGGCGCATGCACAGTATGCTTTGCCCAGCAGTGGGGGAAAGCATAAAAATTACTACAGCGCATGCGCTAGTATTTCCTTGCCCCGGAAAATCCGCTTGCCTTTGGGCGAATTCCGGGGCAAGGGAAAAACTAGCGCATGCGCTGTAGTAATTTTATGCTTTGCCCATTGCTGGGCAAAGCATAAGCGCATGCGCTGGCATAATTTGAATTGCGCAATTGTGGGAAAAAGAATGCCGTCTGTGGTATTCACAGACGGCGATACGAAGAGATGACGAGGAGCGGGGGCGGGGGAGGACATGAAAACCGCCGCCTCCTGACCCGACTGCAGTGATTGACACGTTCAATCACCAATTTAAAAAGGTATTTTTTCTATGAAAACGGGGGTATCATGGATATGATACCCACCCTTAGCTTAGTTATGGGAACGCTCTATTCAGCCATATCTTTACTTGATATGGCATTTTTGGGGGGACAGATTCCTTTAACTTTGCTTACATGTAAGCGGGCATTACTTTATTCACACAGTATGTAAAGAAATGGTCGCTTTGCAATAATTTTTTGAGAAAAAAATTTTCATATACTGTATGAACCATAGTCTCCGGATCAGATGGGTCCCGAAGGGTCATGTAGGTTTTGCCTTTAGAATAAGGGTTTTTTTAAATTTAAAATTTTCTGGGGAGTAGGGTGACAAAAGCTTCCCGACCAC
>JARQOD010000008.1:75420022-75443803 GCA_033576555.1 Oophaga sylvatica
GCCTAAAGGGCCCCAACGGTTTGTTTTGGGTTTGCTTTGTATTAAAAGGTGATGCAATTATAACCTAGGCAATACTAAGTAAACCCTGAAAACATGCCCTTTTGGGGGGCCTTTGGGGAAAATGGAGGGGGGAAACCCGGGGCTTATTTTCTATTTATTTTTTAAAAACCTTTTTTTATACAGTGGCTTTTAAAACTTTGGGCACCTTGGTCAAATTTTTGGTTATTGTAAAAATTTTTAAGAAAGTTTAAAATGAAATCATTCCAAAAATTTTAAAGATGCAAAATTTCCTTTTTTTTTTTAAAGCAAACAAAAAAATATATTTTTTTCTTTTTTTAAATTTTTAAAAATTAAAAAAGGGAAAAAGAGCCGATGAAAAAGTTTGGGCAAAACTGAAATGGTTGGGACCTTTTGCACCCCCTTTTAAAAAGTATCACAGTTTCTAAATGCTTTTTTTTAACCCAATTTCCTTTCAATTCTTTTTGAGGGTTTTTTCCCCATATTTCCCTTGGAAAATTCTTCCCAGTTCTGTGTTTTTTCCGGGGCCCGGCTTGACGCACTGTATTTTAAAGGGTTTAGCCACAGATTTTCAATTGGATAAAACCAAGGGACTGTGGGGGTTCTTTAAAAAACCCCTTAAAGATTGCAACTTTTGGAGAAAGTTTTTGTGGATTTTTGAGGGGGTTTTTTGGATCTTTATCCATTTTTTGAAGCCCCCCTTTTTAAAACTTCATTTTTTTTTTACAGATGATTTTTGTTTTGCTAAAGAATTTGTTGAAATTTCATTAAAACTATCCCCCCTTTTAAACTTTTAAATGTTCCTCGTGACATTGGCTGCAATTCCCCTCAAAGCGTGATTTGGATCCCCCCTGTTTAATGGTGGCAATTGTTTTTTTACTGACATTCTGTCCCCTTTTTCCCCCCTCATACATTTGTTCATAGCGCCAAATAGTTTTTTTTAACCTCATCATTTTAAAGGGACTTTTTTCCCCAAAATGCTCAGGCTTTTTTATTTTCTGAAAAAACACTCCCAGAAGCCCTTTATTTGGCAGGGGTCTCTGAAAAAGTAGAAAAATGTACCAAAACCTGCGAGTTGTTTTTTGTTCTCAATCAATCCTTATGTCGCTTTACTGAAATTTTGTTTGGGGTCTTCCTTTTTTTTTTTTTTTCCCCCCAAGTTCCGGTTGTTCCCTTTTTTTAATTACTTTTAAAATTGGGGAAAAAGGGAAATTTTGGGGAAAAATTTTCCCAAATTTTTATGTCTTTTTGCTTTTTTGGCCACCACCATTTTAATTTTCAGAGTGCCAGGCAGCTGCTTAGAAGAACCCATGGCTGCTGTTTTTTGGCACAAGGTTAAGCCCCCGTCTCACATAGCGATATCGCTAGCGAGATCGCTGCTGAGTCACTAGTTTTGTGACGCAGCAGCGAGCTCACCAGCGATATCGCTGTGTGTGACATTCAGCGACGATCAGCCCCCCTGCCGGGTATCGCTGATCGTCGCTGAAAGGCCAGGACATTTTTTTGATCTCTGGTCTCCCGCTGACAGGCACGCATCGCTGCATGTGACAGGCGGGAGACCAGCGATCCGCTGGTAACCAAGGTACACAGCGGGTTTCCAGGCGCGGGGCTGTGCCTAGAAACCCGCTGTGTACCTTGGATACCAGCACCCTGAAGCAGGGAGCTGGTAACCAAAGTACACAGTGGGTTTCCAGGCACCGCGCAGCGCCTGGAAACCTGATGTGTACCTTGGTTACCAGCTCCCTGCATCAGGGTGCTGGTATCCAAGGTACACTGCGGGTAACTAAGCGATGTTACCCGCAGTGTCGCTTGTACTGATCGCTGCCTGAGCTACCTGTTTGGCAGCTCAGCAGCGATAATGTAGCGATACACCAGCGATCCTGATCGTTGTCGGGATCGCTGGTGTATCTCTATGTGAGACCCAGCCTTTAGAGGAGACTGGGTTTTTACAATGTTGGGAAATTTGCATCACCCGGCCTTTCCTAACAATGATAGTGAACAAGCCATAACCCTAACAGGCTAATTAAGGTCTGAAACCTTGGTCAAAGTTATCTAAGCATGCAAATCTCCAAGGGTGTCCAAACTTTTGCCTCTACCCATTTTCCGTTTTATAATTTTAAAATGTAACAGATGAAAAAAAAATATATATATAATATATTTATGTATTTTATTCATTTATATAGATCCATTAATTCCACAGTGCTTTACAGACATTATTGGCACTGTCCCCGATGGGGCTCACAATCTAAATTCCCTCTCAGTATGTCTTTGGAATGTGAGAGGAAACCCACGCAAACACAGGGAGAATATACAAACTGTCATGGGTGTATCGCCAAAGGATCGTCGCGATTACACACTCTGACTTCTCCCAGCTGAGTTGCTGTTTCTTTGTGTTTGGTAATGAGGGAGATAATTTTACCTAGCTCTTTGCTAAGACTAGGTCCAGCCTCGCCCGGCTGCTTTTGATTATGTTCTAATTAGATTCCTTCATATACCTGCCAGTCTGCTTGTTAGATGCCGGTGAAAGCCTTTATGTAGTCTAGCAGACTGGATCGGTTCTGAGAATACTTAAGCTAAGAGCTCCTAAAGGGTATGCCACACTAAACAATATCGCTAACGGGATCGCTAAAAAACGTCACTATTTAGCGATCCCGTTAGCGATATTGTTCAGTGCGGCAGCTTCCAGCGACGAGCTTCCTGCTGTGATCTCGCTCGTCGCTGGAATCGTTCCGGACCCTATTTTCTCGTCGGCGCTCCCGCTGGGTAAGTATATATCGCTAGTGTGGCACCTTTTCTTAGCGATTTAGCGGTACTTTTGTACCGCTAAAGTCGTTAAGAAGATCGCTAACGGCGATAGCGTCGTTAACTATATCGCTAAATGCGGCAGCATTTAGCGATATAGAAACAATCCCGCTAGCGATCTCATTAGTATGCAACGCTAACGAGATCGCTAGCGGGATTGTTTAGTGTGGCAGTACCTTTAGTTGTTTTTACTCTTATAGCTTATAGTTTATCTCTGAGACCTTAGGTGTTCCTACTGTGTGTGAGTGTTGTATGTAAGACTTTATTTACTTTATTTCTTGTCTTTCTTGTATGTCTTTCTGTTCATTAACCGTTACCTGTTCATTCCCTTTGGTGGTAATCAGGGTCCTTCTTAGGACTAGATTACAGTTGGCAGGGATTGATAGGAGACAGGGTTTACGCTGGTGGCCTGGACCTCTGTACCTTTAACAGTACCTCCAGGTAGAGGGATTAGTTAGGACCCCAGTTTAGGGTCAGCATAGACCCCGGTCACCCTCTAGCCGGAGACAGCGTATAACGGATTCCGTATTGACCCACTGGACTTTCTGTCAGGTAATTCTATGTTATCATATATCTATGCGCATGTTATATTGTATGTTGCCCTTTTGATATAGATTACTGTCATCACATATATATATATCTGCTATACAGCGTGACACAAAGTCCTTGCTGATGTTATCCTTGCTGGGATTTGAACCCAGGACCCCAGTGCTGCAAGGCTGCAGTGCTAACCACTGAGCCACGGTGCCACCCATTATATGTCTATCAAGTATACATATATTTTTTTGCCTAATATACAAAGGAAATGTGACATCTTTACCTTTAGGCGTTTTAGAGACCATTTCATCTTCAACTTGCTTAACTGTTCACAAGAACAGCAATTTTGACGAGGGTGCCTAAACGTTTACATACCATTGAGTATATATGTATACATATACACACACAGATATCTGTCTAGGCAGAGAACAATAACTACTTTGTGAAGCAGACTTAGGATGGTTATACTGTATATGAATTTGCTCCTCATATAACAAAACACAGAGCTGATTTTGAGCTGGAGAAACAATGAACACGTTTACCACTTTTCACAGTGTTACATTTTTCTTATAATGTGTAAAAATTGGGTGTATGGTGCTTTATGCCAGATAATTAAAATGTAGTTTTCAGTATCTATGCTTTCTTTTGTTGTCTCTAAATACTTTCAAGCGAGTTGTCTTTTCAAACATGTGGTCAGCTGTTGTATTCACATATGGTCAAATGATCAAAGTCTGAACTCCTCTCTAATTGTCCCCTGCTGCTCGTCTACTCTGTCCATGATCAAGGCCCCAGCAGGTGATGAGAAAGGCATGAGAACAGCCTAGGAGGAGAATGCACTAGCGAGAGGCCCAGCTTAGAATAAAATAAAGACTTTCAGTACATCACCCTGACAGTACAGGGCCAGGGAAAATGTCTGGATACCCCCAATTGTTGTTCATATAATCTACTCTGCATTTTTCGCCAACACATAAATCACTGAAAGTTGATACATTGTTGCAGTCTCTTTCACTGAAAAGCATGTAATGTTTGTTTACTTGAGCAGGCAGGAAGCTGCTAAATGCAACGCTTTTATAGTATTTCACGTGTTTGTGGAAATCATTGCCATTCTTTTCACTTCTGCCTGGCATTGTTTGTCAAGAGTTAACTTTGCCAGATGGCTTCTTTATTGTCATTGGTGTATGTACACCTCTCTATAGGATCAGTTCAAGACCAAATGGTGTGAAGTGTTATGCTTAGAGGATTTACTTACACTTTTGTAGAACTTTCAGCTTGATCTTTTCAGAGATGTCTAGAAGAAGCTTGATGCTACAATTCATACTGATCATGCCGGCCAAAAATAAATTGTTAAATACCAATTTTGATAGAAAAAAAACAAATATTTTTTTTTCCGATGCTTGAAAATATTTTTGTACAAATTAATTGCAACCGTTTCGATTAATCATATGTTGAGCGCAAATCCTCCTTTACACCCTTTTTTAACATTTGAAAAAAAGACATGAATTACAGGTCTTTCATAGCATTTTTTTACGAGCGTTTTTGTTTTGTTTTCTATTTTGTTATATTTCTCTTTGGCGAATGAGCGAAGTCTTTTGAGTAAAAAAAAAAAAATTATACCTAGAGCATACTATGTTTAAAACAGTAATAAAAAAATAGACACCCCCTCCCAAATGCTAAAGACCAAAGGGTACTGTATGTTAGTTGGAGAGAATTAATTTGAGTGGAAACGAATGCTACAAAAACCCACATTCAATAAAATGCAGATTCTGCAAATAGCAGTTCAAAAAAAAATGGCTGCCTAACAGCCATCAAAAAGTTAAAAAATATAAAAATAATTATCTTTGCCTTACAGCTCACCTCTCCACTTTTCAATGTCTCCTGTTCAGTCCTGGTTGAATACCACTAACACCGTGAGCTCTGAATCCTCAGGTCTTTCACACTAGGCTGAGACTTGCGTTTCTGATGAGGCCTGGAACAGTTCTGTGTATGCGAGCGTAAGGTCACAATGTCGCGACATCCGCAATGACCTTGCGCGTGTTTTCACAGAACCATCCTAGGTATTTCCAGAGCTGAAAGTCCCAAAATAGCCTTAAGAGGAATGGGGATTTCAGTGCTCACTGCAATGAGAAGATGCGATGAGGACTGGTGGGGAGACAGTGAGGAGCAAAGGGTGACAATAAGTATTCTTTTTATGTTTTTCCATCTTACATTATGCGTTTCTGATGAGGCCTGGAACAGTTCTGTGTATGCGAGCGTAAGGTCACAATGTCGCGACGTCCGCAATGACCTTGCGCGTGTATGCACAGAACCATCCTAAGTATTTCCAGAGCTGAAAGTCCCAAACTAGCCTTAAGAGGAATGGGGATTTCAGTGCTCACTGCGATAAGAAGATGCGATGAGGACTGGTGGGGAGACAGTGAGGAGCAAAGGGTGAGAATAAGTTTTTTGTTATTTTTTTTCCATATTACATTATGCTGGAGACACCTTAGAGCATAATAAGTGACATTAAAATAATAAAGAATAACTCCGCAATCTGGTGAATCTGACTTTTTCCTGACCCCGCTCCTTTTTGTGATGTTATTTAGGGCACTTTATATACACCATGGAAGAAAAATATAAAAATAGACATCAAAAACACTACAAACAATATGTAGCTAGCTTAGGAACTAGATTTACTTCACACACTGCAAAAAAAAAGTGTTTTTTTATGTATTGCTTGTTAAAAATAGCTTTAATGTTTATGCGTTTTGACAAATTTTCTTTTGTGGCTTTTTTCATGTATTTTGTCCTGTAGGGAAGCCTATGGCAAAGTGCTTGAAAAATACCCCATGCGTAGAGCGTACTTGAATAGTTTGAAAAGATATGTCAAAGAAAGCCACAAAAGCTCTTTTTAGTGCACTTAATATTTCCTATTGACGTTAAGGCGTTGTCCACTACTGGAGAAATCCCCTTCTAGTAGCTCTACTATATATTCTGTCTATTTTATTTTCTGTATAGTGAAGTTGTTAAAGAGTTGTCAAGTAGTGGACAACTCCTTTAAGCCAACATTTATCCTGTGTTTGTAACCAGCCTAAAAATTATCATGAAGCTAGTTTTTAGGCATCATGCATATGACAGAGGCTGAATGGAGACCCATGATTTACCTGTGACTATACGAGCCATAGACATAATATGGGCTGACTTTTGATGTTTTGTACATCACCTTCTTATGAAATCATCATTTGCATGAGAATAGAGAATAAGAATAAGTTGCAGTACTCGTTAATGGCCACTAAACAATGAGTGGAGCTGTTGTGTTCCAACCAGTACATCGCTTACATTCCGTCACTACAGATTTGGTTGACGGCGTTGTACCCCTACCAGTCTTGTATTACTAACCTACCCTGTGGAGTGATCAATAGTTTAAATCAAGAAAACCCCTTTAATGTACCCAAATTTCCTAATATGCATCTCTTTCTCCCTAACATGGCCACAGTCTCTGTACCTATGGTAATCGATGCCACTTATACAATAACATTTTATTTCTCCCTCAAATTGTATCTTTATTGTAACAGATCCTATGTGACCCTATACTGCTATAGGTGCCATATTACATTTCGGCACTAGATCCATACTTTGAAGAGGACTCTGTTCATAAATAATGATGGTTTTGCTACTGTATCTGCAGTGGATGCTTGTTATATCACATTCAGTATCATATTTTATCATGTTGGAGATTACTTTACATTTGCTAGGCATTTTCGGTGACAATAACTGCACAGAGCTGACATGACAGTTGGCTGCTCTGCTCTCGTGCTCAGTACAGTAAACTTCAAAGGTTCAGTCAATGAATGAAGCCTTCACATGAGCAACAGTGACAACTATAGGATAATTAGAGGTATTACTCAACATGCAGATGAGGCAGTGTAAAATGAATTTCACATTGCATTTAGCTGTATAGAACACAGCATACAATATAAAAAGTAGAACTCTTTAATATATACTTGACAAAATTTTACAATCTCATACTACAACAATATAATGAGATTTTGTATGTATTGGCTCATACACTCTGCTTTATAATATCTCCCACAAATTTTTAGATCTACAGAGCTGTTATAGTTGATCAATGTGTATGGGCAATGTTATACCTTTAAATGCTTCTCATTACAGTATGAATCTGAAAAAACTAATAGTGACAAGTTAAATCATAAAGCAAAGATGTGCTCCCCTAGCCATCAAGACAATGATATATGATATTTTATCAGAAAGCGGGAAACATGCACAGTCCCTATATTCCTTACCACATATGCCACATATACTCCGCTACTGTCACTTTAGGCAACCAGATCCCCATAAGAGCTCATGCAGACATCTGTGCAAAACGGTCCAAGCACGGACTGGCCACCGGTCTCCCTACCCAAGCGTGGCAGCCTCATAGAAATAAATGAAGCAGTGACGCTCAGGATTGCTGTCCAGTCCATGCATTGCGATCCGAGATCAGACCGATTTGCAGGGACTTCTACAAGAGCTCTTAGAAGAATGTTTTCTAGCAGAGATGAGCAAATAATCATGAGTGGAATTCAATTTAGCTCAAATTATACAAAAATCCGCTTTTTACGGGGATTTGGCAGCAGCTGGGTCAGTTGAAAAAAGTTGGGTAACGTTTTTAGACAGAAGTGTTATATCTAGTGATGAGCAAATAGTGCAATATTCGGATTCAGGAAAATCGCCACAAATAATTTTTAATATCCGTGTATTCGTACCGAATAAACAAATCCAATGCTAGTCAATTTTTCTGCTGGACCCAGCAAACAGGCCTGGGGGCACGGGAAAAAAGCTGAAATTGATGTGAAAGAGCTAAAAGTAAATGGGAACAGCATGGAGAAGATGCCTGCAAGCCATTCTAACTCACGTGGTATCTGGGAATAATGTTGCGCTGGTTTTACTGATTTATAAAAAGACCTACCAAATCAAATCTAATTTTTTTTCAGGGGAAAAATGCTAAGAATCATTTTTTCCTTCATAATTACATGCATATAATGCAAAATAAAAATAAAAATAAATTACAAATTATACCCCCCCTCTTTAGCATATGTTCACACAGAGCGTTTTGGCTTTAGTTTTTCCTTTAACATTTGTGAGCTAAAACATGGCGATTTAAATTTTGGGCTTCGCCTGCCACCACCACCATGTCCACCGCCATGTCATTATGCAGCCCTCACTTCACATTTTCAGATGACCAGTAGGTGCCCTGAAACCTGAGTTTTGTAAGCTCCACTGTTCATTTTTGCCAGTGGATCCCAATGGAGCCACTGTCATACTGGGTGAAGCCGCTGTCAGGTGAATATAATACAGGAGTTGGGGGACCTGTATGATCAATGTCAGTAAATTGGATTCTGCCAGACAACAAAAGCATTAGAATTCAATTCTGAATACAGTGTATGCAAGCGAGGTTCTGTATTGTGCTCAGTCTAGCAGGCCGGAAAATCCTGTCAGGAATATGTACAAGTCTCATTTTACTTGGAAGTAGCCTCCTCAATGGAAACACACAGGAGTGCCATTAACCAATCTGCACAAGCCTATTCACTTCTTCTGGAAACTAGAAAACCAGGTAGAATGTATCTTTTGCATGGTATCGAGCAACAATGGAATAATTACAGGATATGTCCCTGATAGTGACTAGGTCTATGGAGTGTATTACTCATTGACAGGCAGTGCTACCGAGCTCAGGTAAAGGCCTTAGTGTGGCACTGACCATGTTCCAATATGTGTAAGCCTGTGGCCTGAATAGGTCTGTGGAGCGTATTAACCCAGTCTCTTAGACAAGCTTAAAATGTACAGAAACTGAGCAATACACCGCCACCATTTTTTAGGACCCAAATTTAGAAAATTTAAGGTAAGCGACATTTTAATAAAGAGACACAAGTCTCATTTAGGAGCCTGGAAAAGCCATCATTGGTCTTTGTCTAGCATTGGACAATGTAAACTTTTAACAAATATGTATGCCCTATCTAACTAACAATTTGTGACCAGACATATTTGCTGACAAGGGACAACTGAATGCTGCGCTAGGACAATAAACTGGACGTGGTTGCTGACTTATGTCTGTGCAACTGCAGGTTGTGTGCAGGAGGCATCAGCACCTTCTTCTTGGACAGCATCTTGGAAAGGCCGTAACACAGGGAAAGGTCCAGTGGTTTCACCTCAGACACAGATTTTGTAACCAGGCATTCCGCTCACCCACTGGGGTGCTGCATATATGAGCAGTATATGGCGTATGCTAACAGAGGTATTATGTCGAATTTCCCTTTATAAAGGGACGTGTGGGTAAGATTTTCAAACTAGCAGGATATATATAGAGCATGTTTTTCATTACTCATATTATTATCCTGTGGAAGGCTGAAACCTGAAGAATTGTGTGGAGCACATTAATGCATTGACGTTCCAAAATGTCCAATTGCAGACCCAAAAATCAACATCAGGTTACCAGATACATGCTTAAAGAGACCGTAAGAAGGGCAACACAATAAAAAAAAATATAATAATGGAAATTGAGAGTAGAAATTTGACCATTGCACAATGTGCAAAGTTTTCAAAATATTACCCAAGGGGTCTGTATCATACAAGCTGAAAGAGGCCATGATGGGGTCTTCACAATACACTTTGTAGTTATTACAGTAGGTAGAGAGAGGGAGTACAAGTTTCTCCATTGCACAATGTGCAAAGTTTTCAAAAAGTAAAAAACATTACCCATGTGCGGTATACATAGATAACCACTAAGTACTTGTTGCAGAAGCAGGAGGAGGTGATTTCCTGAATAAAACGGGTTTGAATGGTAAGCCATGTACGTTAAGACTACTTCCCAAAAGAAATCATTTAGGCTGATTTTTGCGTTACGTTGCTGTCATCCATAGGGCTTACAAAGTCGGAGGAAATCCAGCCCTTGTTCAATTTTAGAAGAGTCAGCCTGTCTACATTTTCCATTGACAGTCATGTGTGCCTATACGTTATGATTGCTCCGGCTTTAATAAAAAACGCATACAAATAACAGAAAACTGACCGGCACATCAAGAACAAGTCTGAACAAGTGCATACCAAAAAACAGCTTACATATCAAAATGAGGAAATGGTTGAACTCAATTGCATTAAGACATGTCAATGTTAAGGATAACTATTGAAATATGCCAGAAATGAGCCAGAATTGACCAGAAGGTATGCCTAAACTATGTTTAAATTTACTAAATTTCTTTGTTAGCTCCACAATTACTTTAACTATGCTGACATATGCTCTAATGGTGTTGCCTCCATGACTCCTAACTCTCCTTCCCTATCCACAGACCCCAGCACTCTCTAACCAAGTAATAATCTCCCCTTTCCTCTTGCCCCCCCCACCTGACCTCCTTCACTGACCTGCTCCTCAACCTCAGATCTCTCCTAATAACACACAAAACAAATCGCCCACTCTCCTTCTCCCACCTGCTCTGCCTCTCTCTGCTTCTCCTCACTGCTGACGACATATCTCCCAATCCTGGACCCCCACAGCTCATACGTTCCATTATTACCCCATCTATCGCTCCCAATCCAATATAAACACCCGAAATCTTTCCAACCTCAAATACGTGCACTTGACGCCCACCACTCAGCTCCCTCTCTGGATCACTCAAATGCCCGCTCCGTCTGCAATAAACTCCATGTGATTCACGACCTCTTTACCTCTCAAAATTTTTCCTTCCTTGGCCTCACTGGAACATGACTGACACCCTCTGACACCGCCTGCTCTGCTGCACTATGCTATGGCAGCCTCCACTTCACCCACACTCCTCGCCCTGGCAACAGACATGATGGAGGAGTGGGCCTTCTCCTTTTCTCCAACTGTACCTTCAACCCAATCCCACCTCTTCCCTCCCTTGTCCTCCCCTCTTTTGAAGTCCACTCTGTCCGCATCTACTCTCCCTACAACCTCCAAGTGGTTGTCATATACCGAACTCCAGGCCCAACCACTGCCTTCATGGACCAATTCTCTACATGGCTCCTTCACTTTCTGCTGACATTCCCACCATCATCATGGGTGACTTCAACATCCCCATTGACACCCACCAGTTGGCCGCTTCTAAACTCCTGGCCCTTCCTTCATCCTTTGGACTTACACAGTGGTCCTCTTCAGCCACCCACACAGACGGACACACATTAGACCTGGTCTTCACCCGTCTCTGCTCCCTATCTAACTTCACAACCTCCCCTCTCCCTCTATCTGACCATCATCTGCTCTCTTTCTCATCCCTGTCCTCCTCACCTGTCACCCATGTCCAGCAACACGACCACCCCCGCAGAAACCTTTCACATCTAGACACTCACACACTCTCTGACTCTATCCTACCACTGTCCTCCATATCTTCACTCCACGACACAGACACTGCCACTAGTTTCTACAATGCCACTCTTGCATCAGCCATCAACTCGGTCGCCCCTGTCATGCATAACAGAGTGCGACGAATCAATAGACAACCCTGGCACAATAACACCACTAAAAAGCTTCGGCAAGCATCCAGAATTGCTGAACGGCGCTGGAAGAAAACGCATTCACAAGACGACTTCACTGCACTCAAACAAGCAACACTTGCATTCAAATCAGTTCTCACCTCTGCTAAACAGGCCTACTTTACATCCCTTGTATCTTCCTTATCCCACAACCCCAAACAGTTGTTCAATACTTTTAACTCCCTCCTCCACCCACCACTGCCGCCTCCTACCTCCCTTATCTCTGCTGAGGACTTCGCCATGCCCTTCAAAAACAAGATAGACCAAACACGGCAAGTCTTTATTAGTCAACCACCACAACCCCTTTGTATACCTGACCAATGCCCAAACCCCATAACCTCCTTATCCAACGTCACGGAAGGGGAGCTTGCTCATCTCTCCAAATTACACCTCACCACTTGTGCACTCAACCCCATCCATCCCACCTCCTCTCCAATCTCGCCACCACTCTTATCCCATCACTAACCCACCTCTTCAACCTATCACTAACTTCCGGTACCTTCCCTTCTGCTTTCAAACATGCCACAGTCACGCCTATCCTCAAAAAGCCATCCCTCGACCCAACAGCTATGTCCAGCTATCGCCCAATATCGCTGCTCCCATTCGCTTCCAAACTCCTGGAGCAGCACGTCCACGCTGAACTCTCCTCCCATCTCTCATCTAACCTGTTCTTTGACAATCTACAATTTGGTTTCTGCCCCATCACTCCACTGAGACAGCTGTGACCAAAATTACTAACGACCTACTTACAGCCAAAGCAAACGGACAATACTCTATACTCCTCCTTCTAGACCTGTCCTCTGCTTTTGACACAGTTTACCACTGTCTCCTACTACAGATCCTCTCTTCCTTTGGCATCAAAGACCTCGCCCTATACTGGATCAAATCATACCTCTCCAACTGCACATTCAGCGTCTCCCACTCCCACACTACCTCCTCATCCCACCCTCTCTCTGTTGGAGTCCCCCAATGCTCGGTTCTAGGACCCCTACTCTTCTCAATCTATACACTTGGCCTGGGGCAACTCATAAAGTCCCACGTATTCCAGTACCACCTTTATACCGATGATACTCAGATCTACCTCTCTGGCCCAGATGTTACCTCTCTGCTCTCCAAAATCCCGGAGTGTCTATCAGCCATATCCTCTTTCTTCTCCTCCCGCTTCCTCAAACTGAATGTGGACAAATCTGAACTGATCATCTTTCCCCCATATCACAGATCTTCCTTACCTGACCTATCTATAACAATTGACAACATCACTCTCTCCCCCATACTTGAGGTCCACTGCCTTGGAGTAACCCTTGACTCTGCACTGTCCTTCAAACCGCACATCCAAGCTCTCTCCATATCCTGCCGCCTTCAGCTCAAAAATATTTCCAGAATCCGTCCCTTCCTCAACCCTCACTTTACTAAAATGCTTGTGCATGCCCTCATCATCTCCCATCTCGACTACTGCAACATCCTTTTCTCTGGCCTCCCTGCTAACACCCTTGCACCTCTCCAGTCCATCCTTAACTCTGCTGCCCGACTAATTCATCTCTCTCCTCGCTACTCCTTCTCCCCTCTGCAAATCTCTCCACTGGCACCCACTCCCTCAGTGTATCCAATTCAAATTACTAATACTGACCTACAAGGCCATCTACACCTGTCTCCTCCATATTTCTCTGAACTAATCTCCCAATATCTTCCCTCACGTAATCTCCGATCCTCCCAAGAACTCCTCCTCTCCTCCACACTTATTCACTTCTCACCTAACCACCTCCAAGACTTCTCCCGAATACCCCCAATCCTCTGGAATTCTTTGCCCCAACACGTCCGACTATCAACCACACTCAGATCCTTCAGACGGAACCTGAAAACCCACCTCTTCAGGAAAGCTTACAGTCTACAATGATCCCCGCTGCCTCCTCACCACTACTGGAGCTACCGCCTCACCATCACTGGAGCAGCTGCAACCCACCAACCTACTGTCTTCTTCCCCACCATCCTGTAGAATGTAAGCCCGCAAGGGCAGGGCCCTCTCTCCCCTCTATATCGGTCTGTCATTGTTAGTTTCTTTACCGTAAGTGATATCTGTAATCTGTATGTAACCCCTTCTCATGTACAGCACCATGGAATCAATGGTGCTATATAAATAAATAATAATAATAATAAAAATACATGAAGTGTGAATAGCATAATGGCTTTTGAAATTTAGGAAAAACACATGAGATGCTTAGCACAAAATTTGACCAAAAAAAGTGAGTCCATTCACCAACGTCAAGGTAATCTCATGGATCGGATGGGTCACTGACCTAACTGGCCAGTGTGAACACTTACCTATGGCTAATTTATTGGTAAAGCCTACATTTATGTGTTGGTTGGAACCTGATGTGATTAGATGTAATTAAAATCACTACATGGTGAAGGGCAGAGTGCTCAGTCTGAAAACTAGCATACAAATAACAGAAAACTGACTGGCACTCAGACAACACACTTGGGCATGGCAGCATCTCCAAGGCGTACAAGAAGAGGTCGGGCCACGTGTGCAGCTTGGACAACCAATAGTTACAGGGCACTGAAGAATCAGGAAAGAGGTTTGTATGGTCACTTAAGTAGTCTTTTATCATCTTGGTCAACTTCTCCCTTCTCGTCATAGTTTTATCCACAGATAGCACTTGCTGGTGTGATGGCCTCATGAAAATGGCCCAGTTGGTGGACATTTCCCTTACCCCTGAGGTGCACCTGGTGTGCATGGCCCTCCCCTATAATCCTTGTGAGTGAAAAGAGACAATACCTCTGCCAGCAGCATTTTCTGAGGGTAATCTTTTCAACAAATCTTCCACAACAGCCCTCTGTCATGCAAGCACTGAAAATGGCACGTCTGCCTCCGACATGAGAGAAGGAAATTTCTCCTTGTTCCATGGGTCAAGAAAGGTGCACAGCCAGTATTTCATGTTGGACAAAATGTGTTTCAAACAAGGGTCTTGGGAAAGGTATCTGGACATGAACTGTGCCATCTGTGGCAGACTACAAAGAGTCAAACTTTCAGTGTCCTCACCAGGAAGAACACTAAAGGGTATGCCACACTAAACAGCGTCGCTAACGAGATCGCTAAAAAACGTCACTATTTAGCGATCTCGTTAGTGACGTTGTTCAGTGTGGCATGTAGCAACGACGTGGCCCCTGCTGAGATCCTGCTGTGATCTCGTTCGTTGCTGACATCGGTCCGGACCCTATTTTTATCGTCGGCGTCCCGCTGGTAAGTATATATCGCTGTGTGGCACCTTTTTTTAGCGATTTAGCGGTATTTTTGTACCGCTAAAGTCGTTAAGGAGATCGCTAACCGCGATAGCGTCCTTAACGACATCGCTAAATTAAGCCGCTACTAGCGATATTGAAACTATCCCGCTAGCGATCGCATTAGTATGCGTCGTTATCGTGATCGCTAGCGGGATAGTTTAGTGTGGCAGTACCTTAACAATCCTCTCTACCTCATGACCCATCGCCTGCTCCTCCTCCTCTTCAGTCCATCCATGCTGGACAGGCATGAAGCTGGGATTGGGAGTTGGCACTGTAGTATAGACCAAAAACTCCTGTTCCTTCTCCTGTTTCTTATCACCCAATGTGGCCTGAGAATATCGTGTGAGGCTGGGCTGTGTGGTATCAGCCACTGTAAAATCTTGCTTTATAGCTACCTGCTCAGCATTCAAAGCTTCCTGTTTGAGATTCTGCAGTGAATGTTTTAATAGACAGAGCAGAGGGATGGTTATGTTGATAATATCGTCATCAGCGCTCACCATCTTGGTGCAGTACTCAAAGTTTTGAAAAACCTCACATATGTCAGCGATCCACACCCTCTCGGCAGTTGTTATGTGTGGGGACTGAGTGTTACTCTGACAGGCATTAAGAAGCTGGAATTCAGACACTGCTCTCTGCTGTTCACTAAGCCTTGCCAACATATGAAAGGTCAAATTCCAGCATGTGGTCAGGTCACAAATCAGTCGATGACAAGGCAAATTAAAGTGTTGCTGCAGCGAAGCTAGCCCAGTGAAATCCTGAGATGACTTTAGGAAACGTGCCCTGACACGGCGTACCTTGGCATGTAGGTTTGGCAAGTCTGGGTATGTATTTAAAAACCGCTGTACAACTAAGTTCAGCATGTGAGCTATGCATGTAACGTGTACCAGCTTGCCAAGCTTTAAAGCCACCACCAAGTTACGACCATTATCGCACACAACAAGACCTGGTTGGAGGTTCAGCGGGTAGAGCCACTGATCGGTCTGTTCTTTTATCACTTTCAACAGCTTGACTGTGTTGTGAGCTTTACCACTTAAACAGATAAACTTCAGCAGAGTGTGCTGCTGCTTCGCCAAGGCAGTGCTGCAAACTTCCCAGCTGAGGAGTGATGGGGAGGCTAGTTCCGCTGAGGAGGAGGAGGAGAAACAGTAACTGGAGTATGAGGAGACTGAAACCCTGATGGAAGTTGGGCCTGTTATTCTTGGTGTGGGTAAGATGTATGATGTCCCAGCATCTGACTCTGTCCCAGACTCCATCAGGTTCACCCAGTGTGCAGTCAGGGAAATGTAGCATCCCTGTCAGATGGGACGGCTGATATTTTTTTAAACTCGTGCTTATGTAATGCATGGGTGGCACTCCGGGAAAAATAGTGACGGCTAGGAATCGAGTACCATGGTGCTGCCACCACCATGGAACCCTCTGACTCTTCTACCCCTCTAGTTTCAAACCTGTATCATGAGATGAACTATCAGAATCTTGTCTTGCTAATCTCTCTATCTTACCTGTGGACTGTTAACACTCGTCTGGGTGCTCTGACATCAGCCATTGCTTCCACTCTGGTTCACGCTGTGGAACCCTTGGCAGTGACTATTCAATCCTCAAGTCTTGCTTAAATTTCTAGACTCCTTCTGTGTGCACCACCAAGTTTTGGTTGAGATCCAAACCAAAACCGAGGATTTATCAACAAGTGCTCTCTGCACTTAGAACTGTTTGTCCATCAGTTTCCTTCCGATCGGGCGATTGTAGCCTTTCTAATGTCTCATATTGGAGGAGATGCAATGCCAAGGCTCAATCCCTTGTGGGAGAAATGAGATGCATTAATCTCAGATCTGCAAACCTTACTGTAGGTGTTCCGCAAAGTATTTGTCGAAACAGTCTAAATCACTTCTACTGCCTCATCCATCATCAGACTACATGAGGCCAATATGTCTGCAGGCCAATATGCAGTCCGCTTCGGCCCCCTGGCTTCTGAACTCGGCTGGGACAAAGACCACTGGTAGCTACTTTCTGGGAGCGATTGTCCAAAAAGATTGATGAGCTAGCAGGCCGAGACATTCCTACTGCAATGGACGACCTAGTCTCACTGGCTATCCAAACTGACCTTCGGTTCTAGGAGCACTCCCGAGAAATGGTGCATGAAAGAAAACCACTTTTTCTGGCCTCATCCTTCAAAATACAGCTCGTTTCTCAGCCTGAACTTTTTTAACCTATGCAAGTCAACAACATGAGTTTGGCTGTGCAATAGCAGGAGATTCATTGAGACAAGGGCTTATGCTTCTATTGTGGTGAAACTGGGTCATCTCATTCACTCTTGTCTTAAAAAAACAGAAAACTCCCAAGCCTAGGGCCGCTAGGAGAAGTTACTCTGGGCGAAATCAATTCCTCTCTGTCATTGATCTTGACAGTATCTGTGACTTGCGGAATCTCCCTGTTCGTTGAGACACCGTATCTAGATTCCAGTGCACCAGGGAACTTCATACAGAAAGCAGTGATAGATCGCTACCAGATTCCTGTTCAGCCACTCCAAGATCCATTGCTGGGGTCCTCTATTGACAGAAAGCCCCTATCTGAAGCCATTCAGCTGGTCACTGAGCATGTAGAGCTCCAGATAGGAATGCTGCACAATGAGAGGATCGCCTTCTATGTGCTTTCTAGCCTTTCTCACCCGCTTCTTCTGGGTCTTCCATGGGTTCACATGCATGAACCCATCCTGGACTGGAGATCTGGAGAGGTGCTTGTTTAGGGTCAGTCTTGTCATGAGAATTGTCTTGTCATGATCGTTCTGGCCACCGGTGGCACCATCTTCTCTATTGGGATTACTATCTACCTACTGTTCATATGCAGACATCTTTGACAAAAAAGAAGCTAAGACGTTACCTCCACATAGGTCGTATGAGTACACTGTAGACCTGCTTCTGGGATCCTCACCTTCCCGAGGCCGTCTTCTTTACCCTCTGTCACAAGCAGAGACTGTAGCTATGTCTGAGTATGTCAAGGAGAATTTGGTTAAGGTTTTCATTCAAAAATCCTCTTCTTCATCTGGAGCCGGCTTCTTCTTTGTAAAGAAAACGGACCCTCTGACCTTGCATCGTTTATAGGGAACTCAACCAGATCACAGTGAAGAACAAGTATCTGTTGCAATTGATTCCAGAGATGGTTGAACTCCTCCGCGGTGCTAGGATCATTACCAAATTGGCTCTGCGTGCAGCATACAATCTTATGTGGATACTTCGAGAAGATGAATGGAAGACTGCTCTAAACAGCTGGGATGATCATTATGAATGCCAAGTTATGACATTCAGGTTGTAGCCTACTCACCCAGCTGCTTGGCTATTGTACTGTAGCCCATCCCAACCTTGTGCAGGTCTACAATTTACAACAATCTACAATTTACAATACAACAGGTCTGGTGTCCTTAGACAGCTCTTTGGTCTTGGCTATGGAAGAGAGATTGGGATGTGATTGAGTGCGTGGTCAGGTGTCTTTTATACAGGTAATGAATTCAAACATGTGCAATTAATACAAGTAATAAGTGCAGAGTTGTAGAGCTTCTTAAATAAAATCTAAAAGGTCTGTGAGAGCAGATGAATTGGGCAGCATTTATCAGATTTCAGGTTCTCTTAAATATAGCCAACCTTTGCCACATGTGGCGAGCTTAGCTCCAGAGCCTTCTCTACAGGAGAATCATGTACATGTGCATGATATTACATTAAGGGGTTAAAGTCTCAAACAATCAGTTATTACAAGGTTGGTCAATGGACTCCGGAGCAAAAACTTGCAAGACAAAAGGGAGAAACGTTTTCACAAAATTTGACTTGAATATCAAGGAAGCAATCTGTCTTGCTGATGGAAGCAGTATAATTATAGTAGTTACAGTACATGGTGTCCTCATATGCCTTAGTAAAAACAGACATTATTTAGCCAGACCAGTAAAAGATGTTTTGTATGTTCCAAGTCTAGAAAAAGGAAGCGTATGACAGTTAAAGGGCTCTCTACACAATTCCAATGTGACAAATGTGCTATACTGGAGACAAGGTGATAGCTATTGCCAAAACAGATAAAAATTTCCATCTTCACAAAACAGTGCAGAAACAGATGACACTGCATATATCAACAAAATGACTGTATCCACACAAAAATATTTAGAGTTGAGAGTCCTCAGTGGTTGATACCTTTTAATGGCTAACTGAAAAGATGGTAACCATTAACCAGTTAGCCATTAAAAAGGTATCAACCACTGAGGACTCTCAACTCTAAATATTTTTCTATCTACTGGCTAACACGGTACGAAGATATACATCTTTACTGTATCCACACAAGGCATACATTTTTAGGTCACAGTTTTCCAGGAACCATCAAAGAGCTGCCAAAAGAGAGCCTGATAAAAGATCTTCTAGTGTCCACTTGTCAAAATAGTGTAGTAGCCAACACAAAGATTAGATTAAGGGTGGACCAATCCTGACAATATCGACAAGTATGGCAAAAATTCTAATGTATATAGGGGACTCAGAAAATTGATTGTTTAGGAAAAAAAAGGATCCAACAATTTTGTTCTCTGAGATAAGCTGCTGCCAGACATAACTAGTGGCAGATCTCTCATAGAGAACATAGTTCTTCTGTGTATGGGATTGTCGCTCATGATAGTTTCCAGCCGAATAATCGGCTAAACGTTCATTCGCTGACTGTCATCTAGTATGTATGAGCGTCATGACTGCTTGACTTAGTACACAGTGACAATTGCAAAGGGTACAGAGTTCAAAACTGTTTAACAGATAGATTTATTGTTATCAACAGTGTTACTTTTTCTGAAGGCCTGAAAGATGATCTAATTCCATCACTAGAATTTAGAATAAAATTGAAAACTAACCTTGATCATATGACTTCTGCACAAATTTACCAAACTCAGAGAGAACCCAAACATAAGGCCAGGGTCACAGAAGCGATGATTCTCTCATGTGAGAGAATCAGCTTGATTATGCGAATGACTCTCAAATCAAACTGTATTAGAATTTGAGCCAATTGTCATCTTAGTGTAATCCATTCTCTCACATGCAAGAATCGGAACACAGGCGTGGATAAGATGGAAAACTTAATTTCTCCATCTTCTCCATTGTTTGATCCCATGGATGTAGGACTGTAGTCAGATGACATCTGAGTGCAGTCCAGCGTTTCACACGCAGCCAAAGACTTGTAAGGTGTGTGTGATCCAAATTCCAGAGCCACTTGCAGCATGCACGATTTTTTTTCTCATGCCAAATCAGCATGAGAAAAAAGTTGCAGATCTGTTCTTCCAAATAGTATATCAGTGTTCTCAGTGCTATCCGATAAAACATTGAGCCCTTCAAGTGAGCAGAAACAGGCAAACTCAGATGCAGAATCAAGTTCTTTCAACCAGAGAAAACAAAGGAAAACCAAACCACCTTTGTGTCTCTCATACAAAACCAACACAGTCAGTGTATATGAAACCTGGAAGAAATAGCTATCCTATGAATGGATAAAAGATGGATAAAATGAAATCCAGGTTTGCCTACCATAAATATATAAACAAAAGAATTCAGCAGCCTCTGTAAGTGCTAAGATATAAGCAAACATTGAATATATGAAATTTGAACTGCATTTATGTTATTTAGAATATACTTATAAAAATGAAGGTACCTAACACACAAATTGGCCAATTCATAAGAGCCCGTCAGCCACAACAAGGTGACCTTTCTTTGATGGGACCTATCCCAGGCTAAAAGCCTGGAAATTTAAAATGGAGGTAGGAGCCAGCATTCAATAAAAACAGTCTTAAGCCCCCATCACACTAAGCGAGATCGCTAGCGAGATCGCTGAAGCATCACCGATTTTGTGACACAACAGCGACCTAGCCAGCGATCTCGCTTAGTGTGACACGCAGCGACGACCAGCCCCCCTGCTGGGTATCGCTGATCGTCATTGAATGTCCTGGACCATTTTTTGATCATTGGTCTCCCGCTAGCCAGCACACATCGCTGCGTGTGACAGCGGGAGACCAACGATCAGCGAGCTGGTATCCAATGTACACATCGGGTAACTAAGCACCGCGCGGCGCCTAGTTATCCGATATGTACCCTGGTTACCGGCTCCCAGCTTCTGCTGTAGAGCGCTGAGAGCCGGTATGTAGGGTACATATCGGGTAACTAGGTGCCGCGTGGTGCTTAGTTACACGTTATGTACATTGTATACCGGCTCTCAATGCTCTACAGCAGAGGCTGAGAGCCAGTATCTAGGGTACATATCGGGTAACTAGATGCCACGTGGTGCTTAGTTACCCGATGTGTACATTGGATACCAGCGTGCTCGCTGGTCCTGATTGCTGGTGAGTCTGCCCATGTGACAGCTCACCAGCGATCAGCTAAAGATGTCCCAGCGATCCCATCCAGTCGTATCATTGGTGGGATCGCTGGGACATTGAAGAGTGTGACGGGACCCTAAGGCTGATGGGAGTAGTGCTCAGTCAGAAAATGAAGCAATCAAAACCTCCAATAGTATACTTCAATATAAGAATTTGGTCTGAATAGAATATCAGATTAAACATTGACATTGGGTTATAAGGCTCAAACATTTAAAAAATCATCATCTTTAATCTACACAATATAGTAACAGCCATTTCATTCTTAATAGTGACAACTGATCAGTAGAAATATAGATCCAAGTGTAATTTTAATCCAATACTATCTTGTAGTCTTGAAATATCATTTTTCAAATCAAAGAGACATTTTTTTTAACCCCTTAGTGACAGAGCCATTTTGCAGCTTAATGACCGGGCCAATTTTTACAATTCTGACCACTGTCACTTTTTGAGGTTATAACTCTGGAACGCTTTAACGAATCCAGCTGATTCTGAGAATGTTTTTTCAGGACATATTGTACTTCACGTTAGTGGTAAAAAAAAATTATATGACTTGCTTTTATTTATGAAAAAAATGGAAATATGGCGAAAATTTAGAAAATTTAGCAATTTTCAAACTTTAAATTTTTATGCCCTTAAATCAGAGAGATATGTCACACAAATTTCTTACTAAATAACATTTCCCACATGTCTACTTTACATCAGCACAATTTTGGGAACAAAATTTTTTTGTTACAAAGTTATAAGGGTTAAAAGTTGACCAGCGATTTCTCATTTTTACAACACCATTTTTTTTTAGGGACGACATTACATTTGAATTCACTTTGAGGGGTCTATATGATAGAAAATAACCAAAAGTGACACCATTCTAAAAACTGCAACCCTCAAGGTGCTCAAAACCACATTCAAGAAGTTTATTAACCCTTTATGTGCTTCACAGGAACTGAAGCAATGTGGAAGGAAAAAATTAACATTTAACTTTTTTTGCGAAAACTTTACTTCGGAACCAATTTTTTTTATTTTCACAAGTGTTAAAAGAAAAAATGAACCACAAAATTTGTTGTGCAATTTCTCCTGAATACGCCAATACCCCATATGTGGAGGTAAACCACTTTTTGGGCGCACGGCAGAGGTCGCAAGGGAAGGAGCGCCGTTTGACTTTTTCAACGTAGAATTGGCTGGTTGCCATGTCGCGTTTAGAGAGCCCCTGATGTGCCTAAACAGTGGAAACTCCCAACTAGTGACCCCATTTTGAAAACTAGACCCCTTAAGGAACTTATCTAGATGTGTGATGAGCACTTTGAACCTCAAAGTGCTTCACAGAAGTTTGTAACGTAGAGCCGTGAAAATAAAAAATCATATTTTTTCCACAAAAACAATCTTTTCACCCTAATTTTTATTTTCCCAAGGGTAACAAGACCCCCAAAGTTTTTGTGCAATTTGTCCTGAGCATGCTGATACCCCATATGTGGGGGTAAACCTACTGTTTGAGTGCATGGCAGAGCTTGGAAGGGAAGGAGCGCCGTTTAACTTTTTCAACGAAGAATTGGCTGGACGCCATGTCGAGTTTGTAGAGGCCCTGATGTGTCTAAACAGTGAAAACCCCCCACAAGTGACCCCATTTTGGAAACTGGACCCCCTAAGGAACTTATCTAGATGTGTGGTGAGAACTTTGAACCCCAAAGTGCTTCACAGACGTTTATAACGCCCGGACGTGAAGATAAAAAATCATATTTTTTTCACAAACCTGATCGTTTAGTCCCCAATTTTTTATTTTCCCAAGGGTAACAGGAGAAATTAGACAACAAAAGATGTTGTCCAATTTGTCCTGAGTGCACTGATACCTCATATGTGGGGGGGACCACTGTTTGGGCGCACGGCAGGGCTTGGAAGGGAAGGAACGCCGTTTGACTTTTTCAAACCAAAATTGTCTGGAATTGAAATTGGATGCCATGTCGCGTTTGTGAGAGCCCCTGATGCACCTAAACAGTGGAAACACCCCCACAAATGACACCATTTTGGAAACTAGACCCCCTTTAAGGAACTTATCTAAATGTGTGGTGAGCACTTTGAACCCCAAGTGCTTCACAGAAGTTTATAACGTATAGCCGTGAAAATAAAAAATCATTTTTTTCTTATAAAATAATTCTTTAGCCTGCTATTTTTTTTATTTTCCCAAGGGTAACAGGAGAAATTGGACCCCAAAAGTTGTTGTGCAATTTTTCCTGAGTATGCTGATACCCCATATGTGGGGT
>JARQOD010000008.1:75443903-75623274 GCA_033576555.1 Oophaga sylvatica
ATGAAATTTAGCGTTCGTTATCATGACCAATGAGGTCCCAATGTGCTCAATGGGGCAATCCGTGGAAGGCAACAGCCTGGAGCTTTTTTCAGACAATTAAGGGTTGAAGCAAAAGTGTTCAGTCACTCTACAGTCATGGCCAAAAGTTTTGAGAATGACACAATATTATATTTTCACATGATCTGCTGCCCTCTGGTTTTAATGTGTGTGTTTGACAGATGTTTTTTATCACAGACAGAAATATAATTGCAAACATATGAGTAACAAAGCTTATATTGACAGTTAGAATGAGTTAATGCAGCAAGTCAATATTTGCAGTGTTGACCCTTCTTCTTCAGAACCTCTGCAATTCTCCCTGGCATGCTCTCAATCAACTTCTGGACCAATCCTGACTGATAGCAGTCCATTCTTGCACAATCAATGCTTTCATTTTGTCAGAATTTTTAGGTTTTTGTTTGTCCACCCGTCTCTTGATGATTGACCACAAGTTCTCAATGGGATTAAGATCTGGGAGTTTCCAGGCCATGGACCCAAAATCTCTATGTTTTGTTCCCTGAGCCATTTAGTTATCACCTTTGCTTTATGGCAAGGTGCTCCATCATGCTGGAAAGGCATTTTTGCTCGCCAAACTGCTCTTGGAGGGTTGGAGAGATTGCTCTTGGAGGACATTCTGGTACCATTCTTTATTCATGGCTGTGTTTTTTAGGCAAGACTGTGAGAGAGCCGATTCCCTTGGCTGAGAAGCAACCCCACACATGAATGGTTTCAGGATGCTTAACAGTTGGCATGAGACAAGACTGGTGGTAGCGCTCACCTTGTCTTCTCCGAATGAGGCGTTTTCCTGATGTCCCAAACAATCGAAAAGGGGATTCATCAGAGAAAATAACTTTACCCCAGTCCTCAGCAGTCCACTGCCTGTACCTTTTGCAGAATATCAGTCTGTCCATGATGTTTTTTTCTGGAGAGAAGTGGCTTCTTGCTGCCCTCCTTGAGAACTGGCCTTGCTCCAAGAGTCTCCGCCTCACAGTGCGTGCAGATGCACTCACACCTGCCTGCTGCCATTCTGAGCAAGCTCTGCACTGCTGGTAGCCCGATCCCGCAGCTGAAACACTTTTAAGAGACGGTCCTGGCGCTTTCTGGTCTTTATTGGGCGTCCTGGAGCCTTTTTGGCAACAATGGAACCTCTCTCCTTGAAGTTCTTGATGATGCGATATATTGTTGACTGAGGTGCAATCTTTCTAGCTGCAATACTCTTCCCTTTTAGGCCATTTTTGTGCATTGCAAAGATGACTGCACGTGTTTCTTTAGAGATAACCATGGTTAACAGAAGAGAAACAATGATGCCAAGCACCAGCCTCCTTTTAAAGTGTCCAGTGGTGTCATTCTTACTTAATCATGACAAATTGATCTCCAGCCATATCCTCATCAACACCCACACCTGTGTTAATGGAGCAATCACTGAAAAGAGGTTAGCTGGTCCTTTTAAGGCAGGGCTGCAATGATGTTGAAATGTGTTTTGGGGGATAAAGTTCATTTTCTAGCCAAATATTGACTTTGCAAGTAATTGCTGTTAAGCTGACCACTCTTTATAACATTCTGGAGTATATGCAAATTGCCATTAGAAAAAGTGAAGCAGTAGACTTTGTAAAAATTAATATTTGTGTCATTCTCAAAACTTTTCGCCATGACTGTATGTAACTGCAGACTTGTGAATCCTATCAGTGCACGCTGTCAGGATTCTTTAGTACTGGCGCCGGGAGTGGATGGGCATGTGACCGCAAGTATGTGATTTGCATATATGCAGTCACGTGCCGACTAGACGTGCATGGCCTCGCTCAATACAAGTGATTTGAGCACTGTACATGTCTAGTCATAATGTGGCATTAAGTATGCAAATTACATATTTGCAAACACATGACCAACTGCTCCCAGCACCAGGGAATCCTGACAGCGCACACTGTGAAGATTCACAAGTCTGCAGTCACATAGACGATAGACTATGTGACAGCAAACTTGCACCTCAGTCCTTGAAAACCCCTTTAAGGTAGCTCCCTCTAGCACAAGCAACATTGTGGCCTTGCATTGTTTTGTTGAGAAATGGATCCTGGTACACTTTCGAGAAATGGCTTTACCACTGGTACCACTATTGATCGATTCTGTACCACAAGTGACTTGGTATGCATCATTCAGTCACTGCACAAACTATTAGAAGATGTTTACATGACACTGGGCTATGAGCCAGACAACCATCTACAGGTGGCCATTGACCTCATGTCACCGATTTGAAAGGCTATCATGATGCAGAGCAAGATGGCAATAGAGGCTGGGATATGTCCTCTTCAGCTATTAGCCTTCTCTTTCTCTTGAGCTAAATGATAGCCAGAGACTGACTAGGAGACCATGTGGAAATCGCATGAAGAAACCATTACGAAGGAATATCATATCAGACTTACTCCTAGGATTATGATTTTGGGCGGCATAATGTACAGTAGCTGGACCCCTCTAGACTTCATTCCAGGTACAATAACAGTTCAATTTAACATTTGATTTGTTTTGGTTGTGGAACCAGTGGCATAGCTATTTCTCCAAAGTGTCCTTGAAGCCATTATTCAACATGACAACACCAGGCCATATGTTGCTTGAGCTACCATGAGCAGTCTACATGCCCTAAACATGCTACAATGGTCTGCTGTGTTTTTTCCTTGCAAGCAAATTAAATGAAGATAAAAATACCAAATAATTTGTGTTTGCAATCATTTTCAGGAAGAAACTGAGTATTATCTGACAATACTTTTGGCCACCACTGTATGTCTATCCATCCTGTGATTTCCAAACTCCATAAGTTTTAAATCTTAGTGTTACAATTTCAATGTTGTGGAGTGTAGTAAAGTGTAGAACTGTGTATATAGTACATAGTGTGGACTTCACACTATAAATTTTATACATATGTACAATAGAGTGTGGACTACACTATAGAGGGGAGCTGTGTACACTGGGTGAAATTCTCTATGTATGTTCATACTGTATGCGCTGCACAATACCACTTCTCCTGTCCTGTATACTGTGAGTAATTCTCAGTAGCTATATTATTCTGTATACATACAGTTGTGCTCAAAAGTTTACATACCCCAGCAGAATTTTTGCTTTCTTGGCCTTTTTTCAGAGAATATGAATGATAACTAGAGTTGAGCATTCCGATACCGCAAGTATCGGGTATCGGCCGATATTCGCTGTATCGGAATTCCAATACTTAGTTCCGATATTTTTCATATATCGTATACCGGAATCGGAAGTTCCCATAATTCTTTGAGAGGCAATGTGATTTTAGACAGCCAATGAGGAATCCTAGGAAGTGTGGGCACATCCTGTAATGCTGCGGTCATGTTAACTAATGGCATGGCTGTGATTGGATGCTGAAATGATGTCAGAATGCACTATAAAAGGCGCCGCCGCCATTTTAGCGTCACTGTGCTGTGAATTCAGTAAGGGACAGAACGCTGCTCTGCTGACTCTGAGGGACAGTTACAGATAGCGTTTTTGTGAATTGCTGTGTAGGCAGGCTATTTGAGAAACCGCTCTGTAAATCATCCTTTTTCCTTGCAGTGTTGTTTTCACAGCTCTGTGCAAGGTGTGTGTGTGAGTGCAGGTGACGCTGCAGTTTGCTCTGCATCCAACGCTGTTTGTAATCATCTGCACGTGTCACTCACTGACTCTTTTTTTTTTTTATTTTGTAGAATTGGTGCTGCTCCATTCAATTGAAATTAACAGTGATCTATTAGTGTGACGTGCTTCCATCCGTATCCAATACATTGGTTGCAAACACTATAGAAGTATACAAAGGGTCCTTTCACAGCTAGTGAACAGTTGTGTGCAGTGTTCACTGTAGTCTGAGGTTTTCATTTTTGGAGTGCAGATCACGCTCCAGTTAGTTCTTCAACCACTGCTGGTTGTAGTCTGCTGAGCGTGTGTCACTGCCTCATCCTTGACATTTTTCTCAAATTGGTGCTGCTCCATTCTATTTCAAATAACTCAAATCTATTAGTGTGATGCGCTTCCATCCGTATCCAATATATTGGTTGCAAACACTATAGAAGTACACAAAGGAGCCTTTCACAGCTAGTGAACAGTTGTGTGCAGTGTTCACTGTAGTCTGAGGTTTTCATTTTTGGAGTGCAGATCACGCTCCAGTTAGTTCTTCAACCACTGCTGGTTGTAGTCTGCTGAGCGTGTGTCACTGCCTCATCCTTGACATTTTCCTCTAATTGGTGCTGCTCCATTCTATTTCAAATAACTCAAATCTATTAGTGTGACGCGCTTCCATCCGTATACAATACATTGGTTGCAAACACTATAGAAGTACACAAAGGGCCTTTCACACCTAGTGAACAGTTGTCTGCAGTGTTTACTGTAGTCTGAGGTTTTCATTTTTGGAGTGCAGATCACGCTCCAGTTAGTTCTTCAACCACTGCTGGTTGTAGTCTGCTGAGCGTGTGTCACTGCCTCATCCTTGAAATTTTTCTCTAATTGGTGCTGCTCCATTCTATTTCAAATAACTCAAATCTATTAGTGTGACGCGCTTCCATCCGTATACAATACATTGGTTGCAAACACTATAGAAGTACACAAAGGGGCCTTTCACACCTAGTGAACAGTTGTCTGCAGTGTTCACTGTAGTCTGAGGTTTTCATTTTTGGAGTGCAGATCACGCTCCAGTTAGTTCTTCAACCACTGCTGGTTGTAGTCTGCTGAGCGTGTGTCACTGCCTCATCCTTGAAATTTTTCTCTAATTGGTGCTGCTCCATTCTATTTCAAATAACTCAAATCTATTAGTGTGACGCGCTTCCATCCGTATACAATACATTGGTTGCAAACACTATAGAAGTACACAAAGGGGCCTTTCACACCTAGTGAACAGTTGTCTGCAGTGTTCACTGCAGTCTCTGCGGAATAACAACACTTAGGCCTTATAACTTTTCTGACTTTCTTTATCAATCTACCAAGATGAAGAAGGCAGGGAGCAAGGCACGTGGTCATGGCCGTGCAGTTTCAGCAGGGAGAGGACGTGGGGATTCTTGGCTGCTGCCGCCCCCAGTGACACAGCATCCACCAGTTTTCCCCGTGAGCGTTCCTTTATGCGCACTTTTGTAGGAGCTCGGCGTACCCCCCTGCTGCGGGAAGAACAAATTGAAGCCGTTGTTAGTTGGATGGCAGCCAATGCATCAACTTCAATTGCTTCCACCTCCTCTCAGGACCACAGCACTGTTGAACAACCATCTGTCTCTTCACCGCCTGCCAAATTGCCCAGGCAGTCAGAGAGTTCTGTACAGGAGCCAGCTGAGTCTCTGCTTCTGTTCTCAGAATCTGTTGGCTTGCAAACAGGGGCCCAGCCAAGCAGAATTCTGGAATGTGAAGAAGAGGGAGTATGCAGTGATGAGCAACAGCTGTGTCTCTCTGAATCAGAAGAGGCGGGTGAGCCAGTGCCGATGGTCAGCACACCGCAGAACGCATCTGATGATGATGAGACTCAGGTGCCAGTTTCTGTTGAGCATGGTGCTGGCCAGACCACCCAACAGCAGCAGGTGTTGGAAGAGGGTAGTGGAGATGATGAGGTCCAAGACCCAACATGGCTTGAGGAACAGGAAGGTGGTGGGAGCAGCTCTGAGGAAGAGATTGCCCCAACGGTCCAAACAGGAGGGAGAGGTAGGCTGCAGACTCGGTTGCCTGTAGCCTCCAGTTTGGCACCTGTTCGGAGCAGTTCTCATCCAAAAGTCAAAACGGGCGCTCCCAGGACTTGCACTGCGTGGTCCTTTTTTGTCACACTTGCAGATGATATTTGCTATGTCAAATGCAAGCTGTGTAATCAAAAAGTAAAAAGAGGTAAAAGTGTCAGTAACCTCAATACCACCAATATGTGGAAACATGTGCGGACAAAGCACGTAGTTGAGTTACAAAGACACACTGGAGATGTAGGCCAACCTACAGCAGCACCTACATCTTCAGGTCGTGTTGGAGCCTCTTCCTCCAGCTCACACACAGCTGGTTCGGCTTCCTCACAGGATCGCCATGGAAGAACCTTGGTCACTGTTGTCCAGAGACAAAGTGTTACTCCACCCACAGCAGCAAGTTCCCTGTCATCCTCACACTCCCAGCCACAAAACAGCCATCGGTAGCACAGGCATGGGATAAAAGACGGCCATACTCAGGAAACCATCCACGAGCACAGACTCTGAATGCTGGCATTGCAAAACTCCTGTCCCTTGAAATGCTGTCATTCAGGCTGGTGGAGACTGACAGTTTCCGTAACTTAATGGCATTGGCAGTCCCACAATACAATGTGCCAAGCCGATTTTATTTCAGCAGGCAAGCCGTCCCTGGTCTGCAAAAGCATGTTGAGGGAAAAATTAAACATGCGCTACTAAACGCCGTCAGTAGCAAGGTCCACCTGACCACCGATGCGTGGACCAGTACCCATGGCCAGGGACGATACCTTTTCCTCACTGCCCATTGGGTCAATGTTGTGGAGCCGGGTACAGATCTTGCGAGTGGCGCTGTACGTGTTCTGCCAACTCCAAGGATTGCAGGAATCAAGTCTGTACACATTGACTCCTCCTCCTACTCCAGTTCCTCAGAATCATCGCTGCAGGAGCCGTCACGGTCTACCTCCACATGGACCCGTGAACGCTTACCTGTTGCGACCGATATGAGCACAGCCATGGCCAAACGTCAACAGGCCGTCCTGAAATTAATTTCCATGGGGAATCGAAGCCACACAGCGCAGGAGCTCTGGAATGCCATCAAGCAGGAGAGCGACGTGTGGTTTTTGCCAGCGAATCTCCAGCCAGGCTTGGTAGTGTGTGACAATGTCCGAAATCTGGTGGCAGCTCTGGGCCTTGGCAACCTCACTCACATACCATGTCTGGCACATGTGCTCAACTTGGTCGTGCAGAGTTTTTTGAGGGACTATCCGGATCTTGATGCACTGCTGCACAAGGTCCGCCTAGAGTGCGCTCACTTGCGACGTTCCAGCATGGCCAGATCGCGCATTGCAGCTCTGCAATGCAGATTTCGCCTTCCTGAACATCGCATCATATGTGACGTACCCACCAGGTGGAATTCCACGTTACATATGTTGGAGCGGTTGTGTGAGCAGCAGCCAGCAGTAATGGAGTATCAGCTGCATCAGGCGCAATCAACTCGCAATTTGCGCCGTTCACACTTCACCACTACTGAGTGGGCCTCTATGAAGGACATCTGCTACGTTTTGCATGCGTTTGATGAGTGAACGCGGATGGCGAGTGCAGATGATGCACTAGTCAGCCTGACTGTCCCCCTTATCTGCCTGCTTCAAAAAACACTGCAAGCACTAAGGGATGAGGTTTTGGAAGAGGTGGAGGATGAGGAGTCACAAATTCCATCACCTTCTGGACAGTCAGCGCAACGTGGTTCCTCACAAAGGGCTGGGCAGGGCTCACTTTGTGAGGAGGATGAGGAGGAGTCAATGGAGGAGGAAGACATCGCTCCAGAGGGAGTACACAACGCTCTAGTCAATATGTAGAGCGAGGGTGGGGTGGTGCAGAGCAGGCAGAGTTTACGCCTCTTGCAGGGGACTGCGTTTCTTGGCCAGTTGGGAGTCTGCAGCACATGGTTGATTTCATGCTGCAGTGCCTGAGAAACGACCGCCGCATTGCCCACATTCTCACCACGTCTGATTATTGGGTGTACACCCTCCTAGACCCTCGCTACCGGGACAACTTACAAAGCCTCATCACACCGTTGAACCGGGAGCATAAAATGCGGGAGTACCAAGACACACTGGTGCAATCCATAATGTTCTCCATTCCAGCCGAGAGCACTGCTGCTGCTACTGCTTTACAAAGCAGCTCTGTGCGTCGAGGCAGTGGAGACAGCTCTGCGACAACAGGGAGCACAAGCAGCGCCTCTGCACAGGGCAAGACCAGTATGTTCCAAATGTGGCGAAGTTTTGTGGCAGCGCCACCAATGTGTACACCATCCGAGACGGCTCCAGTCAGCAGGAGGCAACGTTTCCGTAAGATGGTGACAGACTACATGTCTTGCCCTCTCAGTGTACTCCCAGTTGGTTGGTTTTCCTAGGTCTCTTTAGCTATATTGAGTAAGCCACGGGGATGTCTGCCATATAATAGTTTGAAGGGGGAGAACCCCGTAGATGCCTGGGGCACCTCCCGCACTGCAAACATTAGGTATGGCAACAAGAGATCCCAGTCCTTACCATCTTTAGAGACAGCTTTTTTCAACATATTCTTCAGGGTCTTATTGAACCTTTCTACCAACCCGTCTGTTTGAGGATGATAGACTGATGTGCGCAACTGTTTAACACTCAACAAGTGGCAGAGTTCCTTCATGATTTTTGACATAAAGGGGGTCCCCTGGTCTGTTAAGATTACTTGAGGGATTCCCACCCGAGAGAACATACCCATGAGTTCTTTTGCGATAAGTTTGGCAGAGGTGTGGTGCAGGGGAATAGCCTCAGGATACCTGGTAGCGTAATCTAGAACTACGAGGATATGTTGGTGACCCCTCGCTGATTTATTAACAGGCCCCACCAGATCCATGGCTATTCTCTAAAACGGGACCTCTATAATTGGTAATGGTACTAAGGGACTCCGAAAATGAGGCTGCGGACTGGTTACCTGACACACGGGACAAGAGTTACAATACCGTTTAACTTCTTCATAGACCCCTAGCCAGTAAAACCGTTGTAGAATTCGGTCTAGGGTTTTCTTTTGACCCAGATGTCCCCCCAGTACATGCGCATGCGCTAGGTCCATTACCAACTTACGATACGACTGGGGTACCAGCAACTGCTCGACAATGTCCCCACGTACTTTTTCAACCCGATACAGCAAATCTTGGTTCAGCTCGAATCGGGGAAATACTGTAGCTGCCCCGGGTTGTTGGGGTTCCCCATTGACAACCAGTACATTTTCCCGAGCTCGAGCCAACGTAGGGTCCCGGATTTGCGCCGTACCTAAATTGTCACCTGTCACATTTAAGTCTGACAATTCCGGTCCCGGTGGCAAATATTCCATCTCCCCAGCTAACACTTGTATAGGAGAGGGGTTTTCCTCCTCCACCGAAGGCAAAGGTACTCCTACCGCCAGCACATCTTCCTCTGGGCCACCAGTAGTGTTGAGCGATACTGCTCGATATCTAAAAATATCGGATCGGAATGGTATCGCCGATATCACTAAATATCGGCGATATCCGATTCCGATACCGGAAGTCCCATGTAAGTCTATGGGAACAAAATATCGCAACTAAAAAAAACCTTTATTTGCTTGTAAACACTAAATATGCACACATAGAATACATATATATATATATACAGGTCCTTCTCAAAAAATTAGCATATAGTGCTAAATTTCATTATTTTCCATAATGTAATGATTACAATTAAACTTTCATATATTTTAGATTCATTACACACCAACTGAAATTTGTCAGGTCTTTTATTGTTTTAATACTGATGATTTTGGCATACAACTCCTGATAACCCAAAAAACCTGTCTCAAAAAATTAGCATATCAAGAAAAGGTTCTCTAAACGACCTATTACCCTAATCTTCTGAATCAACTAATTAACTCTAAACACATGCAAAAGATTCCTGAGGCTTTTAAAAACTCCCTGCCTGGTTCATTACTCAAAACCCCCATCATGGGTAAGACTAGCGACCTGACTGATGTCAAGAAGGCCATCATTGACACCCTCAAGCAAGAGGGTAAGACCCAGAAATACATTTCTCAACAAATAGGCTGTTCCCAGAGTGCTGTATCAAGACACCTCAATGGGAAGTCTGTTGGAAGGAAACAATGTGGCAGAAAACGCTGTACAACGAGAAGAGGTGACCGGACCCTGAGGAAGATTGTGGAGAAGGACCGATTTCAGACCTTGGGGGACCTGAGGAAGCAGTGGACTGAGTCTGGTGTAGAAACATCCAGAGCCAACGTGCACAGGCGTGTGCAGGAAATGGGCTACAGGTGCCGCATTCCCCAGGTAAAGCAACTTTTGAACCATAAACAGCGGCAGAAGCGCCTGACGTGGGCTACAGAGAAGCAGCACTGGACTGTTGCTAAGTGGTCCCAAGTACTTTTTTCTGATGAAAGCAAATTTTGCATGTCATTCGGAAATCAAGGTGCCAGAGTCAGAAGGAAGACTGGGGAGAAGGAAATGCCAAAATGCCTGAAGTCCAGTGTCAAGTACCCACAGTCAGTGATGGTGTGGGGTGCCATGTCAGCTGCTGGTGTTGGTCCACTGTGTTTCATCAAGGGCAGGGTCAATGCAGCTAGCTATCAGGAGATTTTGGAGCACTTCATGCTTCCATCGGCTGAAATGCTTTATGGAGATGAAGATTTCATTTTTCAGCACGACCTGGCACCTGCTCACAGTGCCAAAACCACTGGTAAATGGTTTACTGACCATGGTATTACTGTGCTCAATTGGCCTGCCAACTCTCCTGACCTGAACCCCATAGAGAATCTGTGGGATATTGTGAAGAGAAAGTTGAGAGACGCAAGACCCAACACTCTGGATGAGCTTAAGGCCGCTATCGAAGCATCCTGGGCCTCCATAACACCTCAGCAGTGTCACAGGCTGATTGCCTCCATGCCACGCCGCATTGAAGCAGTCATTTCTGCAAAAGGATTCCCGACCAAGTATTGAGTGCATAACTGAACTTTATTATTTGATGTTTTTTTTGTTTGTTTTTAAAAAACACTTTTATTTTATTGGATGGTTGAAATATGTTAATTTTTTGAGACAAGTTTTTTGGGTTATCAGGAGTTGTATACCAAAATCATCATTATTAAAACAATAAAAGACCTGTCAAATTTCAGTTGGTGTGTAATGAATCTAAAATATATGAAAGTTTAATTGTAATTATTACATTATGGAAAATAATGAAATTTAGCACTATATGCTAATTTTTTGAGAAGGACCTGTATATACATGTCATTGTGACATATATATATACATATATGTATAGTTTATACACTTCTACATAGTAAAATATCCTCTGATTCAATTGCCGGGTAAAGCCGGCTTCTGTGAAAAGACAGAAGCACCCGACATGAAATGACACTTGGTGTACATAGGGTTAACCATGTCTTTTCATGTCGTTTGCAATCTGATTTGCACAAACAATTACATCAGTCTATGTGTGCAAAATTTCACACCTGTAGGGGTTAATTAAAGGTGTAAATTCGTTGTAAAAAAAACTGACTTTTTTGCTACGAATTTACACCTTTAATTAACCCCTACAGGTGTGAAATTTTGCACACATAGACTGATGTAATTGTTTGTGCAAATCAGATAGCAAAGGACATGAAAAGACATGGTTAACCCTATGTACACCAAGTGTCATTTCATGTCGGGTTCTGCATTTTCACAAAAGCCGTCAATTGAATTAGCGGCTATTATACTATGTAGAAGTGTATGAACTATAAATATAAATATATATATATGTGTCACAAATTCAATGACATGTATATATATATATATATATATATATATAATATATATATATATATATATATATATATATATATATGAGGTGTAAAATTGTTTAAAAAAAATGCGTGGGCTCCCGCCCTATTTTCGCAACCAGACAGACAAAGCCAGCGAATGGGGGCAGATAATAATAGCCCAGAGAGGGACCATTATTTTTGGCCCCCCCTGGCTACTAACATCTGCCCCCAGACACCCCAGAAAAGACAAATCTATAATTAGATTCGCCCTTTCTGGCACTTTGCCCGTCTATTCCCATTGCCCTGTAGCGGTGGCGAATGGGTTAATATGGGGTTAAAGCCACATTGCAATTGAAAGGTGACCTTAAGCCAGGTTAATAATTGAGAGCTGTCAATTAGACAACTATCAATTATTAATCCTATTGCATGAAATAAAAATAAAACACACACACTTTAATTAAAAATCATTTTAATGAAATAAAGACACATGTTTTTGACCATCTTTTATTTGACTGCAAAAACCATTTCCTGTAATAAAAATAAAATAAAAAATCAAAATTATTCTTACCTATCCCATGCACAGTCAGGTCCCACGGTGTAATCCTTCAGAAAGGGTTAATGTTTACTGCAGGGACTGCAGCTAATGCTGCAGCCTCACAGTAAACCCCCAAATGAATGAGTTCCTCTCCTGGCTGACAGGAGAGGAAGTGGAAAGCTTAATTGATTGCTTTCCACTTTCACTTCAGGTCAGCCAGGGACACAATCAGTGACGTCAGAGGGAACTGATTAACAAAATAGGGGTTCCCTTCGAATAAAAAATGGCGTCGGGTCCCCCCTATTTTTGTTAACCAGCCTGATGAAGCAGACTGCTGAGCAGTGGCGTACCGTGAATGAAGCAGACCAAGCAGCTGCTATGGGGCCCGGACAGGTGAGGGGGCCCTCGACGGTCGGGTAGCTGTGCTGACACAGTACTACCAGGGGGTCGGCGGGGGAGGGGGAGCGCAGCTCTTCTATATACTCACCCCTCCTGGTGCGGTCTCTGCAGCCCCTGCTCTTCTCCCACGGTCTCCGACGCCTGTGTTCAGCGGTCAGGTGGTACCGCTCATTACAGTCATGAATACGCACATATTCATGACTTTAATGAGCTGTCCCGCGTGACCGCTGAACACTGGCGGCGGAGACCGTGGGAGAAGAGCAGGGGCTGCACAGACCGCGCCGGCAGAAGGGTGAGTATAAGGGATATTTACCTGTCCCGTTCCACCGTTGCTCGCGTCCTCTTGCTGCAATGTTCAGGTCAGAGGGCGTGATGACGTTGTTAGTGCGCGCCACGCCCTCTGCCTCATCATTCACTGCTGGAGGACCCCGAAGACAGCGGCACTCAGCAGTGGAGAGAGGACAGGTAAATATCTCAGGTGCCGGGGCCCTGAGCGAGCGGTGACATCGGCACCTGGTGTCACCCCCTGCTCAGGACACCGGCACCTGGCCCCCAGCGACGAAAGGTGAGTATGTCTTTTTTTTTTTTTTGGTTGCAGCAGCTGCAGCAGCATAAGGGCCTATACTATGGAGCATCTATGGGGGCACAATCTATGGGGGCATAATACATTTTTTTATTTAATGTGTCCCCTCACTGTGCTGGCTCTTTACATTTACAATGGCTCTGGGTTTTTTTTTTTTGGGGGGGGGCCCATTCAGACTTTTGCTATGGGGCCCCATGATTTCTATGTATGCCCCTGCTGCTGAGGCATGGTATTTAAGGCTGTTAAGGAGCCAAGATCCATGGACCTTGCCAGCAGCGTCGGACTGGAGTACCTTGGGCCCACCAGAGAAAAAATATTCTTGGGGCCCACCATCATACTTCCCAACCTTTGAAGAAGGGAAAGAGGGACAAAGGCTGTGGCACGCTGTGCCTGCTGCAGCAAATTTTAGGCCATGCCACGTTGCACCACAGACTGTCCAGGAGTTGGTGGATGCTTTAGTCCAGGTGTGGGAGGAGATCCCTCAGGAGACCATCCGTCGTGCTCATCAGGAGCATGCCCAGAAGTTGTAGGGAGGTCATACAGCATACCTCCCAAATTTTGAAGACAGGAAAGAGGGTTAAAGGCTGCGGTGCGCATAGCGCGCCGCTGCAAATTTTAAGCCACGCCCCGACCACACCCATTTCACAGCTAATCACACCCATATCCTCGCCCCAACCGTACCCATGCCGATACAGCTGACCCTCCGATGACGGTTGGGGGGCCCACTGCTGGCACCGGGCCCCCCAACGCCTGTTCAGGCCCCATAGCTTCTGGGCGGCAGAGCAGGAAGATCGATTCTCCCTGCTCTGCCGCAGAATGTAACTGTATCGGCGTGCTGTGCACGCCGATACAGTTACTGTAGTGTAGCTTCGGGTGGGCCCCCTCAGAGCGCGGGGCCCGGGGCCACTGCCCCCTCTGCCCCGCGACCTATCCTTTCAAATCAGGGCCCACCACGCAGGAGCTGGGGCCCACCGGAGGTTTCTCCGGTGTCCCGGTGGCTCAGTCCTACCCTGCTTGCCAGCCTGATAATACCAGGCCACAGCAGTCTGCTTATCTTTGCTGGTTAACAAAAATAGGGGATCCCCTCGAAAAAAATTGGCGTGGGGTCCCCCTATTTTTGTTAATCAGCCAGATGAAGCAGACCGCTGAGGCCTGGATTTTCAGGCTGTTAAGGAGCCAAGATCCATGGACCTTGCCAGCCTGATAATACCAGGCCACAGCAGTCTGCATATCTTGGTTGATTAACAAAAATAGGGGATCCCCTCGAAAAAAATTGGCGTGGGGTCCCCCCTATTTTTGTTAACCAGCCAGATGAAGCAGACCGCTGAGGCCTGGATTTTCAGGCTGTTAAGGAGCCAAGATCCATGGACCTTGCCAGCCTGATAATACCAGGCCACAGCAGTCTGCATATCTTGGCTGATTAACAAAAATAGGGGATCCCCTCGAAAAAAATTGGCGTGGGGTCCCCCCTATTTTTGTTAACCAGCCAGATGAAGCAGACCGCTGAGGCCTGGTTTTTCAGGCTGGTAAGTGTCCAATATCCATGGACCTTGCAAGCCTGATAATACCAGGCCACAGCAGTCTGCTTAGCTTGGCTGGTTAACAAAAATAGGGGATCCCCTCGAAAAAAAAACGGCGTGGGGGTCCCCCTATTTTTGTTAACCAGCCAAGTAAAATGCAGACTGCTGCGGCCTGGTATTAAAAGACTGTCAAGGCCCATGGATTTTGGCCCTCAACAGCCTGATAATACCAGGCTACAGCAGCCCCACATTTGGCGCATCAAAAGATGTGCCAATTGTGGCACTTTACCCGGCTCTTCCCACTGCCCTGTAGCGGTGGCAAGTGGGGTAATAAGGGGTTAATGTCACCGTTGATTGCACGGTGACAATAAGCCCGGTTAATAATGGAGAGGTGTCAATAAGACACCGATCCATTATTAATCCCAAAGTTATTAAATGTATAAAAAAAAGACACAGCAAGAAAAAAGTATTTTAATGAAATAAAAGAGACAACACAGTTTTCATTAATTTTATTATACTCTCATTCCTGCGACGCCATCGATCTCCTGTAAAAAAAGAAAAAAAAAACCCAACAGTATACCACCTGTCCGACGCAGTCCATAGTAACGACAGTCCCACGACGATCCAGCTCTGCTACATCGCAATGACAGGCAGAGCCTGTCATCGCGACGCAGCACAGCTGATTACCTGCTTCCCCGGCGGTGACGTCATCGGACTGACTGCTTTACGGCCGGGATTACCCAGCAGTCACTGCAGTTATCGCAAGAAACTGCATGTGACCGCCGGGGAAAGATGATGGCGGCCATGAAGCAGTCCAGCCCGTGACCGCCGGAGATCTTCTGCCAGGTAAGTGCCGCTGACTCCTGACAGACCCGACCGACGGACACTGACAGTGACAGTGACAATCCCGATTCCGGTATCCGATAAGACGAAAATATCGGAACTAAGTATCGAAAGGCCGATAGAGCTAATATCGGCCGATACCCGATACTTGCGGTATCGTATCGCTCAACACTAGCCACCAGTTTCATGCCCGATTTCTGGAGAATGCAACCTGGTTGCCACTGGTGCCGATGACTGTTCCGTGGGAGGGGTAATTACAGGCCAAAGCACAGAAAATAACGGAAAATCTCTCCCCATTATTACCTCATAATGCAAATTAACCACCACCCCCACCTCGTGGCACCTCCTCCCCGCTGGCGTGTTGATCATCACCAGGGCGGTAGGATAATGTTTTAGGTCCCCATGTATACACAATACACCCATTTTCCGACCAGTATACTCGCTGATTTGGACGTGGCTGGCTCGTATTAGGGTTACGAGACTCCCTGAGTCCAGAAGAGCCACAGCAGGGTTACCCTCCACCTCCACTTTACACAAATGGTTCATACTGGGTCCCTCTGGTTTGCCCACTGCACACATGTGTTCGGCATAGTGAGACTGATAGTACCCATAGTTTGTGTCCATGGGCTCAGTCAGGTGGGGGCAATCAGCTCTCACATGTCCTGGTTCTTGCCACCGCCAACAGATTATGGGGCCTCTTTCGTCCCAAGACGTGTCTTGGGTGGCCTTCCGAGTCTCTGCTCGCCGAACGGCAGGTGAAGGTTTGGGGAATTTACTCATTACCTTCCGGGTAGTCTCTCCCTGTATCTCCTTGGTAGCCCCATATCTTTCAATGAGGTCTACCATTTGGAGACCATCAGTAGGGGCTGCCTGTCCAACCCAGGTTTGCAGGGTGTGGGGCAAAGTCCTACAGAATTTATCAGTCACTATACGATCCAGCATAGCACGGGGTGACAACACCTCCGGCTGCAACCACTTTTCCATCAGGTGTATCAAGTCATAATACTGGGACCGAGCTGTCTCGGAAGTGGAAAACTTCCACTGGTGTACCCGCTGGGCCCGGACTAACACATTTACCCCAAGACGTGCGAGTATCTCACCCTTGACGATCTCGTAGTCCGTCTGATGCTTGGGGGGTAGGTCCCTATAGGCTTTCGCGGGTCCTGGAGCCAAAAACGGAGCCACGATCTCGGCCCACTGGTCCCGGGGCAGTCTCTCCCTCTTAGCCACGCCTTCAAACATCTCCAGGTATACCTCGACATCATCTGATTGCTCCATCTTTGGGATCGCTGTACACACCGCTTTCCGGACATCCTGGCATCCCCGGGCAGCTCCTGCTGTCTGCGGCGCTGCGATGTGCTGCATCAGTAGACTATTGGTTTCCTGTTGCTGCTGCATAGCCTGCTGTTGCTGCTGTGTAGCCTGCTGTTGTTGCTGCATAGCCTGCTGCTGCTGTCGCATGGCCTCCACCAGCATCTTTACTGTGCTCTCCATCTCCGGACAGTTCTCCACCGGTTTTTGCGTTACTTTTTCACCCAGGACATCGACTGTCATGCAGAGGAAAAAAAAACAAACAATACCACAGCCTAACCTCACTGCGTGTGCCCGATTTCAAGCCACCAATTGTAGGGATCCGCTCTGGTAGGCAGCGGCCGGGCCGCAGTAATGAGGTAAACACACAGGCGTTCAGTTCAAAGTTCAGTGGTTTTAATGACGGGTTCAACAAAAGTCCAGATAACAAAATCAAAACAGAACATAAATCACTCCAGTTTGGAGAACCACTGGTCCCAGACTCACCCTTGCTTGGGACGGTCTTAACTAAGCGGATGCAGGTCAGCAGAGACCGCCAGGTGCCATTCTGGGTGGTCTGGTACTCGCTTCCTGGTGCACACTGACACACTGTAACAAAACACTCTTCCAGCCTGTCTCCAGCCAAACTCCTTCCTTCCTTCCCCTCCTCATACTCCCACAGCTTCTTGTTAAATAGGCCTAGTCCACACCCTCAGGTGAGGTACACATCAGCTGACCTGATCACGTGACTATGACCTCATCACAGGTCCTTGTGATCATGGAAAATCCTGAGCAAACTTCAGTCTGCGAAAAATTCCATCCAGCAAGATCCCCTTTGGTGTATCACACTTTCTACCACCTGAACTCTACTCCCTGGGCTACAACACTGCCAGTTGCTGCTCAGAAGTGTCCATAGACCAATACACAAGCTATAGTGTTAGTGGGGTTTAGTAACACCAGCTGTTCCCCTGCTGTGTGTACGGCAAAAAGTCCTGCTGCCTCCACCCTCTTCTCTTCTCATCCCTGGGCTCCAACAACGCCAGTTGTTGCCATGAAGTGCTGTTAGCACAGTCAACACTTGCTCCTGTGTTACTGGGGTTCAGTAATGTCAGCTGTTCCCCTGCTGTGTGTACGGCAAAAAGTCCTGCTGCCTCCACCCTCATCTCTTCTCATCCCTGGGCTCCAACAACGCCAGTTGTTGCTCAGAAGTAATTGGCACGGGTACTGACTCCTGCCCAGCCTGGTTACAGCACGACAGCTGTTTCCTGGCAGTGTCAACGTCAATTAGCCTCCAATAAGTTGTCCTGTCGTGTTGCATTCGGGTTAGCCGACTCTATGGTGCCTGCAGTTTAGGTGATTCCTATGTGTGCTGTGGGATATGTAAATAAAGGCTGTTTCCGTTGTGACAATAGGACAAGCACCCACTGTAGGACTGTGTGATTCGGTAACTGCGGACGGCTTGCGGCCTGTCAACTTACATTTTCATGGGTGCCTTATGGTACCCGTCCGGGTTCCAGTACCGTCAGCTGGTTCTCCGCAGTGCTTTTGGCCTAGGTGCCTCCATCTCAGTATCCGAGTTCCAGCAACGTCTGCTGGTCCTTGGTAGTGCTTTGGAGCACAGGTACCTCCTGCTTAGTAACCGTGTCCCAGTAACGTCAGCTGGTCCTCGGTTGTGCCATTGGCTCTTTTCCTTCTGCTGCCCCTCCGGGTTCCAGCACAGTCAGCTGGTCCTCGTTACTTCCATTGTCTCTTGTACCATCTGATACCCGTCCGGGTTCCAGTAACGTCAGCTGGTTCTCGGAAGTTAGTCAGCCTTCTTGTACCTTCAGCTACATTTACAAATTTAAGATTTTTTAAATGTTTTTTTGGGTAATCACTCTGGATCTCCAACAATGAAGACGACGACCCTGATGACCACCCCGAAGAAGATGACGACCACAAGGATGACGAGCATCAAGCCAACCAGCCTGAACACCATCACAAAGAAGAAATAAAAGATTACCCAGAAGAAGATCACCAACAGGACAAAGAAGGTTAAGACAAACTACAAGATACAGAACAAGAGACAGAAGAACAATAAGCAGAAGATCAAAAAGCAGAAGAACATGAAGTATAAGACCAAAATGAAGAGCAAAATATATGCTCTAAATTATAAGCAGAAGAAGAATAAGCAGTGTATGGGGGTGAGTCCGTTCCTCCTCGTGGTGCCCCTGGAAAATGCCTGCTGCTGCAGGCTAAACTGAACACGGACAAATACTGTTGTAATTTAAATCTTTTGTGACAGCAAGAACGGAAGGAAGAAAAATTCATACTTTTACAGATTACAAGTACAGGAATCTCTGTCACAAATAAGAATATGATGAAGAAGATGAAGATGAAGTAGAATATGAAGAAGAATAATAGTTTAATAAGAACAATATGAGTAATGTTAACAAAAAGATGAATAGCAAGAAGTTTAAGAAGATAAAGAAAGTGAAGATGAAGAATAATTGGATGAAAAAGATGATGCTGCTGAAGATTATGAAGGAGAAAGTGTGGCAAAAGTTAAAAAGGTGAAGAGCATGGAAGTTGTGAAACATACATATTTGCCAAAAATAGAAAAAAGGTTAACAACATTGTCAATTTCTTCGTCAATCCGAACATCTTTAAAAAAAAAAATATTAATGCTGTTCCATTTGATTGGGTTAAACATTTATGCCTTTAATGTCTCCTCAACCTCCCCCAATACATTCTACATTACTCTTTGTTGTTTTCCTTCATGTACAATTAACAAACAAGGCAAGAATGGGTTTTTTTTAATTCCGATATTTTGTTCCCATAGACTTACATTGGATTTCCGGTATCGGTATCGGGTATCGCCGATACTTTTTGGGTATCGGCGATACCAATTCCGATCCGATACTTATTGGTATCGGAAAGTATCGCTCAACTCTAATGATAACACCAAAACTTTTTCTCCACTCATGGTTATTGGTTGGGTGAAGCCATTCATTGTCAAACTACTGTGTTTTCTCTTTTTAAATCATAATGACAACCCAAAACATCCAAATGACCCTGATCAAAAGTTCACAGACCCCGTTTCTTTATGCCATGTATTGCCCCCTCTAACATCAATGACAGATTGAAGTCTTTTGTGGTAGTTGTGGATGAAGTTCTTTATTTTCTCAGATGGTAAAGCTGCCCACTCTTCTTGGCAAAAAGCCTCCAGTTCCTGTAAATTCCTGGGCTGTCTAGCATGAACTGCGCGTGGTAAATTGGCATGGTAGGATGGTTAATGTAAAGATATTCCAAAATGCTGGAACTTATAGCTCTCATAGATACGACTTCTTTCAATATTTTTGATAATTCTAATTAGAAACGAGCATGGGATCAGATTTTAATTCAGTATATGAACTCCTGTCAGTGAGCATTTTCATGTTTTCCTGATAGTATAAGCCAGCATTTAAAATAACACCCCCCCCTCCATTGTCACCTGGGAGCTGTAAGTTCCCGAATTTTGGAATATCTTTACATTAACCATGTACTTATGAACCAAGCCCCAATAAGTTTATATATGGCACTTAACCCCTTACTGCCATCGGACGTACTATCCCGTCCATGGTACCTGGGCCCGTATGACCGGGGACGGGATAGTACGTCCAGCCCTTTAATGCGACATTGCGACTTAAGTCGCAATGATCGCATTAAAATTCCGACGCCATCTTACCTCAGGAGAGATGGCGCCGGCATCCCGGGGTCTGTCACCGCCCACCCTCACTCCCGATCGCTGTGATTGGCTGTTCAATTCTGAACAGCCAATCGCAGCCTTTCTCACTGTTTCAGCCAATCCGATGGGCTGAAACAGTGAGATCCCAGGCTAGAATCGAGTACCGATGTACTCGATCCTAGGCCTGGGCATAGAAAGGAGCAGACCCCCCCTGGATTGGCGCGATCGCCGATCACATCGATAGCGCCAATCGCAGGGCACAGCCGCGGTGTATCCGCGCTGTGCCCTGCCTGTACCTGCCTGGATCGGTGCAGTAATAGCACCGATCCTAGGCCGGAGCCTAGGACAGGCCCAGTAGGGCCTGCAGCTGCTGATTGGCGCGATCGATGTCATCGACGATCGCGCCAATCACAGGGCACAGCAGCGGTGTGACCGCTCTGTGCCCTGCTTCCTGACCTGCCGGTGACCTGCCTAGGAATCGGAGCAGTGAGCTCCGATTACTAGGCCGGTGCCTAGCAACCGGCAAAACAAGGGTCTCCTCTGATTGGTGGGATCTATGTGATCATCGATCCCACCAATGACAGGTCACAGCAGCGATGTGACCGCTCTGTGACCTGTCTGCAAACTGGATCTGACCTGTCTGACCGCACTGCAGGGGTCCTCACACTTGCTGAGGATTCCTGCAGTGCGGTCACACGCCAGATCTCCTCCTGTGTTGGGCCTTGTGGTGCCACAGTAGCCTGTGACACCACAACTCCTGCTGAAGAAAGAAGAGAGAAGAAAGAAGAGAGAAGAAAGAAGAGAGAAGAAAGAAGAGAGAAGAAAGAAGAGAGACTACAAACGTGAGTTTTTTGGACCCCCCATCCCCCCATCCACCCAATCCCCCCATTCCCCCCTTCCCCCTTCCCTTTCCCCTCTTTTTACCCCCCTTTGCACACATTTAGCAGCCGCCGAGCGTTGATTGGTGATGCAGTTCACCGATCAACACTCGTGCTCGTTTTTCTTTTGCACCCCCCTCCGTGCGCACTTCCAGCAGCCGCGGAACTTTGATAAGTGACACCAGTCACTTATCAGAGATCGTTCCTGCAGTTTTTTTTTTTTTCACTCCCCTGTCCGCCACTCCTGTGCGCACTTCCAGCAGCCGCGGAACTTTGATAAGTGACACCAGTCACTTATCAGAGCTCGTTCTTGCAGTTTTTTTTTTTTTTTCACTCCCCTTTCTGCCACTCCTGTGCGCACATCCAGCAGCCACGGAACTTTGATAAGTGACACCAGTCACTTATCAGAGCTCGTTCCTGCAGTTTTTTTTTTTTCACCCCACTTTCCGCCACTCCCGTGCGCACATCTAGCAGCCGCGGAACTTTGATAAGTGACACCGGTCACTTATCAGAGCTCGTTCCTGCCGTTTTTTTTTTTTTCACTCCCCTTTCTGCCACTCCTGTGCGCACATCCAGCAGCCGCGGAACTTTGATAAGTGACACCAGTCACTTATCAGAGCTCGTTCCTGCATTTTTTTTTTTTCACTCCCCTTTCCGCCACTCCTGTGCGCACATCCAGCAGCCGCGGAACTTTGATAAGTGACACCAGTCACTTATCAGAGTTCGTTCCTGCAGTTTTTTTTTTTCACTCCACTTTCCGCCACTCCCGTGCGCACATCTAGCAGCCGCGGAACTTTGATAAGTGACACCGGTCACTTATCAGAGCTCGTTCCTGCCGTTTTTTTTTTTTTTCACTTCCCTTTCCGCCACTCCTGTGCGCACATCCGGCAGCCGCGGAACTTTGATAAGTGACACCGGTCACTTATCAGAGCTCGTTCCTGCCGTTTTTTTTTTTTTTCACTTCCCTTTCCGCCACTCCTGTGCGCACATCCGGCAGCCGCGGAACTTTGATAAGTGACACCGGTCACTTATCAGAGCTCGTTCCTGCCGTTTTTTTTTTTTTCACTTCCCTTTCCGCCACTCCTGTGCGCACATCCGGCAGCCGCGGAACTTTGATAAGTGACACCGGTCACTTATCAGAGCTCGTGCCTGCTGGTTTAGACTTTTTTTCACAGGCATTTTTTTCCCTATTCTCTTTCTTTTCTTTTAGCTTTTTCCTTTCAGCATAGGTTGCACCAACCACTATCCCCCCCACACACACACACACAGTTATAAATAAAGTTCACACAAAGCACCACATTCACAAAAAAAATGTCGCTCGTCACGTTCTTCCCAACAGCGCTATTCAGTGGAAGAGGCATACGCTTTCCTTGCCTCCGACACTGATAGCGAGGGAGAGGATCCCACATTTCTTTACTTTTCAGATTCTTCATCTTCTTCTTCTTCCTCCTCTTCCTCATCTTCCTCCTCGGGTCCTGCGGAACCGCCACGCAGACGCCCCAGGACAGAAGATGAGGCAGCGCCCACCCCTGAAAATGAACCAGCGCACCCCTCTTCGGACCCCATATGGACCCCGCCCCCCGAAAATTACGAGCCACTGATTCCTGATTTTGTGGCAGAATCAGGAATCAAGTTTGACACCACGGGCCTCAGAGAAATAGACTTTTTCAAAGTCTTTTTCTCTGAGGATTTTATTAACCTCGTGGTGGAGCAAACTAATTTGTACGCTCGGCAATTTTTGGCGCAAAACCCAGTGTCATCATTTTCCAACTGGTCTCCTGTAGACGCAGGTGAAATGATGCAGTTTTGGGGCCTGGTCCTCCATATGGGGATCCTGAAGAAGCCAGAACTTCGGCAATATTGGAGTGTTGATATTTTATACAACACTCCACTGTTCCGAATGGTCATGGCTCGGACGCGTTTTGAGGCCATCCACAAATTCCTGCATTATAATGATAATGCACAGTGTCCCCCACAAAATGACCCCAACTTTGACCGTCTGTTCAAAGTTCGGCCGGTCATCGAACACTTCAGCAAAAAGTTTGCTGAAGTGTACGTGCCCCAAAGGGACATCTGCGTGGATGAGTCCTTGGTTCATTTTAAGGGACGGCTCAGATTCCGCCAGTACCTGCCCAGCAAGAGGGCAAGGTACGGAATTAAACTCTACAAGCTGTGCGAGAGTACCTCAGGGTACACGCACAGCTTTAGAGTTTAAGAAGGAAAGGACACCAGGATTGAACCCCCTGAGTGTCCCCCCGTCCTGGGAGTGAGTGGGAAAATTGTGTGGGATTTGGTGCACCCACTGCTGGATAAAGGTTATCACCTTTACACCGATAACTTTTATTCCAGCGTCCCACTCTACAAATCCCTCTCTGCGCGAGGTACCGCAGCTTGCTCAGAAAGGGTGAGAGCAGAGCCCAATGTAGCGACCACCTGTTGGTGGTCAAGTACAAGGACAAGAGGGATGTCCTTCTCTTGACCACCATACATGGTGATGGCAGCGCCCTCAGCACTGTACGGGTACCTCTACACAGGTCCGCAAACCGACTGTGTACTGGGGTACAATAAATACATGGGGGTGTTGATCTCTCTGATCAACTCCTCCAACCGTACAGTGCTTTGAGAAAGGCCAAGGTGTGGTACAAGAAGCTGTCCGTGCACATCGTCCAAATGGCAATGCTCAACGCTTTCCTGCTGTCACGATGTGCACGCAACAGCGATACGACGTACCTTCAGTTTCAGGAGGTAGTGGTTAAGGCCCTGATGTTTGGCGCTCAGGAAACAGCGGGCCCCAGTACTTCTGGAACTGAAGGTGCTCGTATCATACCAGGTCAGCATTTCCCGGGGGTGGTCCCGCCAACTGGAAGCAAAGGTAAGCCGCAAAAAAGGTGCCGAGTGTGTTACAAAAGGGGAATACGCAAGGACACCACTTACCAATGCGACACCTGCCCCGAAAAACCTGGCCTGTGTATGAAGGATTGTTTCAAATTGTACCACACCTCAATGCACTACTAATTTACTTTACAGGAAAGATTAGTTCCAGAAGGGGGGCACATTTAGAAAAGTTCCTTGGGAGTCTACTTTCCAAAATTATGTCACTTGTGGGTTTTTTTTACTGTTTAGGCACATCAGGAGCTCTGCAAACGGAACATGACGCCCGCAGACCATTCCATCAGTCTGCATTCCAAAACGTCACGACTTCCCTTCTGAGCCCCGACTTGTGCCCAAACAGTTTTTTCCCACATATGGGGCACCAGTGTACTCAGGACAAATTGGACAACAATTTTTGGTGTCCAATTTCTCCTCTTACCCTTGGGAAAATAAAAAATTGGGGACTAAAACATCATTTTTGTGAGGATAAAAGTAGGATTTTTTATTTTTACACCTGGGCATTATAAACTTTAGTGAAACACTTGGGGGTTCAAAGTGCTCACCACACACCTAGATAAGTTCCTTAGGGGTCTATTTTCCAAAATGGGTCACATGTGGGGGGTTTCCACTGTTTAGGCACATCAGGGGCTCTGCTAACGGAACATGACGCCCGCAGACCATTCCATCAAAGTCTGCATTCCAAAACGTCACTGCTTCCCTTCCGAGCCCTGCCGTGTGCCCAAACAGTGTATCCCCCCAACATATGGGGTATCAGCGTACTCAGGACAAATTGGACAACCACTTTTGGGGTCCAATTTCTCCTCTTACCCTTGGGAAAATAAAAAATTGGGGACTAAAACATCACTTTTGTGGAAAAAAAAAATATTTTTTTTTCACGCCAGGGCATTATAAACGTTAGTGAAACACTTGGGGTTCAAAGTGCTCACCCCACACCTAGATAAGTTCCTTAGGGGGTCTAGTTTCCAAAATGGGGTCACATGTGGGGGGTTTCCACTGTTTAGGCACATCAGGGGCCCTCCAAACGCGACATGGTGTCATGGGTGTATCGCCACGAGGATCGTCGCGATTACACACTCTGACTTCTCACAGCTGAGTTGCTGTTTCTTTGTGTTTGGTAATGAGGGAGTTAATTTTACCTAGCTCTTTGCTAAGACTAGGTCCAGCCTCGCCCGGCTGCTTTTGATTATGTTCTAATTAGCTTCCTTTATATACCTGCCAGTCTGGGTGTTAGATGCCGGTGAAAGCATTCATGTAGTCTAGCAGACTGGATCGGTTCTGAGAATACTTAAGCTAAGAGCTCCTTAGTTGTTTTTACTCTTACAGCTTATAGTTTATCTCTGAGACCTTAGGTGTTCCTACTGTGTGTGAGTGTTGTATGTAAGACTTTATTTACTTTATTCCTTGTCTTTCTTGTATGTCTTTCTGTTCATTAACCGTTACCTGTTCATTCCCTTTGGTGGTAATCAGGGTCCTTCTTAGGACTAGATTACAGTTGGCAGGGATTGATAGGAGACAGGGTTTACGCTGGTGGCCTGGACCTCTGTACCTTTAACAGTACCTCCAGGTAGAGGGATTAGTTAGGACCCCAGTTTAGGGTCAGCATAGACCCCGGTCACCCTCTAGCCGGAGACAGCGTATAACGGATTCCGTATTGACCCACTGGACTTTCTGTCAGGTAATTCTATGTTATCATATATCTATGCGCATGTTATATAGTATGTTGCCCTTTTGATATAGATTACTGACATCACATATATATATATCTGCTTCACGTCACTTGTCCTACCTATTGCATTTTTTCTGTGCTATTTTGTGTATAAATATGTGATTCTTCAGATGTTGTATTAGTCTATGCCTGATGAAGAGACCTGAGTAGTCTCGAAAGCTTGCAATTTGTTACCATCTTTTCAGTTAGCCATTAAAAGGTATCAACCACTGAGGACTCTCAACTCTAAATATTTTTCTATCTACTGGCTAACACGGTACAAAGATATACATCTTTACTGTATCAAAATGGAGGATACCAGAATGTACCGCATCTTTATGGAACTAAAACCACTTTTGAAGAAACGTGCACAAATGGACAGCGATATTTTTTTCTTATCTAAATGCAAAAAGGAGAATTTAATTCCCAAAGGACTCTGGATTACAAACCCAATTCTTCACACTTACAATACCCATTATGCAAAAAACCTTTGTCACAGGACGTCTGAGAGACTTAGGAACCATCTTTTGCATGTCTGCTACAGCATAAGGAGTAAAGTCCAAGAGCAATTTGAAAGCCTAAGGAAAACACTTACAGAAACCACAGAACAAAAATTACAACAATACTATAACAAACTACAGACCTTTCTGATTCATAACAAAGAAAAGAAACTACACAGATTGCGTCTCAATTCCGGACTCTATACAAACAGATCCAAAACAAAGCCAAAACCTGACAACTCTGACAACCACTCCATTCCAGACACAAAAGCATCTAACTGTGTCATCAATCTCTCGGATTACAAACCCAACAAGGTGGAATTGGCCGTGCTTTCTAGAGGACTCTCATTTTGTCCCACTAAGGCCCTGGATAAAACTGAACTCTGCAGTGATATGGAACATTTTTTCAGGAGACTGCGCCTGAGGGAATACTTCAATGATACAGAAGATTCAGAAAACACTCGGACTGAAGGAAAAGGTATCCCAACAACCAAGAAGAGGTCAGACTGGACACCTCCTCCTGGACGCAACCCTCATTTGGATAAATATATAGACTCATTCAGATATTTGATAAAATCCACCATCATAGACACCAACAGGAGACAAGCATCCAACATCAGTGCCCAGGAGAGAAAGGCTATACAGTCTCTGAAAACCAACAAAGAAATCATCATTAAACCTGCTGACAAGGGAGGTGCAATAGTCATGATGAACACATCAGACTATATGAAGGAAGCAAACAGACAACTTACGGACACACGCTACTACAGAAAACTGGAGTCGGACCCTACACAGGACTATTACAAGGAACTAAGCAAGTTGGTATCTTGTCTGTCTGACAAATCCATAAGAGCCGATGACCTGATACCAGAGAGTCCAAGAACAGGAAGTTCTACATGCTTCCCAAAATCCACAAAGCCGGAAATCCAGGGAGGCCGATTATTTCATGTGTGGACACCCTTACTGAGCAGGTATCTGGATGGGTAGAGGGCATTCTTAAACCCCTGGTAAAGGATACACCCAGCTACATTCAGGACACAACTGACCTACTGAATAAACTAGCAGCAATAGGTCCTCTACCAGAAGGAACCATCCTGGCCACCATGGATGTGGAATCCTTGTACTCTAATATCCCACACCAGGATGGATTAAATGCCTGCAAAGACTTCATGAAAAACACCGGGAATGATGCTGATTCTGTGGTGAAACTCACAAAATTCATCCTCACCCACAATTACTTTGAATTTGACAACAAGATCTATTTACAGGAGACTGGCACAGCTATGGGAAGTAAAATGGCTCCTCAGTATGCAAATCTTTTCATGGCGAAGCTTGAAAGCGACTTTCTGTCCTCATGTCCCATCAGGCCTCGGGCCTACTACCGCTACATTGATGATATCTTAATCATCTGGACGGAGTCTGAGCAACAGCTAAAGACGTTCCATGAACAGTTCAATCAATTTCATCCCACCATCAACTTAACACTCAACTACTCCAGCACTGAAATTAACTTTTTGGACACCATCATTAAGCTAAAGAACAATGAAATAGAGACATCCCTGTATCAGAAGCCAATCGACCGTCCAACATACCTTAAATGGGACAGTTCCATCCAAAACACATAAAAAACTCTATTGTCTACAGCCAAGCCATCAGATACAACCGTATATGTTCCAACCCCATGGATAGAGATGAACACCTTGGTCGCCTTAGAAAGACCTTTTTAAATCAGGGCTACCATCCAAGAACAATTGAAAACCAAATTACAAGAGCCACCAGAATATCAAGGAATCACCTGCTACATTACAAAGCTAAAGAAGAAAATAACCAGGTGCCTCTAGTGGTCACCTACAATCCAAATCTGGAGGTGCTAAGGGGAGCTGCACGGAAACTACAACCTTTACTACAAAAAGATGCCCGATTACAATCCATATTTCCAGATCCCCCTCTACTGTGTTTTAGGCAGCCCCCAAATCTAAGAAGCATCATTGTCAGAAGTTCCCTGTCCTCCCCAACAGCGGCAGGAACCTCTCCTTGCAACCAGAAGAAATGCAAAACTTGTCCATTTATAATGACCACGGACAAGATAAAGATCCCCAACTCCCATCGGGACTACAAGATACCAGGTACTTTCAGCTGCATCACATCTAATGTGGTGTACCTAATTATATGTACTAAATGTCCAACTGGGGGTCTGTATGTGGGGGAGACCGGGCAAAAACTGAGAACAAGGATGAATTCTCATCGCCACACAATAAGAGAAAAAAGAATGGATCTACCTGTGACAAAACATTTTTGCTCCCCTGATCATAGCTTGCTAGATATGAAAATACTTGTACTCAGAGGCAATTTCACATCTCTGAGACAAAGAAGAATTTACAAATACAAATTGATGGTGACCTTTGACACTCTTAATGCTGGAATGAACCTATCACATGGATTTATGGCCTACTACATCAATTAAGGAATTTACTCCAAATACCCTGTGAAAACATCACAAAACATTACCAGACCCCAATCAGAGGGTAATAAAACTTTCACACTCCTTATCTATAAACTGTTCCAAAATTTATGCTCATCCCTCTGCCATAATGACTATTCTGCTTCACGTCACTTGTCCTACCTATTGCATTTTTTCTGTGCTATTTTGTGTATAAATATGTGATTCTTCAGATGTTGTATTAGTCTATGCCTGATGAAGAGACCTGAGTAGTCTCGAAAGCTTGCAATTTGTTACCATCTTTTCAGTTAGCTATTAAAAGGTATCAACCACTGAGGACTCTCAACTCTAAATATTTTTCTATCTACTGGCTAACACGGTACAAAGATATACATCTTTACTGTATCAGAAGTAAAACTTGTGAGTTCAGATCATCTGTGATTTTCAGATGCCACAATAATTATGTAGTGCTCTACAGATTCCCCAAACCACTTTGGCATTGCTCTGACATATTGGTGACAGCTAGTGCATATGATCAATTTTCTCATACAAATGCTATCAGTGGTTTTACCTATGATATTCAAGGGCCTGTACACATGTCTAATTTTTTCCTTGGCCTGAGTGGTCCACAAATAAAATCAGAGACCTGTACGATTTTGATGTGAGTGTGTGAGTGGTGGATCAAAATCGGCAATGCAAGTCTATAGTTCTGTGAACAAAATACTCGGTTGGCATCAGATTGCATTTGAGTCCTGTCCAATCTTCATGAGCTAATAGATTAGAAAAGAACCATTTTTTCTATCCGTGTCTGAGAAAAAACTGATCCCACTCTGAACAAACGCTGATCAAAGTCAGTTGACTTTAATCAAAACAGTTATGTGACCCTACCCTTATTTGAAGCCTTTGACACAACGTTGTGAATAACCCTTCTCTGAATTGAACAGCATTGTGTTTTGATTATCAGAGAGTTAAGAATTTCTGATAATTGGGTATCACCTGCTATAAGGTTTAGACATTTATGGAGGTGCAAGATAATAGACTTCATGGATCACGTTTTATTTTTGAACTATTACAAAGATACATGAAAATATTGTTACATTTTTACAAGCTAGGCTTAGATTTATGCTCCAGATGACCATGACTAAAGATAGAGTCACAAAGAGAGATGGATTATTCATGTAAAGTTTTCTTCTGAAAACATATACTTCTTTTATTCCAATAGAGATGCTTTCATCTGTTTCTTCAGAGAATTTGGGTCAATGCCTTTCAGTTTCCACCATTACTATTTGAGTTCATTTTTTTACATCATATTTCTTTATAAAAGTATGTGTCCCTGTGGCGCTACGGTTAACATTTTCTCCTAGTTTATATTCATTTTCACAGCATCTTTCTAAAATACTGGATAAATGTATTTATTTAGACGTTTGTAAGCAACTCACATCAATCAAGCATGTGGTCACCATCGTGCCATAGGAATTCCATAATTCTGTCTCATTTTGATGCACAGTAAAAAGGAATTGAGAGGTAGAGGTAAGGTATAGAAATGTCATTTCATATAGATCAATTCATACTTGTCAAACTGACAACAGGCAGCCAGTGCAGGCACAATAAATCTAGGTTGAGTAAAGGGAAAAGTAATGTTTGTCAACTCATCTGCCATTATTGTACTACGTTTCTGGGGCTATAGTAAAAAAAAAAAAAAAAAAAAGGTTCTATCTGATCGTACATCTTAAAAACGTTTTTCTTCCAAGTGTCACATGCACATTGTTGAAATTCAGTTTTATGAACATCTCCAAAGTAATAGTTAACTAAAAATGTGTTTCTAGATGTGTCCATGTGCTCACTCCCTTTTTATCTCTCATAGTCTTGCATGAAGTATGCTTGTGTGTGTTCTTGACCAATGCCCCATACATATCCATTCCACACCTAGGGTGGTGATCTCAGTAATTGTGGCCACTCGGTGATGCACAATGGAACTAAAAATCTGTCTCAAGTAATCTGGTCTGGTTAAAGGAGTGATCTTCTGTCACGCACAGTGTGGGAAAACCAAGTGTAACATACAGGGAACTGGGGAAGGTGGGCCCAGACACTAGGGAGGGGATTTGGAGACCCCTAGGCTAGATCTAATCTCTCCCTAGAACTCCTACCGAGTCCCTATATTGGTTCCTCACCAATCGCTGAGCAGGAACCTCTGGCCCTGAATCTCCCTGAGGCCTAAGTCCTGAATAGGAAACGGGAGGGAGATGCGCGCTAGACAGTCTCCGCTAAACTAAAGACAGTAAGGTGAGACAAACAGGGGAACACTTAGCTGAATCGCCAGATACGGATACCAGATGAGGGATTCCAGACACCAAACTGGAGAACTCTGAAAAGGTTCAACACTCTAGCAAGCACAAGTGGAAATGAAGCTATTACCCGCACTGGGTCACAGCTGAGCCACTATCTAAATAGATCCAAACTACTCTGTGCAGGAGGAAGTCGACGCTGGGTCCTAGAGGCAGATGGTTCATGGAGCAGTCTGTATGGACAGGTGCTCAGACCTTCTGAGGCCTGACGCAGGATGATAGCCTGTCACCTCCGAAGCGCTCGTGACATCTTCCCTGTGATAGTCTTTTGGAGAGGTTTCACTGTATTACTAAAACACACATTAGCTTGACAAGTCCTTTATGAAATGTATCCTGTGGATCAGTGGTAAATATTAACATTGTGAAAACTGTTGTGAACGCTCTGGATCTGACTTCTGAGTTGGGGCTCCCTCTGGTGGCTGCTGATAGTAATGAAGCGGCTTTGACTGACAGAGGTCTTTCAGCTGAGCACAATTGGCAATCAGGGATTGCTGAGTGGGGAGATATAAGTGAGCAACTTTCCCATGATCCTTGCCGGTGATTAGTTGCTTCCTGGTCTCTTTTGGAAGTCAGCTTGCTTCCTGCTTTGTCCTGCGACTTTCAGATAAGTAATTTGCTCTTTATTTCTGTGGCTTTAGTTTTTGTCTATCTCAGTTGTCTGCCTTTTGGATTGCACAGCCAGGTTCCCCTGTGGGAGCCTGTGCTGGACACTGTTTCTCATTTACCACTGTTTATGCATTTTCAGTTCCCTGTTATTTCTGCATTTGCTGAATTGCTACCAGTTCACACCAGAGACAGTTTATGTATTTTCAGTTCTCTGTTTTTTCAGTATCTGCTGTTTTGTTACCAGTGCACACCAGAGTCTGATCTAGCAGGGGAGAGATCATGTGGTCTCAGTATTTTTATATATCAGAAGTGTTGGAGTTTTTCCTAGTGTTTTTTCCGGATTGCAGACAGTATTATTTCCTGTCCTTTTCTATCTAGACAGGTTGGGCCCCAGCATTTGCTTGTGCTATTTTCTGCCTGCATCTGTATTTCATCTTGTCTCACTGCCAATATATGTTGGGGGCTACCTATTCCTTTGGGGGTCTACTCCGGGGCAGATAGTTTTCCCCTTTCTCTCTTGAGGCTTAGAAATCTTTCCGGCTGTGATGAGGCGTCTAGGGCACCATAGGCACGTCTCACGGCTACTTCTAGTTGTGCTGCCATTTTAGGGGTCTGCAGTCCGCTAGTTAACAACCTCTCTGGGTGCCTGGTTGTAAAGCCTATTTTTGCTACCGTCCTCCTCGGCTACCAAATCATAACAGAATCACCAGCCTGACTGTAATTCAAGGGTACTCAAAAGAAGGAAAGAATAGTAAAAAAAAAAATAGAGGGTTTCAGAATTTTTTATATATTTTTTCCTCTTTTTCTCTGGGGCTGTAGGAGGATTTTTTTTTTCTATGGAGATTGTGCAGTTGTTGTGTTGAGCGGCTCGCTACTGAAGTTCGGGGAATTTCTGCGTATCTCACTCAGTTTTCTGATGTGGAACCTCGGATTCCGCTTCCTGATGTATTTTCTGGGGATCGGTTTAGGTTTTTGAACTTTAAGAATTATTGTAAGTTGCTTTTTGCCTTGAAACCTAAGTCCTCGGGGAACGTAGCACAGCAGGTTCAAATTGTCATCTCCCTGTTGCGCGGTGACCCTCAGGACTGGGACTTTTCCCTGAGACCTGGGGATCCTGTGTTGGCTAGGGTTGATGTGTTTTTTCAAACTCTGGGATTGTTGTACGATGAACCTAATGTTATTGATCAAGCTGAGAAAACCCTGTTGGCATTGAACCAGGGTCAGGAAACAGCAGAGTTATATTGTCAGAAATTCCAAAAGTGGGCAGTCCTTACTAAATGGAATCATGATGCCCTAGCGGCTCTTTTTCTGAAGGGTCTGGCAGAGACCGTAAAGGATGTTATGATGGGATTTCCTGTTCCCTCTGGTCTCAATGACTATATCTGTAAGGCTGTGGCCTGAATAGGTCTGTAGACCGTATTAACCCAGTCTCTTAGTCGTGATTAAAATGTACAGAAACTGGCCAATTCACCACCACCATTTTTTTGTAAGGATCAAATTTAGAAAATGTTAGGTAAGCGACAGTTTAATAAAAGAGACACAAGTCTCATTTAGGAGCCTGGAAAAGTCAGCAATGGTCTTTGTCCAGCAACGGACAATGTAAATTGCTAATAAATATGCATGCCCTATCTAAGTAACAATTTGTGAACAGACATATATGCTGACAAGGGACTACTGAACGCTGTGCTTGGACAACGAACTGGACATTGTTTCTGACTGTTATGTCTCTGCAACTGCAGGTTGTGGAAAGGAGGCCTCAGCACCTCCTTCCTGCACAACAGAGTGAGAATTATGTAACACAGGGGAAGGGCCAGTGGTTTTACCCTCAGACACAGATTTTGTACCCAGGCGTGCCGCCCACCTACTGGGGTGCTCCATATATGAAAAGTATATGGCGTATGCTAACAGAGGTATGTTGAATTTCACTTTACAAAGGGATGTGTGGGTAAGATTTTAGAACTAGCAGCATATATATAGAGCATGTTTCATTACTCATATTATTCTGAGTAAGGCTGAAACATGAAGAATTGTGTGGAGCATATTGATGCATTTATGTTCTAAAATGTCCAAGTACAGACACAAAAAACATCAGGCTTAGAGTTGAGCGATACTTTCCGATATCCAAAAGTATCGGAATCGGAATGGTATCGCCGATACCATTAAAATATCGGCGATTACCGATACCGGAAATCCAATGTAAGTCTATGGGAACAAAATATCGGAACTAAAAAAACCCCATTCTTTCCTTGTAAACACTAAATATACACACATAGAATACATATATATAATATATATATACATGTCATTGTGACATATATATATACATATATGTATAGTTTATACACTTCTACATAGTAAAATATCCTCTGATTCAATTGCCGGGTAAAGCCGGCTTCTGTGAAAAGACAGAAGCACCCGACATGAAATGACACTTGGTGTACATAGGGTTAACCATGTCTTTTCATGTCGTTTGCTATCTGATTTGCACAAACAATTACATGAGTGGCTGTGTGCAAAATTTCACACCTGTAGGGGTTAATTAAAGGTGTAAATTCGTTGTAAAAAAAAAGGACTTTTTTGCTACGAATTTACACCTTTAATTAACCCCTACAGGTGTGAAATTTTGCACACTTACACTCATGTAATTGTTTGTGCAAATCAGATATCAAAGTACATGAAAAGACATGGTTAACTCTATGTAAACCAAGTGTCATTTCATGTCGGGTTCTGCATTTTCACAAAAGCCGGCAATTGAATTAGCGGCTATTATACTATGTAGAAGTGTATGAACTATAAATATATATATATATATGTGTCACAAACTCAATGACATGTATATATATATATATATAGAGGTGTAAAATTGCTGAAAAAAAATGCGTGGGCTCCCGCCCTATTTTCGCAACCAGACAGACAAAGCCAGTGAGTGGGGGCAGATAATAATAGCCCAGAGAGGGACCATTATTTTTGGCCCCCCCCCGGCTACTAACATCTGCCCCCAGACACCCCAGAAAGGGCAAATCTCTAATTAGATTTGCCCTTTCTGGCACTTTGCCCATCTATTCCCATTGCCCTGTAGCTGTGGCGAATGGGTTAATAAGGGGTTAAAATGACCTTGCAATTGAAAGGTCACTTTAAGCCAGGTTAATAATTGAGAGCTGTCAATTAGACAACTATCAATTATTAATCCTATTGTATGAAAGAAAAATCAAACACACACACTTTAATAAAAAAGAAGTTTAATGAAATAATCACACAGTTTTTGACCATATTTTATTTACCTGCTAAAACCATTTCCTGTAATAAAAATAAAATAATAAAGCAAAATTATTCTTACCAATCCGATGCACAGTCAGGTCACACGGTGTAATCCTTCAGAAAGGGTTAATGTTTACTGCAGGGACCGCAGCTAATGCTGCAGCCTCACAGTAAACCCCCAAATGAATGAGCTCCTCTCCTGGCTGACAGGAGAGGAAGTGGAAAGCTTAATTGATTGCTTTCCACTTTCACTTCAGGTCAGCCAGGGACACCATCAGTGACGTCAGAGGGAACTGATTAACAAAAATAGGGGTTCCCTTCGAAAAAAAAATGGCGTGGGGTCCCCCCTATTTTTGTTAACCAGCCAGATGAAGCAGACCGCTGAGGCCTGGATTTTCAGGCTGTTAAGGAGCCAAGATCCATGGACCTTGCCAGCCTGATAATACCAGGCCACAGCAGTCTGCATATCTTGGCTGATTAACAAAAATAGGGGATCCCCTCGAAAAAAATTAGCGTGGGGTCCCCCCTATTTTTGTTAACCAGCCAGATGAAGCAGACCGCTGAGGCCTGGTTTTTCAGGCTGGTAAGGATCCAATATCCATGGACCTTGCAAGCCTGATAATACCAGGCCACAGCAGTCTGCTTAGCTTGGCTGGTTAACAAAAATAGGGGATCCCCTCGAAAAAAAAACGGCGTGGGGATCCCCCCTATTTTTGTTAACCAGCCAAGTAAAATGCAGACTGCTGCGGCCTGGTATTAAAAGACTGTCAAGGCCCATGGATTTTGGCCCTCAACAGCCTGATAATACCAGGCTACAGCAGCCCCACATTTGGTGCATCAAAAGATGTGCCAATTGTGGCACTTTACCCGGCTCTTCCCACTTGCCCTGTAGCGGTGGCAAGCGGGGTAATAAGGTGTTAATGTCACCGTTGATTGCACGGTGACAATAAGCCCGGTTAATAATGGAGAGGTGTCAATAAGACACCGATCCATTATTAATCCCAAAGTTTTTAAATGTTTAAAAAAAAGACACAGCAAGAAAAAAGTATTTTATTGAAATAAAAGAGACAACACAGTTTTCATTTTTTTTATTACTCTCTCATTCCTGCGACGCCATCGATCTCCTATAAAAAAATAAAAAAAAACAAACCAACAGTATACCACCTGTCCGACGCAGTCCATAGTAACGACTGTCCCACGACGATCCAGCTCTGCTACATCGGAGTGACAGGCAGAGCCTGACATCCCGGCGCAGCACAGCTGCTTACCAGCTTCCCGGCGGTGACGTCATCGGACTGCTTTACGGCCGCGATTACCCAGCAGTCACTGCAGTTATCGCGAGATACTGCATGTGACCGCCGGGGAGAAGAGTATGTCGGCCATTAAGCAGTCCGGGATGTGACCGCCGGAGATCTTCTGCCGGGTAAGTGCCGCTGACTCCTGACAGACCCGACCGACGGACACTGACAGTGACAGTGACATTCCGATTCCGGTATCCGATATGACGAAAATATCGGAACTCGGAATCGGAATTCCGATACAGCCAATATCGGCCGATACCCGATACTTGCGGTATCGGAATGCTCAACCTTAATCAGGCTACCAGATACAGGCTTAAAAAGACCGTGAGAAGGGCTACACAATCAAAAAAATAATAATAGAATATATATATATTGCAGTTATTACAATAGGTAGAGATAGAGAGTACAAGTTTCACCATTGCACAATGTGCAAAGTTTTCCAAAAATTACCCAAGAGGTCTGTATCATACACACTGAAAGACGCCGTGATGGGGACGTCACCATACACTTTGCACTTATTACAGGAGGTAGAGATAGGGTGTAGATAGGGTGTAGAAATGTGACCACTGCAAAATGTGCAAAGGTTTCCAAAAATTTAACAGAGGGTCTCTTTCAGACCAGCTGAAAGATGCCGTGATGGGGACATCACAATACACTTAGCAGTTACAGTGGGGGGAAATAAGTATTTGATCCCTTGCTGAAGTTTGCCCACTGACAAAGACATGAACAGTCTATAATTTTAAGGATAGGTTAATTTTAACATTAAAAGATAGAATATCAAAAATAAAAAATAGAAAATCACATTGTATAAATTATATAAATTTATTTGCATTTTGCAGTGGGAAATAAGCACTTGATCCCCTACCAACCATTAAGAGTTCTGGCTCTTACAGACCAGTTAGATGCTCCTAATCAACTCGTTACCTGCATTAAAGGCAGCTGTCTTACATAGTCAACTTTATAAAAGACTCCTGTCCACAGACTCAATTAATCAGTCAAATTCTAACCTCTACAACATTGGCAAGACCAAAGAGCTTTATGATGATGTCAGGGACAAGATCATAGACCATCACAAAGCTGGAATGGCCTACAAAACCATAAGTAAGACGCTGGGTGAGAAGGAGACACCTGTTGGTAAGAAAATGGAAGAAATACAAAATGACTGTCAATCAACATTGATCTTTGGCACCATGCAAAAACTCAACGTATGGGATATTCTTGATCATGAGGAAGGTGAGAGATCAGCCTAAATCTACACGGGGTGAACTTGTTAATGATATTAAGGCAGCTGGGACCACTGTCACCAAGAAACCATTAGTCACACATAGAGTTGAGCGATACTTTCCGATATCCAAAAGTATCGGAATCTGAATGGTATCGCCGATATCATTAAAATATCGGCGATACCCGATACCGATACCGGAAGTCCCATGTAAGTCTATGGGAACAAAATATCGTAACTAAAAAAACCCCATTCTTTCCTTGTAAACACTAAATATACACACATAGAATACATATATATATATATACATGTCATTGTGACATATATATACATATATGTATAGTTTATACACTTCTACATAGTAAAATATCCTCTGATTCAATTGCCGGGTAAAGCCGGCTTCTGTGAAAAGACAGAAGCACCCGACATGAAATGACACTTGGTGTACATAGGGTTAACCATGTCTTTTCATTCGTTTGCAATCTGATTTGCACAAACAATTACATCAGTCTATGTGTGCAAAATTTCACACCTGTAGGGGTTAATTAAAGGTGTAAATTCGTTGTAAAAAAAACTGACTTTTTTGCTACGAATTTACACCTTTAATTAATCCCTACAGGTGTGAAATTTTGCACACATAGACTGATGTAATTGTTTGTGCAAATCAGATAGCAAAGGACATGAAAAGACATGGTTAACCCTATGTACACCAAGTGTCATTTCATGTCGGGTTCTGCATTTTCACAAAAGCCGTCAATTGAATTAGCGGCTATTATACTATGTACAAGTGTATGAACTATAAATATAAATATATATATATGTGTCACAAATTCAATGACATGTATATATATATATATATGTATATATATATATATATATATATATATATGAGGTGTAAAATTGTTTAAAAAAAATGCGTGGGCTCCCGCCCTATTTTCGCAACCAGACAGACAAAGCCAGCGAATGGGGGCAGATAATAATAGCCCAGAGAGGGACCATTATTTTTGGCCCCCCCTGGCTACTAACATCTGCCCCCAGACACCCCAGAAAAGACAAATCTATAATTAGATTCGCCCTTTCTGGCACTTTGCCCGTCTATTCCCATTGCCCTGTAGCGGTGGCGAATGGGTTAATATGGGGTTAAAGCCACATTGCAATTGAAAGGTGACCTTAAGCCAGGTTAATAATTGAGAGCTGTCAATTAGACAACTATCAATTATTAATCCTATTGCATGAAATAAAAATAAAACACACACACTTTAATTAAAAATCATTTTAATGAAATAAAGACACATGTTTTTGACCATCTTTTATTTGACTGCAAAAACCATTTCCTGTAATAAAAATAAAATAAAAAAGCAAAATTATTCTTACCTATCCCATGCACAGTCAGGTCCCACGGTGTAATCCTTCAGAAAGGGTTAATGTTTACTGCAGGGACTGCAGCTAATGCTGCAGCCTCACAGTAAACCCCCAAATGAATGAGTTCCTCTCCTGGCTGACAGGAGAGGAAGTGGAAAGCTTAATTGATTGCTTTCCACTTTCACTTCAGGTCAGCCAGGGACACAATCAGTGACGTCAGAGGGAACTGATTAACAAAATAGGGGTTCCCTTCGAATAAAAAATGGCGTCGGGTCCCCCTATTTTTGTGTGTGAAATTTTGCACACATAGACTGATTTAATTGTTTGTGCAAATCAGATAGCAAAGGACATGGTTAACCCTATGTACACCAAGTGTCATTTCATGTCGGGTTCAGCATTTTCACAAAAGCCGGCAATTGAATTAGCGGCTATTATACTATGTAGAAGTGTATGAACTACAAATATAAATATATATATATATATATATATATGTGTCACAAATTCAATGACATGTGTATATATATATATAGATATATATATATATATATATATATATATATATGAGGTGTAAAATTGCTGAAAAAAAATGCGTGGGCTCCCGCCCTATTTTCGCAACCAGACAGACAAAGCCAGTGAGTGGGGGCAGATAATAATAGCCCAGAGAGGGACCATTATTTTTGGCCCCCCCCCGGCTACTAACATCTGCCCCCAGACACCCCAGGAAAGACAAATCTATAATTAGATTCGCCCTTTCTGGCACTTTGCCCGTCTATTCCCATTGCCCTGTAGCGGTGGCGAATGGGTTAATATGGGGTTAAAGCCACCTTGCTATTGAAAGGTGACCTTAAGCCAGGTTAATAATTGAGAGCTGTCAATTAGACAACTATCAATTATTAATCCTATTGCATGAAATAAAAATAAAACACACACACTTTAATTAAAAATCATTTTAATGAAATAAAGACACATGTTTTTGACCATCTTTTATTTTACTGCAAAAACCATTTCCTGTAATAAAAATAAAATAAAAAATCAAAATTATTCTTACCTATCCCATGCACAGTCAGGTCCCACGGTGTAATCCTTCAGAAAGGGTTAATGTTTACTGCAGGGACCGCAGCTAATGCTGCAGCCTCACAGTAAACCCCCAAATGAATGAGTTCCTCTCCTGGCTGACAGGAGAGTAAAGGCTGGGTGTCACATAACGATACACCAGCGATCCCGACAACGATATGCACTTGTCAGGATCGCTGGTGTATCGCTACATGATCGCTGCTGAGCTGCCAAACAGGCAGCTCAGGCAGCGATCTGGGACAGCGACACTGCGGGTAACATCGCTTAAGGGCCCGTCTCACATAGCGATATCGCTACCGAGATCGCTGCTGAGTCACTAGTTTTGTGACGCAGCAGCGAGCTCACCAGCGATATCGCTGTGTGTGACATTCAGCGACGATCAGCCCCCCTGCCGGGTATCGCTGATCGTCGCAGAAATGTCAGGACCTTTTTTTGATCGCTGGTTTCCCTCTGACAGGCACGCATCGCTGCGTGTGACAGGCGGGAGACCAGCGATCCGCTGGTAACCAAGGTACACAGCGGGTTTCCAGGCACCGCGCAGAGCTTGGAAACCCGCTGTGTACCTTGGATACCAGCTCCGTGCATCAGGGCGCTGGTATCCAAGGTACACAGCGGGTTTCTAGGCACAGCCCCGCGCCTGGAAACCCGCTGTGTACCTTGGTTACCAGCGGATCGCTGGTCTCCCGCCTGTCACACGCAGCGATGTGTGCCTGTCAGCGGGAAACCAGCGATCAAAAAAAGGTCCTGACATTTCAGCGACGATCAGCGATACCCGGCAGGGGGGCTGATCGTCGCTGAATGTCACACACAGCGATATCGCTGGTGAGCTCGCTGCTGCGTCACAAAACTAGTAACTCAGCAGCGATCTCGGTAGCGATATCGCTATGTGAGACGGGCCCTTAAGTGGAAAGCTTAATTGATTGCTTTCCACTTTCACTTCAGGTCAGCCAGGGACACAATCAGTGACGTCAGAGGGTACTGATTAACAAAAATAGGGGTTCCCTTCGTAAAAAAAATGGCGTGGGGTCCCCCCTATTTTTGTTAACCAGCCAGATGAAGCAGACCGCTGAGGCCTGGATTTTCAGGCTGTTAAGGAGCCAAGATCCATGGACCTTGCCAGCCTGATAATACCAGGCCACAGCAGTCTGCATATCTTGGCTGATTAACAAAAATAGGGGATCCCCTCGAAAAAAATTGGCGTGGGGTCCCCCCTATTTTTGTTAACCAGCCAGATGAAGCAGACCGCTGAGGCCTGGTTTTTCAGGCTGGTAAGGATCCAATATCCATGGACCTTGCCAGCCTGATAATACCAGGCCACAGCAGTCTGCTTAGCTTGGCTGGTTAACAAAAATAGGGGATCCCCTCGAAAAAAAAACGGCGTGGGGATCCCCCCTATTTTTGTTAACCAGCCAAGTAAAATGCAGACTGCTGCGGCCTGGTATTAAAAGACTGTCAAGGCCCATGGATTTTGGCCCTCAACAGCCTGATAATACCAGGCTACAGCAGCCCCACATTTGGCGCATCAAAAGATGTGCCAATTGTGGCACTTTACCCGGCTCTTCCCACTTGCCCTGTAGCGGTGGCAAGCGGGGTAATAAGGGGTTAATGTCACCGTTGATTGCACGGTGACAATAAGCCCGGTTAATAATGGAGAGGTGTCAATAAGACACCGATCCATTATTAATCCCAAAGTTTTTAAATGTTTAAAAAAAAGACAAAGCAAGAAAAAAGTCTTTTAATGAAATAAAAGAGACAACACAGTTTTCATTAACTTTATTATACTCTCATTCCTGCGACGCCATCGATCTCCTGTAAAAAAAAAAAAAAAAAACCAACAGTATACCACCTGTCCGACGCAGTCCATAACGACAGTCCCACGACGATCCAGCTCTGCTACATCGCAATGACAGGCAGAGCCTGTCATCGCGACGCAACACAGCTGATTACCTGCTTCCCCGGCGGTGACGTCATCGGACTGACTGCTTTACGGCCGGGATTACCCAGCAGTCACTGCAGTTATCGCGAGAAACTGCATGTGACCGCCGGGGAAAGAAGATTGCGGCCATGAAGCAGTCCAGCCCGTGACCGCCGGAGATCTTCTGCCAGGTAAGTGCCGCTGACTCCTGACAGACCCGACCGACGGACACTGACAGTGACAGTGACAATCCCGATTCCGGTATCCGATATGACGAAAATATCGGAACTCGGAATCGGAATTCCGATACAGCCAATATCGGCCGATACCCGATATTTGCAGTATCGGAATGCTCAACCCTAGTCACACATTAAACCGTAAAGGTTTAAAATCCTTCAGTGCCCGCAAGGTCCCCCTCCTCAACAAGGCACATGTGCAGGCCCATCTGAAGATTGCCAGTGAACGCCTGGATGATTCTGTGAGTGATTGGGAGAAGGTACTGTGGTCTGATGAGACAAAAATTGAGCTTTTTGGCGTTATCTCAACTCTCCGTGTTTGGAGGAAGAGAAATGCTGCCTATGACCCAAAGAACACCATCCCCATTGTCAAGCATGGAGGTGGAAACATTTTGGGAGTGTTTCTCTACTAAGGGCACAGGACTACTTTACCGCATCAGTGGGAGACTGGATAGAGCCATGTACCGTAAATTCATGAGTGACAACCTCCTTCCCTCTGCCAGGACATTAAAAATGGATCATAGCTGGGTCTTCCAGCAAGACAATGACCCAAAACATACAGCCAAGGCAACAAAGGAGTGGCTCAAAAAAAGCACATAAAGGTCATGGAGTGGCCTAGCCAGTCTCCAGACCTTAATCCCACAGAAAACTTATGGAGGGAGTTGAAGCTTCACGTTGCCTGGTGACAGCCTAAAACTCTAAATGAATTACAGATGATCTGCAAAGAGGAATGGACCAAAATTCCTCCTGACATGTGCGCAAACCTCATCATCAATTACAAAAAAAGTTTGACTGCTGTTCTTGTCAAGAAGAGTTTTGCCACCAAGTATTAGGTCTTGTTTGCCAGAGGGATCAAATACTTATTTCCCACTGCAAAATGCAAATAAATTTATATAATTTGTACAATGTGATTTTCTGGATTTTATTTTTGATATTCTAGCTCAGTCTCAATGTAAAAATTAACCTACCCTTAAAATTATAGACTGTTCTTGTCTTTGTCAGTGGGCAAACTTACAAAATCAGCAAGGGATAAACACAACATCCCAAACAATGGAAATCTGGAAGGAGATGTCACTCATGCGCTGATGAAGATATATCCAAGAAGCATTAAAGTGGAAGGAAGATTATAACATTTATTACAGGTTTATATAGTCAATGCATTTTGAGGCCATGCAGGACATCTTCATCAGGACCGAAACCTGGATTTTTCATTGACAGGCGTGTATGGCTATCCGTTATGATTGAATCTGTAGAACCAAAAACCTGCTCAGACAACACACTCACGGCAGGGCTTAACAGCACCTCCAAGGCATACAAGGAGAGGTCAGGACAAGTATGTAGCTTGGACAACCAATAGTTTAATGGCACTGAAGAATCAGGAAGGACACTGGTATGGTCACTTAAGTAGTCCTTTACCATCTTGGTCAACTTTTCACTCCTCATCATAGATAGCTGTTATGTTTCGGTAGCTGAAGAGGACAGGAACAACAGCAGGGCAGCCGAACACCTGAGATGTTGGTAACTGACGGGTTGCAGATTCCTAAACTAACGACACAACTAGAGGTAGCCGTGGAGCGTTTCTACGTTGATCCTAGACGCCTCGTCACAGCCTGAGAGATAACTACACCTAAAGGCAGAAAGATGAAAGCTATCTGCCCCAGAGCAGATCCCCAAAGAAAATAGGAAGCCCCCAAACATATAATGGCGGTTAGACAAGATGAAAATACAAACATAGGCAGAAAATAGACTGAGCAAACGCTGGGGTCACAAGCTGACTAAATAGGATAGGACAGGAGAGATTACTTTCTGCAACCCAGAAAACCCTACAAAAATCCAACAATTCTGATTACAAAAATACTGAGATCACACGATCTCGCCACCCGCTAAATCAGATCTCAGTGTGAACAAAAACCAAGCCACAGCCACTGAAAAAACAGAAAAAAGCAAATGAGCAAATAACAGTGGCTGCAGAAAAACTGTGAGGAGCTCAGGCCCCAGGAGGGGACCTGACTGACCTCCACAAAAGTGCAGAAAACAATGCAAAAAGCAAGCACAAAAAGAAAAGCGAAAAATATCTTATCTGAAAGCAGGAGATGCAGGCAAGACTCCAGCAAACTTCCAAATGAACCAGGAACCACAATTGAGACAAGAACAATTGATCACTGGCAACCATCATGGGAGGGAACCTCCCTTATATCAGACCAGTCAGTGAACCCAGATTGCCACTCATCGCTGAAAGGTTCAGTACTGTCTGTAACCACCAAGGGAGCCTCTGCTCAGAAACCATCTCTAGCACATTCATAACAGATAGCCTTTGCTGTTTGGACGGTGTCATGAAAATAGCCCAGTTGGTGGACATTCCTCCCTAAGTTGCACCTGGAGTACATGGCCCTCCCTGTAATCCTTGTTGGTGAAAAGAGCCGGTACCTCTGACACCAGCGTTGCCTGATGGTAACCTTATGAGCAAGTCTTCAACTACAGCCCTCTGGTATGCATGCACTGAAATTGGCATATCTGCCTCCGACATTAGAGAAGCAAATTTCTCCTTGTACCATGGTTCAAGAAAAGTGCACAGACAATATTTCATGGTGGACAAAATTTCTTTTATGCGAGGGTCTTGGGAAAGGCATCTGGACATTAACTCTGCCTTATGTGGCAGACTGCAAAGAGTCAAACGTTCAGTGCTATCATCACGAAGAACAGTAACCATCCTCTCCTCCTCACGACACATAGCCTTCTTTTTCTCCTCTTCAGGCCATCCAAGCTGGACAGGCATGAAGATGTGATTGGGAGTTCCCTCTGTAGAGCAGGCCAAAAAATCTTGGTCACCTTCATCCCCCTCCCCCTCATGTTCCTCGTCATCACCAAATGTGGTCTGAGAATGCTGTGTGGGGCTGGGCTGTGTGGTATCAGCCATTGTACAATCTTGCTCCATAGCCACATGCTCGACATTCAAATCTTCCTCCTTCAGATTCTGTAGTGAATGTTTTAATAGGCAGAACAGTGGGATGGTTAAGCTGATTATAGCGTCATAAGCGCTCACCATCTTGGTGCAGTAGTCAAAGATTTGAAGAACCTCACATAGGTCAGCGATCCACACCCACTCGGCATTTGTTATGTGTGGGGGGCTGAGTGTCACTCTGACAGACATTGAGATGCTGGAATTCAGACACTGCCCTCTACTGCTCATTAATCTGTGCCAACATATGGAAGGTTTAATTCCAGTGTGTGGGCAGTTCACAAATCAGTCAGTGACGAAGAAAATTAAAGCGTTGCTGCAGCGAAGCTAGACCGGTGAAAGCCTGAGATGACTTTCAGAAATGTGTGCTGACACGTGTACCTTGGCAAGAAGGTCAGGCAAGTCAGGGTATGTTTTTAAAAACCACTGTACAACCAAGTTCAGCACGTGGGCCATGCATGGAACGTGTACCAGCTTGACAAGCTTTAAAGCTGTCATCAAGTTATGCCCTTTATCGCACACAACCACACCTGGTTGGAGGTTCAGCGGGGAGAGCCATGGATTGGTCTAGTGTTTTATGCCTATCAGCAGCTCAGCTGCATTGTAAGCTTTATCACCTAAACAGATGAGCTTCAGCAGATCGTGCTGCCGCTTTGGCAAGGCAGTGCAGCGTATTTCCCATCTGGGGAGTGATGGGGAGGCTAGTTCCACTGAGGATGAGGAAGAGAAGGAGAGATATGAAGTGGAATACGAGGAGACTGAAACCCTGATGGAATTTGCGCCCGCTATTCTCGGTGTGGGTAAGATGTGTGATGTCCCAGCCTTTGACTCTGTGCCAGTCTCCACCAGGTTAACCCAGTATGCCATCAGGGAAATGTTTCATCCCTGTCCACAAGAACTTGTCCATGTATCTGTGATGGGGCGGACCTTCCCTGTGACTGCATTGGCCAGAGCACAGCTGATATTGTGTAACACGTACTTCTGTAATGCAGGGAAGGCACACTGAGAGAAATAGTGGCGGCTGGGAAATGAGTACCATGGGGTTGTAACACGGGGATGGCACAAAGAGATGGCACACCACCAAGAGGTCACGGAAAGACTCAGTTCCCACAAGTCGAAACGGCATCATTTCCAGAGCTAGCAATCTCGAAATGTGGGTGTTTGGCTTTTGGGCCTGTGAATGGGTGACTGGGTATTTCTGCTTTCTAGTCAACTTCTATGGCAGGGACAACTGAACGTTGCAGGCAAAAAGAAATGAACGTAGTTGTTGACTGTTGTGTGTGTGCAACCTCTGGTTGTGGGCAGGAAGCATCATCAGCACTTGTTTCATGTTCAGCAGATTGGGAAGGCTGTAACACAGGGAAAGGGCAGTGGTTTGACCTTCAGACACAGATTTGGTACCCAGGCTTTCGGCCCACCTGGTGTGGTGCTTCTCTGCAATGTGCTTTTGCATACTGGTGGTGCTCAGGTTGGCAATGTTCTTGCCTCGTCCCAGCTTGGTTTGGCAGATACTGAAAATTACTGTTGTTTTGCCATAAGGACTTTAAGAAAAAATGCCAGACAGGGGAACAACGCACCCGGGTGATTGCCGAGATCTCAATCTAAGCATGTGCCCCCTCCTGTGGCCATTTTCACGGACATCACCGCATCGCAGTAATGGATATGTGGGGGGCTATGGGCTTTCACAAAATGCCGGCGGAGCCCCCAGCACCACAGAGCACCCCAGCCATTTTTACTCGCAGTGGAACACCCCTTCATTCCAGCCTGCGTCCTGCAGCAACACGCCACTCTTGCCTCCTCCAGCAGCAACCCTGGGACCCCACTTTACTGCAGCCACCACCCATGATAAGCAATAAGACACATCATGGATTATAAGAGGCACCACCATTTTATTAAAACAAGTTTTTTTCCTATTTTTCTCCTCAAAATTTGGGGTGCATCTTATAATCCGGTGCGTCTTATAATCTGCAAAATACGGCATCTTTTGCGAATAGGCGATAACTTGTTTTCACTCCACAATGCTTTTAAATGTCTATTTCACCAATAAAGATGTTGGCAGTTTGAGAAAAACTCATAATTGTTCAATCTTTTTAAATGAATTATAGTATGAGTTATTTAAAAGACATAGCTACATTATAATAATCCTAATGCATCAAATATATACAATTAATCCAGTATATAGCAGGATACAAGGTTAAAGGCAATACAAGTAAGTGTAACTATAATTAATAATTTGTTTTCTTCTCTTTGTGAAAAATTAGGAAAAAAAACAGTATAATTGACAATGGATGATAAATCTTGCCTTTTCCACTGATATGGAGTCTAAGCAAGTCACTGCCTGGAAATCAAAATGGAAATCCATACTATGTATTCCATTGTATGTTTTGCTTGTGCTGCATGACTTTTTTTTACATTTGAATTAAAAATGAGCAATTTTGTGCTAATGGAATGGTGAAATTTTGTTAGGAGCACTCAAGAGACTGTAGGTTGAGACATACTGTTGCTAAGCAACCTAGTATAACGTGACATCTGGAAATGCACTATAAAGTCATTTAAAACTATAAGGGCTTTCCATTTAGAAAATGGTTTGGGTTTGAGAAGTTGCATTATGCATGTGTGCCAAAATTGTCTCCATTTTACTCATTTTCCTCACTTCTGTAAAACCTTGCATGCGTATATCTGTCTCAGAACAGTTTTTATGTCATACCAAGTGTTATTGATAAGTACTGAGCCCTGCAAATTCCAAAATTATTTTAAACCAATATTACTCCAAACCTTATCATGACTCCAGAATAATTCTTGTCTTATGTCATGTCCATCACTACAATAACATAATAGTTGATATTGACAGGATTTTAAGACATTTTTAATTATATTTTTAAATAATCAATTTCAAGTAAATGATGAAACTGATTAAAATTAGTAGAGATGAGCAAATTCATCCATGGAAGATCAAGTTTGAATCGAGTTTACTGTAATTTGCAGTTTTATGAAAATTCGAACATTTTGAAATTCGATTTGCGTTTTGCAAAGATAAAACTTGCCCGCCACCATTTTCACACACTATTGAAGCATCAGAGAGCGGGAGAATGTCATTTTACATTGCCGTTTGGGCTTTTTACGTTGCCGTTCGGGCTTTCCGATAATGCCCTGCATCTATATCTAGAAGATTATCATACCTTGTACAGTGGTGGTCAATACCTGGGCCATCGCAGATCAGCGGTCCCCAGGGTAGCAGTGTGTATGGCAAAGACGTTTTCCATCTCTCCAGATAAACTGGGTAGTTCTCTCCCTACTTTAGAGTGTAAGTTCTTATGGTCAGTGGGGTCCTCTCATACTCTCTCTTTCCTATAGAGTGTAAGCTCTTATTATCAGCAGGATCCTCTCTCTCTGTCTCCATGAAAGCTCTTATGGTCAGCAGGGTCCTCTTTTTCCTGTACAGTGAAAGATCTTATGGTCACCGAGGTTTGCCCTCTTTCCTGTAAAATATAAGCCTTTATGGTCAGCTGGGTTCTCTCCCCCCTCCCTCTTGTAAGGTGTAAGCTCTTATGGTCAACTGGGTCCTCTCTCGCTCTCTCTGTCATCTCATCCATGTGTATTTTCTAAACAATTACAAGCTTTCCGTGGCTGAGATTCATGCAAATTTGTTTAGAGTGGGGATCAATATTTTGGGGAAAATTTGGCAAAGTTGATGGATTCCAATATCAAAAGATGCACTCATCTCTAAAAAAGCAATCCTAAAAATTATAGTATTGTGAATTTATTGAATAATAGAAAGTGATTTTTTTAAAATATAATGCTAAATATCTTTTTCTAAAATATTTTCTAACATATGATACATTACAGTTCTTCTTGGTTTTCTCTAACTTTTTTAAATATATTGATAAACTCAAATTTCAAAAGATGAAAATATGTCCAGATGATTTAACAGGGCAGAATTACAGGAAGGGAAAAATGAACATCTTCTTACCAAAGGGAATGTTCATATGGATTTGTGTGGTGGAAATATCTATGTATAAAAAAATGATACAGATTCAAATACAGATGCATAGAAGCAAAATTTCTTCTTCCTTTACTTAATAATTAAAAATATACGTATAAAGGCGCAATTGGAGATGAGGTGTAAAGAGCAGTACTAAAAAAGCGAATGTGTTCTAAACGCTGTATGGGTTCTTAAACTCTATGAGTTCTTTGACTTTTTTTTTACTCTCCTCTTCACTTCTCATCACCAATTATATCTATACCTAGGTGCCATACGGTGTTGCCTTTACATATACATTTTTAATAATGAAATAAAGAGAAAATAACTTTTAGATAGAGAGAACGCCATAAAATACTGAACACACTGTACAGATAGTGTGTTTGACAGCACAGAAATGAAGAAGATTAGTGAGTGAGGAACAGGCTGTTGATTACCACTAGTGTTGAGCATTCCGATATTGCAAATATCGGGTATCGGCCGATATTCGCGGTATCGGAATTCCGATACTGAGTTCCGATACTTTTTGCATATCGAATACCGGAATCGGAAGTTCCCATACATAATGCTATACATAGTCAATACTGTAAAATCACACTGACTGCTCACAAAACACTAGATATATACACATAGAATACATATATATACATGTCATTGTGACAAATATATATATTTATAGTTCATACACTTCTACATAGTATAATAGCCGCTAATTCAATTGCCGGCTTTTGTGAAATTACAGAACCACCCGACATAAAATGACACATGGTTTACATACAGTTAACCATGTCATTTCATGAAGTTTGATATATGGTTTTCACTAACAATTACATGAGTGTATGTGTGCAAAATTTCATACATGTAGGGGTTAATTAAAGGTGTAAATTCGTTGAAAAAAATGCATGGGCTCCCGCGCTATTTTCTCAACCAGACAGACAAAGCCAGTGAGTGGGGGCAGATAATATTAGCCTAGGGAGGGTGCATTTATTTAGTGCCCCCCCTTGGCTACTAAAATCTGCCCCCAGCCACCCCAGAAAAGGCAAATCTATAATTTGATGCGCCCTTTCTGGCACTTAGCCCGTCTATTCCCATTGCCCTGTAGCGGTGGCGAATGGGTTAATAATGGGTTAAAGCCACCTTGCTATTGGAAGGTGACTTTAAGCAAGGTTAATAGTTGAGAGTTGTCAGTTAGACAACTCTCAATTATTAATCCTATTGTATGAAATGGTTAAAAAATACACACACATTAATGAAAAATCATTTTAATGAAATAAATACACAGTTTTTGACCATCTTTTATTGTACAGTTAATCCTCGATTCCCTTGTTCTCCTGTAATAAAAATAAAATAATAAAGCAACATTATTCTTACCTATCTGGTGTTCAGTCAGGTCCCCCGATATAATCCTTCTGAAAGGGTTATCGATTACTGCAGGGACTGCAGCTAATGCTGCCAGCCTCGCAGTAAACCCCGAATGAATCATCTCTTCTCCCAGCTGACATGAGATGAAGTGAGTAGTGTGGGAAGCTTAATTGATTGCTTCCCAGGCTAATTAGTTCAGGTCAGCCGGGGATACCGCACAGCATCAGTGACGTCAGAGGGAGTCCCGGCTGACCTGAAGTGAACTGATTAGCCTGGGAAGCAATCAATTAAGCTTCCCACACTAATCACTTCCTCTCCTGTCGGCTGGGAGAGGAACTCATTCATTAGGGGGCTTACAGCTGCACAGCTTGCTGTAAGCCAGCTAACCCTTTATGAAGGATTACAGCATGGGACCTGACAGAGCACCGGATAGGTAAGAATAATGTTGCTTTATTATTTTATTTTTATTACAGGAGAACAAGGGCTTCGCACGGATTACCTGTAAAATAAAAGATGGTCAAAAACTGTGTGATTATTTCATTAAAATGATTTTTAATTAAAGTGTGTGTGTTTTATTTTTATTTCATACAATAGTATTAATAATTGAAAGTTGTCTAATTGACAGCTCTCAATTATTAACCTTGCTTAAAGTCACCTTTCAATACAAGGTGGCTTTAACCCATTATTAACCCATTCGCCACTGGTACAGGGCAATGGGAATAGATGGGCTAAGTGCCAGAAAGGGTGCATCTAATTATATATTTGCCTTTTCTGGTGTGGCTGGGGGCAGATGTTAGTAGCCAAGTGAGGGCACTAAATAAATGCACCCTCCCTAGGCTAATATTATCTGCCCCCACTCGCTGGCTTTGTCTGTCTGGTTGAGAAAATAGCGTGGGAGCCCACGCATTTTTATTCAACGAATTTACACCTTTAATTAACCCCTACATGTATGAAATTTTGCACACATACACTCTTGTAATTGTTAGTGAAAACCATATATCAAACTACATGAAATGACATGGTTAACTGTATGTAAACCATGTGTCATTTCATGTCGGGTGGTTCTGTAATTTCACAAAAGCCGGCAATTGAATTAGCGGCTATTATACTATGCAGAAGTGTATGAATTATAAATATATATAAATATGTGTCACAATGACATATATATATATATATATATATGTATTCTATGTGTATAAATCTAGTGTTTACAAGGAAAGAAACGGTTTATTTTAATTCCGATATTTCTGTCCCCTTGACTTGCATTGATTTTCCAGTATCGGAATCGGCGATATCCGATACTTTTTGGGTATTGGTCCGATCCAATCCGATCCGATATTTCTTGATATCGGAAAGTATCGCTCAACACTAGTTACCACGAGATAGTATCGATTTTCCCATATCCATATATGTCTAGGTTGCTTTTCCATTACTTAGGCTGTGTTGGCATTAAAAAGCTTGAATGGAGTGTGATACAGTCCTAGGAGATGTCAGAGTGTCATACACTGGAAAATATGGAAGTTGGCACATTTAGGTGGGCTGGGCTGAGGGAATGAAGAGCCTTGGAATTCCAAAATGTTTTTTTATTAATAACAAGTGACTTGGTTTTTATACCTTGAGAAAGGCACCAGTCAAATGCAACATTCATTTTTGCCATTATACATCTGGAACGACCTTTTCCTCCAGCCATGTGGTAGCAGCAGTGGCTTTCCACACCTTTATAGGTGTTGTTTCTGCACACAGCACCTTTAGCTGAGTGCTACCATCACTTATACCTATAGTTTTCCAGTCGGTATTGTCATATTTTGTGTTCGCTTCTGTCCCTTTCCGAAATTTTTCAGAGTGTCATACACATCATTTTTGGTCAGTTGGAGGCTTAGCTGTTAGGCTTATAACATAACATAACATAGTGTTTAAAAAAGTTTTTACTTGACTCAGATCTTAGAAATATGAAATAACAACATAACTTCGGGATTAGTATGAAACATTCCATTTTATTCATTTGTTTTTTTCTGCATAGATATTTTATTCTGCTCTTGTTTTAAAATCATAAAATTCCTAGAACATCTGCTGGAAACAACTCTTTCTTTCTAGCAAATCCAAGCACCTCCTGCGGTCCATATGAAAATGAGCAATTGAAATTATATTGGCAAAATGCTTTTTAAAACTTGACATTGATGGGATCACTACATTTTCATTTTGACATACTTCAAAATGCGTTTGTTTTTAGATTTAAAATAACCATCAATCAAAAACATTGAACTATACAGCTCATTTTTTCCCACTGGAAAGCTCTAACCTGGAATCTGTTATAGCTTGACCCCTTAGTGACAGAGCCAGTTTGGTACTTAATGACCAAGACAATTTTTACAATTCTGACCACTGTTACTTTATGAAGTTAAAGCTCTAGAACTCTTTAATGTATCCCACTGATTCTGAGACAATTTTTTCATGACATATTGCACTTCATGACAGTGGCAAAATGTCTTTGATATAACTTGCGTTTGTTTATGAAAAAATAGAAATTTAGCAAAAATTTTGAAACTTTTGCAATTTTCAAACTTTTAATTTTTGTACCCTTAAATCAGAAAGTGGTGTCACACAAAGTAGTTAATAAATAACATTTCCCACATGTCAACTTTACATCAGCACAATTATGGAAACAATTTATTTTTGTTAGGACATTATAAGGGTTAAAAGTTGACCAGTGATTTCTCATTTTTGTAACAAAATTTACAAAACCATTCATTTAGGGACCACCTCACATTTGAAGTGTGTTTGGGGGCTCATTATAACAGAAAATACACCATTCTAAAAACTGCACCTTTCAAGGTGCGCAAAGCCACATTCAAGAAGTTTATTAACCCTTCAGGCGCTTCACGAGGACTAAAGCAATGTGGAAGGAAAAAATTAACATTTTACTTTTTCCACAAAAAATTTACTTTGAAATATATTTTTTTAATTTTTACAAGGGTATCAGGAGAAAACAGACAAAAAAATTTGTTGTGCAATATTTCCTGAGTAAGCCAATACCCGGTATGTTGGAGAAAGCCACTGTTTGGGCACATGGCAGGCTCAGAAGGGAGGGAGCACCGTTTGACTTTTTTAATGCAAAATTGGCTGCAATCAATGGAACAGCGGAACCTCCCAATTCTAACTCCAACACTAACCCCAATACACCCCTAACCCTATTACCAACCCTAACCATAACCCTAACCACAACCCTAAACCCAATACACCCCAAACCCTAATCCCAACCATTATCCTAACCACAAACCTCACCCTAATACAAACCGTAACTGTAATCTCTACCATAACCACCACCCTAACTTTAGCCCAACCCTAACTTTAGCTCAATCCTTACCCTAATGGAAAAATGGAAATACATTTTCTTTTTTATTTTATATTTATTATTTTTACCTAACTAAGGGGGTGACAAAGGGGGGTTTGATTTACTTTTTTTTATTTTGATCACTGTGATAGGGTCTATCACAGTGGTCAAAATGAACCAATAGGAAAAATTTCCTATTGTTGCTGGTTGCCGGCAGATATCGGTGGGCGCACTGCACCATTTTCTTCTCTGAAGAAGATGCCAGCAGCCAGGGGACAACATAGGGGGATGCAGGAGGATCCAGGGACACCGGAGGTATGGGGAAAGGCTTGGGAGACCCCATTTCTCTCTCATCTGATGTGCGATCACATCAGAGGAGTGAGAAATTAAATGGGAAATCAGACATTTTTTTTGACGTCGCCATTATTCCATTAATAAAGCCATACTGGGGTCGGTAAAAACCTAAATCATGTTCTCTGGGGTCTCAGCTAACCCCGGTAGCCGAGACCCTGCAGAAATTCCGATGCATGGAGGCACTATACACTTATTTCTCTGCGCTGCTAAAAAGCGGCGCTGAGGAATAAGTACCCTTAACTACTGGCATTAAAAGGCATATCGGCAGTCGTTAAGGGGTTAAAACCATTGAAAAATGAGAAAAAAATGAAGATATCAAGCAAGAGCGTTTATGAATACATCCTGAATAGAGTTGTGCATTCCGATACCGCAAGTATCGGGTATCGGCCGATATTCGCTGTATCGGACTTTAGATACTTAGTTCCGATATGTTCCATATATCGTATACCGGAATCGGAAGTTCCCATAATTCTTTGAGAGACAATGTGACTTTAGTCAGCCAATGAGGAATCCTAAGAAGTGTGGGCACATCCTGTACTGCTGCGGTCATGTTAACTAATGGCATGGCTGTGATTGGATGCTGAAATGATGTCAGAATGCACTATAAAAGGCGCCGCCGCCATTTTAGCGTCACTGTGGTGTGAATTCAGTTAGGGACAGAACGCTGCTCTGCTGACTCTGAGGGACAGTTAGAGATTGCGATTTTGTGTACTGTGCTTTAGGCAGGCTAGTTTAACAACCGCTGTGTAAGGGTGAGTTTCCACGGTCAGGAAACGCTGCGTGTTTGGCGCTGTGCGCTGGCGCAGCGCCAAACACGCAGCATCCAGATGTTACAGCATAGTGGAGGGGATTTCAAGGAATCCCGTCTCCACCATGCGTAACAATACGCAGGTGGCAAACCTGCGTAAACGGACATGCGGCGCGTCTTTTTAGACCGCAGCATGTCCTCGCGTATTGCGGCGACGGTGCGTCGCCGCAACAGAATTAACACAGGGCTATGCAGCCCTGCGCTCTTTCCGGAGGTGTTCCGGAGGTGTCCTGAACACCTCCGGAAAGATCGCGCGTCATAAAGGGGGCGGAGCTTAGACGGAGCGGAATTTCCGCTCCGTCCAAAGCGCTATGGTTCCGGACCGTGGAACCATAGCCTTAAGCTTACTTTAGCCTTGCAGTGTTGTTTTCACAGCTCTGCAAGGTCTGTGTGTGAGTGCAGGTGACGCTGCAGTTTGCTCTGCATCCAACGCTGTTTGTAGGCATCTGCACGTGTCACTCAGAGACTCTTTTTTTTTTTCTTTAGTGTAATTCTTGCAGCTCCATTCAATTGAAATTATAGTGTGACGTGCTTCCATCCGTATCCAATACATTGGTTTCAAACACTATAGAAGACCACAAAGGAGCCTTTCAAAGATAGTGACCAGTTGTGTGCACTGCAGTGTTCACTCTAGTCTGTGATATATTTTTTTTGCTGAGTGCAGATCACGCTCCAGTTAGTTCTTAAACCACTGCTGGTTGTAGTCTGCTGAACGTGTGTCACTGCCTCATCCTTGTGATTTTTCTAGAATTGTTGCTGCTCCATTCTATTTAAAATAACTCCAATCTATTAGTATGACACGCTTCCATCCGTATCCAATACATTGGTTGCAAACACTATAGAAGTCCACAAAGGAGCCTTTCACAGATAGTGACCAGTTGTGTGCACTGCAGTGTTCACTCTAGTCTGTGATATATTTATTTTTTGCTGAGTGCAGATCACGCTCCAGTTAGTTCTTAAACCACTGCTGGTTATAGTCTGCTGAACGTGTGTCACTGCCTCATCCTTGTCATTTTTCTAGAATTGTTGCTGCTCCATTCTATTTCAAATAACTCAAATCTATTAGTGTGACGCGCTTCCATCCGTATACAATACATTGGTTGCAAACACTATAGAAGTACACAAAGGGGCCTTTCACAGCTAGTGAACAGTTGTCTGCAGTGTTCACTGCAGTCTCTGCGGAATAACAACACTTAGGCCTTTTAACTTTTCTGACTTTCTTTATCAATCTACCAAGATGAAGAAGGCAGGGAGTAAGGCACGTGGTCGTGGCCGTGGAGTTTCAGCAGGGAGAGGACGTGGGGATTCTGTGGCTGCTGCCGCCCCCAGTGACACAGCATCCACCAGTTTTCCCCGTAAGCGTTCCTTTATGTGCAGTTTTGTAGGAGCTCGGCGTACCCCCCTGCTGCGGGAAGAACAAATTGAAGCCGTTGTTGGTTGGATGGCAGCCAATGCATCGACTTCAATTGCTTCCACCTCCTCTCAGGACCACAACACTGTTGAGCAACCATCTGTCTTTTCACCGCCTGTCAAATTGCCCAGGCAGTCAGAGAGTTCTGAACTGGAGCCAGCTGAGTCTCTGCTTCTGTTCTCAGAATCTGTTGGCTTGCAAACAGGGGCCCAGCCAAGCAGCATTCTGGAATGTGAAGAAGAGGGAGTATGCAGTGATGCGCAACAGCTGTGTCTCTCTGAATCAGAAGAGGCGGGTGAGCCAGTGCCGATGGTCAGCACACCGCAGAACGCATCTGATGATGATGAGACTCAGGTGCCAGTTTCTGTTGAGCATGGTGCTGGCCAGACCACCCAACAGCAGCAGGTGTTGGAAGAGGGTAGTGGAGATGATGAGGTCCAAGACCCAACATGGTGTGAGGGACAGGAAGGTGGTGGGAGCAGCTCTGAGGATGAGATTGTCCCAACGGTACAAACAGGAGGGAGAGGTAGGCTGCAGACTCGGTTGCCTCTAGCCTCCAGTTTGGCACCTGTTGGGAGCAGTTCTCTTCCAAAAGTCAAAATGGGCGCTCCCAGGACTTGCACTGCGTGGTCCTTTTTTGACAGACTTGCAGATGATATTTGCTATGTTAAATGCAAGCTGTGTAAGTAAAAAGAGGTAAAAATTGCAGTAACCTCAATACCACAAATATGTGGAAACATGTACGGACAAAGCACGTAGTTGAGTTACAAAGACACACTGGAGATGTAGGCCAACCTACAGCAGCACCTACATCTTCAGGTCGTGTTGGAGCCTCTACCTCCAGCTCACACACAGCTGGTTCTGTTTCCTCACAGAATCGCCATGGAAGAACCTAGGTCACTGTTGTCCAGAGACAAAGTGTTATTCCACCCACAGCAGCAAGTTCCCTGTCATCTTTACACTCCCAGGCCACAAAACAGCCATCGGTACCACAGGCATGGGATAAAAGACTGCCATACTCGGCAAACCATCCACTAGCACAGGCTCTGAATGCCGGCATTGCAAAACTCCTGTCCCTTGAAATGCTGTCATTCAGGCTGGTGGAGACTGACAGTTTCTGTAACTTAACGGCATTGGCAGTCCCACAATACAATGTGCCAAGCCGATTTTATTTCAGCAGGCAAGCCGTCCCTGGTCTGCAAAAACATGTCGAGGGAAACATTAAACATGCGCTACTAAACGCCGTCTGTAGCAAGGTCCACCTGACCACCGATGCGTGGACCAGTACCCATGGCCAGGGACGATACCTTTCCCTCACTGCCCATTGGGTCAATGTTGTGGAGCCGGGTACAGATCTTGCGAGTGGCGCTGTACGTGTTCTGCCAACTCCAAGGATTGCAGGAATCCAGTCTGTACACATTGACTCCTCCTCCTACTCCAGTTCCTCAGAATCATCGCTGCAGGAGCCGTCACGGTCTACCTCCACATGGACCCATGAACGCTTACCTGTTGCGACCGATATGAGCACAGCCGTGGCCAAACCTCAACAGGCCGTCCTGAAATTAATTTCCATGGGGAATCGAAGCCACACAGTGCAGGAGGTCTGGAATGCCATCAAGCAGGAGAGCGACGTGTGGTTTTTGCCAGCGAATCTCCAGCCAGGCTTGGTAGTGTGTGACAATGGCCGAAATCTGGTGGCAGCTCTGGGCCTTGGCAACCTCACTAACATACCATGTCTGGCACATGTGCTCAACTTGGTCGTGCAGAGTTTTTTGAGGGAGTATCCGGATCTTGCTGAACTTCTGCAGAAGGTCCGCCTAGAGTGCGCTCACTTGCGACGTTCCAGCATAGCAAGATCGCGCATTGCTGCTCTGCAACGCAGATTTCGCCTTCCTGAACATCGCATCATATGTGACGTACCCACCAGGTGGAATTCCACCTTACATATGTTGGAGCGGTTGTGTGAGCAACAGCCAGCAGTAATGGAGTATCAGCTGCATCAGGCGCAATCAACTCGCAATTTGCGCCGGTCACACTTCACCACTACTGAGTGGGCCTCTATGAAGGACATCTGCCACGTTTTGCGTGCGTTTCATAACTCAACGCGGATGGCGAGTGCAGATGATGCACTAGTCAGCATGACTGTCCCCCTTATCTGCCTGCTTCAAAAATCACTGCAAGCACTAAAGGATGAGGTTTTGGAAGAGGTGGAGGATGAGGAGTCACAAATTCACTCACCTTCTGGACAGTCAGCGCAACTTGGTTCCTCACAAAGGGCTGGGCAGGGCTCACTTTGTGAGGAGGATGAAGAGGAGTCAATGGAGGAGGAAGAAATCCCTACAGAGGGAGGTGTTATGTTTCGGTAGCTGAGGAGTGCAGGTAAAAAAGGCAATACACCAGAGCAGTTGGAATCTATGAGATTGCAGTACCCTGACTAACCACCACAACTAGAGGCAGCCGTGGAGCGTTCCTACGTTGGTCCTAGACGCCTCGTCACAGCCTGAGAAGCTAACTACACCTAAAGATAGAAAGAGGAAAGCTATCTGCCCCGGAGCAGATCCCCAAAGAACATAGAAAGCCCCCAAACATGTAATGGCGGTTAGACAAGAAGAAATACTGACACAGACAGAAAATAGTATGAGCAAACGTTGGGGCCCAAACTACCTAAATAGAAAAGGATAGGAAGGGCACTTACTGCAATCCCAAAAAACCCTGAAAAGCACCAACTCTACTAATTTCAAAAACACCTGAGATCACACGACCTCTACCACCTAAATTAGTTCTCTGGTGTAACAAAATCAAAACAGCAGCCACTGAAAAAACTGGAAAAAGCAAATGTACAAACATCAGTGGCTGAACTAAACTGAGAGGGCAAAAGCCCCCGGAGGGGACCCTGAAGGCCCCCACAGAAGTGCAGGACAAAATGCAAAAATCAAGCACAAAAACAAAAAGAAGAAAATGTCTTATCTGTTAGCAGGAGATGCAGACACGACACAGCAGGCTACAAAGGAAACAGGAATCAAGGATTGAGACCAGAACAATTGATCACCGGCAACCCTGATGGGAAGGCGACTCCCTTATATAAGACCAGTCAGTAACACCTGATTCCCAATCCTCACAATCTTCACTGGACAGTCCAGTACCGCTTGTAACCACCAGAGGGAGCCTCTGCTCAGAACTCATTTCAAGTCCATTCACAACAGTACCCCGCCCTTGAGGAGGGGTCACCGAACCCTCACTTGAGCAACCAGGTCGGTCAGGATGAGTTCTATGATACGCACGGATGAGTCTCCTAGCATGGATGTCCGAAGCAAACACCCAAGAATTGTCTTCCGGACCATAACCTCTCCACTTAACCAAATACTGGAGTTTCCGTCTAGAAAAACGAGAATTCAATATTTTCTCAACCACAAACTCCATATTGCCCTCAACCAGAACAGGGTGAGGAGGCAAAGCAGTAGGAACCACTGGCTCAACAAACCTCTTCAACAAGGACTTGTGGAACACGTTATGGATCTTAAATGTCCCTGGAAGAAGCAAATGAAAAGAAACAGGATTAAGAATCTCCATGATCTTATAAGGTCCAATGAACCTAGACTTAAATTTAGGAGATGCCACTCTCATAGGAATATTTTTTGAGGACAACCAGACCAAGTCCCCCACTTTAAACCGAGGACCATCAGTCCTATGCCGGTTAGCAAACCGCTGGGCCCTCTCCTGAGAGAGGGACAACCTCTCCACTACCTGGTCCCAAATCTGAAGCCTCCGTCTGTCCTGAAGAAAATCGAGGGTGAAACCCAGAATTACAGAAAAATGGAGACATCAAAGTGGCAGAGCTAGCCCTATTATTAAGAGCAAACTCAGCCAAAGGCAAAAAAGAGACCCAGTCATCCTGATCAGCAGACACAAAGCATCTTAGATAAGTCTCCAATGTCTGGTTTGTTCTCTCAGTTTGACCATTGGTCTGAGGATGAAACGCCGAGGAGAAAGACAATTGAACACCAAGTTTAGAACAAAAGGTCCTCCAAAATCTGGAAACAAACTGGACTCCTCTGTCAGACACAATGTTCTCAGGAATGCCGTGTAAACGAACCACGTGCTGAAGGAACAAAGGCACCAATTCAGAGGAGGAAGGCAACTTAGGTAATGGCACAAGATGTATCATCTTGGAAAACCTATCACAAATCACCCAGATGACGGTCATTCTCTGAGAAACAGGGAGGTCGGAAATTAAATCCATAGAGATATGGGTCCATGGTCTCTTGGGTACAGGCAATGGCATCAACAAACCACTAGAGCGAGAGCAAGGCTTGGAGCGAGAGCAAGTCCCGCAGGACTGCACAAATTCCCTGACATCACGAGACAAGGTAGGCCACCAAAAGGACCGACTAACCAAGTCTCTGGTACCAAAAATTCCGGGATGACCGGCCAACGCGGAACAATGAATCTCAGACATCACACTCTTTTTCCACTGGTCCGGGACAAACAATTTCCCAACAGGGCAGCACTCGGACCTATCCTCCTGACACCCCTCCAGAGCCAGTCTCAAATTGGGCGAGATGGTGGAAAGAACTACACCTTCTTTCAAAATAACAGAAGGATCAGATAACTCAGGAGAGTCCGCCAGGAAACTCCTCGAGAGGGCATCCGCCTTAACATTCTTAGTGCCAGGAAGAAAGGAAACCACAAAATTAAAACGTGTGGAAAACAAGGCCCACCTGGCCTGTCTAGGATTAAGCCGCTTGGCAGATTCCAGATAAACCAGATTCTTATGGTCCGTAAGGACCACCACCTGATGTTTGGCTCCCTCCAGCCAATGTCTCCACTCTTCAAAAGCCCACTTCATGGCCAATAACTCCCGATTACCCACGTCATAATTACGTTCAGTAGGAGAAAATTTTCGAGAGAAAAAAGCACAAGGGTTACTTTTAGAGGTCTCTGGATCTCTTTGGGACAAAACGGCACCTGCCCCAATTTCAGAGGCATCAACCTCCACCTGAAATGGCAGAGAAACATCAGGCTGCCGTAGAACAGGAGCAGAAGTGAATCTCTGCTTAAGTTCCTGAAATGCAGAGACTGCCTCAGGAGGCCAATTCACCACATCAGAACCCTTTTTGGTCAAATCAGTTAATGGTTTAACAATAACCGAGAAATTACCAATAAATTTACGATAAAAATTGGCAAAACCAAAAATCTTTGAAGAGCCTTTAATGAAGTAGGTTGGACCCAATCACAGATGGCCTGAACCTTGACCGGGTCCATTTCAATAACAGATGGGGACAAAATGAATCCCAAAAATGAGATCCTCTGTACGCCAAAAAGACACTTTGATCCCTTCACATACAGAGCATTCTCTCTCAAAATCTGGAATACAGTTCGAACATGTTTCACATGAGAGTCCCAGTCATTGGAAAAAATCAAGATATCATCCAAATAAACAATCAGAAATTTATCCACAAAATCCCTGAAAATGTCATTCATGAAGGACTGGAAGACAGAAGGAGCATTAGTGAGCCCAAAGGGCATCACAAGGTACTCAAAATGCCCCTCAGGGGTATTAAATGCCGTCTTCCATTCATCCCCGTGCTTAATGCGAATAAGGTTATATGCCCCCCTGAGGTCAAGCTTGGTAAACCAAGTAGCGTTTTTCACCCTGGAAAACAGGTCAGAAATCAAGGGTAACGGATATTGATATTTCACAGTAATATTGTTCAAAAGATGAAAATCAATACACGGCCTTAATGAACCATCCTTTTTGGCCACAAAGAAAAAACCGGCACCTAAGGGTGAAGAGGATGGTCTGATATGACCCTTCTCCAATGACTCCTTGATATAAGACCGCATAGCGTCATGTTCAGGTACAGACAAGTTAAAAAGGCGACCTTTAGGGAATTTACTACCAGGCACTAATTCAATAGCAAATATAAGAACGCTAACCAGCTCACCGGTTTCTAGAAGCACGGATCCTCCGCTTGATCAAACGTGAAGATACATGAGAAAATGAAGGAAAAAGGATCCAGCTTCAATAAAATCTTCATCTTTATTGATTCATAAAAACATGAATAATGACATGCTCCTGGACAAGCTCAGGACAAGGCTACGCGTTTCGATCACAGGGATCTTTATCACAGCTAATTCAATAGCGCAGTCATAGCTCCTATGGGGAGGCAAGGATGCAGATTTACTTTAGCTAAACACATCAGAAAAATCAATCAAAAAGTCAGGAACATCCTGAGCCTGGGGGGAGGCAGAAAAAACAGGAGTGTTGGTATTAACACATTGGCAGCCCCAACTGGTTACAGACACAGATTTCCAATCCAAAACAGGATTATGAGACTGTAACCAAGGGAAACCCAGTACGATAATGTCATGCAGATTATACAGAACCAAAAATTTGCAGCTCTCCTGATGATCAGGTTCAACCCTCATTATCACCTGAGTAGAGAACTGAGGTTTATTCTCAGCCAAAGGGGTAGAATCGATCCCCAGTAGGGGAATAGACTTCCGTAGGGGTATCAAGGGAAACCCACAATAACATCCTTTACATTATCTGACAGACCCTTCTGAAAAAGGGCTGCCAAAGCGTCGTCATTCCATTTGGTCAGGACTGCCCACCTACGGAATCTCTGATAGTATAACTCAGCGTCATCAAGCCCCTGATTTAATGCCAACAAGGCTTTTTCAGCTTGATCAGTGACATTAGGCTCATCGTACAATAACCCCAAAGCCTGAAAAAATGCATCAACATCACTCAAAACAGGATCCCCAGGTGTCAGGGAAACAGCCCAATCCTGAGGATCGCCGCGCAGGAGAGAGATGACAATTTGAACCTGCTGCGCTGCGTTCCCTGAGGACTTAGACTTTAAGGCAAAAAACAATTTACAATTATTTTTGAAATTCAGAAACTTGGCTCGATCCCCCAAAAACAAATCTGGCATGGGAATCCTAGGTTCCACAACAGGCAACCTAGCAAGATAGGTAGCAATACTCCGAACCTCAGTGGCAAGCTGATCCACACGGCCAGACAACTGTGCAAACTCCATTGAGAGAAAAAATCCTCCCCAGCACACAGAGATACAGAGGGAAAAAAAAAAAAAATGCAACAAACAGAACAATTTCTCTGACAACTCTGACAACCTTTTTTCTTTCACAATATTTTTCCCTTCTGTGAGTACCATACAATTTTCAATTTTTAGGCCGGTGATACTGTTATGTTTCGGTAGCTGAGGAGTGCAGGTAAAAAAGGCAATACACCAGAGCAGTTGGAATCTATGAGATTGCAGTACCCTGACTAACCACCACAACTAGAGGCAGCCGTGGAGCGCTCCTACGTTGGTCCTAGACGCCTCGTCACAGCCTGAGAAACTAACTACACCTAAAGATAGAAAGAGGAAAGCTATCTGCCCGGAGCAGATCCCCAAAGAACATAGAAAGCCCCCAAACATGTAATGGCGGTTAGACAAGAAGAAATACTGACACAGACAGAAAATAGTATGAGCAAACGTTGGGGCCCAAACTACCTAAATAGAAAAGGATAGGAAGGGCACCTACTGCAATCCCAAAAAACCCTGAAAAGCACCAACTCTACTAATTTCAAAAACACCTGAGATCACACAACCTCTACCACCTAAATTAGTTCTCTGGTGTAACAAAATCAAAACAGCAGCCACTGAAAAAACTGGAAAAAGCAAATGTACAAACATCAGTGGCTGAACTAAACTGAGAGGGCAAAAGCCCCCGGAGGGGACCCTGAAGGCCCCCACAGAAGTGCAGGACAAAATGCAAAAATCAAGCACAAAAACAAAAAGAAGAAAATGTCTTATCTGTTAGCAGGAGATGCAGACACGACACAGCAGGCTACAAAGGAAACAGGAATCAAGGATTGAGACCAGAACAATTGATCACCGGCAACCCTGATGGGAAGGTGACTCCCTTATATAAGACCAGTCAGTAACACCTGATTCCCAATCCTCACAATCTTCACTGGACAGTCCAGTACCGCTTGTAACCACCAGAGGGAGCCTCTGCTCAGAACTCATTTCAAGTCCATTCACAACAGGGAGGTACACAACGCTCTAGTCAGTATGTAGAGCGAGGGTGGGGCGATGCAGAGCAGGCAGAGATGACGCCTCTTCCAGAGGACAGCGTTTGTTGGGCAGTTGGGAGTCTGCAGCACATGGTTGATTTCATGCTGCAGTGCCTGAGAAATGACCGCCGCATCGCCCACATTCTCACCACATCAGATTATTGGGTGTACACCCTCCTAGACCCTCTCTATCGGGACAACTTACAAAGCCTCATCACACCGTTGAACCGGGAGCGTAAAATGCGGGAGTACCAAGACAGACTGGTGCAATCCATAATATTCTCCATTCCAGCCGAGAGCACTGCTGCTGCTACTGCTTTACAAAGAATCTCTGTGCGTCGAGGCAGTGGAGACACCTCTGCAACAAGAGGGAGCACAAGCAGCGCCTCTGCACAGGGCAAGAGCAGTATGTTACAAACGTGGCGAAGTTTTGTGTCAGCGCCACCAATGTCTACACCATCCGAGATGACTCCACTCACCATGAGGCAACTTTCGTAAGATGGTGACAGACTACATGTCTTTCCCTCTCAGTGTACTCCCAGATGGCTCTTCCCCTTTCAAGTTTTGGGTCTCTAAGCTGGATACATGGCCAGAGCTTAGCCAGTGTGCATTGGAGGTGCTGGCTTGCCCTGCTGCCAGTGTATTATCTGAGCGCGTCTTTAGTGCTGCAGGTGGTGTACTAACAGACCGTCGCATGCGACTATCCTCAGAGAATGTAGACCGGCTTACTTTTCTGAAAATGAACAAGGCATGGATCTCACCTGAATTTGCCTGCCCGTTTTCAGATTAAATAACTGTTTGCCAACGTTTTCCATGTCTCCTGTTATGTTCATCTTTCTACCATCTGAACTCTACTCCCTGGGCTACAACACTGCCAGTCACAGGGGAATGATCAGTTACAAAACAAAATGTTATCCCCAACAAATAGACTCAACGTAGGGTCACGGAGTTGCGCCGTACCAAAATTGTCACCTGACACATTTAAGTATTACAATTCTGTTCCCGGTGGCAAATCTTCCATCTCCCCAACTAACACTTCTATAGGAGAGGTGTTTTCCTCCTCCACCGAAGGCAAAGGTAATACTGACCACTGCACACATGTGTTATGCATAGTGAGACTGATAGTAGCCAAAGTTGTTGTCCATGGGCTCAGTCAGGTGGGGGCAATCAGCTCTCACATGTCATGGTTCTTGGCACCGCCAACAGATTATGGGGCCCTTTTCGTTCCCCGACCCTTCCTGGGCGGCCCTCAGAGTCTCTGCTTGCCGAGCTGTGGGTGAAGGTTTGGTGAATTTAATTGGTAGCTTCCGGGTAGTCTCTCCCTGTATCTCCTTGGTAGGCCCATATCTTTCAATGAGGTCTACCATTTGGAGACCATCAGTAGGGGCTGCCTGTCCAACCCATGTTTGAAGGGTGTGGGGCAAAGTTCGCCCGAATTTATCAGTCACTATACGATCCAGCATATCGCGGGGTGACAACACCTCAGGCTGAAAGCACTTTTCTATCAGGTGTATCAAGTCATAATACTGGGACCGAGCTGGCTCGGAAGGGGAAAACTTCCATTGTTGTACACGCTGGGCCAGGAAAAAAACATTTACCCCAAGACGTGCAAGTATCTCACCATTCACGCTCTCATAGTCCTCCTGTTGCTGGGGGGGTAGGTCCCTATAGGCTTTAGCGGGTCCTGAAGTAAAAAACGGAGCCACGATCTCGGCCCACTGGTCCCGGGGCAGTCTCTCCCTTTTAGCCACGCCTTCAAACATCTCCAGCTACACCTCAACGTCATCTGATTTCTCCATCTTTCGGATCGCTGTACGCACCGCTTTCCGGAAATCATGGCATCCCCGGGCAGCTCTTATGGTCTGCGGCGCTGTGATGTGCTGCATCAGTAAACTATTGGTTTCCTGTTGCTGTCGATTAAATATCTGCTGCTACATAGCCTGCTGCTGTATAGCCTGCTGCCGCTACATAGCCTGCTGTTGTATAGCCTGCTGCTGCTGCATAGCCTGCTGTTGCTGCTGTGTAGACTGCTGTTGCTGTCGCATGGCCTCCACTAGCATTTTTACATTGTTCTCCATCTTCGGACAGTTATCCAGCCGGTTTTGGTGCACTTTCTAAAACCAGGACATTTACTGTCATGCATGAAAAACAGCCTGACCTCACTGCGTTGCCCGCATTCTCCACCAATTGTAGGGAACCGCTGTGGTAGGCAGGGCTGGGCCGCAGTAATGAGGCAAACACACAGCCTTTTATTTCAAAGTTCAGTGATTTTAATCATGAGTTCAACAAAAAGTCCATAGAACAAAATGAAAACAGAACATAAATCACTCCAGTTTGGAGAACCACTGGTCACAGACTCACCCTTGCTTGTGACGGGCTTAACTAAGCGGCTGCAGGTCAGCTGAGACCGTCAGGTCACATTCCGGGTGGTCTGTTACTCGCTTCCTGGTGCACACTGCCACACAGTAACAAAACAATGTTCCAGGCTTACTCCAGCCAAACTCCTTCCTTCCACACAACAACTACAACAGCTCCTTGTTTTATAGGCCTACAAAACACCATCAGGTGACGTACACATCAGCTGGCCAGATCACGTGACTATGACCTCATCACAGGTCGTAGTAATCATGGAAAATCATGAGCAAACTTCAGTCTGGTTGAAGAAATATATCTCCCATCTTGTCAAATCAATTGTCTACCACCTCTTCTATAATATTACGCAAGCGATTTCTGTAGAAATAATGCACTTGTAGAGTTTAAATAAAGTGAGAAGGGGGCTAATTGAATTTTTCCATAATCTCCTTGGATGTCAGCCACCTACACTCTTTTAGGTGCATGAGATGGAATACTGTATGTATACCTTTAGTATGCCACGTCTCAAAAACGCGGTCTGTCACTCCCACTGGGAATTCTGGGTGAGCCCATAAAGGCATGTGTTTAGATAACTGAGAAGACAACCCATGCGCTCGTCTGGTTGCCTTACAGGCAATTACTGTATCGCGTAGTAGCGCTGATCACTATGACCGGGAGTTTACAAATTACAGTGTCAACACATGAGGCCAAAATACAACCCTCTGTCAGTCCAGATTCCAGCAATACATCTGAGTAGGACTAAGTCCCCTTAAACCAATCTCTCCCCACTCTGATTAAGCACGAAAAGTTATAACTCCTAACGTTTGGCACGGCCAGGCCCCCATCTTTTACTGCACGCATAATTTTTCGTATTGCTATTCTGGGCCGTTTTCCCCTCAAGATGAATCTGGTCAATGCTTTTTTTATCCGTGAAACATCATCTTTACGTAACAGGATTGGAATAGTCTGAAGCGGGTATAATAGCCTTCCAAAAAAAATCATCTTAAGAAGGTGACAACGGCCCAGAAGAGACAGGGGCAAATCATGCCACCGCTCCAATTGACGTACAACCTTGTCCAATTAGGGTTCATAGTTAAGTTTGTATTGAGAACTAGAATCTCGTCCTATTTTGATTCACAGATATGTTATAAATAAATGTTTTAATTACTTCTGTCCCCCATCAGTAAGCACACCAAAACTCACGAGGATTAGGCTTTAACAATTGAAAAATTTCACTCTTGTAGTCTTTGAAGCGAAACCACAGAATTAGTTAAAAAAAATTATCCAGTCTAATAGCCCTTTGAGATGGTCTTGGGGATGTGCCATATAAATGAGTATATCGTCTGCAAACAATGTGAGTTTGATCTGCCGACCCCCTACCTTTATAGCGTCATATACTGTGTTATCCTCCACGTGTGTAACTAATGGCTCAAGGGCTATATCAAAGAGCAAAGGTGATAATGGACATCCCTGAGGAGTTCCCCTCTGTATTGTGAAAGTAGCCGAAAAGTGACCTGTGTTGTGTATTTGTGCCTGTGGGTTGGCGTAGACACCTCATAGGAAAGTCATAAACGTGCCTCTCATGGCAATTTTGTCCAGGACCATTGGCAACCAACTTCAGCTCACCCTATCAAATGCCTTATCGCCATCTAAGGATAGCATGACAGGACTCGATGTTGTCAGACAACGATATTTATCTACAACTGCTATTACTTTCCTAATGTTATTCATGGGCGATCTTGGTCTAACAAAGGCCACTTGTGATGGCCCTATCAGCGTAGGAAGAATGCTACTCAAACGATCTGCCATGATCCTGGACAAAAGCTTGATATCCTGGTCAATGAGTGAGAATGGACGATAGGATCCAGCCAGATGTGAAGGTTTGTTGGGTTTTAGTAGCACCTTCATGTGTGCCATGTTTGAATGGATGGGCAACCCTCCTGTCTCCAATATATGATTGAAGGTGCCTACCAATGTGGACGGGATATCCTCACTCAATAATTTTAATAATTTGGCTGTAAACCCGTCAGGTCCTGGAGCTTTCCCGGATTTAAAGTCATCGCCGCTGTCACTTCCGTCACCTCAATTGTTTTTTTTAAAAGGAGAAGCTGATAGTTTGTGAAGGATGGTAACCGTATTCCATCTAGAAAGGTCTGACCCTCCGCACTATCCGTATGTTCCACCTTATATAAGTCTGAGTAGTATTCTTGTAGAATCGTGATTATGCTTCGAGGGTCTGTGTTCATGATCCCATGTTTATTCGTTAACGCAGTAATATGTTGATGACGAATGTGATTTCCTTTCGCTAGTCGTGCTAATAGTCTCCCTGATTTGCTACCATAACGATATACATCGGCTCTATAATTCATATTACTGCTTCTCTCGCGTCGATATACCCATACGTGTAAGTCAGCCTTAGCCTGCTTACATCTATTTTTATCCTGTGTTGATGAAGTTGTCTTGTTTGCCGTGTAGCTATCGCGTAATATCCTGCTAGCCTGCGAGTAGTTTGTCGCTATCTTCTTTTTTAGCGTTGTCTGATAACCTATTAGTTTCACGCGCATTAATGCCTTCCCTGCTGCCCATAAAAGTTCCGGCCTATCCCTACTATCTCCATTATCACTTACATATTCCAAACACCATTGCTTCACCTGATGTCGAAACTTCTCATCCATTAACAAATAGGTAGGGAAGCGCCAAGTTTGGTCTGGCCCCATCTGAACCATATCTGGCAGGGTCACTGATACGGGTGCGTGGTCAGATATAGCTACGTTGTGCACATCTGCCTCTTCCACTCCCCTTACTAGCTCCTGTGATAGCAATATATTATCTCTTCTGGACCAAGAGTCATGTGGCGCCGAATAGAAGGAATATTCACTGCCATCTGGGTTCAGGTGTCTCCAAAATTCTACAAAGTTATTCATGTCTAGCAAGGGTTATAAACGTGTGTCATGTGATCACACATTCGTTCGCATCGACCTACAGTTCTTCACTGGTTCGATTCACCGTATTTAAGTCACGACCGGGGGTGGTTTTAATGCTCTCCTATCGGCCCGATATGCTTGGACACCTGGGAGAAATTCAGGAGCGTCTCCAAACTCCCTCCTCACATGTCAGCGCAGGAACCGGAAGAGGAACGTGCTTGTTTTGTTGCTCATAGGTGGAGTTTTATACAGTAAATGATTACTGCTGTCTTATTTTTTGCGTCCCTAGGGCAGAATAAGGCTGCGTAAAGTCACATTTTACAGACACTCATATAATAGACACACGCTACCCTACCCGTCACACAAGGAAGGTATTGTTACAGGATAAAGCCTTGCGCAACCAGACATGCTTTTACCCTCTTCAACATTCTACAAGCCAAAAATGCATGATTGCAGCCGCAGCCTTTATTGACGTACAGTATAACATCGACATTACCCATCAGAGGCTGCCCACTGTCTACAACAGACATAGTATATACCTTTGCTATCCGTAGCCTTTGTTTCACCTCCACTTGCAGGCACCCACTTAAATTGTGACAATGTTTTTTTTTATAAAATTTTTTTTTTTTTTTTTTTTTTTTTATCGTACATTAGTGCGTCATCTCATCACTTTGATGAGTCCATGCTGGACATGTAATAAATGCTGTCCGAAATAACAATTTTCGTGAGTAAAATAATTGAAATCTGTGTGACTGTCACAGATTTCTTGTAATGATGATGATGAGTGACTATTACAAAATCCATTGTCTTCACTATGTTATGGTTTAACATAGCGTTCCTTACGCATCATTCCTAAATACAAAAATTTACATCACTATATTTTGTAAAAATAATTTTGGGTGGTGTGTTGTTCCATTTCTTGTTACCATGTGCTTATATGCGTTTATATTTTAAGGGTGTTTATTTTTATTCTTGGAATTGAAATTCATCATTTTATTGTCCTAGTAAAACTTCATTTTTTATAGTTTGAAGTACATACATTTGCAATGGCCACGTAACAAGGCAATAACTCAATATTTAAATTTAAAACCCTTCTTGACCCTGGGCTTCAACAACGCCAGTTGCTGATCAGAAGTGTTGGATGCACAGATCAAAACAATCGCTGATGTGTTTGTGGGGTTCAGTAACGCCTGCTGTTCCCCTGCTGGGTGTCTGGCAAAAATTTTTGCTGCTAACTCCAAATTTAACTTCAAACATCTCATATTAGGCCTCTGCCTACACCCTCCTTGACCCTGGGCTCCAACACCGCCAGTTGTTGCTCGGAAGTTCTGTTAGCACAGTCAACACTTGCTCCTGTGTTAACGGGGTTCAATAATGTCAGCTGTTCCCTTGCTGTGTGTACGGCAAAAAGTCCTGCTGCCTCCACCCTGTTCTCTTCTCATCCCTGAATTATTTAAGAAATTAAATGAAATTAAATGGAAATTATATTCAGGGAAATTAAATTCATAGAAAGAGGTTATACTTTACACTTTATGGGTTAAAATGAAGAAGAATAATAGTTTAATAAGAACAATCTGAGTAATGTTAACAAAAAGATGAATAGCAAGAAGTTTAAGAAGAAGATAAAGAAGGTGAAGATGAAGAATAATTTGATGACAAAGATGATGCTGCTGAAGATTATGAAGGAGAAATTGTGACAAAAGTTAAAAAGGTGAAGAGCATGGAAGTTTTGAAACATACATATTTGAGAAAATAGAAAAAAGGTTAACAACATTGTCAATTTCTTCGTCAATCCGAACGTATTTAAAAAAAATATATTAATGCTATTCCATTGGATTGGGTTAAACATCTATGCCTTTAATGTCTCCTCAACCTCCCCCAATACATTCTACATTACTCTTTGTTGTTTTCCTTCATGTACAATTATCCAACAAGGCAAGAATGTTTTTTTTTTAATTCCGATATTTTGTTCCCATAGACTTACATTGGATTTCCGGTATCGGTATCGGGTATCGCCGATATTTTGTGTGTATCGGCGATACCATTCCGATCCGATACTTTTGGATATCGGAAAGTATCGCTCAACTCTAATCCTGAACTACTAGTTAAAATAGACATAATATAACATGCATATGTGATCATTAGATAAAAAGATAATGTAGAGTAAAATAAAATATAACATTTATAGGTAAATGGAGAATGAGATGGATATGACATCTTTAACCCATTTCCGACATAGGGCGTAATAGTACGCCAATGTCGGACTCTCTCCCTTTGATGTGGACGCGTGTGCTGAACCCATATCTTCTGGAACATGTCAGCTGTTTTGAACAGCTGACATGTGCCTCTAACAGCAGCGGGTGGAATTGCAATCCACCTCGGTTGTTAACTAGTTAAATCCCGCTGTCAAACTCTGACAGCGGAATTTAACACGCGCTTATGGCAAGCACACCGGAAATCCTGCCCATCAGCGCCCATGTCACATGACCGTGGGTCGCCGATGGGTTGGCATGACAACCAGAGGTCTCCGGGAGACCTCTATGGTTGTCACTGCCGGATTGCTATGAACGCCACCCTGTGGTCGGCGCTCATAGCAAGTAAGCAATTCTGCTACATACAGGCGATCTGATCATGGCCTGTATGTAGCAGAGCTGATTGGGTTATGGCAGCTTCTAGTCTACGATGGACACTATTGAAGCATGCCAAAATAAAAAAAAATGTTTCTAAAAATATTTAAAAAATTAAAAAAAATCTAAAAGTTCAAATCACCCCCCTTTTGCCCCATTCAATAAAAAACAATAAAAAATTCAAACAAGCACATGTTTAGCATCACCGCGTTCAGAATCGCCAAAGCTATCAATATAAAAAAATAATTAACCTGATCAATAAACGGCGTCATGAAAAAAAAAGTCAAAACGACAGAATTTTGTTTTTTTTGTCACCACAACATTGCATTAAAATGCAACAACGGGCGATCAAACGATCGTATCTGCATCAAAATGGTATAAAACGTCAGTGCGTGAAAAATAATCCCTCACCCAACCTGAGATCATGAAATTGCTTGATGTTGCAATTTCAATGTTGTTGAGTATTTATGGAAAAGTAACTCTTTTAATGTTTTAAGGAGTCAAATGGTAGAAAGAACACATTATTTATACTTACATAATTGGGCTAGTATAGGGCAATATCAATATAGCCATAAAGTACATGATACCTAAGAGTAGACCTGGGAAAAGTACAGAATGTTGGCCACTAACAGCCCTTTGTCTGTTTCTGTCCTGTTCTTAGTTAAACACATCATTAGTAATTTGTAGATATTAGTGAATGTTTTTAAATTTGAAAGCTTTGCTAAACTTTTCCCAAATATTCAATTTTGGGCTGAATAAGTTTACCATAAATCTCAATACTGCAAAGTTCTAATTGCCCAAAAAAGATTTATATAACAATCTGAGATCTACTTAGCCTGTACTGGACCCCTTTCTAGATCTTTAATGCAAGCATGGTGGTAACCAGTGGCAAACCATAGCCAATCCAGAACCCATAACTTGTAATATTATACTTATCAAGAAAGGCATCCAGGCCAATGTACAATATATGTGTACATTGTAATAAGATTTCATTTCTCCAAACTGAATAAATCCAAGTTTGATAACCTGTTTTGATATTGTAGCTCACCTATTCTCTTAACCCCTTAACGACCAAGCCATTTTGTAGGTTAAAGACCAGGCCAATTTTTACATTTCTGACCACTGTCTCTTTATGAGGTTATAACTCTGGAACGCTTCAACGGATCTTGGCGATTCTGAGATTGTTTTCTCGAGACATATTGTACTTCATGATAGTGGTAAAATTTCTTCAATATAACTTGCGTTTATTTATGAAAAAAACGGAAATATGGCAAAAATGTTGAAAATTTTGCAATTTTCAAACTTTTAATTTTTATGCCATTAAATCAGAGAGATATGTCACAAAAATTAGTTAATAAATAACATTTCCCACATGTCTACTTTACATCAGCACAATTTTGGAACCAAAATTTTTTTTTGTTAGGAAGTTATAAGTGTTAAAAGTTGACCAGCAATTTCTCATTTTTCCAACAAAATTTACAAAATCATTTTTTTTAGGGGCCACCTCACATTTGAAGTGAATTTGAGGGGTCAATATGACAGAAAATACCCAAAAGTGACACCATTCTAAAAACTGCACCCCTCAACGTGTTCAAAGAAACATTCAAGAAGTTCATTAACCCTTTAGGTACTTCACAAGAATTGAAGCAATGTGGAAGGAAAAAATTAACATTTAACTTTTTTTCCCAAAATTTTTCTTTCGACACAATTTTTTAAAATTTTGTCAAGGGTATCAGTAGAAAATGAACCACAATATTTGTTGTACAATTTCTCCTGAGTACATCGATACCCATGTGTGGGGGTAAACCACTATTTGGGCGCATGGCAGAGCTCGGAAGGGAAGCAGCGCCATTTGATTTTTTTGGCTGGAATTGAGATTGGACGCCATGTCGCATTTGGAGAGTCCCTGTGTGCCTAAACAGTGGAAACCCCCCACAAGTGACCCCATTTGGAAACTAGACCCCCCAAGTAACTTATCTAAATGTGTTGTGAGAGCTTTTAACCCCAAGGGCTTCACAGAAGGTTATAACGTAGAGCCGTAAAATTAAAAAATCATGTTTTTTCCACAAAAATGATCTTTTCATCCCAATTTTTATTTTCAAAGGATAAAAGGACCCCAAAAGTTATTGTGCAATTTGTCCTGAGTACGCTGATACCCCATATGTGGGGATAAACCACTATTTGGGTGCATGGCAGAGCTCGGAAGGGAAGCAGCGCCATTTGACTTTTTTGGCTGGAATTGAGATTGGACGCCATGTCGCATTTGGAGAGTCCCTGTGTGCCTAAACAGTGGAAACCCCCACAAGTGACCCCATTTTGGAAACTAGACCCCCCAAGTAACTTATTTAAATGTGTAGTGAGAGCTTTGAACCCCAAGGGCTTCACAGAAGGTTATAACGTAGAGCCGTAAAATTAAAAAATCTTATTTTTTCCACAAAAATGATCTTTTCATCCTAATTTTTATTTTCCAAAGGATAAAAGGACCCCAAAAGTTATTGTGCAATTAGTCCTGAGTGCGCTGATACCCCATATGTGAGGGTAAACCACTATTTGGGTGCATGGCAGAGCTTGGAAGGGAAGCAGCGCCATTTGACTTTTTTGGCTGGAATTGAGATTGGACGCCATGTCGTATTTAGAGAGCCCTGTGTGCCTAAACAGTGGATACCCCCACAAGTAACCCCATTTTGGAAACTAGACCCCCCAAGGAACTTATTAGATGTGTGATGAGAGCTTTGAACCCCCAAGGGCTTCACAGAAGGTTATAACGTAGAGCTGTAAAATTAAAAAATCATATCTTTTCCACTAAAATGATCTTTCCACCCCCAATTTTTATTTTCCAAAGGGTAAAAGGACCCCAAAAGTTATTGTGCAATTTGTCCTGAGTACGCTGATACCCCATATGTGGGGGTAAACCACTATTTGGGCGCATGGCAGAGCTTGGAAGGGAAGCAGCGCCATTTGACTTTTTTGGCTGGAATTGAGATTGGACGCCATGTCGCATTTGGAGAGTCCCTGTGTGCATAAACAGTGGAAACCCCCCACAAGTGACCCCATTTTGGAAACTAGACCCCCCAAGGAACTTATCTAGATGTGTGGTGAAAGCTTTGAACCCCAAGGGCTTCACAGAAGGTTATAACGTAGAGCAGTAAAATTAAAAAATCATATCTTTTCCACAAAAATGATCTTTCCACCCCCAATTGTTATTTTCCAAAGGGTAACAGGACCCCAAAAGTTATTGTGCAATTTGTCCTGAGTATGCTGATACCCCATATGTGGGGGTAAACCACTATTTGACGCATGGCAGAGCTGGAAAGGGAAGGAGCGCCTTTTTCAATGCAGATTTTGATGGAATGGTCTGCGGGTGTCATGTCACGTTTGGAGAGCCCCTGATGTGCCTAAACAGTAGAAACCCCCCACAAGTGACTCCATTTTGGAAACTAGACCCCCCAAGGAACTTATCTAGATGTGTGGTGAGCACTTTGAACCCCAAGTGCTTCACAGAAGTTTATAATGTAGAGCCGTGAAAATAAAAATATCATATTTTTTTCCACAAAAATAATATTTTTGCCCCCAAATTTTTATTTTTCTAAGGGTAACAGAGAATAGGACCCCAAAAGCTATTGTGCAATTTGTCCTGAGTACGCTGATATCCCATATGTGGGGGGAACCACTATTTTGACGCATGGCAGAGCTCGGAAGGGAAGGAGCACCGTTTTTAAATGCAGACTTTGATGGAATGGTCTGCGGGTGTCATGTCGCGCTTGGAGAGCCCTTGATGTGCCTAAACAGTAGAAACCCCCCACAAATGACCCCATTTTGCAAACTAGACCCCCAAGGAACTTATCTAGATGTGTGGTCAGCACTTTGAACCCCCAAGGGCTTCACAGAAGTTTATAATGTAGAGTCGTGAAAATAAAAAAATCATATTTTTTTCCATAAAAATGACCTTTTTGCCCCAAATTTTTATTTTTCTAAGGGTAACAGGAGAAATAGGACCCAAAAGCTATTTTGTCCTGAGTACGCTGATACCCCATATGTGGGGGGGAACCACTGTGATCGCCTTACTGCGATCTTTGGGAGGCACAATGAACAAATCCACAAAAGGTGAAGAATTGGTTTTCTTTTTTACGCCGTTCCTCATGCGGTATTAGTGATTAGGCGACTTTATTCCTCGGATCGGTGCGATTACAGCGATACCAGATTTACACCCTTTTTTCATGTTTAGCTTCTGTCACACACTAAAAGATGCTTTTTCTTGGAATAATTTTTTGTAAGAAATTTTTGCATCGCCGTATTTTGAGAGCTATAATTTTTCCATATTTCGGCCGACAGAGTTATCTGTGGGCTTATTTTTTGCGGGACTAGGTGACGTTTTTATTGGTACCATATTCGGGCACATAACGTTTTTTGATCGTTTCCTATTCCGATTTTTGTGGAATCAGAATGAACAAAAACCAGCAATTCAGGAATTGTTTTTTTTTTTTTTTTCCTCCGTTCCGTGTGTGGTAAAATTGATAAAGCAGCTTTATTCTTCGGGTCACTACGGTTACGGCGATTCCTCATTTATATATTTTTTTTTTATGTTTTGGCGTTTTTTACACAATAAAAAATTTTATAGAAAAAATAATTATTTTTGCATCAGTTTATTCCGCTATAACTTTTTTATTTTTTTGCTGATGATGCAGTATAGCGGCTTGTTTTTTGCGGGACAAGATGACGTTTTCAGCGGTACCATGATTATTTATATCTGACTTTTTGATCGCGTGTTATTGCACTTTTTCCAAGCGGTATAATGATACCGCTTGGAAAAAGTATAATTTACTACTTTTTGTGTTTTTTTTACGGCTTTCACTGAAGGGGTTAACTAGGGTTACGCTTTTATAGATGGGATTTTTACGGACGTGGCGATACCTAACATGTGTATGTTTTTTGTTTTTTATTTTTTTTATTACATAAAAATGTGTATTTTTTAGGGGATTTTTTTTAAATTATTTTTTAATATTTTTTTTACAATTTTTTTTAAAAAGTGATTTTTTTAACTTGTCCCTTTATGGGACTTTCACTTTTTTTACTTTTTATTGCAGTTACAATGCATTGCAATGCTCTGGCATTGCAATGCATTGCAACTATAGTGGAAGCTGCTGTGACAATGATCACAGCAGCTTTCCGTAGCTAGATGACCCGGAGGTTGTCATGACAACCCACGGGTCATCAAGGCAGAGATCGGGCCCTGCAAATACATTGCAGGGTACCGATCTGAGGCAGAGGGAGCTCCCGACCCTCTGCCTCCCCCCTTGAGCTCTGCGATCGCGCTCGATCGCAGCAGTCAGGGGGTTAACAGCCAGGGGCGGTGGGGGCTCCGCTCCTGGCTGTCAGTGCAGGAAGCCTGGCCACTGCAGCGCCGGCTCCTGCACTGATCGCGCTGGAGAAGCTGAAATTTCAGCTTCTCCTGCACGATCGCTGCTGTGTTTGGTCAGTCAGATTGACTGACCAAGCACAGCGCTGTAGGTGCGGGGACCGACGGCAAAGGTCCCCGCACCGCTTGCCGTGCCTGTCAGCTGTCTGTGACAGCTGTCGGCACTGATCTACCACTGCGTGTTTACACGCAGTGGTAGATCAAAGCCATGACGTGCAGAGTCCGTCCTGGTGCCGGAACTGACACCTTGCCATGACGGACTCTGCACGTCAGTGGACATTAAGGGGTTAATAACCTTGGATGCTCTTCTCTGCATTCACTCTAAGTCAGTTATGTCCTTATTATACCCTGAAGCACAAAATTGCATGCACTATTCTAAGTGTGACCGCATCAGTCACTTGTATAGATGTAAAACTATGTTCTTGTCATAAAAATTTATGATTCTGATTTGGCTTTTATCCTAAGTCATATTACAAGACTCGTTAAAGGGTTGATTGTGACTTGTAGGATTGCTACTTCCAATAGGTGGCGCTATAGAGTACAAGTCCTCTTTGTTTGAAGAGGCAATTTGCATACCACATTTAATGCATTTTATTTGGCTTTGCAGCAAGTACTTGGCTGTAAAGTTGAGTTTGTTCTTCACATAGACACTCAAGCCTTTTTCAGTGACAGCTTTGCACAGTGTTGTACTATAGTACATTATTATACATTTTTTTCTCCACCACCCAAATGCATAGCTTTAGGCCGGCGTCACACTGGCGACAGAATCGGACGACTGCAATGCGATGAAAAATCGTATTGCAGTCTGCCCTATGTTAATCTATGGAGCAGCTCCCAGTATCAGATTTTTTGTGGTCCGTTTTAAACGTCCGTGTGCAATCGCAGCATGCTGCGATTGTCACCGATTGTGGGTCGACTATCGCCAATGCAAGTCTATGGGAGCGATGAAAAATCTGATTACAAACGGACTGCATGTGTGACTTGCGATGAAATCGCATCGGTGTCCTTTAGAAAAGCCGGCAATTCATCCCCGGCTATACTGTAAAATCACACTGACAGCTTTAATAAAGACTAGAAAGAATAGATATACACACATAGAATACATATATATATATATATATATATATATGTAATTGTGACATGTATATATATATATATTTATATTTCCTAGACTTCTACATACTGTAATAGCCGCAAATTCAATTGCCGGCTTCTGTGAAATCACAGAAGCCGACATGAAATGATACATTGTTTCCACACAGTTAACCATGTCATTTCCTGTATTTTGATATTTGTTTAGAACTTACAATTACATGAGTGTATTTGTGCAAAATTTCAGACATGTAGGGGTTAATTAAAGGTGTAAATTCGTTGACAAAAAAATGCGTGGGCTCCCGCTGTATTTTCTCCACCAGACAGACAAAGCAAGCGAGTGGGGGCAGATAATAATAGCCTAGGGAGGGTACTTTTTTTTTGTGCCCCCCTGGCTACTAACATCTGCCCCCAGACACCCCAGAAAGGGCAAATCTATAATTAGATTCGCCCTTTCTGGCACTTTGCCCGTCTATTCCCATTGCCCTGTAGCGGTGGCGAATGGGTTAATAATCTCACCTTAATGTCACCTTAGTATTGAAAGGTGACCTTAAGGCAGGTTAATAATTGAGAGCTGTCAATTAGACAACTATCAATTATTAATCCTATTGAAGTAAATAAAAAAACACACACACTTTAAGAATAAATAATTTTAATGAAATAAAAACACATATTTTTGACCATCTTTTATTTAAGTCTTAATCCATTCGAAGCCCTTGTTCTTCTAAAATAAATATAAAATAATAAAACAACATTATTCTTACCTATCTGGCAATCTGTCACGTCCCACGATGTAATCCTTCACAAAGGGTTAACTAGCAATCAGATAAGCAGCGCAAGTAATCCTGCGTGCTCATCTGATAGCTCCTGAATGAATGAGCTTATCTCCTGCTGACAGGAGAGGATGAGATTAATGAATGAAGCTTAATTGATTGTATCCACTTTCACCTTAGGTCAGGTCACTCAAGTGAAAGTGGCAATAAATCAATTAAGCTCCATTCATGAATCTATTCCTCTCCTTTCGCTGGGAGAGTAACTGATTCATTCAGGGGAACACAGGTCTGAGACAGCATTATTAGCTCTCTGTGACCTGTAACCTGTTAACCCTTTCTGATGGATTACAGCGTGGGACCTGACTGTACTTCGGATTGGTAAGAATCATTTTGGTTTTTTATTTTATTTTTATTACAGGAAATGGTTTTAGCAGGAAAATAAAATATTGTCAAAAACTGTGTGATTATTTCATTAAACTTCTTTTTTATTAAACTGTGTGTGTTTGATTTTTCTATCATACAATAGGATTAATAATTGATAGTTGTCTAATTGACAGCTCTCAATTATTAACCTGCCTTAAGGTCACCTTTCAATACTAAGGTGACATTAAGGTGAGATTATTAACCCATTCGCCACCGCTACAGGGCAATGGGAATAGATGGGCAAAGTGCCAGAAAGGGCGAATCTAATTATAGATTTGCCCTTTCTGGGGTGTCTGGGGGCAGATGTTAGTAGCCAGTGGGGGCACAAAAAATGTACCCTCCCTAGGCTGTTATTATCTGCCCCCACTCGCTTGCTTTGTCTGTCTGGTGGAGAAAATACAGCGGGAGCCCACGCATTTTTTATCAACGAAATTACACCTTTAATTAACCCCTACATGTCTGAAATATTGCACAAATATACTCATGTAATTGTAAGTTCTAAACAAATATCAAAATACAGGAAATGACATGGTTAACTGTGTGGAAACAATGTATCATTTCATGTCGGCTTCTGTGATTTCACAAAAGCCGGCAATTGAATTAGCGGCCATAACAGTATGTAGAAGTCTAGGAACTATAAATATATGTATATATACATGTCACAATTACATGTATATATATATATATATATGTGTATATATCTATTCTTTCTTTTGTGATTTAAATACTATTCTTTTAGATCCATTATATGTCAGTTTTGCAAGCCTGCGAGAAAATCTCGCAAGTCGGATGAAAATCGGATGTTACAAGGTACACACACATGCGACTAAATTGCATCTTTGAAGGAAAATCGGATGCCAGAAGGATGTGTGATGTTTGCATTTTGATCCGACAATCGACCGTCTAAAACGGACCGATTTTTTGTCGTTGTGTGTGACGCCGGCCTTACATTTATCTACACTAAACTTGCCATTTCTCTGCCCAAGACTCCAGCTTACATAAATAAATCTGTAAAATTAAATTATCATCCTCTTTGTTGATTACCTTGCAGAGTTTAGTATAATCTGCAAATATTGAAATTATACTCTGTTTGCTCTCTGCATGGTCATTAACCTCCTTAACCCCCAGAGCTTTTTTCGGTTTTGCGTTTTTGATTTTTGCTCCCCTTCTTCTCAGAGCCATAACTTTTTTATTTTTCTGTCAATATGGCCATGTGAGGGCTTGTTTTTTGCAGGAAGAGTTGTACTTTTGAACGACACCATTGGTTTAACCATGTCTTGTTCTAGAAAATGGGAAAAAAATTCCTAGTGGAGTGAAATTGCAAAAAAAGTGTAATCCCCCATTTGTTTTTTGTTTGGGCATTTTTTGCTAGGTTCACTAAATGCTAAAACTGACCTGCCATTATGATTCTCCAGGTCATTAAGAGTTCATAGACACCAAACATGTCTAGGTTCTTTTTTATCTAAGTGGTGTAAAAAAATTTGAAACTTTGTTTAAAAAAAAAATTGTGCCATTTTCCAATACCTGCAGCGTCTCCATTTTTCGTGATCTCAGGTTGGGTGAGAGTTTATTTTTTGAGTGCTGAGCTGACATTTTTAATTATACCATTTTGGTGCAGATACAATTTTTTGATCGCCCGTTATTACACTTTAGTGCAAAGTCGCGTTGACCAAAAAAACGCAATTCTGGCGTTTTAACTTTTTTCTCACTACGCCGTTTAGCCATCAGGTTAATCCATTTTTTTATTAATAGATCGGGCAATTCTGAATGCGGTGATACCAAGCATGTCTATGTTTGATTTTTTTTTATTGCTTTATTTTGCATGTGGTGAAAGAAGGGGTGATTTGAACTTTTATATTTTTAAAAACTTTTTTTTTCACTTTTGGCATGCTTCAATAGTCTCCATTGGAGACTAGACGCTGCCACATCCCGATCGCCTCTGCTATATAGAGGCGATGATCAGATCGCCTCTATATAACAGAATTGCTCACTTGCTATGAGAGCTATCCACTGGGTGGCGCTCATAGCAAGCCGGCACTGACAACCATAGAGGTCTCCAGGAGACCTCTGGCTGTCAGGCCAACGAACCCGGTGACTCGCGATCATGGGACGCGGTTCACCGGTGGGCGGGTTTACGGAACGATAGCTGGAAGTGCGAGTTAAATGCCGCTGTGAGAGTTTGACAGCAGTATTTCACTAGTTAATAGCCGCAGGCGGATTCCACCCGTGGCTATTGGGGGCACTTGTCAGCTGTTCAAAACAGCTGACATGTGCCGGGAAAGATGTGGGCTCACCGCCTGAGCCTACATCAAAGGGAGGGAGTCCGACATCAGCGTACTGTTACGCCTGATGTCAGAAAGGGGTTAATAAACAAAAAATAAGATTGCTTAATACTGACCTATGTGGTACCCAACTGTTGAATGTGTTCTAATCAGTGTGACGCACCTCTCTTGACCTCCTTCTTCTATGGCCACTGCACTGTGCTGTGCTCCTCATTGGGTTTTACAAGTGCCCAAGGTGCCTACATGAGATCATATCCCCTGGTCTTTTAAGGGCCTTATAGACCCACCTCTGCGTCTAAGCATTAATCAAGAACTGTGTCCTACAGACGTGTGTTTGAACTTTAGCCAAGTCATTGGTTCCTGTTACATCGTCAGACTTCTTTGAACTCTACGTAATACCAGCAGCTTATATCATCCTTTGCCATAACCTTCTTGAAGTGTTATTGAAGTCTGTTTGCAACACCTGCATCTGCTGGTGCTGCTGGGGAGGTGGTGTCTGGCAGTGTACGGAGCATTGTTGGAGCCCTTCAGGGTACAGTGATGTCTCCCTTCCTCTTCACATTGTATACAGTCATGGACAAAAGTTTTGAGAATGACACAAATATTAATTTTTACAAAGTCTACTGCTTCATTTTTTCTAATGGCAATTTGCATATACTCCAGAATGTTATAAAGAGTGATCAGCTTTACAGCAATTACTTGCAAAGTCAATATTTGGCTAGAAAATGAACTTTATCCCCCAAAACACATTTCAACATCATTGCAGCCCTGCCTTAAAAGGACCAGCTAACCTCTTTTCAGTGATTGCTCCATTAACACAGGTGTGGGTGTTGATGAGGACATGGCTGGAGATCAATCTGTCATGATTAACTAAGAATGACACCACTGGACACTTTAAAAGGAGGCTGGTGCTTGGCATCATTGTTTCTCTTCTGTTAACCATGGTTATCTCTAAAGAAACACGTGCAGTCATCATTGCAATGCACAAAAATGGCCTAACAGGGAAGAGTATCGCAGCTAGAAAGATTGCACCTCAGTCAACAATCTATCGCATCATCAAGAACTTCAAGGAGAGAGGTTCCATTGTTGCCAAAAAGGCTCCAGGCGCCCAAGAAATACCAGCAAGCACCAGGACCGTCTCTTAAAAGTGTTTCAGCTGCAGGATCGGGCTACCAGCAGTGCAGAGCTTGCTCAGAAATGGCAGCAGGCAGGTGTGAGTGCATCTGCACGCACTGTGAGGCAGAGACTCTTGGAGCAAGGAGGGCAGCAAAGAAGCCACTTCTCTCCAGAAAAAAACATCATGGACAGACTGATATTCTGCAAAAGGTACAGGCAGTGGACTGCTGAGGACTGGGGTAAAGTTATTTTCTCTGATGAATCCCCTTTTCGATTGTTTGGGACATCAGGAAAACGCCTCATTCGGAGAAGACAAGGTGAGAGCTACCACCAGTCTTGTCTCATGCCAACTGTTAAGCATCCTGAAACCATTCATGTGTGGGGTTGCTTCTCAGCCAAGGGAATCGGCTCTCTCACAGTCGGCCTAAAAACACAGCCATGAATAAAGAATGGTACCAGAATGTCCTCCAAGAGCAACTTCTCCCAAACCTCCAAGAGCAGTTTGGCAATCAACAATGCCTTTTCCAGCATGATGGAGCACCTTGCCATAAAGCAAAGGTGATAACTAAATGGCTCAGGGAACAAAACATAGAGATTTTGGGTCCATGGCCTGGAAACTCCCCAGATCTTAATCCCATTGAGAACTTGTGGTCAATCATCAAGAGACGGGTGGACAAACAAAAACCTAAAAATTCTGACAAAATGAAAGCATTGATTGTGCTAGAATGGACTGCTATCAGTCAGGATTTGGTCCAGAAGTTGATTGAGAGCATGCCAGGGAGAATTGCAGAGGTCCTGAAGAAGAAGGGTCAACACTGCAAATATTGACTTGCTGCATTAACTCATTCTAACTGTCAATATAAGCTTTTGTTACTCATATGTTTGCAATTATATTTCTGTCTGTGATAAAAACATCTGTCAAACACACACATAAAAACCAGAGGGCAGCAGATCATGTGAAAATATAATATTTGTGTCATTCTCAAAACTTTTTGCCATGACTGTACAGCTGACTTTCAGTATAAATCAGATCTCTGTCACTGCCAAAAATTCTCAGATGACTCAGTGATTGTAAGGGGCATTGGGGGACCGTGGGGAGGAGGACTATAGAAGGGTGGTTTCTGACTTTGTGGATTGGTGCCAGACTAACTGTCTAGAACTAAATGTGAAGAAAACCAAGGAGATGGTGGTGAGGATGATTACTTAACGATCACTATTGCTGGCCAGGAGGTGGAGATGGTTGAGAGCTACAAATATTTGGTGGTTCACCTTGACGCAAACTCGATTGGAGGTGTCATACGGAGAATGTTTACAATTTAAGGGAATGAGCAGACTGCACTTTCTACGGAAGCTCAGGTCGTTCAATGTGTGCAGTAAAATGCTCGAAATGTTTTACCAGTCCTTTGTGGCAAGCGCCATGTTTTTTGCTATCATTTGCTGGGGCAGTAGTATGCGAGAAGCTGACGCTAATAAACAACAAACTTATCAAGAAGGCAAGTGCGGCTGTTGGCCTCTATCTTGACTCTTTTGAGGAGGTAGTGGAAGATAGGATTCAGAAGTGTAGGGCTACAATGAACAATAATACACACCCACCATACGAGCTGATCTTGAAGCAGAAGAGCACATTCAGCAGCCGTCTAATCCTACTTAGGTGCAAGAAGGAGAAATTCAGGAAATTGTTTGTGCCTACTGCTATGGGGATATATAACAATTTCCTAAGGGTTAAAGATGACAATGACCTATGGCTGGTGCACTAATGGCAATGATCAGAGATTTAAGATTTAAGTACCTGCATTTACACAAATTTGTTTGTTACGTAATGTGGTTAGTCATGTGCAAGATCTGTGTCTAGGAATTTCTTTAGGTAATGCTGTTTGTAATGTTGTAATGTTTGGAATGCTGTTTGGAATGCTGCTGTAATACCATAATTTCCCTCGGGATCAATAAAGTGTATCATATCGTATCATAACTCATTATCTGCTGTGAATTTCCGTAACTGTTATTAGAGTCTACTCGCATTACTTATTCCTGCTTCTGATCTGCTGTCCTTATACATCTGTCTTCTTGGTTCTTCCAGCATGTCTTTCATTGTCAGTTTGTCTGCTGTCCAGCATAGCCAGCAGATATTGTTGTCCTCATCCATGTCTTTATTGTACTACATGCCAGACAGTCTGCTGTGCCAATGTCTGGGGTCTGTGCGTCTACCCTGACCTGTTATTTTGTGCATCCACCCCACCAGGTAAGATTTTGTGAACCAATGCAAAGTACACTTTCAGTTATGTCCTCCAAATTTTTTACTGACTGGTCCAAAGCGGCATACACTTTTTCTTTGCTATATGGAGAGGCTTTGGAGTAAGCTGCGCCATTGTGGGACTGAGAGGACTCTATGATGCATTTCCTACTTTTGATATTTCCAGTTTGGGCAGTATCAAAAGAATTGTTTCTTATTAAATGAAGAAGAGAAAGCTTTTTTATACAGTGGGTTTAGAAAGTATTCAGATACCTTTAAATTTTTCACTCTTTGTTTCATTGCAGCCATTTGGTAAATGCAAAAAAGTTCATTATTTTTCTCATTAATGTACACTCTGCACCCCATCTTGACTGATAAAAAACAGAAATGTAGAAATTTTTGCAAATTTATTAAAAAAGAAAAACTGAAATATCACATGGTCATAAGTTTTCAGACCCTTTGCTCAGACACTCATATTTAACTCACATGCTGTCCATTTCCTTGTGATCCTCCTTGAGATGGTTCTACTCCTTCATTGGAGTCCAGCTGTGTTTAAATAAACTGATAAGACTTGATTTGTAAAGGCACACACTGTCTATATAAGACCTCACAACTCACAGTACATGTCAGACCAAATGAGAATCATGAGGTCAAAGTAACTGGCCAAGGAGTTCAGAGACAGAATTTTGGCAAGGCACAGATCTAGCCAAGGTTAAAAAACAATTTCTGCAGTACTTAAGGTCCCTAAGAGCACAGTGACCTCCATAATCCTTAAATGGAAGAAGTTTGGGACCACCAGATGTCTTCCTAGACCTGGCCGTCCAGCCAAACTGAGCAATCATGGGAGAAGAGGATTGGTGACAGAGGTAAAGAAGAACCCCAAACTCAATGTGGCTGAGCTCCACAGATGCAGTAGGAGATGTGAGAAAGTTCCACAAAGTCAACTATCACTACAGTCCTCCACCAGTCAGGCCTTTATGGCAGAGTGGCACGATGGAAGCCTCTCCTCAGTGCCTGACATATGAAAGAACTCATAGAGTTTGCTAAAAAAACACATGAAGGACTCCCAGACTATGAGAAATAAGATTCTCTGGTCTGATGAAATGAAGATAGATATTTTGGTGATAATTCTAAGCGGTATGTGTGGAGAAAACCAGGCACTGTTCATTACCTGCTGAATACAATCCCAACAGTGAAACATGGTGATGGCAGCATCATGCTATGGGGCTGTTTTCCAGCTGCAGGGACAGGACAACTGGTTGCAATTGAAGGAAACTTGAATGTGGCCAAATACAGAGATATCTTGGATGAAATCCTCTTCCAGAGTGCTCTGGATCTCAGACTTGGCCAAAGGTTCACCTTCCAACAAGACAATGACCATAAGCATACAGGTAAAATAACAAAGGAGTGGCTTCAGAACAACTCTGTGACCATTCTTGACTGGCCCAGCCAAAACCCTGACCTAAACTCAATTGAGCATATCTGTAGAGACCTGAAAATGGCTGTCCACCAACATTCAACATCCAACCTGATGGAACTGGAGAGGATCTGCTAGGAACAATGGCAGGGGAACCCCAAATCGAGGTGTGAAAAACTTCATCATCATTCCCAAGAAGACTCATGGCTGTACTGGCTCAAAAGGGTGCTTCTACTCAATACTGATCAAACGGTCTGAATACTTATGACCATATGATATTTCAGTATTTCTTTTCTAATAAATTTGCAAAAATGTCTACATTTGGTATTTTTTCAGTTAATATGGGGTGCAGAGTGTACATTAATGAGAAAGAGAAATGAACTTTTTTGCATTTACCAAATGGCTGCAAAAAAGAGTGAAAAATTTAAAAGGGTCTGAATACTTTCTGAACCCACTGTATGTCGTTTAAAAGTTATCCCATTATTTAGCGAGCAGGAACTGATTTGCTGTTTTGAAAGGCAAGACATATTGGCTTCTGAAGTAGGAGAGAAAGAAATTATCCCTTTGCAGAGATGTAAAATAGGTTGCTATTCTTAAAATGACCTACAAACCTTGTCTTGGTATTATTATTTACCTTCAATAGAAAAACCAGGCAGAGAGGTTTTAGGGTTTGTGCAAGTGTATTTTTAACTTGGATTGCAACTAGAACCTATTCCATGCTCTGGACACTATGCTGACAGACACAGCTACCCTTTTTGCCACAGCTCACGTTGATGTGCCATCCTGGATGAGCTGCACTGCCTGAGCAACTTCTGTGTGTTGTAGACACCACCTCATGCTACAGTACCTCTAGGGGTGAGAGCAATGACAATATGCAAAAGTGACCAAAACAACAGGCAAAAGGGATGAGAACAGAGAAATGGTCTGTGGTCACCCACTGCAGAACCACTCCTTTATAGGAGTTGTCATGCTATTTGCCTATCATGTCTACCTGTTGTTTGTTTTATTTGCACAACAGGAGATATTGATTCACAATCAATGTGGATTCATAACTGGAGAGGTTGATTTCATAGAAGTGTGATTGACATGGAGTTACATTGTGTTGTTTAAGAGTTCCCTTTTATTTTTTGAGCAGTGGATATATATATATATATATATATATATATATATATATATATATTTGCAAAAAGTCACAAAAGAACTCCATAGTGATGTCAGAAAAAACTCTTGAGGGAAAGCACAGCCGACTTATGCTGCAAAAACTATGCAGGTGCATCGGCTACCATGTACACATACCATAACACTGCACTCCTTATTTGCAGTATGTTAAGCATAAAAAAGGAAGAAATACTGTTACTAGAGTACATGAGACATAAATTCACAGACACACAGACCCTTCAGGTCCGGCACCTCCCTATCACTAAATATGTTTTATCATCATTCACAGACTGTGACTACCATTCCCATTTTCAATGTTCTTCATCATTGCAGCGGTATACCACACTCTTATTTTATGGGCGTATATATCCCTATCTGTAATAATGAGCAGTATACTCTAACATTCAATGCCAAGGTCATTCAATTTTCCTTCCCTCATCTTTTATAGACACTGTGATAGCACCCTTCATTGGCTGTAATAGAACCTTATGATGTGATAGATGTAAGGCATTACAGGGAATGACATCATGAGCATGCTCTCTGGCTAATGCAATCTTCAGCAACATGTGAAATAATGCCTGGATTTTTTTTTCTTTTGCTAAATCCTTGCAAACCGATTTGTAAATTGTTCAAATTCTCCGGGATCTACGAATTTCAGGAAATTTGACTATGAGTCACTTCGCAATGGATTGATCTGCTCATCTTTAGTTACTTGACTTTCATATACCTACGTGATACTGCAAAAGCCAAAATGTAATTTTTTTTCATTATAATAGTAGCTTGTTGCTTCTAAATGTTGGAAATGAATGCGATTCAAATATTACCTTCCCGTTATTAAATGAGTTCTGCTCATACCAGTCTGTTGCTGTGGAAATAGGTGCATTATGGAACACTGGCTGCATGACAAGCAATTAAAATACCAAGATGTTTAGCCATGTATGAGTATTTTCACACAGTGAGACCTCTGAGCCAAGCCTTCCTGTGACATTGTTAGTTATTGAATCAATTACACTAGAAGTGGTTGGCAGGTGTAATTATATATTTCTTTCGTAATTACGTATGACCTGTCATAGAGACCAGAAACCTTTTACTTTCCTATCACAAAGGTAGTCACTCGTCGAACAAATTTTCAGAATTAAAGAGGAGCGAACAGCTAATATGGAAGTTTGTTGAAAAATAACTTGGAGGATTTATTGGATTGACTAGAGTTAACAAGCATTAATTACCTTAAAGAACACAAAGAAATGAATAATTATGCCTTAGACTAGTCAATCCAAAGTGTAGCGCTCATTTTCTGCTTCAAAACGTGTAAAAATCATGAAAGGCCATGGATAGATGTGAGCTATTTTTACCAAATCATTCCTGCATTACCTTCCACATGTTGGGTACATTCAATTCCAAAACTCATTCACATTCTCAGGAAGAATCTTCCAATGTCTATTACAGCATAATCATCCTCAGATGTGCCTTCACCACGATACATCTTTCTTCTGTATGGGCTTAAAACTGTTTCTCATCTATTAGGCAATGAAAAAGATATATATTTTAATTTGGAAGTATTACAATGTGGAGTCAAATAGAAAGCAATTTCATTTTTTTGGTGACAAATGTGAATGCTTGTATTTGTTTTAAGGATAAGTCACACAATATCTTTAAAAAGATCAAAATGACCATATTGATTTCTATCTGGATTTACTATGAAAGTGATAACAGTGGACAAGAGAATGTCTCATCCAAAGATAATAAGAATCATTAAAAAAGACCATCTAAACCGAAACTGCAGCGTTTACCTCTTTTGTCGCAATAAATATATAAAAAATATAGCAGGCAACATAGCGAAAATATAAAGTTGTAGGTGTATAAATATGTTTAGATGTGTATACATATATGGAGAGACGGAGAGAAATAAAGAAAAAGAAAGCAAAATACCAAAAAAATAAATTAATATATTCTTGCAAAATGATTCTTCCAAATCCTCTGAAAACAATACAAATGACAACCTAGATTGTGTGTTAAACCACAGATGTAAGCATAGCAGGAAGATTTTTGTGTAACATATAAAAATTGACTGCGGACACATCATCCCTCAATATCTCCATTGTCATATATTTGTATCACTGTCAGTGAGCATAAAAGACAGGTTCAAAATAAATGTTAGGAGTCTTAATATACTCCTCATATACGTATACACATTATGATACCACTTAGCTGAAAGCTAATTTTTTATGTCTTCTAGTTGTTAGGGTCCGGCTCTTAAACTCCCCTGGATGGATTAACTGTTCTTACATCTATTATGGCGCATGCTGCTTCATGGTGTACCATGTACTTGGCCCATTAATGTGTAACCATCGCACATGTAGTTCATTAGCTGTTTTGTAACATTAGCTTGTTCTTATTATAAAATGTACAAAGAGATATCCACTGAATGCAACAATGTCCCCAAAGGAAAATACAAATCATTTTTATTATTTTATTTTATTTTTTTGCAAAGAACTGGCAACAAAATAATTGTGGATTATTCCTATACTTTAAGGTATGTTATGTAATGGATGGTGAAATACAGTAAAAGCGATTATGCACGTATCCTGATAAGCATTAGCAGTACTTAAAACATGTCCTCTTACTGAAATCATTTCTGCAGGTCGACAATTGTGAAGAATTACGGACGGTGGTTTAGCTTATACAAAAAAGGGTACAAAAACCAGATTAAAACCATTAAAAATGGAAAAGTTGGACTATTATCATGGAAATGTTAAAAGTATTAATGGGAGCCCAACACATGATAAAAGTCAACTGCAGAAAAGGGGTTAATCTGCAGGTTGATAGCGTTCCGAACCTGCCCGGCAACAGCACTGAGAACCCGACTGATTGGAGGAAATCAACTTTATTCTCCCTGGCAGCCTTTTGTCATAGGGAGGGCACTGGCGCGGGTTCGGTAGCCTTTCTGTGTATAGAGAGAGATGGCTGCAACCTCACCCCCCTCACTGACTGACAGCAGCAACCCTTATGCTGAGCGAGTTGTCAGTCAGAGCTGGAAGCTGAATACTGCTGTGAGGAATAAAGTTCAGTTCCTCCTGGCAGTGGGGCTCTCAGTGCAAATGCCGGACTGGTTCAGAACGCTATTAGCCTGCAGATTAACTCAATATTTGCAGGTTTATAGCATTTTTTCACCTAACAGGTTCCTTTTATTTCACCTGACAGGCTCCTTTTATCATAAAAATTATTGCACGGTTATCCACCATTAACCAGTTGCTTACAACAGAGGTTTTATTAAGAAAAAATCTTTAAATAGAACTTAATGAAATTTACAAATTCTTATGCAATTTGTAATAACATTGCAAATGTTATAAATGCTGTTAAAATGCAATATATTTGCCTACATTTTATGTCACATGGAGCCTAAAATTAATTTATAAATTAAGAAATAAACTTATATTTTTTTTTAAATATAATATTTATTCTTTGCGTATATCTCCGTTTATATAGTGTGCTTCTCCACTCTTTGGTTTGTACATATCACAGTCAGCAGCTTGCATCTGTTCACACTTGCTTCATTTTTTTGGTGGTGTTGGTCAGCCTTTGCTTCTTTGCAGTACACATTTGGAGGTAGTGACTAACTCCTTAGTTAACTGAGCCCTCCATCCGTCAGTGTAAGGATATGTGCATAGGATTTCTTTTTCAGGAGGATTCTTGTTCAAATATGCCTGAAAAAGCTCAGCAAAACCGCATAAAAAAAAATTAACATAATGCACAGCAATAAACAAATGACATTGCTGTGCACATGTTGAGTCTTTTTTTTACTTCTTTTAACAACTTCAGGATTTGGAAACTGTGCAGTGGTCAAAAGAAGTTGTGTTTTATTCTTCAGATGCCTTCTGCTAATAAGCTTCTTACTAATTATAGTCTTAATTACAGAATCAATTATCATCAGCGTCAGAGCTGTTGCAAAATAATAGCAAAACTACCAGCAAAGCCACTTCAGGAAAAAGGTAATGGCTTTTTTCCAAAGCGGTTTTGCCTAGGAAAACCTCAGTGGGTCCTCCGGCATCTTAAAGTCGCCGTGAGCAGACTCTGTGAGGCTGTTTATAAATAACATTGGATCTTTCTAAGTCTACGGGAACAGATAGTTGATACTCCATTTCCCTAACCGGCAGCGGAGGTTGGCACCCTAGGGGGAAACATAATGGTGCTCCCGCTCAATGTAGGCTTACCCTGTCTGACCCTAGAAGGAAATTCCTCACCAAGCCACCACCAACACCCATAAAGTGCTTAAGTGATAATGAACCTGACTGTAAATATGTTTAAGTAGGTGACAATGCTATACCTGAACAGGATTGTATAGCTCTGTCTATATTTAGTGTGATGGATAGTAGGTAGAGTATGCCTTTTGATTGGCTGTAGTATCTTGGTGGATAATCATGTATTTCATTGATACAATAGATTTTCAGTAAGTCAAAAAACCTAAAATCCCAAAGACATAAGATATTATAGCAAAAAGAGGAAAAAATATTCAGCCTACCGTACATCAGTGTCCATATAGTCCATGAGTGGTCTGATGCCAGGAAATGTCCAGTGCGGTTCAACTGGTGCTATAAATCCAAATCCAAAGAAAAAAGAAGGGGTCTCCAGGACCAAAATTAGTGAAAAAAAGATAAAACTCACATTTATTAGGAAGGTTTTAAAAACATATTAATAAGCCACCATGACAGGCAAGGCTACCTTACGCGTTTCAGACAGATATTACATGTCCTTAGTAGTGTTGAGCATTCCGATACCGCAAGTATCGGGTATCGGCCGATATTCGCTGTATCGGAATTCCGATACTTAGTTCCGATATTTTCCATATATCGTATACCGGAATCGGAAGTTCCCATAATTCTTTGAGAGGCAATGTGATTTTAGTCAGCCAATGAGGAATCCTAAGAAGTGTGGGCACATCCTGTACTGCTGCGGTCATGTTAACTAATGGCATGGCTGTGATTGGATGCTGAAATGATGTCAGAATGCACTATAAAAGGCGCCGCCGCCATTTTGCCGTCACTGTGCTGTGAACTCAGTTAGGGAAAGAACGCTGCTCTGCTGACTCTGAGGGACAGTTAGAGATTGCGATTTAGTGTACTGTGCTTTAGGCAGGCTAGTTTACCACCGGCTGTGTAAAGCTTCCTTTTGCCTGCAGTGTTGTTTTAACAGCTCTGCAAGGTGTGTGTGAGTGCAGGTGACGCTGCAGTTTGCTCTGTATGCAACGCTGTCTGTAGGCATCTGCACGTGTCACTGACAGACTCTTTTTTTTTCTTCAGTGTAATTCTTGCTGCTCCATGCAATTGAAATAATAGTGTGACGTGCTTCCATCCATATACAATACCTTGGTTGCAAACACTATAGAAGTCCACAAAGGAGCCTTTCACAGATAGTGAACAGTTGTGTTTCAGTGTTCACTGCAGTCTGTGAGTTTTTTTTTTTTTTGAGTGCAGATCACGCTCCAGTTACTTCAACTAATGCTGCGTGTACTCTGCTGAGCGTCTGTCACTGGCTCATCCTTGTAATTTTTCAAAAATTGCTGCTGCTTTATTCTATTTTAAATTTACAAAAATCTATTAGTGTGACGCTCTTCCATCAAAATACAATACATTGCTTGCAAACATAATAGAAGTCCACAAAAAGGCCTTTCACAGCAAGTGAACAGTTGTGTTTCAGTGTTCACTCTAGTCTGAGGTTTAAATTTTTTGTAGGAGTGTAGATCCCGCTCCACTTACTTCAACCACCGCTGCGTGTACTCTGCTGAGTGTCTGTCACTGCCTCATCCTTGTCATTTTTCAAAAATTGGTGCTGCTTTATTCTATTTTAAATTTACAAAAATCTATTAGTGTGACGCTCTTCCATCAAAATACAATACATTGCTTGCAAACATAATAGAAGTCCACAAAAAGGCCTTTCACAGCAAGTGAACAGTTGTGTTTCAGTGTTCACTCTAGTCTGAGGTTTAATTTTTTTGTAGGAGTGTAGATCCCGCTCCACTTACTTCAACCACCGCTGCGTGTACTCTGCTGAGTGTCTGTCACTGCCTCATCCTTGTCATTTTTCAAAAATTGGTGCTGCTTTATTCTATTTTAAATTTACAAAAATCTATTAGTGTGATGCTCTTCCATCAAAATACAATACATTGCTTGCAAACATAATAGAAGTCCACAAAAAGGCCTTTCACAGCAAGTGAACAGTTGTGTTTCAGTGTTCACTCTAGTCTGAGGTTTAAATTTTTTGTAAGAGTGTAGATCCCGCTCCACTTACTTCAACCACCGCTGCGTGTACTCTGCTGAGTGTCTGTCACTGCCTCATCCTTGTCATTTTTCAAAAATTGGTGCTGCTTTATTCTATTTTAAATTTACAAAAATCTATTAGTGTGACGCTCTTCCATCAAAATACAATACATTGCTTGCAAACATAATAGAAGTCCACAAAAAGGCCTTTCACAACAAGTGAACAGTTGTGTTTCAGTGTTCACTCTAGTCTGAGGTTTAATTTTTTTGTAGGAGTGTAGATCCCGCTCCACTTACTTCAACCACCGCTGCGTGTACTCTGCTGAGTGTCTGTCACTGCCTCATCCTTGTCATTTTTCAAAAATTGGTGCTGATTTATTCTATTTTAAATTTACAAAAATCTATTAGTGTGACGCTCTTCCAGAGGACAGCGTTTGTTGGGCAGTTGGGAGTCTGCAGCACATGGTTGATTTCATGCTGCAGTGCCTGAGAAACGACCGCCGCATCGCCCACATTCTCACCACGTCAGATTATTGGGTGTACACCCTCCTAGACCCTCGCTACCGGGACAACTTACAAAGCCTCATCACACCGTTGAACCGGGACCGTAAAATGCTGGAGAACCAAGACACACTGTTGAAATCCATAATGTTCTCCATTCCAGCCGAGAGCGCTGCTGCTGCTACTGCTTTACAAAGCAGCTCTGTGCGTCGAGGCATTGTAGACACCTCTGCAACAAGAGGGAGCACAAGCAGCGCCTCTGCACAGGGCAAGAGCTGTATGTTACAAATGTGGCGAAGTTTTGTGACAGCGCCACCAAGGTCTACACCATAGTGATGGGAAATCTAGTTAATTTTGGTGATTAGTTCACCATGAACTAGTTCACTGAAAAGATTAGTTCAAAAGATTAGTTCATTTAGTTCATTTAGTTCAGTTTTTCTCCACCCCATCCTGTGAGGAGCTGATAGGAAATGCATCATGTGACCTCTGAACTAAATGAACTAGATGAACTGCTGAACAAAATGTTCTATTGAGAATGACTCAGGACAGCCTAGTTCAATCTGATGCCTCTCACTGAGCCCAGCAGTGCCACATAATGATTGTGTATGAGGGGGCTGAGAAGCAGTTCAGCATCCACCATTTTAAGAACAGAACAGGGGTCATTGTTAAAGATTTTAGCAAGACTGATCTTCTAGGCTAAAGGCATGAACTACACACAGAAACACTCTCTCATACACACATATGAGCTGTGTCTGTGTACTGTGTGTGCAATTTCAGTTTTTATTAATAATATTATTATTACTATTATATTTGTATTTGATGTGTGGTATAGTGTTTTACTACCTTGTTTTCCAGCATCAAGAGCTGTAAAGAGCCAGTGTGAGACAGAGCAGGGAGCTTCCTGGAGCTGTATGAACCTGGATCACTCTCTGTCTCCTCCCACTTACTGTTTAGTTCACAATGAACTAATCTGTGTCAGGATGGTGAACTAGATGAACTAGTTCACTCTGAAGATTAGTTCATTTTGAACTACTCACTCACGAACTACCCATCACTACTACACCATCCGAGACGGCTCCATTCACCAGGAAGCAACGTTTCCGTAAGATGGTGACAGACTACATGTCTTTCCCTCTCAGTGTACTCCCAGATGCCTCTTCCCCTTTCAAGTTTTGGGTCTCTAAGCTGGATACATGGCCAGAGCTTAGCCAGTATGCCTCGGAGGTGCTGGCTTGCCCTGCTGCCAGTGTATTATCTGAGCGCGTCTTTAGTGCTGCAGGTGGTGTACTAACAGACCGTCGCATGCGACTATCCTCAGACAATGTAGACCGGCTTATTTTTCTGAAAATGAACAAGGCATGGATCTCACCTGAATTTGCCTGTCCGTTTTCAGATTAAATAACTGTTTGCCAACGTTTTCCAAGTCTCCTGTTATGTTCATCTTTCTACCACCTGAACTCTACTCCCTGGGCTACAACACTGCCAGTCAGAGGGGAATGATCAGTTACAAAACAAAATGTTATCCTCAACAAATAGTAGCGCAACGACTCCAGTGCCCACTTTATCGCCAGGCACTCTCTCTCTACAATGCTGTCTCTGTTTTTTGATGGAGTAAGTTTTCGACTCAGGAAACTAATGGGATGCTCCTCCCCGTTAAGCTCCAGTCCTGAGACAACACGGCACCCAGACCTACCTCTGACGCATCAGTCTGGACAATGAATTCTCTTTTGAACTCGGGTGTGCTCAAAACTGGTGACCCACACAGTGCCCCTTTTATTGCCCCTGTTGATGACCACTTGCTGATTTATTAACCGGCCCCACCAGGTCCATGGGTATTCTCTCAAACTGGACCTCTAAAATTTTTAATGGCACCAAGGGACTCACAAAATGAGGCTGAGGACTGTGTACCTGGCGCATGCGACAACAGTTACAATACCGTTTAACTTCTTGATAGACCCCCAGCCAGTAAAACCGTTGTATAATTCTGTGTAGGGTTTTCTTTTGGCACAAATGTCACCCTAGTACATGCGCATGCGCTAAGTCCATTACCAACCTCCGATATGACTGCGGTAGCAGCAATTGCTAAAAAATTTCCACATGTATTTTATAAACCTGATACAGCAAATCTTGGTTCAGCTCTAATTGTTGAAATACTGTAGCTGCCCCGGGGTGTTGGGGTTCCCCATTGACAACCAGTAAATTTTCACGGGCTAGACTCAACGTAGGGGCCACGGAGTTGCGCCTTTCCAAATTTGTCACCTGTCACATTTAAGTATTACAATTCAGGTCCCGGTGGCAAATCTTCCATGTCCCCAACTAACACTTCGATAGAAGGTGTTTTCCTACTCCACCGAAGGCAAAGGTAATACTGCCCACTGCACACATGTGTTATGCATAGTGAGACTGATAGTAGCCAACAAAGTAGCTAACAAAGGCCACTTGTGATCGCCCTATCAGCGTAGGAACAATGCTACTCAAACGATCTGCCATGATCCTGGACAAAATCTTGATATCATGGTCAATGAGTGAGAATGTACGATAGGATCCAGGCAGATGTGAAGGTTTGTTTGGTTTTAGTAGCACCTTCATGTGTGACATGTTTGAATGGCTGGGCAACCCTCCTGTCTCCAATATATGATTGAAGGCGCGTACCAATGTGGACGGGATATCCTCACTCAATAGTTTTAATAATTTGGCTGTAAACCCGTCAGGTCCTGGAGCTTTCCCGTATTTCAAGTAACTTATCGCCGCTGTCACTTCCGTCACCTCAATTTGTTTTTTTTAAAAGGAGAAGCTGATAGTTTGTGATGGATGGTAACCGTAATCCATCTACAAAGGTGTTACCCTCCGCACTATCCGTATGTTCCACCTTATATAAGTCTGAGTAGTATTCTTGTAGAATGGTGTTTATGCTTCGAGGGTCTGTGTTCATGATCCCATGTTTATTCGTTAACGCTGTAATATGTTGATGACGAATGTGATTTCCTTTCGCTAGTCGTGCTAATAGTCTCCCTCATTTGCTACCATAACGATATACATCGGCTCTATAATTGTTATTACTGCTTCTCTCTCGTCGATATACCCATACGTGTAAGTCAGCCTTAGCCTGCTTACATCTATTTTTAACCTGTGTTGATGAACTTGTCTTGTTTGCCGTGTACCTATCGCGTAATATCCTGCTAGCCTGCGAGTAGTTTGTCGCTATCTTCTTTTTTAGCGTTGTCTGATAACCTATTAGTTTCCCGCGCATTACTCCCTTCCCTGCTGCCCATAAAAGTTCCGGCCTATCCCTAGTATCTCCATTATCCCTTACATATTAAAAACACCATTGCTTCACCTGATGTCGAAACTTCTCATCCATTAACAAATAGGTCGGGAAGCGCCAAGTTTGGTCTGGCTCCATCTGCACCATATCTGGCAGGGTCACTGATACGGGCGCGTGGTCATATATAGCTACGTTGTGCACATCTGCCTCTTCCACTCCCCTTAATAGCTCCTGTGATAGCAATATATAATCTATTCTGGACCAAGAGTCATGTGGCGCCGAATAGAATGAATATTCACTGCCATCTGGGTTCAGGTGTGTCCAAATGTCTACAAAGTTAGTCGTGTCTAGCAAGGGTTATTATAAACGTGTGTCATGTGATCGCACATTCATTCGCATCGACCTACAGTTCTTCACTGGTTCGATTCACCATATTTAAGTCACCACCGTGGGTGGTTTTAATGCTCTCCTATCGGCCTGATATGCTTGGATACCTGGGATAAATTCAGGAGCGTCTCCAAACTCCCTACTCACATGTCAGCGCAGGAACCGGAAGAGGGAACGTGCTTGTTTTGTTGCGCATAGGTGGAGTTTTATACAGTAAATGATTACTGCTGTCTTATTTTTTGCGTCCAAGGGCAGAATAAGGCTGCGTAACGTTACATTTTAGAGACACTCATATAATAGACACACGCTACCCTAACCGTGACACAAGGAAGGTATTGTTGCCGGATAAAGCCGCCATTTTAGCGTCACTGTGCTGTTAATTCAGTTCGGGACAGAACGCTGCTCTGCTGACTCTGAGGGACAGTTAGAGATTGCGATTTTGTGTACTGTGCTTTAGGCAGGCTAGTTTACCAACCGCTGTGTACATCTTCCTTTTGCCTTGCAGTGTTTTTTTCACAGCCCTGCAAGGTGTGTGTGTGAGTGCAGGTGACGCGCTGCAGTTTGCTCGGCATACAACGCTGTATGTAGGCATCTGCACATGTCACTCTCACACTTTTTTTTTTTTTTTTTCTTTAGTGTAATTCTTTCTGCTCCATTCAATTGAAATTATAGTGTGACGTGCTTCCATCCATATCCAATACATTGGTTGAAAACACTGTAGAAGGACACAAAAAGCCCTTTCACAGCTAACAGTTGTGTTCACTGTAGTCTGAGATTTTAATTTATTGAATTTTGATCACGCTCAAGTTACTTCTTCAAGCAATGCTGCTTGTACTCTGCTGAGCGTGTCTTACTGCCTCATCCTTGTCATTTTTCTCTAATTGGTGTACATGTACATCAAAGTAGTCTTCATTTGGATCGAAATCCAAGCAGGTACCCGGACACTCTATGGCTGCTTTTATACGGTGGACTGGCTCCAACATTCAATAAGACTTAAGATGCAATCGGGCACCTTGGCAAGGCCCAATCCTCTTCTCCCTCTGATATCTAACAAACAGGTCATGCTGGAGAGACTTGCACCTACTGCCACTCAGGGTCTTCAGCTCCTTTGTGAGAAACTAATGTTTGGCCAGCCAGTATATCAAATAAACTTCATGAGAAATGGGAACTGTGGTTGGCTTCACTTTTGGTACTGGGTGCTAATACCAAACCATGGTGTGCCATTCAATGGATATTCCTGGCTGGTTGGAGACAAGCTCATTCCCACAGAAAAGTACCAGAAAGCTAAGGAGATGGTGGCCTCTCTCAACATGAAGGAGTTTGCTCGTTGTCTAGGAGACCGACCACCCCTGCTGTGTACCTTGTCAACGTTGTGTTGAAGCTTGCAAGGATTAAGAGGTTACAGTGTCAAGTCTGGTTTTTACTAAAGATCCTGCTGTGTATTATAGTTTTTATGTTTTTTTTTTTAAATACAATGTATCTTATGAATGTTAAATAACTTTTTTTTTTTTTTTTTTTTTAGGTATTTTATCTACCATAGCTAGTTGCTGATCGTTGACTCTACACCCCTCTCCCCAGAATGTTACTCGGGTTATGGGGAGAAAATCACCGCTATTCCAGACTGATTTCATGTTAATGTGTCTGGCTCTTACACAGCACACAGCACTTGATGTTAGTTTATCTTTTTCCTAAATTATTTGTTACACTGCCCTTGTCACATTTTATTTGCACTTTTTTTTTTAAGCACAAGGTTTTTTACACTTCCTTGTTCTGTAAGTAGGCTTAATGGTTAAATGTTTTATACTAGATGTAAATATGTAACATGTAAATTTTATATAAAGATTTTGCAAATTATGAGGTCCACACCATCAGGCTCTTTCGTCCCCTCTCCCTCAGAGTAGCGGTAATATATCGGACCCCAGGCTCGCCCACACAGTTCCTTGACCACTTCTCTGCATGGCTGCCGCACTTTCATGTCCTCAGAAGTACCAACCCTTATCCTTGGAGACTTCAACATCCCCATTAACAGCCCTACTTCCACACTCAAAACACATTTGTTCAGAGCGGCCTATCACATTCACTAATCAAAGTCATTCTATGTGTAACTGTGTGTGTGTGTAGCCCATTCACTATCTCCATCCATCCCTCACTCCCTGAAAATGGCTGGACCATCATTGTAAATACACCATTGTATATAAACAACTGTACTTTGTAGCTCCCCCTCCTCATTGTAGATTGTAAGCTCTCACGAGCAGGGGCGGCTTATATTGCTTTAATTATTGTATTGTTAACGTTGTCACTTATGACTTGTGTTATGAAACTGTTAAACTGTACAGCGCTGCGGAATCTGTTGGCTCTATATAAATAAAGATTATTATTATTATTATAGAGGCAAATTGCGAGTTGATTGCGACTGATGCAGCTGATACTCCATTACTGCTGGCTGCTGCTCACACAACCGCTCCAACATATGTAACGTGGAATTCCACCTGGTGGGTACGTCACATATGATGCGATATTCAGGAAGGCAAAATCTGCGTTGCAGAGCTGCAATGCGCGATCTGGCCATGGTGGAACGTCGCAAGTTAGCGCACTGTAGGCGGACCTTGTGCAGCAGTGCATCAAGATCCGGATAGTCCCTCAAAAAACTCTGGACGACCAAGTTTAGCACATGTGCCAGACATGGTATGTGAGTGACGTTGCCTAGGCCCAGACCTGCCACCAGATTTCGGCCATTGTCACACACTACCAAGCCTGGCTGGAGATTCGCTGGCAAAATACACATGTCACTCTCTTGCTTTATGGCATTCCAGAGCTCCAGCGCTGTGTGGCTTTGATTCCCCATGGAAATTAATTTCAGGACGGCCTGTTGACGTTTGGCCACGTCTGTGCTCATATCGGTCAACAGGCTCGCTGTCTGGGTGTTATGTTTGACACCAATCTCTCCTTCACCTCCCATATACAATCTGTTGCCCGCTATTGCCGCCTACACCTAAAGAACATCTCTCCCGAATCCAAGACTTCTCCCGCGCTGCGCCAATACTGTGGAATGATGTACCCCAAGAAATTAGAACTATCCACAATTTGCATGTTTTCGGGCGCTCACTCAAAACACATTTCTTCAGAGCGGCCTATCACATTCACTAATCAAAGTCATTCTATGTGTAAGTGTGTGTGTGTAGCCCATTCACTATCTCCATCCATCCCTCACTCCCTCAAAATGGCTGGACCATCATTCTAAATACACCATTGTATATAAACACCTGTACTTTGTATCTCCTCCACATATTTGTAAATTGTAAGCTCTCACGAGCATGTGCGGATTATATTGCTTTAATTATTGTATTGGTAACGTTGTTACTTATGACTTGTGTTCTGAAACTGTTAAACTGTAAAGCGCTGCGTAATCTGTTGGCGCTATATAACTAAAGATTCTTATTAAGCGTCCACGGGTCCATGTGGAGGTAGACGGTGACGGCTCCTGCAACGATGTTTCTGAGGAACTGGAGAAGGAGGAGTCAATGTGTACAGACTTGATTCCTGCAATCCTTGTAGTTGGCTGAACATGTACAGCGCCACTCGCAAGATCTGTACCCGGCTCCACAACATTGACCCAATGGGCAGTGAGGGAAAGGTATCGTCCCTGGCCATGGGTACTGGTCCACGCAGCGGTGGTCAGGTGGACATTGCTACTGACGGAGTTTAGTAGCGCATGTTTAATTTTAACCTCAACAACATGCTTTTGCAGACCAGGGACGGCTTGCCTGCTGAAATAAAATCAGCTTGGCACATTGTATTGTGGGACTGCCAATGCCATTAAGTTCCGTAAACTGTCAGTCTCCACCTGCCTGAATGACAGCATTTCAAGGGACAGGAGTTTTGCAATGCCAGCATTCAGAGCCTGTGCTCGTGGATGGTTTGCCGAGATTGGGCCTACACCCGATACGCCACAACCTGACACCCACAGATAAACAAGCCATAAAATCTCTGAAAGATAACCCCAACATTATTATTAAACCAGCAGATAAGGGGGGTGCTATCGTTATTATGAATAAGACCCAATCTATTGTCGAAATTCATAGACAACTGTCAGTTAACCTAACCTACAGACAACTCAATTGTGACCCTACATTTTACATCTGTCAAAAAATTGATCGTATCCTGACAAAACATCTTTAATTGATCACCATAGACTGTAAAGGGTATGCCACACTAAACAGCGTCGCTAACGAGATCGCTAAAAAACGTCACTATTTAGCGATCTCGTTAGTGACGCTATTGTGTGTGGCATGTAGCAACGACGTGGCCCCTGCTGTGATCTCGCTGATCGTTCACTAGAGTTCTGGACCGTATTTAGATCGTTGGCGTCCTGCTGGTGACGCTATATCGCTGTGTCTGGCACCTTTTGTGAGCGATGTGCGCTGTTTTTTACATCGCAATGACCTTTAAAGTCGTTAATGAGATCGCTAACCGCTTATGAGTCGTTAACGAGATCGCTAAGTGTGGCAGCTACTAGCGACATTAAAACGATCACAAAAACGATCGCATTAGTATGCGTCGTTATTGTGATCGTTATCGGGAGCGTTTAGTGTGGCAGTACCTTAAGACTATGACATTCCTTAATATTCAATACCCCATCACCCGTGTTTTCTACACACTCCCAAAAATCAACAAAAAACTACATTATCCACCCGCATACCCTAGAGGGATAATTCTCCGTGTTCTACAGTATCACCCAAATGTTTAACATGTTGCCTAATTCCTATGGATATATATTCTTCACCCTATGTATATATTGTATATATTGTATATATTATACATTGTCATTGACTGTAAATTTTTCTATCTCTTCCAGCGACTATTTGATAAAGGCCACTGCGTTGCCCAAAACGTCAGTCAGTCGTCTCATAGCTATTTTCTTTTTTCACATCAAGTGTGCAATAAAAATTTCCAATTTAACCATGACATATGCAGTTAAACTTGTGCAGTGATTCTCTATAGACTGTACATCTTCAGTGTGTCTTTGTAACTCAACTACGTGTTTTCTCCGCACATGTTTACACATATTTGTGGTATTGAGGTTACTGACACTTTACCTCTTTTTACTTTTTGATTACACAGCTTGCATTTGACATAGCAAATATTATCTGCAAGTGTGTGAAAAAAGGACCACGCAGTGCAAGTCCTAGGAGCGTCCGTTTAGAGTTTTGGAAGAGAAATTATCCGAACAGGTGCCAAAATGGAGGCTACAGGCAACAGAGTATGCAGCCTAACTCTCCCTCCTGTTTGTACCGTTGGGGCAATCGCTTCCTCAGAGCTGCTCCCACCACCTTCCTGTTCCTCAAGCCATGTTGGGTCTTGGACCTCATCATCTTCACTAACCTCTTCCAACACCTGCTGCTGTTGGGTGGTCTGGCCACCACCATGCTCAACAGAAACTGGCACCTGAGTCTCATCATCATCAGATGCGTTCTGCGGTGTGCTGACCATCGGCACTGTCTCACCCGCCTCTTCAGATTCAGAGAGACACAGCTGTTGCGCATCACTGCATACTCCCTCTTCTTCACATTCCAGAATGCTGCTTGGCTGGGCCCCTGTTTGCAAACCAACAGATTCTGAGAACAGAAGCAGAGACTCAGCTGGCTCCTGTACAGAACTCTCTGACTGACTGGGCAATTTGGCAGGCAGTGAAGAGACAGATGGTTGCTCAACAGTGCTGTGGTCCTGAGAGGAGGTGGAAGCAATTGAAGTCGATGCATTGGACCCTGGGCTCCAACACCGCCAGTTGTTGCCTGTAAGTGCTGTTAGCACAGTCAACACTTGCTCCTGTGTTACTGGGGTTGAGTAATGGCAGCTGTTCCCCTGCTGTGTGTACGACAAAAAGTCATGCTGCCTCCACCCTGTCCTCCTCTCATCCCTGGGCTCCAACACCGCCAGTTGTTGCTCGGAAGTAATTGGCACGGGTACTGACTCATGCCACCCTGGTTACAGCACGACAGCTGTTTCCTGGCAGTGTCAAAGTAAATTAGCCTCCAATAAGTTGTCCTGTCATGTTGCATTCCGGTTATCCGACTCTATGGTGCCTGCAGTTTAGGTGATTCCTATGTGTGCTGTGGGATATGTAAATAAAGGCTCTTTCCGTTGTGAAAATAGGACAAGCACCCACTGTAGGACTGTGTGATTTGGTAACTGCAGACGGCTTGTGGCCTGTCAACTTACATTTTCATGGGTGCCTTATGGTACCCGTCCGAGTTCCAGTACCGTCAGCTGGTTCTCCACAGTGCCTTTGGCCTAGGTGCCTCCATCTCGGTATCCGAGTTCCAGCAACGTCTGCTGGTCCTTCGTAGTGCTTTGGAGCACAGATACCTCCTGCTTAGTAACCGTGTCTCAGTAACGTCAGCTGGTCCTCGGTTGTGCCATTGGCTCTTTTCCTTCTGCTGCCCCTCCGTTTTCCAGCACAGTCAGCTGGTCCTCGTTACTTGCATTGGCTCTTGTACCTTCTGCTACCCGTCCGGGTTCCAGTACCGTCAACTGGTTCTCCGCAGTGCCTTTGGCCTAGGTGCCTCCATCTCGGTATCCGAGTTCCAGCAACGTCTGCTGGTCCTTGGTAGTGCTTTGGAGCACAGGTACCTCCTGCTTAGTAACCGTGTCCCAGTAACATCAGCTGGTACAAGGTTGTGCTACAAATACAAGATACAGAACAAGAGACACAAGAACAATAAGCAGAAGATCTAAAAGCAGAAGAACATGAAGTATAAGACCAAAATGAAGAGCAAAATATATGCTCTAAATTATAAGCAGAAGAAGACTAAGCAGTGTATGGGGGTGAGTCCGTTCCTCCTCGTGGTGCCCCTGGTAAATGCCTGATGCTGCAGGCTAAACTGAACACGGACAAATACTGTTGTAATTTAAATCTTTTGTGGCAGCAAGAACGGAACGATGAAAAAATCATACTTTTACAGATTACAAGTACAGGAATCTCTGTCACAAATAAGAATATGGTGAAGAAGATGAAGGACTATAATATGAAGAAGAATAATAGTTTAAAAAGAACAATATGAGTAATGTTAACAAAAAGATGAAAAGCAAGAAGTTTTAGAAGAAGATAAAGAAGGTGAAGATGAAGAATAATTTGATGACAAAGATGATGCTGCTGAAGATTATGAAGGAGAAAGTGTGGCAAAAGTTAAAAAGGTGAAGAGCATGGAAGTTGTGAAACATACATATTTGCCAAAATAGAAAAAAGGTTAACAACATTGTCAATTTCTTCGTCAATCCGAACGTATTTCCTAAAAAAAAAAATTAATGCTATTCCATTGGATTGGGTTAAACATCTATGCCTTTAATGTCTCCTCAACCTCCCCCAATACATTCTACATTACTCTTTGTTGTTTTCCTTCATGTATAATTAACCTACAAGGCAAGAATGGGTTTTTTTAATTTCGATATTTTGTTCCCATAGACTTACATTGGACTTCCGGTATCGGTATCGGGTATCGCCGATATTTTTTGGGTATCGGCGATACCATTCCGATACTTTTGGATATCGGAAAGTATCGCTCAACTCTAGTCCTTAGTCATAGGATGTAACCATAGCAGGAAGATTTTTGTGTAACATATAAAAATTGACTGCAGACACATCATCCCTCATTATCTCCATAGTCATATCTTTGTATCACTGTCAGTGAGCATAAAAGACAGGTTCAAAATAAATGTTAGGCGTTTTAATATACTCCTCATATACGTATACACATTATGATATCACTTAGCTAAAAGCTAATTTTTTATGTCTGTTTTTTGTTTTGGTTTATATATACTGGATACCACACCTCAATCTATTCACTTGTTTTTTCAAGGATTGCTATCGCCCAACTCTCATTTCCTTATTCTCGTCGGCTCTCATTTTCCGATAAAGTATATTAATAAGTAATATTGCTTGTAATACAATATTTTATTTTTAAAATATTATTTTTTGTCATTTTCTTTACATTACTTTTTTATTGTTCCAAGGGATTTCACTTTTAGTTATGTTATTTACTCGTCTACTAGTGTATGCCAGGAGATTGTCAGTGCCAAAAATCTGTACAGACATCTGTAGGGACATACCACTGATAGACTTAACAGACCTTTACAAGAGACAACATTTGGTACTTTTGTTAGATCCCTAACTGTTCACATTGGAAATCAGAGCCACTGTTTCTTCCTTGCACAGTGGCACCACCAGATTTGATGGCAGCTTTGAATAAGTTTGCTATTAAAAAGGAAGATTTCTTCAATTCTAGCAGCTGTTAAGAAATGATGAAGGATGAGTATTATGTAATAGAGATAGTACATGACAGTCACTGAACTACTTATGGCACTTCATCTAAAGCCGGCCATAAAAAATTAGATAGCTGCTAGTCAATCAATGCTTCAACCGATCGGCCGAAAGCCACCTCAGACAACTACCATACTTAGGTTTGGTCATTCGGACGAGCTTTCTTGTTCTTTCTGTGAGGAAACCATTGGCTATCTTGTTGGCTGGTGTCCTGTCTCCAGTAGAATGTGATCTGCAGTCCAAAACCGTTCAAGCCCAATCGACATCTACCCAATTGTCAATCGGTAGATGTCCGTGTACACATAAAATTATCGGCCAAACTCGTCAATATTGGTAGGTTTACCCAACGTTAGTCTAATGTATGGGGCCTTTATGCTACCTCAAGGTGCCAATTCTTCGGTTCAAAAACTATGGATTTGGTATTATAAAAAGGAATATAACACTTCTTCAACTGAGAATGTGTCGAATTTCTGTATTATACAAATAAAATTAATTTATCATATTTCAGTTGGTGGAAACATTATTGGGATTTGCCAACAAAATATATTTCTAGATCCAATTTATAGCAGCTCTTATTTTGCTAAAAGAAATATTTTCAACTTCAACTTCAATTTTGGATTGTTACCATTTTTGCGATCCTATTTTATACTATTAGGTTGATTCTTACTATTGATTCCCTCTGCTTTTAAGTGGGATGGTATTTTCAATTACAAAATGAAAGACAGTATTGGAATTTCCCCATCCCACAGAGAGGATCAGAAAACAGAAAGAAGAAAACCCGCCAGCACTGATATTCTACAGAGAGAAAGATTTTTGAAGCTGATCGCTGCGGTTAGATATTGTGTCAGGATTGTTGCCTAGACATTTAAACTTTCATGAATCTATCTAGTTGATGTAATTTGACTCTTGCACTTCCTGCTGATTTTAGGTCAAGTCAGCTATATTATGAATTCTTTTTTTTCTTAACTGCAAGAATCAATGTTTCGATCTTTACATTTCTCAAAGGTATTAATTATAAACCAGATTATTTTGCAATTTCAAATTTTTATATTTAATGAGTGCATTTGACGTCAAAATAAATTATTTTTTTAGAGTCAAAATAAATGACCTACCAACCTTATATTAATGATACAAGCAAAAGAAATATGACTGTATACAGAAATGCATACAGTGAAATTCCAGTAATCCAATCTTCGCAGGACCTCAATAAGTAAATATTTTGGAATTATAACTCACAGGATTGGTTAAATTAAAAAAAGTGAAAAACAAATGAACTGCTTTATATATTTTTATATTCTCTTCTGGTACATTTTAATCAAGACTTTATGAATTGACTTCTGTCTAATTGGCTTTATATCGGTCTTCTGTTTTTAGTTTTTAGAAGTTTTACATACTATTGCAGATCTAAGCTGGAAAGAAGTCCTTGGTTATCATATTTAATGGAATATTAGTTTAAAATGTCTCTTATGTGTCTTAACTCATATGCAAAAATTCAATATTGTTTATTAATTATCGAAATAATAGAATATTAAATTGGTAAGTCTGTCATGGAAATATATATGTATTCCATATATTCAATGTATATGTATATGCATTTACAGTCAGATAGATCTCACTTGCTAAAAATCCTGTGCTCACACATATCTATGAAAAAGCTGATGCTAGCTATAATCAGCTTCTTAAGATATGACCCCTGGCCTACATCTGGTATGCTACAAAAGAAAGCTCATAGGGACTTTTTACCAAGGACACAGAAAAATGGAAACAAGGACAGAAGATATCTATTATTTTCTTTACTAGCCACGTAGGAAAACTGGGTCAAAGAACAATAAATCTACCACTTCAGCCCTTTTATCATAATTATCATAATTATCATACTTACACTAAAACAGCCAATAATCTAGCAGCTTTTAATTGTATGTTAATTGACTAACCAGCCCCTTTTTGTAAATGTATAAAACCTTGAATGAATAATAAACTGTTGGTCTTGACGAACTGTTATACTGACACTTCTGTGTGGACAGTCCTCATTTCGTTTGAGCAGCTCAAAAAGACATTTAGTCTAAAATTGGGAACAGCAGCAGCAAACACTGCAGGATAGATTTATCCTAATTAAATTTCCATAACAAGCTGGCGCCTGCATGCGGGGCAGTGGACGAAACGCACGGGGACCTGCTGACCGGAGAGACAGAGGTGTTGGCCATGACCTTGGCTCACGGGACGGAGACTGCGCAGCTCCATAAGTAAGGTAAGAAAATCTTGTCATCTTACCTGAAAGTCCCTTGTGTCCAGTCCAGGTCTTATACCTCTTGCCGGTCAGGTGTGGTCTCCACCACATTCCCAGGTAGTGTAAAAAGTCCACACCCTTATCCAAAACCCTGAGATATAAGGTGTTTGCTACTGCTTTGTATGTGTTTCATGTTTTGTGTGAACCGGGAGAAAGTTGGAACCGTGACTGTGTTTTGCTTGCTGACTTCTGGGAGCTGTTTAGCAGAAAAAAAAAATTGCTGGATAAGTTTCCACAGATTCTTTCACACATCGGAGGGAGACAATCCCAGTATTCCAGATGTGAAGGGTAGGGGCTTTGTTTGGATAAATTCTCACAGTTTCCTTCACACATCGGAGGGAGACACTCCCAGTATTCCAGGTGTGAAGGGTGGGAATTTTGAACAGGCTATTACAGATTCCTGTGGCCGGCGTACCAGGCAGGGCGACCAGTTTTTCAGGGTAGTAGACCTGGAGAATTGGCGTGCTCAGTGCAATTGGTGAGTTATCAGTTACCAGAGCAGCTTGTATGTTTCACAGATCATCTAAAAGAGGGATTTGTATTCTCCCGGGTGTCAGTTTCATTTGTACGTGTTCCTGTCTGTATCAGGTACTGTCGCTTTAAATTTACACTCAGAGCAGAGTGCGCTCTGTAACTACCTCATTCGCTGCTGGCTGCAGGCAAAAGCCCCTTTGACCCCCCTCCTCTGCTAATCACGTTGTCACATCTGTTTCCTGGTTTTGATCTTTTTGAGCTAGTTTTTGGCTACAGGATGTAGCGTGAAAATTCTCAGGCATTCAAACTGAACTGTATTCATTTTTTTTCCATTCTGAGGGATAACCTTTTTCTTTTTTTTTTTTTTTTTGATACGTGATTTCAGTGTCTGTAGACACAGCGAGCAGGGATATAAGGGAGGAGGGAAATGCCAGCAGCAGTGAAGAGGACATTCCGGAGGGCGGGAGGATAAAGTCTACGCTACCAGACAAAAGTCTTAAAGTATTTTTGCTTTTTGCTTTTATCATTTTACAATCAGTTTTTCCACCTCTTTTCTGTTTTTTTAATTAGCTGTTTTAGTAAGAAGGGTTTTTTTTCTTCTTCTCAACCTTGTTGTTTTTTAGAGTTTTACTATTAATACGTTTTTTTTTTTTCCCCTCCTCTTTTTTGATCAGTTTTTTCTTTTTGCTTTTGGAGTTTTTATTTTGGTCAATCTTTTTCCTAGAGTTTTTTTTTACTAAATCTAACTCTTGTTTTTAAAGTTTTTCTTTTAAGTAAATTTTTAAATAATTTTGGAGAGGTTTTTTCGAATCAATTTATTTTAGAGTTTTATTCTCCAACCATTTTTTTTTTTTTTTTTTAAAAACACAAGATCTACTAGCGTGCTTTAGACCAAGGACAGAAACACAGAGAATCCGGGCAGCTCCATACCCCTCCATTCAGTGTCCTTGCACAAAGATAAGAAATTGCAGGCTGAGGGAGAACACACAAACAATTGCGCAGCAGCTTCACTCACCCCTCCCATCAGGCATTCAGCGAAGACAAGAATTTCAGTGTCCTTGCACACAGAACCAGAATGCAGCAGTTCTCAGATTTTTAATCACCTTTGTTGAATAGGTTTTTGGAATAGACACAGTACGTGAGAATCAAAGTGCTAGGCATGTGAATAGAAGGTCAGAGTACGTGAGAATCCAATGGATGGGCAGACTTTACGCTGCACAATGAAATGTTTTTTTTTTTGAAAGGCACAGGAAAGTTTTGTTTTTAGATTGCCGTCTGCTATAAAAGAGCAGTGGTGGTCTTGCATTGTATAGAAGGTACAGCAAGTTATTTGAACGGACCAGGAAGTGATTTTTATGTAAATAAGATTGAAAAGGTGTTAAAGAAGCATTGAAATCATCTGTGACGAAATGATCACGGATATGTCACAAGAGCAGGATTTAGAGCCTCACACATCACATATCCATCATGTGGAGACACGGGACAGGTGTAGGCTGCTCTCATTGAATAAGGAGCCTTGTACAGGGAAAACGCTCCCCGCCTCTCTCCACAGGGAGAAAGCATTTTTGCTTCAACGGTCCCCTCTCAAGCATCGCAGGGGGGACACCCTCTCCTCTTTCTTCTCTCAGTCCCTTTCTCCTTCTTCAGACTTCTCTCCTCTTTCCTCGCTGCCTTTTCTCTCTATCCTTCTTTCCCTATCATTCCTTCTTTCCCCTCCCTCACATCTCTGACACATCCATTTTCTTCCTCTTCCTCTATCTCTTCCTCTCCATCTCTCAAACCTTCTTTTTCTTCTTCTACTTCTCCCCCTCCATCTTTCTCCACTTCTCCCCCTCCATCTTTCTCCACTTTTCCCCCTCCATCTCTCTCTCTCCCCCTCTTTCACGCTCTCCTCCTTCATTTTCTACTTCTCCCCCTCCATCTTTCTCCACTTCTCCCCCTCCATCTTTCTCCACTTCTCCCCATCCATCTATCTCCACTTCTCCCCCTCCATCTTTCTCCACTTCTCCCCCTCCATCTCTCTCTCCCCCCTCTTTCACGCTCTCCTCCTTCATTTTCTTCTCTCCCCCTCCATCTCTCTCTCTCCCCCCTCCTCTACACCTCACTCCTCCCTCACACCTCCCCTCTCTTCCTCTTTTTCCTACTTCGTTATCAACTGGGTCAACGCCCAATCAAAGCAATGTGGTGTCCCTGTATCCAGTGCCTCCAGCACAGGGCACCCTGTCTATCCCAAGCACAGTACAAACATTGCCAGTCATTATATCAGGAGAAGATAGTGCAAATCTCTCTACACAAAACGCTGCAGGTAGCCCCCAGACACAGCAGCTAGCAGAGCCCACAGCCGGGGCTTCACAGGGGAGAGGTGTAGCTACAGACACAAATGAGTGCTCAGTGCCGAGCAGAGCTGCCAGCATGGAACTATGACACTGATCCACCGCAGCCTCAGCAAGGAAGAGGGAAATCCCCATGCAGCAATACAAACTTTTAAGCCCAAATCTCAGCCAGTGTATGCACCAAGCACACCATGTCACTTCTCATCTGATGAAGATGAAGACACAACGTCATACATGCTGCCCAATACTAGGGAAGAAAACCCACAAGAACCAAGAGAGCAGGGACAGGTATAGGCACCATCCTATGAGCCCTTCATCCAAAGCCAGGTGATCAGTATGCTGCCAGACCCAGGGATACACCCCATGCCATTTTGCCAAACAATGCAGCAGATCCAGCGAATGTATGCAGCAGCCTGGATTGATCTCTGGGCCGTAATGGAAATAAAAGCAGGTGATGCATTCTGGCCAATTATGAGAGAACACTTCAAGCTTACAGCAGAATTAGATGCGTATGCCTGGGAGACAGGACCAAAGCTAATTGAGCAGCTCAGAGAATTTGCCAAAAGCAGACGTACAGGACAAGCTCTCAGCCTACATGTCACGAGCCAAGACCAGACAGAGTCTGTAGAGGAGTTCCATGACAGAGTGATGCAAGTGTTTCAAGATTTGGGCCTCATTACCCATGATCAGACACACAGACGGATGTTGGCACAGGCTTTTGTGCACTGGTAGTAGCCAGGCCTGAGTACACGTCAATAGCAAGGGATACCCTGCTTGCAGTAGCAAAAAGGATTGAGTCCCGCCGGGACAGAAGGGATGTCCAGTGTTACAACTGTGGCGAGTTTGGTCATTTCCAGAACCGCTGCAGAACACCGACTTTGCCCAGAAGAAGAAGAAACACAGAAAGCAGTGAAGAACCCCGTCCATAGGACAGGAGCACGCCAAGTCCACAGGGAACCCCACCAGTGGGACCAATATCCTGAGAGTGGATGGCGTAGTCAGATCTTTTCTTGTGGAACTCCGCAACCTCACCTATCTATCAGAAACTTCTGCGTCCTGTATGGGAATTGATGGTCAAGTCAGATATTTCCAGATTATGAAGCCCCTGAGCGTGTGGACTCAGCCAGAACACTCCATCATGTCCCAGTTTGTTGTGTCAAAGACCTGAACCCTCAACCTATTGGGAGTGGACCTACTGCAGAAGCTGAAAGCGACCAGAGTGTTCCAAGAAGATGGGACCATGACACTTTCTTCACCCCTGACCCAAAAAGAAACAGGAACCTCAAACAACCACACTGCAGACCTATCACAGGAGGTGCTGGACATAGTACCAGAAAGCCACTCCATCACCCAGAGTCAAGATGTCTCTGACCAACTGAAGGTCTAAGTGAACTCGCCTAAGAAGACGGCCTGAGAACTTTGACATTGGCCAGGATATTCAACTCAAGAAGGACCCTATTCGCTTCATGGAATGACAACACCTCATCCGGTTCCAACGCCAGAGGTTCATCTTTTGCAAGCACCAGGAAGTGCCCCCTGCAATCAACCAGTTCACCCACGTCTCCATTCGAGACTTCCCAACAAGAAGACCCCCTGTGACCAGAGCAGGTGCTAACACAGTGACTGCCTTGGTGGAGAACAAGAAAGCCAGCTGGTCGTCATCTCTCATGATGTGGATCCTAGTAGACGGCTTGTTTTCCCGCCAGCTCTGCACCAGCAGATGGGAGTCCCCTGCCTCATACTGAAGGACAAGGCCAAACTGGCTGCCTCGCCCATTGGAATCAATCCCAGTTTTCCACAGTGAAGAAAAAGACTGTAAACCCCACTGAGTTCAGAATGGTGCAAGACCTGGAGGCCGTGAAAGAGGCTACGGTATTTGAAACCCCAACAGTGCTGAACCCGCACACTCTGCTCTCAAAAGTCCCAGTCACCGCAACGGTATTCACGGTGATCAACCTGGCCAGTGCCTTCTTCAGTGTTCCCCTCCACCTGGATGACCTGCCTGCCTTCACGCACCAGTGCAGTGCATATGGACAGTGTTGCCTCAAGGTGCTCAGAACAAGTCCTTCAAGTTTCACCAAGACAAATTCCTCCATCCTCGTCAACTGGATTGCAGAATATGCAGGAGTCACTCTTCTACAACACGTGGATGACCTTCTCTTTTGCGTGGTTGACATCGATACCTGCACAGTCCATTCCCTGTTCCTTGAGGAACAGCAACGCAAGGTCTGGAAGAACAAAGTCCAGTGGTGTCAGAAGCAAGTTACATCCCTGGGACACTGTATTGCCCACCAGACGAAACACCTGTCAAATGACTGGAAAACCACTGTGGAGAAGATTGCTCCCCCAACAACTCCGAAAATGCTGCAGGCCTTCCCTGGTCTAGTGTCGTATTGCAGAACCTGGATCCCTGATGCCTCAGTCCCAATGCAGCCTCTGTGCGCTTGCATCAACACAACCATGCTCCTTCTATCGGACGCAGCCTTCAACTCATTCATAAAGAAGGTCATGCTACTGGAGTCCTGACACGGATTCACGGGGGAAACAGAGACTTTTAGGCTGCCTGTCAGCCCGCTTGGATCCAGTTGCAAGAGGAGCACCCTCCTGCCTGATGGCAGTATCTGCAGCACACACCTTCCTGGACAAGACTGCTGACATCACTCTTGGACAGCCACTGGAAACTCTCACTCCACACGACATCTTGGCAATCCTCAATCAAGCTCAACCAAATAAATCTCTCCACCACCAAGCATCTTCGCCTCTATCGCTTTTGTTCCAGACCTACAGTCCTCATCCCGGCCACTCTACTCCCACTCCCAAGGGGGATACAATATTGACTTTTCAGAACAAAAATTTACAGAATTTATCCTCTACTTGGATGGCTCCAGATTTGCAGATGATGAAGAAGTTTCCACACAGGAAGTGCAGTGACCAGCAATCAAGAAATCCTGTGGTCCAGAAGTCTGTCACCTAGCCTGTCAGCCCAGGAAGCAGAACTGATAGCGCTGACGAAGGCCTGCCAGATGGCAGAAGGCAAGACTGCAAACATATACACCGACTACAGGTGCTCGCATGGCATAGCACACGACTTTGGGCCCATCTGGGCTGCAAGGGACTTCATCACAGCAAGCGGGACAACCGTGAAGCATCATGGAGCCTTCAGGGACCTGCTGAGTGTACTCCAACTTCCAAAATGGTGGCAATTTGAAAAATCAAAAGCGCATGGAAAACTGAGAACAAAAGAGGCGTGAGGCAATAACATGGCGGACATGCCAGCCAAAGAAGCGGCCAAAGGAAGACAACATGGAGAAGTGGGAGAGGTCATAGAGCCGGACGGCTACTACATGACGACTGAAGACAAGAAACCTGACAAAAAGACGTCCTGGGATCTGCTCAAGAAGTTGCAAGACCAAGCTCCAAAAGGAGAAGAGCTGAATGCGAAAAAAAAAAACCACGTGAAGAAGGAAGGCTATCTACAATGGACTCCAAACCCTGCACAGGGCCGGCGTCAGCACCCGGCACACCCGGGCAAGTGCCGGGCCCTGAGCAGGCGGGGGGGTCCCACTCGCCGTCTGGCACCCCTGCGCCCGTTAGCGGTGTCAGCGCTGCCACTGGGCCCCCCCCGCTTGCTCAGGGCCCCGGCTGCGGCCGGCTCAATACTCACCTCTCCCTTGCCTCCGCTGCCGCAGCTCCGCCTCCGGGCTCCAGGGGGTGCCTGCAGGACGCCGGCGCTTCCTCTCACAGCAGCGCCGCTGAATGACGTCATCATTCAGTGGCCGGCTGTGGCAGTGAGTGCGCGGACATCGGACAGGTGAGATGTTTGTGTGTGTGTCTGTGTATGTGTCTCTGTGTGTATGTAGTGCGATGCTTTGTGTGTGTGTGTCTGCTGTATGTGTGATGGTGGTGGGAGGAGGGCAGTGATGATGATGATGGGGAGGCAATGTAGATTGATGATGATGGGCAGGCAATTATATTGCTGTGGAGACAATGATGATTATGGGCAGGCATTGATATTGATGGGCAGGCATTGATGATGATGGGCAGGCAGTGATGATGATGGGCAGGCAGTGATTATGATGGGCAGGCAATGATATTGATGGGAGGCAATGATGATTATGGGCAGACATTGATGATGATGGGCAGGCAGTGATGATGATGGGCAGGCAGTGATGATGATGGGGAGGCAATGATGATTATGAGCAGGCAATGATATTGATGGGGAGGCAATGATGATTATGGGCAGGCATTGATGATGATGGGCAGGCAGTGATAATGATGGGCAGGCAGTGATGATGATGGGCAGGCAGTGATTATGATGGGCAGGCAATGATATTGATGGGGAGGCAATGATGATTATGGGCAGACATTGATGATGATGGGCAGGCAGTGATGATGATGGGCAGGCAGTGATGATGATGGGGAGGCAATGATGATTATGAGCAGGCAATGATATTGATGGGGAGGCAATGATGATTATGGGCAGGCATTGATGATGATGGGCAGGCAGTGATAATGATGGGCAGGCAGTGATGATGATGGGCAGGCAATGATATCGATGGGGAGGCAATGATGATTATGGGCAGACATTGATGATGATGGACAGGCAGTGATGATGATGGGCAGGCAATGATATTGAGGGGGAGGCAATGATGATTATGGGTAGGCATTGATGATGATGGGCAGGCAGTGATGTTGATGGGCAGGCATTGATGATGATGGGCAGGCAGTGATGATGATGGGCAGGCAATGATGATGATAATGGGCAGGCAATGATGATGATGGGAGTCTTTCCACGGCACCCTTTCCTGAACCGTAACAGTGCAGAACGCAGCACAGTGCAGAGGAGAGCTCCATATTTTGTATGGAGCTTTATATGGGGACCAGTATCCTGTATGGAGCATTATATGGGGGATGGAGGGTGACATCCTGCATGGGGTATTATATGGGTGATGAGGGGGAAACTATGTGGTGCCCATAATATTGTATGGAGGACTGTACTGTCCAGTCTGTACTGTGCGCTGTGAGGATTTGGCGGTTTTTGAGCTATTGTACAATTTACAATAGCTATCAGTCGTAATGGAAGAAGAGAAGTGTTTGGCGTTGTGCTATACCCATATTTCTCTGCAGTATCTGTGCATCATGAATCGTGGTCTGTGTTTAGGGGGCCCACTAAGACTCTTTCGCCCGGGGCCCATGAAAACCTGGAGCCGGCCCTGACCCTGCCTACCACAAAGTATGCACCCTATGGTGGTCCAAAAGGCACATGGACCCACCCACATATCAAAGACACAGATGAATGATCTGATTGGTGCTTACTGGTTCGCTTCAGGGATCTCCACCCTAACAGCCAAATTCACCAGCAGCTGTCTAACCTGCAAGCCTGGACGTGTGGAAGAAAGTCCCCCTCACCTCATCTGGCAAGACCACTCTACCAGCTTCAGAGGATCCAGATAGACCACATCCAGATATCGGCAAGTGAAGGATTCAAATACGCCATTGTGGTCAAAGAAGTGTTTTCAAGATGGACAGAAGCCTTCCAAGTCAGCAAAGACTACTGCAAAGCAGCTACTTTTGGAAAATAGTGTGCAGATACGGGGTTCCAGAAGTGATAGAGAGTGATCAGGGACCTGCATTCACAGCAAATCTGACACAAGAGATCTGGTTAGCAGTAGGGCCAGATTTAGGCCTACACACTCCTTACCACCCCCAGAGCAGCGGGAAGGTAGAAAGACTGAACGGAACACTTAAGAATAGGATGCTGAAAATTGCCCAAGAGACACGAACCATGGCATGAGACACACTCCCAATTGCATTGTTTAGCTTAAGGCACACTCCCAGAGACCTAGAAAAGCTGTCTCCATGCGAAATTTTGTTTGGGTCTAGTCCCAAGTTAGGTGCATTCTTCCCTCAGCAGCAGAATATGCAAAATGATATCTTGTTTGCTTATGTAATTGAATTGGTCAAAAACTAATGTCCATTCTCGAGTTTTTCTCTTCACTGCCAGATCCAGACTCAGTGCCCGGTATGCACTCCTTGAAAGCCAGGAGACTGAGTGTTGGTGAAAAAAGTTGGAAATGAGAGCACTCGATCCCAGATTTGATGGTCCTGTCCAAGAGCCCCAGATGACACCAACCTCTGTGAGACTAGAGGGAAAATCTGCTTGGATCCACGTATCGCATCGCAAGGAAGCTCCCGTACCAGAAGAGACACCTAAGCCATGAATGATGTCGTGGATGCTTTGACTGACCAGACAGATGACCTACCTGATGAAGAACACACACGTTTTTCTGAACATGCAGTAGAATAAAGAGACTATGATTGCAAATACATGAACCCCTGCTAGGGACAGACCTCCTGACCGCCCATTTGCGAAAAGCCTGTATCGGTGGGGGAGGCATGTATTAGGCATGTCTCAACCCGCCGGCAGCACAAAAGAGTTGCAGCGCTTTGGGACAGGAGCAGGTTTTAGGGCAAGTGGTATCTATGGGGGGTCTGTCATGGAAATATATATGTATTCCATATATTCAATGTATATGTATATGCATTTACAGTCAGATAGATCTCACTTGCTAAAAATCCTGTGCTCACACATATCTATGAAAAAGCTGATGCTAGCTATAATCAGCTTCTTAAGATATGACCCCTGGCCTACATATGGTATGCTACAAAAGATAGCTCATAGGGACTTTTTACCAAGGACACAGAAAAATGGAAACAAGGACAGAAGATATCTATTATTTTCTTTACTAGCCACGTAGGAAAACTGGGTCAAAGAACAATAAATCTGCCACTTCAGCCCTTTTATCATAATTATCATACTTACACTAAAACAGCCAATAATCTAGCAGCTTTTAATTGTATGTTAATTGACTAACCAGCCCCTTTTTGTAAATGTATAAAACCTTGAATGAATAATAAACTGTTGGTCTTGACGAACTGTTATACTGACACTTCCGTGTGGACAGTCCTCATTTCGTTTGAGCAGCTCAAAAAGACATTTAGTCTAAAATTGAGAACAGCAGCAGCAAACACTGCAGGATAGATTTATCCTAATTAAATTTCCATAACAAGTCCAATAAAGTGGTTGTTCAGGACCATAACATGTCAAAGTCCCCTATTAAAGTGACATAAATGTTGTAGAAGATGCCCCACTTTGAAAGACCCTGCCCATCCATGCATTACAGGGTAGTATTTTCAGGAATAGCCAGATGTATCTGTATTTAAGAAGGAATTGTTTTTCTAAAATGCTTTTAATTGCATATTATATTGTAACTATTAGAGATGAGCAGATCAGACAAAATTTTAATTCTCCTATTTGCACTGATTGTCCTGGGAAATTTGATTTGTATTTCTTCACGAATGTAAAGTTCGTTCTTATGTAAAAAATACAAAAAAATCCTTATACTCACTTTATCACTCACCTCTGGAATCTGTCCGCTCCTCACTGTCATTGTGTTTGGTCCTCGCCCCATCTTCTCATCGCTGCCGCATGCACTGCACTGAAATATCTATGTCTCTTACACTTTTCAAGGACTTCCAGCTCTAATGAGACCTGGGAGGGTTTAGCGCATGTGTGTGAAAGGTTACACCGTTATGATGTCAGGACATGTGGCATTACCTTGTGCAAGCATGAACAGAACCATCCTGGATGTCCTGGCTCACTGTGAGAGGTCCAGGGATTTCGATGTGAGAGGTCCAGGGATTTCGATGTGAGTGTCAGAAATCAGATAATATTATGATGAGGACTGGATAGATGACAGTGAGAAGCGGAAGGGCTAGCTCATATATTGATTGGTTATTTGATGGACTCCTCTATTTGGTCAGTCAAGTGGACTTTCAAAATGCACAGTGCAATGGTTTGTTAGGCTGGTTGAGTGGTACATGAGCTGCATGATGATTCAGTTACTTCCATTGAGGGCATCTGCTACTGAAAGAATTATTACTACTAAAAGAGACGATCAGCACATGACCGAGGGAAGATAAGCTAGGTAGTAAATTAGCCACTGGTAACCTTGGATGAAATTAGTTGTTTCATTTTGCTTTATCTTTTTCAATATGGCTTTTAAATGTCAGAGAGCTTTTTGTGTAAATTTAAAACTAAAAGAAAATAAAGAAAAAGCTAATTAGAACTTTGAACATAAATTCCAAACATGTATGTAAGTATGTATTTGGAGGTCATCAGAAATGGTGACTAAGGTTCCTCTGAATTTCCTATGAAGGCATTTTCATTGATAGGTTTTTAATTCTCCTTCAAATAGCTTAAACAGCAAAGTTTTCTTGGTAGAGGTGGCAAATTTAGGAGGAGCATCTGAGAGTGAGATTTAGGCAGTAACATTTCTCCTTGTAGAGAGTGATATGGCTGACATACTAGGGAAATAAGACTTCTATGCCGTGCAATGCTCCTCTGGAAAATGTAATATGCATATTGTCTCTTCAAAAAGCAAGAGGACTTGAACTCTATTGCCACCTATTGGAATTAGAGATCCTAACAGTTAATATAGACCCTTTAAAGAGCATGGCCACATGACTTGGGATAAAAGTCAAACCAGAATCACAATTTGAAGACACGTACCTCAGGGTGCTGATCCTCCTCAATACAAATTTTGAGATCTAATTTGGCTCATTAAAGGGTCGATATTGATTTTCAAGATTTCTACTCCTAATAGGTGACACTATAGTTCAAGTCCTCTTCCTCTCTGAAGGAGAGAAAGCTTACACCTTAGACTCTAATCAGAGGACTCTCATCCAGCCAAATCAGATCTTATGTTATGCTGTGAGGAAAATTGAGTCTGAAAATTGAGATCCGGTTTGACTTTTATCCTAAGTCATGTGACAAGGCTCGTTAAATGGTCGATATTGACTTTTAAAATTGTTACTTCCAGTAGGAGGCAATAGAGTTCAAGTTTTCTTCCTCTCTGAAGAGGCAGCTTGCACATGAGAGTGAATGACAGATTACTGGAAATAACTTGTCTATGTTATGTTATGATTAATATTTGTTTTCTACTGCTTACTAAAAACCAAGGATCTTCCATTTCCTTGAATTCAGTGAAAAGCGTAATGTTCTGCTGGGCAGAGTTTGCTTGTTCTTCACACTTTTTTAGACAATTGTAAATGCTGCTTAATTAGTGTTACTAATTATCAAAGTAAGGACTCTGTTCATGTTTGCACGCAAACCCATAAGGAACAAGACAGTTGCCTTTATTTTGTGCAACTGCTGATTAGTCCTAGCAGTGAACATTTTATCATTTCCACAAGGCTAATCAGGAAATAAACCAGTATTTAGAGCTTATGTTCCCATACAAACAACTCAGGCATATGCTATTATTTACTCGAATCCCTCTGTGTAATGTACTCTGGTCAGTATTGTGGAAGAAAAGATGTAAGAATATTTACAAACCATACTTAAACGGAACCAATCAGCTGTCCTATCTACACATAGCATGAAATAGCAAGAAGCAACTTATTTACAATTAGCTATGTTTTATCCCAAAACACCAATAATTCATAGAAAATATTTTAATAAGTCAACTTTGTTGAGAAGTGTCCAATGCACAGACCTGGAAAATATATACTGTAGGAGAGCTCTTCAGTGGACACCTCTCCCAGAATGTTTTCTCTAAATAGTTGTTGTCCTTCAAAGTAAAACATTATTCATGGTAGGTCTATCACTAATCAGTAACTCAGGGTGGAGACAATCAAAAACAACACAGGTACTAGTATCTTTGATTCAACAAAATGTCCTGTGAGCTGAATAGCACAGAGCAGTGTTTCTCAACTCCAGTCCTCAGGACCCACCAACAGGTCATGTTTTCAGGATTTCCTTAGTATTGCACAGGTGATAATTTTATCACCTGCTCAAGCATTAATTCCATCACCTTTGCAATACTAAGGAAATCCTGAAAACATGACCTGTTGGTGGGTCCTGAGGACTGGAGTTGAGAAACACTGGCACAGAGGGAAGAGCTGCCGCCTGGTGCCCAAGAGGTGCTGGGTTCGAATCATGACAGTACTCCCCTCCTTCTAAGCTGGTCTCTGGATGTCCCTGATGAAAGTCTCTTGTAAGCCTGGGTGCATGGCGTTGCCCTCCGGCTCCTATGAATTATCTTCTGGTCCGTAAGCCACCAAATACTGTAATGTTCCTTTAAAACTTTTAGAGTCCAGAATTTCATCCACAATGTACTCTTCTCATCACCATTGACCTTTTCTGGTGGAGGAGATGGCTGAGTTCTTCCTGGAAACGGGTTCTCACTGAATAGTTTGCACAAGGATACATAGAACACCAAGGTGAATTTTCAGGCTGTTAGTAAGTTTTAAATGGAAAGCAACTGGGTTAATTTGTGTAGAAATTTGAAAAGGTCCTATAAATTTTTGACCCAATTTGGAAGACGTACCATCTTTCAGATTTTTTAGTAAAAAGCCAAACCTTGTCACCAACCTGAAGGGTAGGAGGGGCTTTGTGATGTTTATCTGCTGTTTCTTTGTAATTTCCTTGGACCTTTTGTAACATCTCAAATACTTTTTTCTGAGCTTTCTGCAACTCTAAGTTTGTTAGTCACAGCCGGAACCGAAGTATTAATCCCTTAATCCCTCTCTGCCATCAGACGTACTATTCCGTCCATGTGACCCTGGACCTAATTCCCATGGACGGAATAGTACGTCATGGGCGATCAGCTGCGCTCCCGGGGGGAGCGTAGCTGATCGCGGCCGGGTGTCAGCTGTATTTCACAGCTGACACCCAGCACTATGTGTCAGGAGCAGACACGGACCGCTCCCGGCACATTAACCCCTGGCACACCGCGATCAAACATGATCGCGGTGTACCCGGGGCACAGGGAGGATCGCGCAGGGTGGGGCTCCCTGCGCGCTCCCCTGTGACCCTCAGAGCAGCGCGATGTGTCGCGCTGTTCCAAGGGTCCGTCCTCCCTCCAGGTCCCCGGATCCAGTACGGCGCCGGGGTCCTGCAGGGAGGCGGCTTCCTCAGTGCCTGCTGAGAGCAGGCGCTGAGGAAGCCTGCAGCGATGCCAGAGCGATCGCTGGTGTGACAGAGTGCTGTGCACACTGTCACACCAGCGATCTGATAAAATACTGTGATGTCCCACCCTGGGACAAAAAGTAAAAAAGTAAAAAAAATAAAAATAAAAAGTGGTAAAAAAAATCATAAAAAAAAAATATATATATTCCCCAATAAATTCATTTCTTCCTGTAAATAATAAAAAAAAAGCAATAAAAGTACACATATTTGGTATCGCCACATCCGTAACGACCCCCCCTATAAAACTGTCCCACTAGTTAACCCCTTTAGTGAACCCGTTAAAAAAAAAAAAAACTAAGCAAAAAATCAATGCTTTATCATCATACCGCCGAACAAAAAGTGGAATAACACACGATCAAAAAGACCGATATAAATAAACATGGTACCGCTGAAAATGTCATCTTGTCCCGCAAAAAACGAGCTGTCATACAGCATCATCAGCAAAAAAATAAAAAAGTTATAGCTTGCAGAATAAAGCGATGCAAAAATAATAATTTTTTATATAAAATTATTTTTATTCTATAAAAGCGCCAAAACATAAAAAAATGATATAAATGAGGTATCACCGTAATCATACTAACCCGAAGAATAAAACTGCTTTATCAATTTTACCACACGCGGAACGGTATAAACGCCTCCCCCAAAAGAAATTCATGAATTGCTGATTTTTGTTCATTCTAACCTCCCAAAAATCGAAATAAAAAGCGATCAAAAAATGTCACGTGCTCAAAAATGATACCAATAAAAACATCACCTCGTCCCGCAAAAAATAAGACCTCACATGACTCTGTGGGCCAAAATATGCAAAAATTATAGCTCTCAAAATGTGGTGATGCAAAAAACTACTTTTTGCAATAAAAAGCGTCTTTTAGCGTGACAGCTGCCAATCACAAAAACCCGCTATAAATAGTAAATCAAACCCCCCTTTATCACCCCCTTAGTTAGGGAAAAATAATAAAATTAAAAAAATGTATTTATTTCCATTTTCCCATTAGGGTTAGGGTTGCGGCTAAAGTTAGGGTTAGAGTTGGCGCTAACGTTAGGATTAGGGTTGGGATTAGGGTTAGGGGTGTGTTATGGTTAGGTTTGTGGTTAGGGTTGCGACTAGGGTTAGGGGTGTGTTGGGGTTAGGGTTGGAGTTAGAATTGGGGGGTTTCTGCTGTTTAGGCACATCAGGGGCTCTCCAAATGTGACATGGCGTCTGATCTCATTTCCAGCCAATTCTGCGTTGAAAAAGTCAAACGGTGCTCCTTCACTTCTGAGCTCTGCCATGCGCCCAAACAGTAGTTTACCCCCGCATATGGGATATCAGCGTACTCTGGACCACAAGAGTTATTGTGCAATTTGTCCTATTTCTTCTGTTACCCTTAGGAAAATAAAAAACTGGGGGCGACAAAATCATTTTTGTAAAAAAAAAAATGATTTTTTTGTTTTTACAGCTGTATGTTATAAATTTTCTGTGAAGCACTTGGGGCTTTATAGCGCTCACCACATTTCTAGATAAGTTCCCTGTGGGGTCTATTTTCCAAAATGGGGTCACTTGTGGGGGGTTTCCACTGTTTAGGCGCATCAGGGGCTCTCCAAATGCGACATGACGCCCCCAGACCATTCCATCAAAGTCTGCAATCCAAAACGTCACTACTTCCCTTCCGAGCCCAGACGTGCACCCATACAGTCGTTTTCTCACACATGTTGGGTATCAGCGTACTCAGGACAAATTGGACAACAACTTTTTGGGTCCAATTTCTCCTGTTACCCTTGTGAAAATAAAATATTGGGGGCGAAAAAAACATTTTTGTAAAAAAAAAGGATTTTTTATTTTTACAGCTGTACGTTATAAACTTCTGTGAAGCACTTCGGGGTTCAAAGTGCTCAACATACTTCTAGATAAGTTCCTTGTGGGGTCTATTTTCCAAAATGGGGTCACTTGTGGGGGGTTTCCACTGTTTAGGCACATCAGGGGCTCTCCAAATGCGACATGACGCCCCCAGACCATTCCATCAAAGTCTGCAATCCAAAACGTCACTACTTCCCTTCCGAGCCCCGACGTGCGCCCATACAGTAGTTTACTCCCACATATTGGGTATCAGCGTACTCAGGACAAATTGGATAACAACTTTTGGGGTCCAATTTCTCCTGTTACCCTTGTGAAAATAAAATATTGGGGGCGAAAAAATCATTTTTGTAAAAAAAAAAAAAGATTTTTTATTTTACGGCTGTACGTTATAAACTTCTGTGAAGCACTTTGGGGTTCAAAGTGCTCACCACACATCTAGATAAGTTCCTTGAGGGTCTAGTTTCCAAAATGGTGTCATTTGTGGGGGGTTTCCACTGTTTAGGCAGATCAGGAGCTCTCCAAACACGACATGGCATCCAGCCAATTCTGAGTTGAAAAAGTCAAACGGCGCTCCTTCCCTTCCAAACTCTGCCATGCACCCAAACAGTGGTTTACCCCCACATATGGGGTATCAGTTTACTCAGGACAAATTGCACAATAACTTTTGGAGTCTTGTTACCCTTTGGAAAATAAAAATTGGGGTGAAAAGATCAATTTTGTGGAAAAAATATGATTTTTTAATTTTACGGCTCTACGTTATAAACTTGTGTGAAGCACTTGGGGGTTCAAATTGCTCACCAAAGATCTAGATAAGTTCCTAAGGGGGTCTAGTTTCCCAAATGGGGTCACTTGTGGGGGGTTTCCACTGTTTAGGCACATCAGGGACTCTCCAAATGCAACATGGCGTCCAATCTCAATTCCAGCCAATTTTGGTTGGAAAAAGTCAAATGGTGCTCCTTCCATTCCGAGCTCTGCCATGCGCCCAAACAGTGGTTTCCCCCCACATATGGGGTATCAGCGTACTCAGGACAAATTGGACAACAACTTTTGAGGTCCAATTTCTCCTGTTACCTATGGGAAAATAAAAAATTAGTGACTAAGAGATAATTTTTGTGGGAAAAAAATAGGATTTTTTATTTTCATGCCCCGGCATTATAAACTTGTGTGAAGCACTTGGAGGTTCAAAGTGCTCACCAAAGATCTAGATAAGTTCCTTAGGGGGTCTAGCTTCCAAAATGGGGTCACTTGTGGGGGGTTTCCACTGTTTAGGCTCATCTGGGGCACTACAAACAGAACATGACCCCCATCAATGCTTGCATTCCAAAACGTTACTGCTTCCTTTCCAAGCCCTGCCGTGCGCCCAAACAGTTCCCCCCCCCACATATGGGGTATCAGCGTACTCAGGACAAATTGGACAACAACTTTTGGAGTCCAATTTCCTTGGGAATATCAAAAATTTGGGACTAAAAAATCATTTTTGTGGAAAATTGTTTTTTTTTTTTTCACACCCAGGCATTATAAACTTTTGTTGAACACTTTGGGGTTCAAAGTGCTCACAACAGATCTAGATAAGTTCCTTAGGGGGTCTAGTTTCCAAAATGGTGTCACTTGTGGGGAGTTTCCACTGTTTAGGCGCATCAGGGGCTCTCCAAACACGACATGGCGTCCAATCTCAACTCCAGCCAATTTTAGTTTGAAAAAGTCAAACGGCGCTCCTTCCCTTACGAGCTCTGCCGTGTGCCCAAACAGTGGTTTTCCCCCACATATAGGGTATTGGCGTACTCAGGAGAAATTGCACAACAACTTTATCTGCCCATTTTCTCCTTTTACCCTTGTCAAAATAAAAAAAAGTTTGTAAAAGATCATTTTTGTGGCTAAAAAGTTAAATATTAATTTTTTTCCTTCCACGTTGCTTCAGCTCCTGTGAAGCACCTGAAGGGTTATTAAACTTCTTGAATGTGGTTTTGAGTACCTTGAGGGGTGAAGTTTTTAGAATGGTGTCACTTTTTGGTATTTTCTGCTATATAGACCAGTCAAAGTGACTTCAAATGTGAGATGGTCCCTAAAAAAAATGGCTTTGTAAATTTTGTTGTAAAAATTAGAAATCACTGGTCAACTTTTAACCCTTATAATTTCCTACAAAAAAAATTTTGGTTCCAAAATTGTGCTGATGTAAAGTACACATGTGGGAAATGTTATTTCTTAACTATTTTGTGTGACATATTTCTCTGTTTTAAGGGAAAAAAAATTCAAAGTTTGAAAATTGCAAAATTTTCAAAATTTTCGCCATATTTGCATTTTTTTCAAAAATAAACGCAAGTTATATCGAAGAAATTATACTTCTAACGTGAAGTACAATATGTCACGAGAAAACAATCTCAGAATCGCGAAGATCCGTTGAAGCGTTCCAGAATTATAACCTCATAAAGAGACAGTGGTCAGAATTGTAAAAATTGGCCCGGTCATTAACGTGCAAACCACCCTTGGGGGTGAAGGGGTTAAAGACCGCCGATACGCCTTTTAATGGTGACAGTTAAGGGTACTTATTCCTCTGTGCCACTTTTTAACAGCGCTAAGAAATAAGGTTATAGCACCCCCCCAGCATCGTACACCCTGGAAAACATGATTCGGGTTGGTTTTAACCGACCCCAGTGTTACGTTCACAAAATAACGGCAACAGCAAAAAAAAGTCAAATTTCCTATTTAATTCTCTCCCCTCTGATATGATTTAGCACATCAGAGGAGAGAGAAATTGGTCCCCCTGAGCTTCCCCATTACCTGCAGTGTCCCCCAGTCCCTAGGAAGAAAGTGGAGTGCGCATTCGCAGTGCACCTGCCGAGATCTGCTGGCCAGCACCCGGCAACAATAGGAGATTTTTTTCCTATTGGTTCATTTTGACCACTGTGCTAGACCCTATCACATTGATCAAAATAAAAAAATTGCAAATCAAACCCCCATTTATCACCTACTTAGCTAGTTAAAAATAATAAAAAAAAAGTATTTATTTCCATTTTTCCATTCAAGATAGAGTTGGAGTTAGAGTTAGCGTTAGGGGTGGGGATAGAGTTAGGATTGGGGATAGAGCAAGAGTTAGGGTTGGGGCTAGGGTTATAGCTAGGGTTAGGGTTGGGGTTAGGGTTAGGGTTTGGAGTAGAGCTAGGGTTAGTGTTGGTATAGGGTTAGGTTTGGGGCTAGGGTTAGAGCTAAGATTAAGGTTGGGCTAGGGTTGGGGGTAGGGTTGGTATTAAGGGTTGTGTTGGGGTTAGGGTTGTGGTGTTGAAGTTAGAGTTGTGGTTAGGGTTGTGGTCGGGATTAGGGTTAGGGGTGTGTTGGGGTTAGGGTTGTGTTAAGAATGGAGTTAGAATTGGAGGGTTTCCACTGTTTAGGTACATCAAGGGTTCTCCAAAAGCGACATTGATTCCAGCCAATTTTGCGTTCAACTAGTCAAATGGTGCTCCCTCACTTCTGAGCCATGCTATATGCCCAAATAGTGGCTTTCCCATGCTATGGGGTATCGGCATACTCAGCAGAAATTGCACAACAAATTTTGTGGTCCATTTTCTCCTGATACCCTTGTTAAAATAAAAAAGTTTGGTTACAAAGTAAATTTTTTGTGAAAAAAGTAAAATGTTCATTTTTTTCTTCCACATTGCTTTAGTTCTTGTGAAGCACCTGAAGGGTAAATAAACTTATTGAATGTGGTTTTGCGCACATTGAGTGGTGCAGTTTTTAGAATGGTGTCACTTTTGGGTGTTTTGTGTTATATTGACCCCAAAAACTCACTTCACATGTGAGGTGGTCCCTTAAAAAATTGGTTTTGTAAATTTTGTTGTAAATATGAGAAATCGCTGGTCAACTTTTAACCCTTATAACGTCCTAAGACTCCTAGCAAAAAAACATTGTTTCCAAAATTGTGCTGCTGTAAAGTAGACATGTGATTTATTAACTTTTTTGTGTGATATGATGCTCTGATTCAAGGGCACAAAAATTTAAAGTTTGAAAATTGCAAAATTTATCACAATTTTTGCCAAATTTCCACTTTTTCATAAATAAACACAAGTCATATTGAATAAATTTTATCACTAACATGAAGTACAATATGTTACAAAAAATAATCTCAGAACCAGGGGGATCCGTTGAAGCTTTCCAGAGCTATAACCTCATAAATTGACAGTGGTCAGAATTGTAAAAATTGGCTCGGTCATTAAGTACAAAATTGTCTCTGTCACTAAGGGGTTAAAATGTAAGATTTACAATAAATACTGTATGGAAGCCATATTTAGAAAAAAAAATGGACTTTGGGATGTAGAACTGTTTTTGGAGTTATTATATGCATCAGCCTTGCCGTTTCTTGAAAGAGGCTGATAAGAAATGATAAAATTAAACCTGGAGAAAAAAAGGCCCAACATGTTTGTCTTGCAGACAACCTCTTGGCTGTATGAATAAATTCTAAATTTTTGTGGTCAGTCACTGTATGATTGGCCCCTTCAAAAAGATGTCTCCATTCAGAGAAGGCTACTTAAATAGTTAAAGTTCTTTATTTCAATGTCGTAGTTCTTTTCTGCAGATGACATGGTATGAGAAAGGCATGCACATAATAATAATAATAATAATAATAATCTTTATTTATATAGCGCCAACATATTTCGAAGCGCTTTACATTTTAACAGTTTCAAAGTCATGAGTAACAACGTTAACAATACAATAATTAAAGCAAAATAAGCCGCCCCTGCTCGTGAGAGCTTACAATCTACAATGAGGTGGGGGAGATACAAAGTACAGGTGTGCATATACAATGGTGTATTTACAATAATGGTCCAGCCATCTTGAGGGAGTGAGGGATGGAGGTAGTGAATGGGCTACAGATGCACACTTACACCTAGAATGACTTTGATTAGTGAACGTGATAGGCCGCTCTGAAGAAATGTGTTTTGAGGGAGCGCCTGAAACTATGCAAATTGTGGATGGTCCTAATTTCTTGGGGTAGAGCATTCCAGAGGATTGGCGCAGCACGGGAGAAGTCTTGGAGTCGGGAGTGGGAGGTACGGATTAGTGCAGAGGTTAGTCGAAAGTCGTTTGTAGAGCGCAGCAGTCAGTTAGGCCGATAGATAGAAATGAGGGAGGAGATGTAGGGGGGTGCTGCACTGTGGAGAGCTTTGTAGGTGAGAACAAGTACTTTGAATTGGATCCTATAATGAATGGGCAGCCAATGTAAGGACTGGCAAAGAGTGGACGCGTCTGAGTACCGATTAGCCAGATGGATGACCCTGGTGCTGCATTAAGGATGGACTGGAGAGGGGATAGTCGAGTAATGGGGAGGCCAAGTAATAGAGCGTTGCAGTAGTCCAGGCGGGAGTGGATCAATGCTACCGTGAGGGTTTTTGTTGTTTCCATGGTGAGAAAAGGGCGGATTCTAGAGTTGTTCTTTAGGTGTAGGTGGCAAGAGCGGGCAAACGATTGTATATGGGAGGTGAAGGAGAGATTGGTGTCAAACATAACACACAGACAGCTAGCCTGCTGCCAGGGTGTTATTATGGTGCCAGCCACGGAGAGGGAAATGTCAGATTTAGGGAGGTTAGTAGATGGCGGGAGCAGAAGAAGTTCAGTTTTGGAGAGGTTGAGTTTCAGATAGAGAGCGGACATGATGTTGGAGACTGCGGACAGACAGTCGGTGGTGTTCTGTAGAACAGGGGGGTAAGGTCGGGGGATGACGTGTATAGTTGTGTGTCATCAGCATAAAGATGGTACTGAAAGCCAAATTTGTTGATGGTCTGTCCAATTGGGGCCATGTAGAGGGAGAAGAGAAGGGGGCCAAGGACTGAGCCCTGAGGTACCCCGACAGCAATAGGAAGAGTAGATGACGTGGAGACAGAGAACAAAGCACTGAAGGAGTGGTCAGAAAGATAGAAAGAGAACCAGGAGAGTGCAGTGTCCTTAATGCCTAGAGACTGGAGCCTAGAGAGTAGGAGATGGTGGTCAACCATGTCAAAAGCTGCAGAAAGGTCAAGAAGAATGAGCAGAGAGTGTTATGTTTTGCTGTCAGAAGGTCATTGGTCACTTTGATGAGTGCAGTTTCAGTCGAATGTAGGGGCGGAAGCCAGACTGTGAAGGGTCTAGGAGTGAGTGAGTGGAGAGGTAACGGGTAAGGCGGGAGTAGACTAGGCGTTCCAAGAGTTTAGAGATGAAGGAGAGATTGGAGACTGGTCTGTAGTTGTTTGTGCAGAAAGGGTCAAGAGCGGGTTTCTTTAGGATGAAGCTGCATTTTGTTTCCAGCTCACTGTGACAAAATGGCTCCCACTGCAGTCTGAGATGCCTACTTCAACAATAAAACGGCAGTTCAGAATTTGGATGGACTAGTACTGGTGCGGTTGACTAGTTTGTCAAAAGCCACTTGTGCCTGTGGAGACCAAGAAAACACTTTGGTTTTCTTTTGTGAGTGAAGAAATTGGTAAAATCATTTTTGAAAATTTTTTAATGAATCTTCTGTAGAAATTTACAAATCCTATAAAGTGCTGGATGTTTTTCAAATTTCTTGGGGTAGGGCAATCAACTACCACTGTGATTTTATTGGGATCCATGCTCAGACCTTCTGGTGAGATGATATATCCCAGTAGTTGAGTCCTGGTGTGTTCAAATTCACATTTTACAAGATTGATATAGAAATGGTTCTCCTGTAGATATTTCAGGACTATCTGGATATGCCTGTGATGCTACTTCGATGAATTTGAAAATATAAGAATGCCATCGAGATAAACAACAATAAATTGATCCAAGAAATCTTGAAAAACAATGAAGTACTGAAAGGTGGCAAGAGCGTTGCTAAGGCCGAAAGACATAACCAAATATTCAAAATGTCTGTATTTAGTTCTAAAGACAGTTTTCCACTTATCTCTAGGGCAAATTTGTATGAAAATAAAGCCCATCTTCGATTGAGTTTTGTAAAAATCTTGGCAGAATGCAGTCTCTCCAGCAATCCAGGAGTTAAGGGGAGTGGGTAGTGATTTTTAATGGTAATCTTATTTATTTCTCTGAAATTAATACATGGATGCAGGGCTGAGTCCTTCTTTTCTACAAAAAACAAGGGTGCTCCAGCTGGCAAAGACGAATGTTGAATTAAACCTTTCTCTAAATTTTCATCTAGATATTCTTTTAGTACTTTCAATTCTGGCTTAGAAAGATTGTAAATTTGCCTAAATGGAGTGGATGCTTCAATGAGGAGAACGATGAGGAGGCAGTTGATCGGTTTTCTTCTTACTGCAGACCTCAGTAAACTGCTTGTACTGAGGTGGTAGTTCATCATAATTCTGATGACAAATCTTGGATACTTGAATTTGTTTAAAAACAAAAAAATTAGCAGGGCAATTGTTTATTACAGTACTCAGAGGGAAAGGTAATGGTCCTCGATGCCCAGTTGATAGAAAGGTTATGGATTGAAAACCATGAAATTCCTAGAATAACTTGAAATTTTAAGGAGGAAATAAGATGAAAACTAACTGCTTCATGATGATTCGATTCAATGCAGATTTTAAGTTCAATTGTCTCATGAGTAACAGCTTCAGAAGATAAAGGTGATCTATCCACAGTTTCCATATCGATTGGAATGGATTTAGTCCTACTTGCAATGTTATTATCAAATGTGAATTGTATGTCCATGAAATTCCCTCCTGCTCCAGAAGCTTACATAGCAGAGCATTGAATTTTTTGACTCCAAATTATGACCTGTATGGAAATGACAAAATGAGAAGATGGAGGTTGCTCCTTGAACTTATCCTGCATTACAGATAACAAGGTTGCATAACTGGATCTAGATGTTCAGAAAGGTCAAAATTGCTTGCAGTTTGGGCGTTTGTGAAGGTTATAGTTCTTTTATTAGGACAGTTAATGGCAAAATGTCCAGATACCCCACAAAGGAGGCATACATTTTCTGTACGTCACATCTCCTTCTCTACTGCAGAAAGAGGTTATCATATTGCATCACTTTGCATGGGTTCAGGCACACTCTCAATTTCCTATTGTTTTTTTAATGATTGAGTGAAGGAGTAGTTAGGGTTGTTTCCAAATACTCGCAGTCTTTCCTTTCTTCATTCTGCGAGTCTCTGATAAAATTGGAAGCACAATTGAATAAAGTTCTCTAAATTATCAGGGGTCTTGACACTTGCAAGTTTATCCTTTATGAGTTCTGATAGTGCTTGTCAAAATTGACTCCTCTGGGCAGCTAAATTGCATGTGGTGCCTTCCACCCAGCAGCAGAATTTGGCGGTATATTCCACTACAGAGCGCCGTCCTTGACATAGGTTATACAACTTGGTTTCAGCTGTAGCCCAACGATTCAGGTAATCAAACACTTGATCCACAGCTGTGATGAAAGAAACTAAGTAATTAAGGAAGTCACAATTCTTTTCCACATAAGGTGAGGCCCAGGCAAAAGCCTCAACAGTCAGGAGATTTTTCCTGTCACTGGTAAACGGAGAGAGTTGCATTAAAAAATAGATATAGCATTGATTATGGAATCCTTGGAAATGATAATGATCCCCACCAGACTTAGCCAGCAGTGGCATGTGTGCATTTGATTCCGGGCCTGAGTACCGTATATACTCGCGTATAAGCCGAGATTTTCAGCCCATTTTCAAAGGCTGAAAGTCCCCCTCTGGGCTTATGCGCAAGTCATATACGCCAGGAGGTCGGCAGGGGAGGGGGAACGGGGGTGTCAGATCATGCTCAGCCCCCTGGGGTGTCTCTGCAGCCCCCCTGCTTCTCCCACGATCTCAGGCTCCTTCCTTCAGTGGTCACGTGGTATCGCTCATTAAAGTCAGGAATATGCACATATTTATGACTTTAATTAGCGGTACCACGTGACAGCTGAAGGAAGGAATAGTTGCCGGAGACCGCGGGAGAAGCAGGAGGACTGCAGAGATGCTCCAGGATGGGGTAAGTATATGCGATATTCACCTGTCCTTGGTCCACCGCTGCAGTGCTCTATCTGCATCCTCTGGCTGTGACGTTCAGGTCAGAGAGCGTGGTGACATAGTTAGTGCACACCGTGTCCTCTGCCTGAAGTTACTGACAGAGGACCCTGAAGATGGAGCGGCGGGCAGCGGTGGACCTGGGACAGGTGAAAATCTCAGGTGCCCGGGTCCCGAGCAAGCGGTGACACCGGCACCTGTCACCTTGTAATGTATGGTGTACAGTTCATATAGTGTCTTGTGCTTGGGTGCGAGGAAAACACATGAGACACAGGTTTGATATAGAAGGACTTGTATTACTTCATACAAGTGGCAAAAAGGGTCACACAGTTTGCAGGTACAGAAGCAGGAGACACAGCAGGCCAGAGTAACTTTAAGTTCAGCAATAACTCTCCACAACAGGTTCAGGATCTCTTCTCTGTTACCGTAATTCCATGCAAACGTGGATTTATCAAATAGCAGGTTTCCAGAGTCCACAAGTGTTCCAAAGTTCCTCAGTAGGAAATAGCTGGAGTACAAAGTCCAAGGTTTCCAGGAGTCAGGTCACAGGCTCACTGCAGGCTTGATTCTGAAGCACTGATTGCTCAGCTGAGGCTGCTTAAGAAGCAAGAGGGAGAGAATCAGGGCGGGAACATGAAAGCTGGAAACTCCATATTGACTGAGGGCAAGATAGCTGCAGCAAGACAGAAAGCAAAATGGCCGACGGAAAAACTGAGTTTCAAGAAACATGTACAAAGAACCTTACATTACTCCCCCCTTAGGGACAACCTCCGGATGACCTCAGACCAGGCTTGTCTGGGTACCTCTGATGAAACTGGCGGAGCAAGCGAGGAGCATTAACGTTATTGACTAGTTTCCATGAGTTGTCCTCCACTGGGTAGCCCTGCCATTTAATCAAATATTGTAACTGATTTCTGTACAACCTGGAGTCTAGAATCCTTTCCACCACAAATTCTTCCTGACCATCGACTAGCACTGGGTCAGGGAAAGGAGAAGAACGTCCAGGAAACGTATTGGGTGTTGCAGCCTTTAGTAGGGATACATGAAAGACAGGGTGGATTCTCATAGTTCTGGGCAGTTGAAGACGACAAGCAACGGTACTTATAATTTTACTGATTTTATAAGGTCCAATGTACTTATGTCCCAATTTAGACGATGGAATCCTTAACTTAAAATTTCTGGTTGACAGCCAGACCAAGTCTCCTACCTTGAAAGCTGATGCAGGTTTACGAAATTTATCTGCTGCTTTCTTGTACCTTTCCTGAGCCAATTCCAGATTTTCCTTTAGAAGATCCATATTCTTTTGTAAAGACGTGACTCTTTCAGCCACTGCTGGCAAGGGCGTTTCTATGGGAAATCGAGGAAGAATGTTAGGATGATAACCTAAATTGGAGTAAAAAGGAGACTGCTTAGTGGAGGCGCTCTGAGAGTTGTTATAAGAGAACTCAGCCAGTGGAAGTAGATCCACCCAATCATCCTGTAGGTGGCAGATAAAGCAGCGGAGATACTGCTCCAGGGTCTGATTGGTTCGTTCTGTCTGTCCATTAGTCTGGGGATGAAAAGCAGAAGAAAGGTTTACTTTAATGTCCAATGCGGCACAGAAATTTTGCCAAAACCTTGAAGTGAATTGCACCCCTCGATCCGAAATGACCTCATCCGGTACTCCATGTGAGCGAAACACATTCTTAATCATCAAATCTGATGTCTGTTTTGCAGTGGGTAAGCCGACACAAGGGATAAAATGAGCTGCCTTTGTTAAACGATCAACCACCACTAGAATGGTGTTCTTCCCTTGAGAGGTTGGTAACTTCACAATGAAGTCCATAGAAATGGATCACCACGGGCGGGACGGGGTGGGAAGGGGTTGCAACAGACCAGTTGGTGAGGAGCGAGGTGTTTTGCATCTTGCACAGGCTTCACATGAAGTGACATAGTTTAAAACATCTTTCCTGTAAGTGGGCCACCAAAAGAAACGAGAAAGAAATTCCTGTGTCTTTAGAATTCCTCTATGCCCAGCTATCTTGGAATCGTGGATGAGTTGCAATACTCTCAATCTGACTGTTTCAGGTATATACAGACGTTGTCCCTGAATCCACACACCATTCTTAAAGAAAAGACTTACGTCCCTTGGGGGTTGTGCCAACAAGGAATCCGCATGGTATGCTTCCTTGATGTCCTTAAGTAGGTCTTGATTATGAATCACTCCCAGGAATCTAGAGTCAGGAAGAATAGTCTTAGGAGGAGTAAGTGGACGGGTCTCTGCTGAATGAATCCTAGAGAGTGCATCAGCCTTTCCATTGCGCGATCCTGGCCTACAAGAAATTACAAAATTAAATTGGTTTAGGAAAAGATTCCAGCGAGCCTGGCGACGAGTCAGGCACTTAGCCGACCTGATAAATTCAAGGTTACGATGGTCTGTCAGGACGACTATTTGCTGTGCAGCTCCCTGAAGAAGGTGTCTCCATTCTTTGAAGGCGGCAATAATGGCCAACAACTCTCTATTGCCCACATCGTAGTTCCTCTCAGCCGAAGACAACTGCTGGGAAAAGAAGGCACAGGGATGCAAGACATTCTTCTCACCTGTTCTCTGAGAGAGTATAGCTCCAACGGCACAGTCTGAAGCATCCACCTCTATTATGAAGGCAAGTTCGGGGTTGGGATGTACTAAGAAAGGTGCGGTGGTAAATTTATCCTTTAGACGGGAAAATGCTTCCTGGACTTGGGGGGTCCAGGAGAACCTAGACTCTTTTCGGGTAAGTTGGGTGATAGGTGACACTACCTCAGAGAAATTCCTAATGAAACGTCTATAGAAGTTGGCAAACCCGATGAAGCGCTGCACCTCCTTCACATTTCTAGGAATTGACCAATCCTTGATGGCTTGGGTCTTGCTTCCATCCATACTAATCCCTTGCGTAGACAGTACATACCCCAGAAATTGAATTTCGGTCCTATGGAATTCACACTTTTCAAGTTTGATGTAAAGATGGTTTTGTCTTAGACGTTCTAAGACCATTCTCACATGTCCATGATGTTCCTCTGTGGAGTTAGAAAAAATTAGAATATCATCCAGATAAATCACCACGAATGTATCTAGGAGATCCCTGAAGATGTCATTCACCAAGTGTTGGAAAGTGGCTGGGGCGGTACTCAGACCAAAAGGCATAACTAGATATTCAAAGTGTCCATAGCGTGACCTGAATGCAGTCTTCCATTCATCCCCAGGTCTAATACGGACCAAGTTATAGGCCCCACGGAGATCCAGTTTAGAGAAAATTTTGGCATGCCGCACTCTCTCCAATAACTCAGGGATTAAAGGCAATGGATAACGGTTTCTAATAGTAACCTTATTGAGTTCCCTATAGTCTACGCAGGGTCTCAGAGATCCATCTTTCTTCTTCACAAAGAAGATGGGTGCACCTGCAGGAGATGAAGAGGGGCGTATGAAGCCCTTGGCTAGATTTTCGTCTATGTAATCCTTTAAAGCCTTTAGCTCAGGCCCCGCCAGGGGTAGATCTTACCAAAAGGTATCTCTGCTCCAGGCAATAATTCAATTGGACAATCATATGGACGGTGAGGGGGAAGCTGGTCAGCGTTCTTCTTGTCACATAAATCCACATAGTCCTGGTATACAGCTGGTAGTTCAGGGACTGACATGGTTCCTTTAGGAACAGAGCAAGCTGAAACTTCTGGACTCATCTGTTTCTCTGGAAAGTGTAATTCCTTGGTCTCCCAGTTAATGGTAGGGTTCTGAGCCTGCAGCCATGGTAGCCCTAGAATAATGGGAAAGTGGGGAGAAGAGATAAGCATAAAGGACAGTTTCTCTTGATGATCTTTACCCATAAGGACCCTCAAAGGCTCCGTTTCCTGATCCACTGGTCCAGAGGTCAGCAGGGAGCCATCCACAGTCTCCATCTGTACTGGAGTAGCCTTCTTCACTGAACGTATCCCCCGTTTCAGAGCAAAGGAGATATCCATAAAATTTCCACTTGCCCCTGTCATGTGTGCATCGCCACGAAGATCGTCGCGGTTGCACATTCTGACTTCTCACAGCTGAGTTGCTGTTTCTTTGTGTTTGGCAGTTAGGGAGTTAATTCTGTCTGTGCTCAGTTCTGGGACTGGGTGCAGTTTCTCCCGGCTGCAATTAATTATTTGTTGATTGGTTTCCTTTAAATCTCTGGTTGTCTGTGTTGGGAGTTGCCAGTGAAATTCTTCATGCAGACCACAGATAGGATTGTATCTGTATAGACTTAAGTTAAAGAGCTCCTTAGTTGTTTTAAGCTCACCTTGCTTAGAGTTTAATATCCCAGATCATTTATGTTCCTTCTGTGTTTGAGTGTGTATGCAAGTCTGTGTTTTCTCCAGTCTGTCTTATATGTCTAATCTGTGTATTTAGCAGAGATCAGCCCATATCCCTTTGGTGGTAATCAGTATCCTTCTTAGGACTGATTACAGGGTTCAGGGACTGATAGGAGACAGGGTTAGGCTGGAGACTTGGACCTCTGAACCATTATCAGTACCTCCAAGGTGAGGGATTAGTTAGGACCCCAGTTTAGGGTCAGGTTAGACCCCCGGTCCTCCTCTTTCCTGTGACAGTGTATCAAGTCCTCAAGATTAACCCTGAGTTCAACGGATATCGTGTCAGGTAAATCTATTCTATATTTACATGCTGATGTTGCTAATCTATATGTTGTATAGAGTGTTGTTCTTTTAAGAATAGTTTACTGACATCGTACACATATCATAAGACCGCGTGACATTTTCACTGGCCTATAAAATTATTCCCAGTTGCCATGGATCCAGTAGCCCAGCTGGCTCTGCAGTTGCAGGGATTATCCATGGAGCTGACGGACATTAAGTCCAAAGTTTTGTCTCCCTCGGAGCAAACCAGATTTGAACCTAAAGTAGCTCTCCCGGACAGGTTCACTGGTGGGCGAGACAAATTTTTTACCTTCAGGGAAGCATGTAAATTGTATTTTCGGCTTCGGCCTCGATCATCAGGGAGTGAAGAGCAGAGAGTGGGAATTGTTATCTCGCTCCTACAAGGGGACCCTCAATCCTGGGCCTTCTCCCTTCCTCCGGGATCCCCGGCTCTACAGTCAGTAGATCGATTTTTTACTGCCCTGGGTTTGGTATATGATGACCCAGATCGGGTCTCTCTTGCTGAGACAAAATTACGTAAGATACAGCAGGGAGATCGTCCGGCGGAGGAATTTGCTTCTGAGTTCCGTAGATGGGCCACAGATACTCAGTGGAATGACCCAGCTCTTAGAAGCCAGTTTTGTCATGGGCTTTCTGACAAATTAAAGGACGTTTTGGCTCAGTATGATTCTCCTCCATCACTGGAGGCTGCTATGGCCCTAGCTATCCGTACTGATAAGGAGGGTAAGTTAGCGTGCACTCAGGTCAAGTATCGATGAGGTGCTGGTATAATGGACTGGTAAGTCCAAGAGTAGACTAGAAAATAGTTTACCGCACACTCAATTGGAATTTTTGTAAGGTGAATATAGATTTATTAATGGACAATCAAAATATAGAGGCAAAGCAAGAAACATAAAGCGACATTTGTGTCAACGTTTCGGTTCGCCCGGAACCTTATTCATGAAGTCGCTTAGTCCAAGAGAATTTGGTGGATGAGTGCACAGGGCTAGGTAAGAGCCCGAATATGGAGGAAACTTGTTATTGTTGTCTGGGATTTAGCCCACAAATGAATCGGTGCACTCATCCACCAAATTCTCTTGGACTAAGCGACTTCATGAATAAGGTTCCGGGCGAACCGAAACGTTGACACAAATGTCGCTTTATGTTTCTTGCTTTGCCTCTATATTTTGATTGTCCATTAATAAATCTATATTCACCTTACAAAAATTCCAATTGAGTGTGCGGTAAACTATTTTCTATCCGTACTGATAGACGGCTCCGGGAGAGGTGCGAGGTAACTCCGCCCCCTGTTGTTACTCCACCTACTACTAAAGTCCCTTATGTTGAGGTTCCCCTTGTCTGTTCGGAGGAGCCTATGCAGTTGGGAGGGACATCATTTCGTAGGAGGGGATTGGCGGTACACCGCAGGACTAGAAGGTGTTTCTTCTGCGGGAAAGAGGGACATTTTGTTGGGGATGTCCATCCCGTGCCTTGTTGAGCAAAAAGTCGCCGGAAAAACTGTTAATCCCAGGTTGTGTGGTGGACGACAACCTGGGAGTATGTATTTCGTCCGCTAGTTCTTCTCAGTTCCTTGTACCAGTGGAGGTGGTGGTTGGTACGAGAGTGGAGAGATTTTCTGTTCTTCTTGATAGTGGGTCCGGGGCTAATCTGGTTGACGCTCAGTTTGCTCAGGCTCAAGGTATGCATCTGAGTGTATTGGTCAAACCGATCCCTATATTCTCCATTGACGCCAGGCCTCTCGGCCAAGGTAGCTTTGTTCATGAGGTTCATAACATTGACCTTCGGGTAGGGGCAATACATAGGGAACTATTATCTTGTTATGTGTTGGAGGGTCTACCTACTCCTATTGTGTTGGGACTTCCTTGGTTGGTTAAACATAACCCTGTGATTAATTGGCAGTCCAGAGATATAAGCCAATGGGGGGAGTTTTGCAAAAGTAACTGCATGAACACAGTCATCAGTGCGGTCGTGCCTAGTACTTTGCCTTGGGGATGTGTTCTCTGAGGAGGGGTGTCAGGAGTTGCCTCCTCATCGCGTGTATGACTGCTCTATTAATTTACTTCCTGATGCTAAGTTACCTAAAGCTAGGTTATATAACCTTTCTGGTCCTGAGAGGCAGGCTATGAAAGATTATATTTCGGAAAGTCTGGCCAAAGGGCATATTAGACCTTCATCTTCCCCAGTGGCCGCGGGGTTCTTCTTTGTGAAGAAAAAAGATGGAGGCCTACGCCCTTGCTTGGATTTCCGCGAACTTAATCGGATTACTGTTCGAGATCCGTATCCACTCCCTCTGATTCCTGATCTCTTCAATCAAATTGTTGGCGCCAAATGGTTCTCTAAATTGGATCTCAGGGGGGCGTATAATCTGATTAGGATAAAAGAGGGGGATGAGTGGAAAACGGCGTTTAACACGCCGGAGGGACATTATGAGAACCTTGTCATGCCTTTTGGTCTGACTACTGCACCAGCAGTATTCCAACATTTTGTTAATGACATTTTTCATCATCTGGTGGGGCTGTTTGTGGTCGTATATTTGGATGACATTTTAATTTACTCACCAGATCTTGTGTCTCACCAGGAGCATGTGAGACAGGTGTTGCAGATCTTGCGAGACAATAAACTATACGCCAAACTGGAAAAGTGTGTATTCGCCGTACAGGAACTTCAGTTTTTGGGTTTCTTGGTGTCAGCCTCCGGTTTCCGTATGGACCCTGAAAAGGTGAGAGCAGTGCTTGAATGGGATCAGCCAGAGGATCTTAAGGCTCTGCAGCGTTTTCTGGGGTTTGCTAACTACTACCGGAAATTTATTTGTAATTTCTCATCTGTTGTCAAACCTCTCACTGACATGACAAGAAAAGGGACGGATTTTTCTAAATGGTCGGACAAAGCTTGCCAAGCTTTTTCCTCTTTGAAAAAATGTTTTGCTTCGGCACCCGTTCTCATCCAACCAGATGCATCACAGCCGTTCGTTGTGGAGGTGGACGCGTCTGACGTAGGGGTGGGTGCAATATTGTCCCAGGGTCCGTCCCCTGGTAAATGGCATCCGTGCGCTTTCTTTTCTAAAAAATTGTCGTCTGCCGAAAGGAATTATGATATCGGCAATAGGGAACTTTTGGCCATTAAGTTGGCTTTTGAAGAATGGCGTCACTTTTTGGAGGGGGCTGTCCACCCGGTCACCGTCATTACTGATCACAAGAACCTGCTGTATTTGGAATCTGCTAAGCGTCTGAATTCCAGACAAGCTCGATGGTCGTTGTTTTTTACCAGGTTTAATTTTGTTGTCACTTATCGCCCTGGATCTAAGAATGTTAAGGCGGATGCCTTGTCTCGCAGTTTCCCAGGGGCCGGGAAAATGGATGACCCGATTCCTTTCCTTCAGGAGGGGGTGGTAGTGTCGGCTGTATGTTCTGAGCTTGAGGAGGAGGTGTTAGAGGCTCAGGGGGACGCCCCTGCAGGACCTCCAGGGAGACTGTTTGTCCCAAATCAGTTGAGACAAAAGGTTATTGAGGCACATCATAATTCTGCTTTAGCAGGACATCCAGGGAGTAAGGCTACTTTAGATCTCCTTTCTCGCCGGTTTTGGTGGCCTAACGTTAATAAAGATGTTTTAACTTTTGTCGCGTCCTGTGGGGTTTGTGCTCGCTCTAAGACCCCTCATACCCGTCCGTCTGGGACCCTCTTACCCTTGAAACTTCCGGAGCGTCCATGGACTCATTTGTCTATGGACTTCATCACGGACCTTCCTCAGTCGTCAGGGAAGACTGTCATACTGGTGGTTGTTGACAGGTTCAGTAAGATGGCACATTTCATTGCTCTTCCTGCCCTCCCTAATGCTAAAACTCTGGCGCAGGTGTTCATTGGGGAGATTGTGAGACTTCATGGGTTGCCTTCTGATGTGGTGTCAGATAGGGGGTCTCAGTTTGTGTCCAAGTTTTGGAGGGCATTTTGTTTACGTCGGGGGATGCAATTGTCATTTTCCTCGGCTTTTCATCCGCAGACCAATGGTCAGACAGAGCGCCTGAATCAAAGCCTAGAGACTTATCTTCGGTGTTTTGTCTCAGAGAACCAGGAGGACTGGTCTTCTTTCTTGCCTCTGGCAGAGTTCGCTCTTAACAACAGGCGGAGCGAGTCCACTGGTAAGTCCCCGTTTTTTGGGGCATATGGTTTTCATCCCCAGTTTTGTACATTCAATGGGGGGGGCCCTTCTGGGGTTCCTGAGGAGGAGCGTTTCTCGTCGTCACTTGCTTCAGTGTGGAGAGGTGTATTGAATAATATGAGTGCTATGGGGAACCGTTATAAACGTATGGCTGATAGGAGGAGAGTTTCTGGTCCAGATCTTAATGTGAACGATCTGGTATGGTTGTCTACCAGGAATATAAAACTTAAAGTTCCCTCCTGGAAGCTGGGCCCCAGATTCATCGGGCCGTACAGGATCAGTTCCATAATTAATCCTGTGGCATTTCGTCTGGACCTCCCTCCTACGTTTAAAATTCACAATGTGTTCCACAAGTCATTACTTAAGAGGTACGTGGCACCAGTCATACCATCACCTCTACCTCCTCCTCCAGTGGTGGTCAATGGTAACTTGGAGTTTCAAGTGTCAAAGATCATTGACTCACGTCTGAATCGCCGGTCCCTTCAGTACTTGGTGCATTGGAAGGGGTATGGTCCAGAGGAGAGGACGTGGGTTCCTGCGTCTGACATTAACGCAGATCGTTTGGTGCGGACCTTCCACAGAACTCACCCGGGCAAACCTGGCCCTGAGGGTCCGGAGGCCCCTCGTAGAAGGGGGGGTACTGTCATGTGTGCATCGCCACGAAGATCGTCGCGGTTGCACATTCTGACTTCTCACAGCTGAGTTGCTGTTTCTTTGTGTTGGCAGTTAGGGAGTTAATTCTGTCTGTGCTCAGTTCTGGGACTGGGTGCAGTTTCTCCCGGCTGCAATTAATTATTTGTTGATTGGTTTCCTTTAAATCTCTGGTTGTCTGTGTTGGGAGTTGCCAGTGAAATTCTTCATGCAGACCACAGATAGGATTGTATCTGTATAGACTTAAGTTAAAGAGCTCCTTAGTTGTTTTAAGCTCACCTTGCTTAGAGTTTAATATCCCAGATCATTTATGTTCCTTCTGTGTTTGAGTGTGTATGCAAGTCTGTGTTTTCTCCAGTCTGTCTTATATGTCTAATCTGTGTATTTAGCAGAGATCAGCCCATATCCCTTTGGTGGTAATCAGTATCCTTCTTTGGACTGATTACAGGGTTCAGGGACTGATAGGAGACAGGGTTAGGCTGGAGACTTGGACCTCTGAACCATTATCAGTACCTCCAAGGTGAGGGATTAGTTAGGACCCCAGTTTAGGGTCAGGTTAGACCCCCGGTCCTCCTCTTTCCTGTGACAGTGTATCAAGTCCTCAAGATTAACCCTGAGTTCAATGGATATCGTGTCAGGTAAATCTATTCTATATTTACATGCTGATGTTGCTAATCTATATGTTGTATAGAGTGTTGTTCTTTTAAGAATAGTTTACTGACATCGTACACATATCATAAGACCGCGTGACAGCCCTGAGTCGATCATAGCAGAGCTAGACACCCAGACTGAGTCAACCCAGAGTTTGATGGAAAGGAAGCAATGAGAATTGTTTTTCTTACAACTCAGCTGGGACACCGCTGAGGAAACTTGAAAAATTGCAGCGTTTACACAGTCATCGTCCTCAGAAGTGACGGAGTTTAAGTCCGAGAAATCAATATCTGTTGCTGCAGATCTCTCTGGAGCCTGAGGCTCGTACCTGACAGATCTCCTCTCACAACACTCACAGTGAATGACGGCTGCAGTAGTCTTACGAGAACGGCTGGGGCAGTTTATAATGAAGTGCCCTGACTTACCACAGTAGAAGCATAGATTTTCCTTTAAACGATGTTCTTTGCGTGCATCACTAACCCGTCTTTGTAAAGAGTCCACCTGCATGGGTTGAGGTTCAGGTTCCCGTGTGATCCTATTCAAAGGTTCCTTAGCTGGGGAGGAAGGTAGGAAAAGGTTAGTGCGATTACTTTCGAACCATCTCTCTTGCCTGCGTTCAGTCATACGAGCATCAATACGGATGCAGTAGTTAATAAAGTCACCTAACGCAGTGGGAGGGTCGGCACGAGCAAGTTCATCCTTAATCAGTGGAGACAACCCTTTTCGAAAAATAGATTTTTTGGCGGAACTGTCCCAAGTGGTATCGAGGGCCCATCTCCTGAAATCCAAGGCATATTCGGCTACTGAGCGCTTACCTTGGCGCAAAGTTAACATGGCTGCTTCAGCTGTTGCACCTCGATTGGGGTCATCAAACACCTGCCCCATGGCTGAAATGAAAGCATCAAGATGATCCAAACATTCTTCCTCAGTCTCAATCAGAGGGTTTGCCCACATCAAAGCCTTGTTGGTAAGCAACATGATTATAGTAAGAACTTTAGATCGTTCAGTGGGAAATTGTGAAGCATGTGCAGAAAAAAAAAGATTGCATTGGTTAATAAATCCCCTGAATTTCTCACATTCACCGCCAAAATGAAAAGGGGGTAACTTGGGAATCCCAGAACTCGGGGTTATGGCAGGAGCCTGGACTCGTTCCTCTAGAGCCTCAATCCTGGCTCGTAAATCCTGGGTAGTTTGTCCAAACACCTGCAAATTGTGATTAGTGAGGTCCTGTAGGTTTGCAAAACGGGTCTTTATAGTCTGTATATCTGCAAGGATTGTATCAGTCACTCCGCAAAGCTCCTTTATGCGAGCCTCCATCTTCCAGATCTTTTAAGACAGGAGTACTGGAAGGAGAAGAGAAAAAAGAAAAAAAAAAAACACAATAGTGTTTACCTGTGGTAACACTGCAGAGTAAAATTAAAGGAATGTGCTCACCTGGAATGGTTGTGAGAAGTCACAACCGCTGTCATCACAGAAAGTATAACCGGACATCTGATATCCACAGTCACAGCAGACACAGCCTTCCCAGACCCAGCAGACACTAACGTTTGGCTTCAGAATCTTGTAATGTATGGTGTACAGTTCATATAGCGTCTTGTGCTTGGGTGCGAGGAAAACACATGAGACACAGGTTTGATATAGAAGGACTTGTATTACTTCATACAAGTGGCAAAAAGGGTCACACAGTTTGCAGGTACAGAAGCAGGAGACACAGCAGGCCAGAGTAACTTTAAGTTCAGCAATAACTCTCCACAACAGGTTCAGGATCTCTTCTCTGTTACCGTAATTCCATGCAAATGTGGATTTATCAAATAGCAGGTTTCCAGAGTCCACAAGTGTTCCAAAGTTCCTCAGTAGGAAATAGCTGGAGTACAAAGTCCAAGGTTTCCAGGAGTCAGGTCACAGGCTCACTGCAGGCTTGATTCTGAAGCACTGATTGCTCAGCTGAGGCTGCTTAAGAAGCAAGAGGAGAGAATCAGGGCGGGAACATGAAAGCTGGAAACTCCATATTGACTGAGGGCAAGATAGCTGCAGCAAGACAGAAAGCAAAATGGCCGACGGAAAAACTGAGTTTCAAGAAACATGTACAAAGAACCTTACACACCTATAGTGTGCCGGTGTCCCCGCCTGCTCAGGACACCGGCACCTGGCCCCAGTGAGAAAGAGGTGAGTATGCCATTTTTTTATTTGCAGCAGCAGCGGCAGCATATGGGGCCTATTCTATGAAGCATCTTATGGGGCAGCATATGGGGCATAATCTATGGAGCATCTTATGGGGCAGCATATGGGGCATAACCTATGGAGCATCTTATGGGGCAAATCTATGGAGCATTTTATGGAGCATAATCTATGGAGCATCTTATGGGGCATAATCTATGGAGCATTTTATGGAGCATAATCTATGGAGCATCTTATGGGGCATAATCTATGGAGCATTTTATGTGGCCATAACCTTTATGGAGCAGCATATAGGGCATGTTATTCTATGGAGCATCTTATAGGGCCATTATTAACCTTTGTGCAGCATTATACGGGGCGTATTTTGTATGGAGCATCTTATGGGGCCATCATGAACTGAATGGAGCATTTATATGGTGCTCCTGATTCAATATGGATATTCAAAAACATTTAACCTACTGATGTCTCAATTAATTTTACTTTTATTGGTATCTATTTTTATTTTTGAAATTTACCAGTAGCTGCTGCATTTTCCACCCTAGGCTTATATGCGAGTCAATAAGTTTTCCCAGTTTTTTGTGGCAAAATTAGGGGGGTCGGCTTATACTCGAGTCGGCTTATACACGAGTATATACAGTAATTATATTTTGCAATATGCATTTTGAATATGTGCATTTTTTTCAGTTCATGGCAAGCCATACTGAAACATCATACTTTTATGTCCCTAGTGGAAATTGTATTTTGTGAACATGCAGTTTTCTTGCAAACTGTATTGTGGGTGCTTTGCATTCAACCTTAGCATGTGTCTCTCTTTGCCTGGCTTATTTACTTTATTGTGGAACTCCACTTTTTACATGTCCGATATGGCTCATTTCTCGGGGGTGTTGTTCATTAGTTATATTTTCATATTCTGGTGCATTCTATGACAATTATTACCTACTAAAATGTCATTGATTGAGATAAGTGGATCTTTTGACATTTACCATGCATTTTCCAAATTCCCAGAATTTTCCCCAAAAATTTGATTTGTGGCTAATAAATTTGCACAAATCTAAATACTGGAAGCCTTAGGCTCTGTGCACACGTTGCGTTTTTAGATGCGTTTCCGCTGCCTTTTTGAACGTGGGGAAACGCATCCAAACCGCAGCACAGTGCACATGCAATGTAATCCAATGGGAACCGCAGGTCTGCTGTGCACATGCTGCGGAAAAAAACACGCGGTTTCGTGGCGCTTTATTTTACGCAGCATGTCAATTCTTTGTGCGGAACTGCAGCGTTTCTGTGCCCATTGACTTGCATTGAGACGGGCACTTCCGCAGCAAAACCGCAGGTCTAAAAAAGATCTGCAGTTTTGCTGTGGGTGAAACTGCTGCAGTTCGGGAGGAGGGAAGTGTGTGGGTGATGCGTGGGCATGTATAGTGTGCGGCACTATGTGTGTGGTTGGTGCGTGGGCGTGTATAGTGTGCGACGCTATGTGTGTGGGCGGTGATTGTGTGCTGGTGTCTGCGTGATCGGTGTATGTGCGGCGGTGTGTGGGCCTGTGTGCGTGATCGGTGTATGTATGGCGGTGTGCAGGGCTGTGTGCGTGATCGGTGTATGTGCGGGGCTGTGTGAGTGATCTGTGTATGTGCGGCGGTGTGCGGGGCTGTGTGTGTGTCTCCGCGTATGCAGGTATCGTCGGATGGGACTACAATTCCCATTCGGCTATGTCTGCTACAGTGACAGTGACTGACACATTAGTCAATGATGGGACAGTAGTATTCCCATCACACGGCTAATGTGCTCAATGTAAAAAAAAAAAAACCACATACGTCACATACACATGACATACAGAACATACAATGACATACAACACATAACATTGAGCACATACTCACCTATTCCCCGACGCCATCGATCTGTGTACCGCTCTGCCGCCAACTATTTATGTACCATTTTATCTATCATCTATCTACCTATATATCTTTCTGTCTATCTATATATCTATCTTTCTATATATATTTCTAACTGTCTGTTATCCATCTATGTATTATCTATCAATCTATCTATCTCTATCTGTGTGTGTGTAATGGAGTGTGGGTTGGACAATTGTAAAAGAGGAGGTTGGACAAGAAATGACATCACAAATCTTTTTTTTTGTTAAACAACATATCTTTATTTAGCTGTCAAAAACGCATGAGAAAAAAGCATGAAAAACCGCGTCAAATCTGTGACAAAACCGTGTCAAAAAAGGACACGTGTTTTCTGCCAAGAGGTGCGGATTCGTCGCGGAAAAATCCGCAGGCAAATCCGCAACGTGTGCACAGGCCCTTATAATTGCTCAGAAAATACATGTGGGGGGAAAGGTGAGAGAGAGACAACATCACTGATTTTAAGAGCTTACACACTATAGGAAAGAGAGAAAAAGAGAGGGAGAGATACAGAGAGGAAGATTGAGAGAGGATCATGCTGAACATAGAAGCTTGCAGGGTACAGGAGAGAGACAGGGGACCATGCTGAACATAAGAGCTTAGGCCTCTTTCACACATCCGGCGGGCGCCTGGCGGCGCCCCCGGCATTTTGCCGCAGCGCCGCATGTGAAAAGCTTTCACACTTCCGGCGCCCAAAATGCGTTTTTTTGCCGGATGGTTTCTGATGCTTGGAGAGATAAGAGACCATCCGGCAAAAAAAAAAAAAACGTTACATGCAGCGTTTTGTCCAGCCGCCGCAATGTACATTTGCGCCGCATCCGGACAAAACCGCATGCAACGCATTGACATGCGGCGCCATCCGGCGCTAATGCATGTCAATGCGAAAAAAGCCGCATGCGTTGCATCAGATTTTCAGATGCGGCGCTGCGGGAAAATGCCGGGGGCGCCGCAAGGCGCCCGCCGGATGTGTGAAAGAGGCCTTACAGTGTACAGGAGAGAGAGAGGGGACCATGCTGAACATAAGAGCTTACAGTGTACAGGAGAGAGAGGGGGGACCATGCTGACCATAAGAGCTTATATTTTCTAGGAGAGACAGAGAGAGGGAAATTAAGAGAGGACTCTGCAGGACATAAGATCTTACACTCTAGAAGAGAGACTTATCCAGTGACTCTGGAGATGGAAAATGACTCTGTATTATAAACTATGCTCCACTGGCTCCTGTTGATCACAGATGACCCAGCTACTGATCACCACTATCCAAGTAATGATAATCCACTAGATGTTAAAGATGCAGGGCATTATGAGGGAGTCCACAAAAAATACTGTTCTCTGATGCTTCAGCAGTGGGGGAAATGGTTGCGGGCAAGTTTTTTTTTTGAACCACAAATCAAATCACAAATTGTTTAAGCTTAAAACCGCATATTTTCGAGAATTCAAATCGATCTCAGTCCTCTAGTGATCAATCCATTCATTTCTAGTCATTACGGATAATGTCTTCTTTAAACAGCTAACTTCCATATGCCCTGCATGGACATATCTAGGTAAAAGAGAGAACCCCCTCAATTAAAATTGCACTGTCAAAGTTAAAGGGTTTATGCAGGTCTATTTATCTTTTTATCATGGTGCCAAGAACTGACATGTAGATAGTTGCTAACTACCTGAGTGTTCTGCCAGGTGCCAGCTCAGAGCAGTAATGGACTGCTCCTGCTGGTAATTCTGCTTCATCACATAAACAGAGGAGCTCTTCTTCTTCCAGGAGTTCTCTGTCAGTGGGGCATGACTGCTAACGTTATGCTGATTGACAGCTGGCTCCCCATAGTCATGCAGCAGGGAATTGGCTGTCAATTAGCATGACATCATCAGCCTCGCCCTGTCAACCAAGCAGAGCAGAAGAGAAGTAGCTTATCTGTTTAACTGACAACACCGAAAGCTGCAGAATCACCAGGAGCAGCGGTTACAGGTCGCTCTTAGCCGGCAGAGGTTGTGTCACGGGGCAGTTGTAGAAATACAGAGGACGAGGAACCTGGGCCCCTGAACTGCCCCTAAGGCTAAGGAAGGACCCTGTCTTTCCTTAACTTGGGGTACACTTGAAGGTAGTGAGGCCCAAGCCACTGACTGTCCATGTCTCCTGTTTAGCCCTGAGCTGAACCCACCAACCCCCTCCCCAGGAGGTGAGACAGGGAATAATGTGAATAACACCAAAACAACAAAAGGAAAGACAGACACCTAGGGGTTAAATCAACAAAACAATAAACACTTAAGGTACTGCCACACTTAGTGATCTCGTTAGCGATCTCAATAACGACGCAAGCTAATGAGATCGTTTTGTGATCGTTTTAATGTCGCTAGTAGCTGCCACACTTATTGATCTCGTTAACGACGCATAAGCGGTTAGCGATCTCATTAACGACTTTAACGGTCATTGCGATGTAAAAAACAGCGCACATCGCTCACAAAAGGTGCCAGACACAGCGATATAGGCTCACCAGCGGGACGCCAATGATCTAAATACGGTCCAGAACTCTAGTGAACGATCAGCGAGATCACAGCAGGGGCCACGTCGTTGCTACATGCCACACACGTTAGCGTCACGAACGAGATCGCTAAATAGTGACGTATTTTAGCGATCTCGTTAGCGACGCTGTTTAGTGTGGCATACCCTTTAGCTTTCTCTGCTGCGATGCACTGAACAGCAGAGTAAGGCACCAGAACAGGAAAATAGCAGAAGCACCACTGTGCTCAGCAGCTCCTGGCTCCTGCTTGGTTGGTTTCCAAAGGAAGCAATATCACCAACAGTCAGCTGAGGCCTCAGATGACCTTTTAAAGGATGAAGGGAGTGGTCACAGCCTTCTCTTGAAAAGTTAGAAGCAGTGCAATTACACCATCGGCCACTGGGGGAAAAGACTGACATTAACTCCTGATGGCCTGAAAGGAAAAAGGTTTTAATATGCAAAGAGAGATCTGCCACAGATCCAAATGTGGATCGTGACAGTACCCCCTCTTAATGAGGGACCTCTGGACCCTTAACACCGCACCTCATATACCACCTACAGTGAAGACACCTCGATCCACCAGGGTTCACCCCAGCAGTCACCTGACTCTCAGGTTTATGGCAAACGCGGACAGATGGAAGGAGCAATAACATATGCTCCAGAGGTGCCACAAATCTCCAGAGCGCAGACCTGGGGAATGAGTTATGTACGGGCATTACTGGGGGTAACTCCAGCTGGTAAGTCTCTGGGCCGAGAATGGCCGACACCTGATAGGACCCGATCACCCGAGAACTCCAGACTCCAGCAGCACACTTCCACCGGATGTTTTTGGTGGACACCCATACATACTCGTTCACACACAGGTCCTGACCTGAATGTTCATTGCCACACAAGCGTTTGCCACAAGATGGTGAACTCTTCAAGGAACTGACAACAGAGGCGTCCCCCTGTGTCACCACACTCACATATTTCTCAGAGGAAACCACCACCCTCCCCTGACCCCTCCTCCCAAGAGGGCTCCGACTCACAGGGTTGGCTAGCGATGAGGGTTGGGACTTGCCCCTACTCCTTGGCAGCACCTCTGCTGCCCGCTCTGGAGAAGAAGGGGAAGGTTACAGAAAGACGGCAGAGATAGTAGCCCCCGGGCAGCAGCCCTCACATGACTGACCCCAGCTGATTACTTCTCTGGAACGCAAATCTATGACCGGGTTGTGTTTTGATGTATAGCAGCAAAAGAAATGGGGATGTAAAACTTAACATTTAATGAACCTAATGTTAAAAAGGGGACACACAGACAATTACCATCCTCCAAACAAACAGTGAGGATACATGATATAATCAGAGAGTAAAGTCCAATAGGGACTACAAAATAGGAGATATAAATATAAACCAGACAACTTATAGTTTGCTCTGCACCGCAAGAGCAAAAAATTGACTACCTAAATGCAAGTGTATGCATCGCTTATTTGTAAGTCATTTGTCTGGAACGCAATCAAACGTATGTGAGACAGTATGTATAAAAGGAATGATCTCACCCATTTGAATGGAGATAAGCGCTCCAAAATTCATCTCCTAATAAAATATGCATCTGGTCATTTCCAGAGTAGATAAGGCCCTTTCCCAACGCGTTTCCTCCTTTCAGGATTCATCAGGGGATATGGCGACTAGAGACATCTATATCAAATGCATTGCTCTCATGGGGAGAAAAATCATATAACTCCTCCTTATATCAATTAATAAGACACTCCCACCACCATTCAAACCAATCAGTGCAAAACAAAATAATGAATCACCAATCAAACGTGATGTGCATGGTTTAAAAATACATGCCTGTCTAATGAGCTCATAATCATGTTGAAACGCACGCCACATACTACGAAATGCATATAGCGATCTCACCGTTTGCCAAATAGTGATCGCGCGCCCTATATTAGTGGCGCATGCGCATTTAGTGACTTCCGGTAATCGCATTCATTGGACCTCCGGTCTACTGAGACTACGTCATTGGCGTCCAACTCTGTGATGTAAAAACCACCACACGCATGCGTGATACAAATTAAGTGGCTTACGATGTATAAATTCAGATCGCACATTTCAAGAACAACACAGAACGCACAATTGTGTTGTGTCCTATATTGGGACGTTGAATTAAATCGCAAATTGCGACGAAGGTATAACGCTAATATAAAAGTTGTCACTGCACAACAGAAGCATCAAAATACAAATATATTGCGTCCCTAATGGCGTCATTAAATCTTATTTTAACCAGTATCACTTATTGCGACCAAAATCATGCCATCTTAGGTGACATTCAATAGTTCACCAAAATCTGACATTAACCATATAGAAACATAAGAAAGGACGCGCAAGATCATTTTAGCTCATTTTAACTCATTCAATACCGTTATTAACACAGACATAGTATACAAATCCCCAAACGAAGAAAATTGGAGATTAATCCTCTCGCACTAAGAGGTAAATCAAAAAAATATATTAAAGGAGCATCCACATGAGGTGTCCCATGGTACTCCAATCCAGAATATAGATATGGAGAAGAAGGAATATCCTTCTATGTAGAAAAAATAATAATTGGAGCTTCGGCTGGCTTACCACACTATGGAACGATACTTCAATGATTTCATTGATGTATTTGAAGAAGTTGTAAAGGATATAAAATACATAATCAAATATGGAGACCAGCATCCATAGGTCATAATAAAATAACATTTCAATTTTGGAAGGGAAAAAAAGGAAAAGAAAAGCCTGACAGATCCCTATCAGGTACCTATTTCCATCCAACCCTACCTAGCAGCGGAGGTTGGAGCCCTAAATTCCTGCGCAAGTGGCCCCCCCGGTCCACGGCGGCTGACCCTAACTAAATCACCTGCACAACCCTATACTAGAGAAAGCAGGAGTAAGAAAGTTGTTCATTTAAACCATATGGAGAGACAGTTTTTAGTCGAAAAATCCACTTTGTCTCTCGTTGTAATATTAAATTGTCCCAGTCACCACCACGAATCGGTCTGGGTACTTTATCAATGCCCATGAATTTTATTGCATTAGGGTCTCCCCCATGCTTGAGATTGATGTGCCTGGCCACAGGTGTATCCATCTTCCTCGCTATATCTCTCATGTGCTCACCAATTCTCCTCCTAAACTCTCTAATGGTCTTTCCCACATAGATCATACCACATATACAAATAGCCCTGTAAATGACACCTTCACTCCTGCAGTTGATAAAAGAGGTGATCTCAAATTTTCTTGAGTTGTCAGATGCAAAAAATTGTTTGCCAACTTCCATGTTTTTACAGGCAATACAACCACTACATTTGAAACACCCCACAACGTTGGATTTAAGCCATGTTGTTTTTTCAGCATTTACAAAGTGGCTCTTGACCAGTCTGTCCTTTAAGGACCTTCCTTTGCGAAAGGTAATTTGGGGATGACTAGGCAAGAGATCGCCAATGTCCTGATCCATTTTCAGGATAGGCCAATGGTTTTTCAAGATCCGCCTTAGATCATCGGCCCCGTTATTATATGTGGTAATAAATCTAAACCCAGAAATTCATCTTCTTGTTTAGGGGATTGAGTCAGTAATTCCATCCTGTTTTTTATTTTGATGTCATTATAGGCTCCTTTCAACACATGATCAGGATAACCTCTATCCAAAAATCTATTTCGTAGATCATTTGCTTGATGTCTGAAATTATTATCATCTGAGCAATTTCTACGTATCCTTGTATATTGGCCCTTAGGTATACCTTTCTTCTGGGCCAAAGGATGACTGCTCTCCCATCTCAGAAGAGAATTAGTGGCCGTAGGTTTTCTATGAATGCTGGTACTCAGGGTTCCATCATAGTTCTTCTCAATAACCACATCGAGGAATGGCAGTTTTGATGGATTCCATTCATATGTGAAACTCAAACCAATGTCATTCACATTTAGACTCCTGACAAATTCAGCAAAAGATTCTCCTGTACCTTTCCAAATGATAAAAACGTCGTCAATAAATCTCAACCATAAAAGAGCCTTTTCAGCTCCGACGACACCATTTTCACCGAAAATCACTGTCTCCTCCCACCAGCCCAGGAGTAAATTAGCATACGAGGGGGCACAAGGGCTCCCCATCGCAGTACCCCTGAGCTGGTGGTAAAATTTGCGATCAAACACAAAAAAATTATGTGTCAATAGGTAATGTAGACAATCGCAGACAAAGATGTTATGTGCCTTAAACTGTGAACCTCTACTCTTTAAAAAGTATTCAGTTGCCTCAATCCCTTTAACATGGGGAATAGATGAATAAAGTGCCTCCACATCGATACTTGCAAGAATAGTATCGGGTTCCATAACCACTCCATCGATTTTACTCAATAAATCTGTTGTGTCCCTCGTGTATGAGCTAAGGGCAAGAACAAATGGATTTAAAATTTTATGAGATAAATGCCCAGATTTTTCGTAAGACTGCTCACACCTGACACAATTGGTCTCCCCTTAAGGGGATCGACCCCTTTGTGTACCTTGGGGAGACAGTAGAATGTAGCCAATGTGGGAAACTTAGGTATAATAAATTCACTCTCATTTTTGTCTATAACCCCTATTGAGAGGCCATTCAATATAATTTGTCTTAACTCCTTGTGAATACCATAGTAGGGTCAGAAGAAAGAACACAGTAACACTCTCTGTTGTTCAAAATGTTAAGGCACATTTGCTTATACTCTGAAGAATTAAGTACCACTAAATTACCACCTTTATCAGAACTTTTAATGGTAATGTCTTGATCCTTTCCAGATCTTTAAGTGCCATCATTTCTGACGGGTCAAATTATATTGGGTAAATGAAGGAAATTCACCAAGTTTCTGTATGTCTTTAGAAACCAAATTCAAAAATATATCGATCGACGTAAGGTCTGATTGGGGAGGTGGCATTTTTTTACTCTTGCATTTAAGATCTGTAAAAGGACCTTTACCACTTAAACTAGAGTCAGTGTCAGAGAGGTTATACAGGACTCTAATATCCTCCAGGAGGGAGTCAGAAACCCCTAATTCATTACACGTCCTTTTTTGAGATTGAATATGAAATTTCTTCCATTTAAGTTTCCTGACAAATAAATTGAGGTCCTTCGTACCCTCAAATGAGTCAAAATTACTAGACGGAACAAAAGACAACCCTTTACTTAGCACACACATTTCGGTTTCAGTTAGAATTCTATCTGATAAATTTATGACCTGTGGGTTTCCCCTTGAAATGGTGTGCCTGTAGGGTTTGATCTGCTCCGTAAGGGTAACCTTGCTCTAAAAAAGAAGCAGAAGTAGAGGTTGAGGGGTTAGGACCAGTAGAGTAGTTTGGACCGGCAGAGTAGTTTGATCTCCGATCGTAACCCCTTCTCCGATATCCACCCCGACCACGTTGTCTACCCCTCTGTGATTTGTGGTTACCCTCAATGTCAGATGCTTCAGTATCTGTTGAGGTGTAGACAGGTTCAGATGGTCTATTGGGAAAGAGATAGGCCTTGTTTTCTTTAAAATCTTGTAGGTCACGAATAAATTGTTTGTGTTTCCTTTCTTTCAGGTGATACTGAAAGCGTTCAAGAGTATTCTGTACACCTAATTCTTTTGCAGAAAATTCTGCTTCAGAAGAAAATTTTTTAGTGACCTCAATTTGATCTTTTAATATCTCATTGCACTTATTCAAAGTGATACGTTCATCATCAAGTAGAATCTGCATAAACTTGAGTGAACTATTAGTGGCTTCTCTTTCCCATTTACTCAATAAATCAGGACTTTTATATCTCAAGCCTGGTGCCAAAGAAATTCTCAAATGGCGTGGGACAATACCGGCTTTGATGTAATATTCCAGTCCTTGTACTTCCCACCAGGACACAATCTGGTTTTTATATACTCTAGTCAATTCTTTAAATGCAGAGTTAAAGGATGGAGTATATTTCTTTTGCTGAAAGTCACGATCAGAAAAAATATCCTTTACTTCAGTAACCAATGATTAGTATCTATTCCAGTCGTTAGGAAGCCAGCCATGCTCCAAAGTATAAATGATCAATAAAGCAATATAATAGAGGTATACCCCAAAATGTATTTCAATGTATAGTAGCAAAAGAAATGGGGATGTAAAACTTAACATTTAATGAACCTAATGTTAAAAAGGGGACACACAGACAATTACCATCCTCCAAACAAACAGTGAGGATACATGATATAATCAGAGAGTAAAGTCCAATAGGGACTACAAAATAGGAGATATAAATATAAACCAGACAACTTATAGTTTGCTCTGCACCGCAAGAGCAAAAAATTGACTACCTAAATGCAAGTGTATGCATCGCTTATTTGTAAGTCATTTGTCTGGAACGCAATCAAACGTATGTGAGACAGTATGTATAAAAGGAATGATCTCACCCATTTGAATGGAGATAAGCGCTCCAAAATTCATCTCCTAATAAAATATGCATCTGGTCATTTCCAGAGTAGATAAGGCCCTTTCCCAACGCGTTTCCTCCTTTCAGGATTCATCAGGGGATATGGCGACTAGAGACATCTATATCAAATGCATTGCTCTCATGGGGAGAAAAATCATATAACTCCTCCTTATATCAATTAATAAGACACTCCCACCACCATTCAAACCAATCAGTGCAAAACAAAATAATGAATCACCAATCAAACGTGATGTGCATGGTTTAAAAATACATGCCTGTCTAATGAGCTCATAATCATGTTGAAACGCACGCCACATACTACGAAATGCATATAGCGATCTCACCGTTTGCCAAATAGTGATCGCGCGCCCTATATTAGTGGCGCATGCGCATTTAGTGACTTCCGGTAATCGCATTCATTGGACCTCCGGTCTACTGAGACTACGTCATTGGCGTCCAACTCTGTGATGTAAAAACCACCACACGCATGCGTGATACAAATTAAGTGGCTTACGATGTATAAATTCAGATCGCACATTTCAAGAACAACACAGAACGCACAATTGTGTTGTGTCCTATATTGGGACGTTGAATTAAATCGCAAATTGCGACGAAGGTATAACGCTAATATAAAAGTTGTCACTGCACAACAGAAGCATCAAAATACAAATATATTGCGTCCCTAATGGCGTCATTAAATCTTATTTTAACCAGTATCACTTATTGCGACCAAAATCATGCCATCTTAGGTGACATTCAATAGTTCACCAAAATCTGACATTAACCATATAGAAACATAAGAAAGGACGCGCAAGATCATTTTAGCTCATTTTAACTCATTCAATACCGTTATTAACACAGACATAGTATACAAATCCCCAAACGAAGAAAATTGGAGATTAATCCTCTCGCACTAAGAGGTAAATCAAAAAAATATATTAAAGGAGCATCCACATGAGGTGTCCCATGGTACTCCAATCCAGAATATAGATATGGAGAAGAAGGAATATCCTTCTATGTAGAAAAAATAATAATTGGAGCTTCGGCTGGCTTACCACACTATGGAACGATACTTCAATGATTTCATTGATGTATTTGAAGAAGTTGTAAAGGATATAAAATACATAATCAAATATGGAGACCAGCATCCATAGGTCATAATAAAATAACATTTCAATTTTGGAAGGGAAAAAAAAAGGAAAAAGAAAAGCCTGACAGATCCCTATCAGGTACCTATTTCCATCCAACCCTACCTAGCAGCGGAGGTTGGAGCCCTAAATTCCTGCGCAAGTGGCCCCCCCGGTCCACGGCGGCTGACCCTAACTAAATCACCCTGCACAACCCTATACTAGAGAAAGCAGGAGTAAGAAAGTTGTTCATTTAAACCATATGGAGAGACAGTTTTTAGTCGAAAAATCCACTTTGTCTCTCATTGTAATATTAAATTGTCCCAGTCACCACCACGAATCGGTCTGGGTACTTTATCAATGCCCATGAATTTTATTGCATTAGGGTCTCCCCCATGCTTGAGATTGATGTGCCTGGCCACAGGTGTATCCATCTTCCTCGCTATATCTCTCATGTGCTCACCAATTCTCCTCCTAAACTCTCTAATGGTCTTTCCCACATAGATCATACCACATATACAAATAGCCCTGTAAATGACACCTTCACTCCTGCAGTTGATAAAAGAGGTGATCTCAAATTTTCTTGAGTTGTCAGATGCAAAAAATTGTTTGCCAACTTCCATGTTTTTACAGGCAATACAACCACTACATTTGAAACACCCCACAACGTTGGATTTAAGCCATGTTGTTTTTTCAGCATTTACAAAGTGGCTCTTGACCAGTCTGTCCTTTAAGGACCTTCCTTTGCGAAAGGTAATTTGGGGATGACTAGGCAAGAGATCGCCAATGTCCTGATCCATTTTCAGGATAGGCCAATGGTTTTTCAAGATCCGCCTTAGATCATCGGCCCCGTTATTATATGTGGTAATAAATCTAAGACCCAGAAATTCATCTTCTTGTTTAGGGGATTGAGTCAGTAATTCCATCCTGTTTTTTATTTTGATGTCATTATAGGCTCCTTTCAACACATGATCAGGATAACCTCTATCCAAAAATCTATTTCGTAGATCATTTGCTTGATGTCTGAAATTATTATCATCTGAGCAATTTCTACGTATCCTTGTATATTGGCCCTTAGGTATACCTTTCTTCTGGGCCAAAGGATGACTGCTCTCCCATCTCAGAAGAGAATTAGTGGCCGTAGGTTTTCTATGAATGCTGGTACTCAGGGTTCCATCATAGTTCTTCTCAATAACCACATCGAGGAATGGCAGTTTTGATGGATTCCATTCATATGTGAAACTCAAACCAATGTCATTCACATTTAGACTCCTGACAAATTCAGCAAAAGATTCTCCTGTACCTTTCCAAATGATAAAAACGTCGTCAATAAATCTCAACCATAAAAGAGCCTTTTCAGCTCCGACGACACCATTTTCACCGAAAATCACTGTCTCCTCCCACCAGCCCAGGAGTAAATTAGCATACGAGGGGGCACAAGGGCTCCCCATCGCAGTACCCCTGAGCTGGTGGTAAAATTTGCGATCAAACACAAAAAAATTATGTGTCAATAGGTAATGTAGACAATCGCAGACAAAGATGTTATGTGCCTTAAACTGTGAACCTCTACTCTTTAAAAAGTATTCAGTTGCCTCAATCCCTTTAACATGGGGAATAGATGAATAAAGTGCCTCCACATCGATACTTGCAAGAATAGTATCGGGTTCCATAACCACTCCATCGATTTTACTCAATAAATCTGTTGTGTCCCTCGTGTATGAGCTAAGGGCAAGAACAAATGGATTTAAAATTTTATTGAGATAAATGCCCAGATTTTTCGTAAGACTGCTCACACCTGACACAATTGGTCTCCCCTTAAGGGGATCGACCCCTTTGTGTACCTTGGGGAGACAGTAGAATGTAGCCAATGTGGGAAACTTAGGTATAATAAATTCACTCTCATTTTTGTCTATAACCCCTATTGAGAGGCCATTCAATATAATTTGTCTTAACTCCTTGGTGAATACCATAGTAGGGTCAGAAGAAAGAACACAGTAACACTCTCTGTTGTTCAAAATGTTAAGGCACATTTGCTTATACTCTGAAGAATTAAGTACCACTAAATTACCACCTTTATCAGAACTTTTAATGGTAATGTCTTGATCCCTTTCCAGATCTTTAAGTGCCATCATTTCATGACGGGTCAAATTATATTGGGTAAATGAAGGAAATTCACCAAGTTTCTGTATGTCTTTAGAAACCAAATTCAAAAATATATCGATCGACGTAAGGTCTGATTGGGGAGGTGGCATTTTTTTACTCTTGCATTTAAGATCTGTAAAAGGACCTTTACCACTTAAACTAGAGTCAGTGTCAGAGAGGTTATACAGGACTCTAATATCCTCCAGGAGGGAGTCAGAAACCCCTAATTCATTACACGTCCTTTTTTGAGATTGAATATGAAATTTCTTCCATTTAAGTTTCCTGACAAATAAATTGAGGTCCTTCGTACCCTCAAATGAGTCAAAATTACTAGACGGAACAAAAGACAACCCTTTACTTAGCACACACATTTCGGTTTCAGTTAGAATTCTATCTGATAAATTTATGACCTGTGGGTTTCCCCTTGAAATGGTGTGCCTGTAGGGTTTGATCTGCTCCGTAAAGGGTAACCTTGCTCTAAAAAAGAAGCAGAAGTAGAGGTTGAGGGGTTAGGACCAGTAGAGTAGTTTGGACCGGCAGAGTAGTTTGATCTCCGATCGTAACCCCTTCTCCGATATCCACCCCGACCACGTTGTCTACCCCTCTGTGATTTGTGGTTACCCTCAATGTCAGATGCTTCAGTATCTGTTGAGGTGTAGACAGGTTCAGATGGTCTATTGGGAAAGAGATAGGCCTTGTTTTCTTTAAAATCTTGTAGGTCACGAATAAATTGTTTGTGTTTCCTTTCTTTCAGGTGATACTGCGTTCTGTGTGTCCCCTTTTTAACATTAGGTTCATTAAATGTTAAGCTTTACATCCCCATTTCTTTTGCTGCTATACATTGAAATACATTTTGGGGTATACCTCTATTATATTGCTTTATTGACCGGGTTGTGTTTTGTCAGCCAAGGGAGGCCTAATACGATAGGTATTGGCATACCCTCCAAGACGTAGCATGACAGGGACTCCTCATGATGAGTCCCTATACGCAGGCATATACCATGGATGACCTTGGTCACACTCCCCTGGCTGAGTGGGACAGAGTCAATGGTCTGGATGCCTAATGGTTTAGCTAGCATCCTACACATCAGACCATTGTTCCGGACAACGTGAGCATCCATCAAATTGACTCCTGCTCCACTGTCCACAAGCACCGGAATTCCCTTAGTTACCCTGCCAATCACCACTCTCACAGACAGGGTACACGGAGGGGTAGAAATGGAGGAAAAAAACACTCCCTGGTCGCCTCCCTTCACACGACCAGAGAGATGTGGCTTCTTAGATGGTGCAAGTATTTTGGTGTGCGCTGGGCAGACCGCAATAAAATGACCAGTCTGCCCACAGTAAAAACATGCCATGCCCCCACACCATGCTGAACCACAGGCAACCCCATTCGGGCACCAACTGCTCCCACCTGCATGGGTTCGTCCCACTGCTCGACTGTGTCATCCTCCCTAGCAAGGAGAACAGGGGTCGGTTTTGGTGTATGCCTCTCCCTGAGGCATCTATCCACCCGGATAGCAAGGGACATGGCAGCTTCCAATGACCTGGGGGCGGCATACTGCACCAGGGTATCCTGCAACCATAGGGACAGACCCTGCACAAAATGACTCCTAAGTGCAGGATCATTCCACTGTGTGTCAGTGGCCCATCTCATGAACTCTGAGCAGTACTCCTCAACTGGCCGGTCCCCTTGCTTGATTTTACGAAGTTGGGATTCTGCCAGGGAGACGCAATCAGAATCTCCATACACCAGCACCAGAGCCACAAAAAACATGTCCACCGACCATAAAGATGGTGAATCGGCTGGCAGGGAGAAGGCCCAGGATTGGGGATCACCCTTAAGAAGGGAGACAATAATCCCCACACGCTGTTCCTCACTCCCTGATGAACTGGGGCAGAGCCTGAAGTACAATTTACAGGCCTCCTGAAAAACCAGAAATTTATCTCTCCCTCCAGAAAACCTGTCAGGGAGAGATATCTTAGGTTTTGGTTGAACCTGCATCTGAGCCGAGGCCCAGAACCCCACCAACTGCTGTAGCTGCTGCACCACCTCACCCCGCAGCACCTTAAGCTCCTCTGTGAGGGTCTGCAGCAATTGGGCAAAGGCTTGCATTTGGGCCATGGCTCACCAGAAATGGAAAAAAAAGCTGTGTTGGTTGGTGATAATGTCACGGTGCAGTTGTAGAAATACAGGGGATGAGGAACCTGGACCCCTGAACTGCCCCTAAGGCTCAGGAATGGCCCTGTCATTCCTTAACTTGGGGGGTACACTTGAAGGTAGTGAGGCCCAAGCCACCGACCTGTCCATGTCTCCTGTTAAGCCCTGAGCTAAATCCACCAACCCCCTCCACAGGAGGTGAGACAGGGAATAATGTGAATAACACCGAAACAACAAAAGGAAAGACAGACACCTAGGGGTTAAATCAAATAAACAATAAACATTTAGCTTTCTCTGTTGCGATGCACCGCACAGCAGAGTAAGGCTCCAGAACAGGGAAATAGCAGAGGCACCATTGCGCTCAGCAGCTCCTGGCTCCAGCTTGGTTGGTTTCCAAAGGAAGCAATATCACCAACAGTCAGCTGAGGCCTCAGATGACCTTTTAAAGGATGAAGGGAGTGGTCACAGCCTTCTCCTGAAAAGTCAGAAGCAGTGCAATTACACCAGCGGCCACCGGGTGAAAAGACTGACATTAACTTCTGATGGCCTGAAAGGAAAAAGGTTTTAATATGCAAAGAGAGATCTGCCACAGATCCAAATGTGGATTGTGACAGGTTAGTGCTGGTCACAACACTCAGGTATTTAGCAACTACCTGCCTGTTATTTCTTAAGCCCATGAGAAAAAAATTAAGATAGTCCTGGATAATCTCTTTAAGTGTCCATACAATGAGGCTATGTGCATGGAATCCAGATTTCAATGGGTTTCCTTTGGACATTTGACCGAATTGCTATGCAGTTAGGCCTTGTGATCAGCTAAATTAAATAAAGGAATTTCCAAAATGTATTACTTTGAATTTTGTATCACCAATATATTCATTATAAATCATAACATTTTTAGACTTGTATGCTTTCAATAACAATAAGCAGGTTCAACCTTAAAAAAGTATATTTTAATAAAATAAGTAAGAAATGAATTTATTGACATATTAATTATTTCTATATATTAGTGTATATATAAATGTAACATTGGACAGTATGGTTTGTGTGTATTCAGGTGTATATTTTAGTGGTCAGAATAACTTGAATAATTGAAATATTGACCCCTTGGGATATAAGTATTTGAATCCAGCAGAGAAGATCAAAAGAAAACATAACAGAAGCATTCCAGATTCCTTCAAGTATTACCATCAAGTTTACGCTGCATGTGGTGCATGAAAAAAGGAATGGTGCAATACATTTATATTTGTACTGCTAACACAGTACAGTGGGGGCGGTTACAGAAAAATGTAAGAATTTGACATAAATCTAGACTAAAGTATAACTGTTGTGTTTATTAGAACATTCATAGAATTTATTGTTACATTAGAACAATACATAAATTGCATAAATAACTGATAACTTGAATAATTGGTTAATGAGCCATGTGATTGTTAATATATGTTTTTAAAAAGGAAATCAAACCAAATATTACCTTCTCATCTAACTCATTGTGACTTTTGACATGTCATACATCTTGGACAGACATGGACCTCCACTGGTTTCCCAAACAAAAAGTCTGTAGAGGTTTATACAGAGTTCAAAATCTTTTGGCATCACTCAGACATTGAAACGGCTGGAATTCTCTTACACAACATTCTAAACAAAACCCCACTGATACGAATGAACCTTTGTTTAGATAGTGGTTTTATTGAGAATTTAAAAAAACTAAAATTGCAGAGAAATGGTTTAAGCATGCTACAATTCTAGAACTTGAAATAAAAGTTGAAATCTAAACTTTGAGACTCCTCTGAAACATCTCTTGACAAGCTTTTACCAAATGCTTTCTGTTTAAAATTACTTGAGAAAGACATCCGTGCAGGCCAGTAGATGGTGACCTAAAGGATTTCCAATAAAGCTTTTTTGATAATTTTTCAAGACATGCTGGCAAAGTTGTTTTTGTGCTAGTAGCCAATAAAAACTGGTGCCCAGGTAGGTTAGCTCAATACTACCTACAATATACGTGCCTTGAATTGAGTTGGGACTTGGAACTGTTGGAACTCTAGAACCACTTTTTTTTATCAAACGTTAGGCTACATCGTGTGTGTATTTTTGAGCTGCTGAAATTATACATAGAAAAAACTACCGTATATACTCGTGTATAAGCCGAGATTTTCAGCACCTTTTTTTTGTACTGAAAATGCCCCCTCGGCTTATACACGAGTCATTGGGCAGAAACCAGCAGGGAGGGGAAGCTGCGGCAGGAGCCGGTGGCTGGGACATCATACTCACCCTCCCCGTGCATCGCTGAACGTCCCCTGCAATCCTCTGTTGTCCCGGCTTCCTGCAGCTCACCTGTGCTGAGCGGTCACATGGTACCGCTCATTAACGTCATGAAATATGGACGCAACTCCACTCCCATTGGTGTGGCGTCCATATTCATGGCCTTAATGAGCGGTACCACTTGACCGCTCAGCATAGGAAAGCTGCAGGAAGCCGGGACAATGGAGGATTGCAGGGGACGTTCAGCGATGGCACGGGGAGCGTGAGTATGATGGTGGGGAGAACGGAGGAGGACGGGGGAAGCATGGAGCAGGATGGGGGAGGACGGGGAAGCACCGTGCAGGACAGGGGAGTACAGAAGAGGACAGGGAGCACAGAGGAGCACGGAGCAGGACAGGGGAAGCACAGAGGAGGACGCAGAGCACAGAGGAGCACGGAGCAGGACGGGGGAGTACAGAGGAGGAAGGGAAGCACGGAGCAGGACAGGGGGAGTACAGAAGAGGACGGGGAGCACAGAGGAGCATGGAGCAGGACGGGGAGAACAGAGGAGGACGCGGAGCATGGAGCAGGACGGGGGGAGCACAGAGGAGGATGCGGAGCACAGAGGAGCCACACAGAGCAGGACAGGGATGAGGGGACAATGTACACCCGGCTTATACTCGAGTTAATAAGCTTACCCAGTTTTCCATGGCAAAATTAGGGGCCTCGGCTTATACTTGGGTCGGATTAAACTCGAGTATATACAATAATAGTCACTAGGCACTAAGGGTCCAACCAGCGTCAAAAAACGACTGCCCATTAGTAAACTTTTATCAATCAGTGGCTGTTCAATAGCCTGTATGCATGGGCTACCATTGTTCTTGGCAGTGGTACTCAGCTACTAAGTCCATAAAATGGAAACTAAAATTGTCATTGTGAAAAAGATGTAGTGGCGCTCACCATCTGGAGTCAAATTTGAGTTTTCATTGAATTCCTTTAAAACATATAGGTAAGTCAGGGAGCTGTAGTGTGAAGAAAGACGACAACTGTTCGAGTATAAACACCCTTCTACAGGAATGCATTAGAGCTGCTGCTTTCTCACTTCCTCCAGATGTATGTGATACAATCGAAGGTGATGAGAGTGAACTAGTGCTGACTGGGCGCAGGGATTGCGTGATGTAACAATGTCATATGATCCCCGGGAGAGCCAGTGCTGACACCGCTGGCACGGCGCTAGCACCGGAGGTGAGCATAAGTGTTATTATTTTACTGGGAAAATCATACAGATTGAGAAGGGGTTATAGTGGACAACCCCTTTGGGAATACTCATGCATGGTAATCATTCAGTGTAAATACACCCTAGAGATTTCACTGTGAAGCATTATGGCGAAGAGTTTATTTCCTAATACAGGATATGAAATATAGTCCTCATTACTACACAACTATAGGTCTATTCTGGGATTGTTAACCATATAATTTTCTAAGCAGAGTGGTGGAAAATATTTAGTAAATGTCAGACGCTTAATTTCCTGTGCCCCTGTGATGTTCTCCTTTGACAGCCAAAGCCATTAAAGTTTTCTCTGTGGCTATGGCAGAGATGTTGGATGACACATGTTCTGGACATTGGTTGTTCAGTCATGCTGGAATTTTGATCTTCTGCTCAATGAAAAGTTCAGAATGACTAATCAAGGGGCCTTGTCAGCAAAGCAATCAGGGACTAGCTTTGAAGCCATCTACGAGCCTTACTTGAAGTTCTTTTTGCTGTAGCTTTATTTCATTTATTGTTTCCATATATACTGCTTAATCTCTTATTATTACTGTTATTAGAGATGAGCGGATCAGGCAAAATTCAAATTTACCATTTTTTTCCTGGAAATTTGATTAACTGAGAAGCTATTCTCTGCAAATGTAATGTTCTTTATTATGCTCTGGGGTCTCTCCATACCCAAGAGCACAATAACTGTAACATGCAGACATGCAGGAGGCCAGTGTTGCAGATAGTGATGTTCTAATGCTGTTGACCTCCTGTGCAGAATAGACCAGGGCACCATGACACGCATAAGTCCTATGCAGTGCTAGAGGACTGTAGATTTCAACTTGAATGGGGGGAATTTGGAAGAACTTGCGAGGTCTAGATAACAGATAACAGGGAATTTAGATTGTGGGGACAGTGATGATAATGTCTGTAAAGCGCTGTGAAGTATGATAATGCCAAATATGTAAGCATAATAAATAAATAATACATAAAGCCAAAAGTTACCAATTTTGTTTTGTTGCCATGAATGTAAGTAAAGCTTTGCTAAATCCTACCATTTTGATATGCAAAGAAGAGCATTTTAACAGTTACTGTTTTGACAAAAGCATCCCCTATCATATCAGAAATCTTTCATCTATTGTGTATGCAAAGTCCACAATAGATGAAGAGTTTCTTATACAATATAGTATTTCAATTTCCTGTCCTAACTTAATTGTTCCAGAGAATGCGTCCAGGTCACCCTCACAGTATGAATTCACACAAACCCTATGTTAAGTCAAACTTTTTAATTAACAAAGCACATTCTCAGCTGCATTAAATAAAGTCAATAATTTTAGTCCCTCAATACAAAATTTCCATTTCTATTCATACTGAGCAGTTTGAACAGAACAAAAGGACCGTGGAAACAAAATGTCTTTAAGTGATAACCTTTAAAGCCTGACTCGCTCCCTACTGTTCTTTCTTATTTCAGCACATACAAACTTCAGAAATCTTGCCCACGGATTTATAATTTTAATGTACTGTTCATATTAATAACTTTCGAAAGAAAAAAGTTTTTTAAAAGGGAAAGGTTTAAGGTTTTTCAAGGTATGTGTATATATTTTCATGTATTTTCATGACTATGAAAATTGTACATTCACACTGAAGGCATCAAAACTATGAATTAACACATGTGGAATTATATACTTAACAAAAAAGTGTGTAACAACTGAAAATATGTCTTATATTCTAGCTTCTTCAAAGTAGCCACCTTTTGCTTTGATTACTGCTTTGCACACTCTTGGCATTCTCTTGATGAGCTTCAAGAGGTAGTCACCAGAAATGGTCTTCCAACAGTCTTGAAGGAGTTCCCAGAGATGCTTAGCACTTGCTGGCCCTTTTGCCTTCACTCTGCGGTCCAGCTCACCCCAAACCATCTAGATTGGGTTCAGGTCTGGTGACTGTGGAGGCCAGGTCATCTGGCGTAGCACCCCATCCTTCTCCTTGGTCAAATAGCCCTTACACAGCCTGGAGGTGTGTTTGAGGTCATTGTCCTGTTGAAAAATAAATGATGGTCCAAATAAACGCAAATCGGATGGAATAGCATGCTGCTGCAAGATGCTGTGGTGGCCATGCTGGTTCAGTATGCCTTCAATTTTTGAATAAATCCCCAACAGTGTCACCAGCAAAGCACCCCCACACCATCACACCTACTCCTCCATGCTTCACGGTGGGAACCAGGCATGTAGAGTCCATCCGTTCACCTTTTCTGTGTCGCACAAAGACACGGTGGTTGGAACCACAGATCTCAAATTTGGACTCATCAGACCAAAGTGCAGATTTCCACTGGTCTAATGCCCATTCCTTGTGTTCTTTAGCTCAAACAAGTCTCTTCTGCTTGTTGCCTGTCCTTAGCAGTGGTTTCCTAGCAGCTATTTTACCATGCAGGCCTGCTGCACAAAGTCTCCTCTTAACAGTTGTTGTAGAGATGTGTCTGCTGCTAGAACTCTGTGTGGCATTGACCTGGTCTCTAATCTGAGCTGCTGTTAACCTGCGATTTCTGAGACTGGTGACTCAGATAAACTTATCCTCAGACGCTGAGGTGACTCTTGGTCTTCCTTTCCTGGGGCGGTCCTCATGTGAGCCAGTTTCTTTGTAGCGCTTGTTGGTTTTTGGAACTGCACTTGGGGACACTTTCAAAGTTTTCCCAATTTTTCGGACTGACTGACCTTCATTTCTTAAAGTAATGATGGACACTCGTTTTTCTTTACTTAGCTGCTTTTTTCTTGCCATAATACACATTCTAACAGTCTATTCAGTAGAACTATCAGCTGGGTATCCACCAGACTTCTGCACAACACAACTGATGGTTCCAACCCCATTTATAAGGCCAGAAATCCCACTTATTAAACCTGACAGGGCACACCTGTGAAGTGAAAATCATTTCCGGTGACTACCTCTTGAAGCTCATCAAGAGAATGCCAAGAGTGTGCAAAGCAGTCATCAAAGCAAAAGGTGGCTACTTTGAAGAACCTAGAATATAGGACATATTTCAGTTGTTTCACACTTTTTTGTTAAGTATAAAATTCCACACATGTTAATTCATAGTTTTGATGCCTTCAGTGTGAATGTACAATTTTCATAGTCATGAAAATACAGAAAAATCTTTAAATGAGGTGTGTCCAAACTTTTGGTCTGTACTGTATATTGTAACATTTCCAGGGGTATTTAGCTCTAGGATCGCTGTCTGGGTAGACAGAATGGCACGGAAACAGTTCATTCAGACAGCAGTTTGGTGAAAACTGGCCGCAACCAGTTTTATTAAAGTCCACAGCACACAGATAAAAACAAATCATAAACAGAAAACCTGGGCTTGTCTAGCCTCTAATTACACTTAGATAGATGGCCCTCTCTATCCGGGACCCAGACTCTACCAGTCTGTGCCCAAAACAACACATATGATATATGTTACCAGTGTGGAGTTTCACAGACACTCCTCTTTATGTCTGAAGGCAACTCCAATGTCCAGACTTGAGAGAGGTCCCCTCCTATTCAGTCGCTATTCGCACGGATTCTCACTGCGACTACTCCTGTGTCCGGGGTACTTCCTGCACCCAGACTGAGATAGCTCACACTCTTAGAGACTGCTTTTTTGTGCCGGGACACCTCCCTGTGTCCGGGCTAAGGCAGCTCCCACACTCTTAGAGACACCTTCTGTGCCTGGACCCCTTGTCCAGACTGAATGAGCTCTCTGACTGTGCTCCCAAGCACCTACTTCTGGTTTCCTAATCAACACCTGAGTGGATTCAGGTCTGAGCTGCAAGCGTGTACTGAATGGCAGGTGTAGTGACCTTTCTTTACCACCAGGTTTACAAAGCCACACATTTCGCTCATACCAGTCAGCAAGGTACTTAGGTGAAATATACACCTCATTCACCACATATTCCTTCACTGTCTCACATATCCCCTCCCTCTTCTCCAGACCGGAGGGCTGGTCATCCAGACCGGAGGGCTGGTCAACAATCCAACAGAGACAGTGAACTCTGGACCAGTCATGGCCCTCATCAGCTTCATCCTCACCACTGTCATAGCCAACATCAGTTTTCTCTTCATCTGAAGCATCCGCAGTACCCTGTACCCTCCCAGGCCTATACTCTCTGCGGGCCTCGGGTATCCTGCACGGTTTCATCTTGACTTTAGTGCCAGCCTCAGTCTCGGTATAGTGGCTCACCAGATAAGTACGACCAGGCACGTCAGAACAGCTCTGCTGATTCTTCCTCAGAAACTTTCGTACCTCCTGTTTTTGGGGCACTGACCCTGTGTCACCAACTGTCACAGGAGGTATAGGGGTTTTCTCTAATTCCCCCTGAACTTTCTTTAGCACATCTACTTTCTTAAATATCAGTTGATACATAAATTCTACCTCACAGAACCCAAGCGCCTCTGTCATGGTCTCTGACCATTCCGAGCCACACTGTTCAAACGATTGGCACTGTAGAGGGAGCTGATCGTTTTTCTTGGTCGGTACACATAATTTATCCTCTTCTGGTACAGGCTCACTTTGCATAAGACTCAGAGCTCTTACTTCTTTCTCCAGGAGATCCTCATGGCTACGCATCTTCTCCTGTAGTTGTTGGACGTCCTTTACGTCTTCGGCCCTTTCTTCAGGCTCTTCTGGTAGGACATGCTCAGAAGCCCTACCATCAGTCTTCTTTTCCACCACGTTCTGCATCCCATCTGAGCTCCCGTGTATCTGCAGCGGCAACGGAGCGACACATCGCCCCTCCCACTCACTGGGACGTGGTTCAAGTGTAGACTCCATGAAAATGCGCCTGAGCTCACCAAGGCCAACCCGAGGTCTCAAAATCTCATCTTGGGATTTATCCAGATCCTTTGGGTCGCTCGGGAACTCCGATGGCGCACCGGGCGCCGAACTTCCGGCCCGAGCTTCGCGAGTCGCAGCCACGGATCCGGACAGTACACCGTCCACGCCGCTGTCTCCAGCAGAAACATATTCCGGGGCAGAGTCATTCCCCACATCTTCAGTCTTGTTCCTCACAGCTTCACTTGAGACATCAGCCTCTGGTGAGGCACCTGGCCTGGTGTCCACCACTTCCATGGCTTTCTCCACCTCTGCAGCATCACCTTCCGAGTCCTTGGCCTGATGCAGATCCACACCATACATTGATAACTTCTCATTTTCAACAGCATCCACTTGTGCTGTGTTCAGTTTCAGAGTCCTGTCTTTCACCTTAGTCTTCGCCAGGGAACCGGCCAACGGTACAACATCTTCAGATGCCATCCTCCGTCCGACTGCAAGGTCAGCCTCAGCCTTCCTCTCAGGACTCTCAATCTCCTCTGCTACCATGCCTTCCTCACTTGCACTGGTTGCTTTATTTTCATCAGATGACTCACTATCACCACCACTATCCCTGTCTGACCCCCTTTTCTCAGCCACATCTGGCTCACTTCCAGGGTTAGACACTTCATTTTCATTCACATCCGGCTCACTGTCAGGGTTATACAATTCATTCTCATTCACATCTTGATCTGGAACCTTAGTTAACATGTCATCCACAACATTAACTTCACCATCTGGTCCCTGGTTTCCCTCAGGTGGTCCCTCAAGTATGTGACTATGTGATAACCCCAGCACTATACTTCCATATAGCTCAGATACCAGGAGCTGACTTACGACCTCTCCCTGGACTTCAGTGTCCCTATACAATAGGTTATTGTTCATGGCAGCATGAGGAAACCTCTCCTCAGAGCCAGGCTCTTGGGGAACCTCATTCAGAACAATTACATTTTCCTGTGCCGTTTTAAGAGTGGGGTCTCGCACCGGCTCACTCCCAAAATTGTCACAGGAGCCAGGCAGGTCAGGGACACTCGGTTCCCGAGAACCACCATCCTCGTCTCCCAACATCACCTGCAAAGAAATGTCATCTTTATCATGGTCATCATCAGTATCATCACTATTATGATTAGCATTATCATCATTATCAATATCAGCATCCTCATCATGGTCATCATCATTATCATGATCATCATTATCATTATCAATATTATCATGGTCATCATCATTATCACATAAGTTTAACGGCCCACTAGCATTGTGTTCCGCCCCTCGGGACTGCGCACCCTCAGTAGGAGCTTCATCACACTGTCCATCAGAAACATTTTTCCCCCAGAGATCCTTAGACCGGGAAAGTCATTACCCAATATAACGGGGTGCACCAGGGTCTTCACTACCCCCACTTCATATGAAACCTCCCCGAGTTTGGGGACCAAGTCCACGGCAGTCTCTGGGTAGACTTTGGTGTCTTCATGGATGTACACCACACTCAGGTGCTTATCAGGGATGAAGTCCCTATCACTCAGGCTGTCACATATGGAAGTCACTGGACTCTCTGAGTCCAAGAGGGCCTGTGCTGGGCAGTCACTTACAACCACCGGGGACCCCTGTGGTCCAGTCTCTTCGGCTGAGGTGGACACACACACAGGCTCTGCGCAGGGAGAGAGGGATCTGCCAACATCACAACAAATAGGCTCCCCCTCTATTGGACAGTTGGCTGCAATTTCACGCCAGCTCCAACACTGTCCATCACACTCTCCCACCCACATGTCCCCTCGGGCCTGAACCCGCTTATCAGCATACCCCATGTCCCCAACAGCTGGAACGCTCTTACCGCGAGAGTTCAGCGTCCGGGAACTCCGAAGTGATGACCTCTCAGACGGCTGTACCTCAGGAGGACGTGCTTGGGTGTAGCGGTCCACTATCACCTTTTCAACTCCATAATCAGGCCTGCTGACTGCAGACTCCCAACTGTATCTCCAGTCACGAACTCCCCTGGCACGGGCTGTCACCGTAACACCCAGCCGGGTAAGAATCGCCGCTTTCAACTTGGCATAGTCTTCGCTGTCCTGCTTGCTCAGGTTAGCCCAGACTTTTTGGGGTTCCCCAATCAGATAGGGTACGACCGCCATGGCCCATTCAGATAGTGGCAGATTCTCCTTCTCTGCCAGTCTCTCAAACCTAGTAAGATATACCTCCACATCATCACGAGGTGTCATTTTTCTCAAGGACCGTCTTACCGCCTTCTTTATAGCGGACAACGCCGGTGCCTTCACAACATTACTTCGGGACGCGGCACCGAAATCCTTTTTGGTGCTGTCATCTGCTCAACAAATAACCGGTTATTCTCCTGCTGCTGCTGCAGGAATTGCTGCTGGGCCTGCTGCATGTGCTGCTGGTGCTGCAGGCGCTGCTGCTCCATGCTCTGCTGCATGCTTCGCTGGGCCTGCACCAGGCACTCAACGAGCTCCTCCATACTGCCGGACTCATCTGTCTCAATCACAGCAGTCCTATGTTGCATATTAACTTGCGCCATTTGTTCAAACAGCGCCTCCATGCTGTCAGATATCTCTGTCTTCACAACGGCAGACTTCAGTCAAGGCATACACACTACACAGCTTTTTTCCACAGAAAATTCAGCCTTGCTGTGCAAACACCCTTTTTTTTTTTTTTTTTCTTTTGCAAAGTCTATTAGGGCTACTGTCTCTTTAAGACTGCTCCACAGACGTTTCTCTTGCTGCTGCACATTCCACAGTCATTTTCACAACAAGTTCAGCTTTGCTGTGCATACATTTTCTCTCTGCAGACCCTATCAGGGCCACTGTCTCTCCAAGACTGCTCCAAACAGACGTTTCTGCTGACACACTTCTCTTTTTTTTTTCTGTTGCTATTTCAATAGACTTCACCTTTAATGCTGTCTCTCGCCACTGTGCTGCATGCACACTCCAGCACTAACTGTACCAGGCCCTGCGCTGCCCAGCATTCTCCGCCAATTGTAACATTTCCAGGGGTATTTAGCTCTAGGATCGCTGTCTGGGTAGACAGAATGGCACGGAAACAGTTCATTCAGACAGCAGTTTGGTGAAAACTGGCCGCAACCAGTTTTATTAAAGTCCACAGCACACAGATAAAAACAAATCATAAACAGAAAACCTGGGCTTGTCTAGCCTCTAATTACACTTAGATAGATGGCCCTCTCTATCCGGGACCCAGACTCTACCAGTCTGTGCCCAAAACAACACATATGATATATGTTACCAGTGTGGAGTTTCACAGACACTCCTCTTTATGTCTGAAGGCAACTCCAATGTCCAGACTTGAGAGAGGTCCCCTCCTATTCAGTCGCTATTCGCACGGATTCTCACTGCGACTACTCCTGTGTCCGGGGTACTTCCTGCACCCAGACTGAGATAGCTCACACTCTTAGAGACTGCTTTTTTGTGCCGGGACACCTCCCTGTGTCCGGGCTAAAGACAGCTCCCACACTCTTGGAGACACCTTCTGTGTCTGGACCCCTTGTCCAGACTGAATGAGCTCTTTGACTGTGCTCCCAAGCACCTACTTCTGGCTTCCTAATCAACACCTGAGTGGATTCAGGTCTGAGCTGCAAGCGTGTACTGAATGGCAGGTGTAGTGACCTTTCTTTACCACCAGGTTTACAAAGCCATACATTTCGCTCATACCAGTCAGCAAGGTACTTAGGTGAAATATACACCTCATTCACCACATATTCCTTCACTGTCTCACAATATATATATATATATATATATATATATATATATATATATATATATATGTACACACACACACACACACATATATATATATATTTATGTATTTTATTATTTATTCCTAGAAAGATGCCAGATATCTGACAGCTATCTATCCTTCTATCTCTTTAACTAAACATTTTTTACTTTTTTTTCAACTAGCTGTAAACAGGATTCATTGCTGTACAAAAAAGCAATACAAAACATGGCAAAAAAAAGACAAAAACGCAATGTGTGCGGACAGACGGCATTTTAAGGTTACTGGAATTCCAAGTTCCTAAAAGACTTCCTAAAGGTTACCAGAGTTTACAGCCACCAGGTCTCCCAGCAGCTATGAACCCCTGAGGCCTTAATGGAGCCTTTAAGGGAGACTTTAAGGTTACTGGAGTTTCCAACTGCTGGTACACCCAAAGGCTGTGATCTAAGATTACCAGAGTTCACAGCCTCCAGGTTTTCTAGCAGCTGGGAACTCCAGCAACCTTAACCCCTTCCCGACCTTTGACACAGCGTATGCGTCATGAAAGTCGGTGCCAATCCGACCTATGACGCATACCCTGCGTCATGAAAGGATCGCGTTCCTGCGGGCCGGGAGACCGGGGTCACTGAAAGGTCACCCGACCCGCAGTTACAGGACCCTTTGTGCTTCACCACAGGGGGGTTGGCTTAACCCCCCCGTGGCCACGATCGCTCTGATTGGCTGTTAAAAGTGAAACAGCCAATCAGAGCAATCTGTAATATTTCACCAATTTAATTGGTGAAATATTACAATCCAGCCATGGCCGATGCTGCAATAGCATCTGCCATGGCTGGACACCGAGACCTGACCCCCCCACACCGAGTCACGGCGGCGATCGGCCGCCGCCACCGAAAGATGGCAGCGATCGGTCACCGCCGTCACTAACAGCTCCCCTCCTCCTTTGCTCTGGTGCCCCCACCTTCCGATCCCCCCCCTAACCTTCCGACCACCCTACTCACCTCTCCCGATCCACCGATGTCCCTGGATCGGTCCCGGCGTCCGCCCGGGCCTCTTCATGGGCGCCGCCATCTTGGAAAATGGCGGACGCATGCGCAGTGCGCCCGCCGGCCGGCGCATGCGCAGTGCGCCCCCCAGTGTCCAAAAATTTATTTTGATCACTGTGATAAACTGTCACAGTGATCAAAATAAAAAAAGTAAATGAACCCCCCCTTTATCATAGGTAGGGACAAATAAAAAAAATAAAGATTTTTTTTTTTTTTTTTCCTATTAGGCCCTGTGCACACGTTGCGGATTTTGCTGCGGATCCGCGGCGTATTTTGCTGCGGATCCGCGGCGGATTTCGCTGCTGATACGCGGCGGATCAGCAGCGAAATCAGCCGCGGATGCGCAGCGATATCCGCCGCAGATCAGCAGCGAAATCCGCCGCGGATCCGCAGCAAAATACGCCGCGGATCCGCAGCAAAATCCGCAACGTGTGGCGGATTTCGCTGCGGATCCGCGGCAGATTTCGCTGCAGATCCGCGGCGGATTTCGCTGCTGATCCGCGGCTGATTTCGCTGCTGATCCGCGGCTGATTTCGCTGCTGATCCGCAGCGGATTTCGCTGCGAATCCGCAGCGGATTTTGCTGCTGATCCGCGGCGGATTTCGCTGCTGATCCGCGGCGGATCCGCGGCTGATTTCGCTGCTGAATCACGGCGGATTTCGCTGCTGATTCGCGGCGGATTTCGCTGCTGATCCGCTGCGGATTTCGCTGCGGATCCGTGGCGGATTTCGCTGCTGATCCACGACTGATTTTGCTGCTGATTTCGCTGCTGATCCGCGGCGGATTTCGCTGCTGATTCGCGGCGGATTTCGCTGCTGATCCCCGACTGATTTTGCTGCTGATTCGCTGCGAATCCGCAGCGGATTTCGCTGCTGATCCGCGGCTGATTTCGCTGCTGATCCGCGGTTGATTTCGCTGCTGATCCACGGCTGATTTCGCTGCTGATCTGTGGCTGATTTCGCTGCTGATCCGCGGCGGATTTCGCTGCTGATCCGCGGCGGATTTCGCTGCTGATTCGCTGCGGATCCGCGGCTGATTTTGCTGCTGATCCACGGCGGATTTCGCTGCTGATCCGCGACTGATTTTGCTGCTGATCCGCGGCTGATTTCGCTGCTGATCCGCGGCTGATTTCGCTGCTGATCCGCGGCGGATTTCGCTGCTGATTCGCTGCAGATCCGCGGCAGATTTTGCTGCGGATCCGCGGCTGATTATCTGCTGATTCATGTGCGCTAGCGGGTATAGCATAACGCGATCGCGTTATGCTATACCGTTACCAGCCGGTCACCGCTACGTGTTGAACGGGCTGGTAAAACGCAATATGAACCCAGCCTTAGGGTTAGAACTAGGGTTAGGGTTAGCATTAGGGTTAAGGTTAGAATTACGGTTAGGGTTGGAATTAGGGTTAGGGTTGGAATTAGGGTTAGGGTTGGAATTAGGGTTAGGCTTGTAGTTAGGTTTATGGTTAGAGTTGGGATTAGGGTTAGGGGTGTGTTGGGGTTAGGGTTATGATTAGGGTTTGTATTAGGGTTAGGTGTGTGTAGGGGTTAGGGTTGGGGTTAGGGGTGTGTTGGGGTTAGGGTTGGAGTTAGAATTGAGGGGTTTCCACTATTTAGGCACATCAGGGGGTCTCCATACGCGACATGGAGCCACCATTGATTCCTGCAAATTTTGCGTTCAAAAAGTCAAACAGTGCTCCCTTTATTCCAAGCCCCGACGTATGCCCAAACAGTGGTTTATCCCCACATATGGGGTATCAGCGTACTCGGGAAAAATTGCACAACAACTTTGGGGGTTCTAATTTCTCCTGTTAACATTGGGAAAAAAAATTGGGGACTAAAAATTATTTTTGTGGAAAAAAAATGATTTTATATTTTCACGGCTCTGCGTTATAAACTTCTGTGAAGGACTTGGAGATTCAAAGTGCTTATCACACATCTATAGGAGTTCCTTGGGGGATCTAGTTTCCAAAATGGGGTCACTTGTGGGGAGTTTCTACTGTTTAGGCACATCAGGGACTCTGCAAACGTAACATGACGCCCGAAGACCATTCCATCAAGTGGGCATTTCAAAACGTCGCTACTTCCCATACGAGCCCCGACGTGTGCCCATACAGTAGTTTTCTCCCACATATGGGATATCAGCATACTCAGGACAAATTGGACAACAACTTTTGGGTCTAATTTCTCATGTTACCCTTGGGAAAATAAAAAAATTGGGGACTAAAAGATCCTGATTGTGGAAAAAATATGATTTTTTTATTTTCATGCCCGGGCGTTATAAACTTCTGTGTAGCCCTTGGGGGTTCAAAGTGCTCACCACACATCTAGATAAGTTCTTTGCCGGGTCTAGTTTCCAAAATGGGGTCACTTGTGGGGAGTTTCTACTGTTTAGGCACATCAGGGGCTCTGCAAACGTAACAAGATGCCCGCAGACCATTCCATCAAGTCAGCATTTCAAAGCGTCACTACATCCCTTCCGAGCCCTGACGTGTGCCCAAACAGTGGTTCTCCCCCACATATGGGGTACTAGCGTACTCAGGAGAAACTGGACAACAACTTTTGGGGTCCAATTTCTCCTGTAACCATTGTGAAAATAAAAAACAGTGGGCTAAAAAATCATTTTTTGAGAAAAAAAAAATGATTTTTTATTTTCGCGGCTCTGCGTTATAAACTTCTGTGAAGCACCTGGGGGTTCAAAGTGCTCACTATGCATCTAGATAAGTTCCTTAGGGCGTCTAGTTTCCAAAATGGGGTCACTTGTGGGGGAGCTCCAATGTTTAGGCACACAGGAACTCTCCAAATGCGACATGGCAACCGCTAAATATTCCAGCATATTTTCCATTCAAAAAGTCAAATGGCGCTCCTTCCCTTCTGAGCCCTGCAGTGCGCCCAAACAGTGGTTTATGACCACATATGAGGTATCTGTGTACTCAGGAGAAATTGCCCAACAAATTTTAGGATCCAATTTATACTGTCGCCCATGTGAAAATGAAAAAAACTGAGGCTAAAAGAAAATTTTTGTGAAAAAAAAGTACTTTCTTTTTTTTACGGATCAATTTGTGAAGCACCTGGGGGTTCAAAGTGCTCACTATGCATCTAGATAAGTTCCTTAGGGGTCTAGTTTCCAAAATGGGGTCACTTGTGGGGGAGCTCCAATGTTTAGGCACACAGGGACTCTCCAAATGCGACATAGCAACCGCTAAATATTCCAGCATATTTTCCATTCAAAAAGTCAAATGGCGCTCCTTCCCTTCTGAGCCCTGCCGTGCGCCCAAACAGTGGTTTATGACCACATATGAGGTATCTGTGTACTCAGGAGAAATTGCCCAACAAATTTTAGGATCCAATTTATACTGTTGCCCATGTGAAAATGAAAATAACTGAGGCTAAAAGAAAATTTTTGTGAAAAAAAAGTACTTTCTTTTATTTACGGATCAATTTGTGAAGCACCTGGGAGTTCAAAGTGCTCACTATGCATCTAGATAAGTTCCTTAGGGGGTCTAGTTTCCAAAATGGGGTCACTTGTGGGGGAGCTCCAATGTTTAGGCACACAGGGACTCTCCAAATGCGACATGGCAACCGCTAAATATTCCAGCATATTTTCTATTCAAAAAGTCAAATGGCGCTCCTTCCCTTCTGAGCCCTGCCGTGCGCCCAAACAGTGGTTTATGACCACATATGAGGTATCTGTGTACTCAGGAGAAATTGCCCAACAAATTTTAGGATCCAATTTATACTGTTGCCCATGTGAAAATGAAAAAAACTGAGGCTAAAAGAAAATTTTTGTGAAAAAAAAGTACTTTCTTTTTTTTACGGATCAATTTGTGAAGCACCTGG
>JARQOD010000008.1:75623374-75721163 GCA_033576555.1 Oophaga sylvatica
TACGGCCCTGAATTTCTCGTCCTCTGGTGGTGATAAGATATATGACATTCGCCAGCGTATATCTTGTGGCAGCTCGAATGTTATCTACTACGCCACATGTGGCTGCCCGAAGATATATGTTGGCCTAACCACCAGGGAACTGCGAATACGTATCAGGGAACACGTTAGGGACATTTCCGCTGCAAGAACCCATTTCAGACGTCTCAGACCTTAAGACGATCCCGCGTCACTTAAACGCTATCATAACTGTGACGCTACAATCTTTTAAGGTACGCGGCATGATATCCTGCACCTCGGTATCAGAGGTGGGGATTATAAGAAAATACTGTCTCAAATGGAGGCGCGTTGGATAGTCCAACTTGACACAACGGCGCCCAGCGGCCTCAACGAATCTCTAAATTTTGCCTCTTTTTTTATAATATTTTGTCTCTGATATTCCCTCACTGGGTCTATGTGATGCCTTCTCTTCTTTTAATCTAATTTTTTATTTTTTATGAATTATTTTTCACAGTTTCTGTCTTTTTTCATTGATTTATTGGACCCTTTGAATTTATCCCCACGGACTGGTGGATGTGAGAAGCTGGGAGAAAACAAAGCGGAACATAGCGACAGATCACATGATTTAATATGTATGACTTTGTTATTTGTACTATTGTTTGATGTATTGAAGATAGTGTGATCTGTTACCTTCTCTGCTTTAATCTGACCCATTGTATATGTTATTCTACAACTATGTACTTTTTACATTTATGGTCACTGCTTCTTATATCCTGTGGTTGCTATGTATTTATGTGGAGCCTGGTGTGCGCGCGCCCCGTTGTTGCCCTGGTGGTTTCCCATGTGGTGGGGCGTCTTTCTGTGCCCGGACCGCGCTCTGGCCTTTGACGGCGCGCGCGCCGAGTGCATGACGCCGCTGCCACTGGGGCCTTCTCGGCTCCAACGGCGCATGCGCCGCTATACCTGCTCCTATTCGTTGATGTCTGACATGTGACCTGACTGTGGGAGGCATTTAAAGGTCCTACGTACCAGATATCGCTATCCCCTTGAGAAGTGGCAGGCGTGCCACGAAACGTGCGTTGGGTCGCATCTCCATTGGGGGTGACTTCTCCCAGTGCGGCTTTATACTTTAATTGGTGAGCATGCTCCTGTGACAGATTGACCAGCATTGTACTTATTTTTACTGGCGCCTTTTACCTATGTATATTGTTCTATGAAAAGCATGCTCCATTCTGTGTGGCAACACTTTGTGCAGCTCTGTTATCTTTAGACCTTCTTTGTGGGGGAGACACTCTATGTGTTATGAGCTCTAATGTATTATACTACCATCTTTGCCACAAATGTATTTTTGCCTCACTGCTGGGAGATCTCTCCCCTTTTATCTGCACTTGTCCTTTTAAAGTGTTGTTATTGTCCATTTATTCCTGTGTTACCTTTTGATATGTTCAAATAAATATTTTGTACTAAACACATATATATTTTTTGTCACCAGTGACTCTTTGTTTCCTCCTCCTTATTATATGGAGAATGGTGTAAAAAATTATAAAAAACATGGCAAAAATGTTGCTTTCTCATCATACTGACTCACAAAAAAGCGAAAAAGTGATCAAAATGTCATATGTTAAAAAAATGGTATACATTAAAAATCTAAATCATCCCTTAATATGGCTTATTCAGCAAGAAAAATATAAAAGTTACAGCTCTAAGAATCTAGTAATACAAAAACAAATTCATTTTTGTAGAATATTATTTTTAGTGTGTAAAAATAGCAAAGCATAAAAAATAAATATGGCATCGCTGTAATTGTACCGGATTAACAAACAAATCAGTCTCATCACTTTTACTGCATGGTGAATGGTGCAAAAAATAAAAACAATAGCTGAATTGCTAGTTTTTGTTCATTGTGTGTCTAAAAAATTGGAAGAAAAAGCAATAAAAAATATGATGTACCCCCTAGAAGGTACAAAAAAAATCTGCAACTTGTCCCTCAGAACATGAGCCCTTAGACAGCTCTGTTCATCAACAAATAAAAAGTCACAGCTCTCAGAATATGGTGACAAAAAATACTGCTTTTTATAAAGAAACAGTTTTACTGTGTGTTAGCAGCAAAACCTTAAAAAATCTTATATAAATCTGGTATCGCTTGTATTCGCACCAACTCAAAGAATTAATCTGCCCTATTACTTATAAAGCACTGTGAATTGCTCAAAAATAAGAACTATTCTCGTACTGCTGTCTGCATGTTCATTCTACCTCCCAAAAATAAGAACAAGGCTCGGCTCAGATTTATCCTGCACTCTCCACTGAGTGCTTAAGTTGGGGGTTTTGTGTAAATTCGCACAAACCCAGATTCAGACAAAACCCCTAACTCAACCACTCATTTATGAGGCAGATGGATTCACTTTAGACTGGTCTGTGGTTCTGGCAGTGTCCCATCAGGTGTCTTTTAGGGCACAAGTATGGGCGACCACAGATCTGTGCAAGAATAAAAAGATGGATACCACAGGGGCAGACGCCAAATGGGAGCCAAAATGTCTTCATCTGCCTCTGATTCTGTTTGGGGTTTCATCTGAATCACATTTTTTGGGGATTTACAAGGAAACCCCGACTTAAATGCTCAGTATAGAACACAAGCATTTTATCCAGCCTTATTCTGGAAGCGATCAAAACATTTTATGTACCCCAAATGTTACAATAAAACCCTAATTTATCCCACACAAAACCAGCCAAACTAACCCCTACTCAGTTCCATCATCATTCACCGGATCTATAGGGGGTTCCCACTTTACTGGTAGAACAAAGACTCTGGAAAACAACATGGCTTTTGCCTCCTCAAATAGAATCCAGTGAATTTTAATCTCCCAACTCCAAATGCCCCTCCTTTTGAGCCACACTGTGCCTAAACCACAGTAAGCGCCCATATGTTTGACATTATTGTAGTGGGGAGAGACCACTTAACAATTTACAGGGTCTGTGTCACCAGAAGCACAAAGCTGGGCACATTGCATGGGGGAGCTACAATGGAAGGGGGCTCTATACTGTAAGAGGGCACATATAGTGCGCACTAAACTGGCATATTAGCAATTCTCCAGAAAAAAAACTAATATGCGGATGTTACAAAATATTCACTGCAGCCGTAGATGAGCCGTAGATCATTTAGAGGTGCAATTTCTACAAAGTTGTCACGTTTGCGATTTTTCTGCTGTTCTGGCACCTTCGGGGCTCCACAAAGGTCGCCCGCAAACTATTTTAGCAAAATCTGTGCTATAAAAGCCAAATAGCGTTCCTTGCTTCTCAGCCCTGATGTGCAGCCTGAGTCACAGTAATTTCTGATGACACATTGGGCATCATCGCGTTCGGGAGAAATTGAGCAATAGATTATGAGGTCCAATTTTATCTATTAGCATTTATGTACTAATGGTCTAATGTTAATGTCCTAAGTCCTAATGTTATAAAATTCTGTGTAGTACCTGTGGGTTCAAAATGCTCACTATACCCCTGGATAAAATCCTTGAGGAGTTTAGTTTCCAAAATGGGATCACTTGTGGGGGTTTCCAGTTTTGGCACATTAGGGGCTCTCCAAACTCGACATGGTGTCCACTCTCGATACCAGCCATTATTGTATTCAAAATGTGAAACAGTGCAACTTCCCTTCAAAGCCCTGCCGTGCGCCCAAACAATAGTTTTCCCCCACATATGGAGTACTCAGAAGAATTACACAGCAAATTTTGGGGTCCATTTTTTCCTGTTACCCTTGTGAACATTGGGGCTAAAGTTATTAAACTTTTAAAACCACCATTAGATAAAAATGGCCAACTGGTATGTTCGGACCTAACCATCAATAAAATCAGTAACTGTCTGCTTGCTTTAAGCTGGCTTAAAGCTTTCCCCTCCTTCTAATAAAGCTATAATAACAACACAAAAGGGTAAACAGGGGGGGGGGGTGAGTAGAACAACAACTGCAATTCTTATAATTTATATTAATATATCCTTACAATTTATATATTTTTCAAAATTCAGCTGAAGACTTACCATGAAGAGTTATCACTAGACAGACAACTGACTAATCTTCCACAATGTTGGCATACATCAATATAATGACCCAATCAATACCTGTTGCTAACAGCAACCATTCTGCCTTCAGATTAAGAGGGAAATTGGCAAATTTGGTGGCAAAAAATCTTGGCGTTGTTAACTTTTTAGATGCTTATAATCCAATGTTGGTGATCCATACATGATGTCATCATGTGACATCAAGAGGTCAGGGGTATTCACATTTGTGATGTTGTGGAGTAATGTCATAATGTTTGAAACGTAGTCATCGTGGAGGGGCAGAAGGTTTCCGGAAGTGGAGGGAAAGTGCAGTGGGGCTCGACAGGAGAATGCTGGGGCTAGATACTGTAAGTATGATTTTTTCATTTGATTAACCACTTACAGTAATACTGATAGCTACAATTTTGCTGAATATGCACAAAGCAAATTACCCAAAATTTGGATTCTCCTGAATGCAAACATTTTTGGAAGTTATGTATAATATTAAAATAGGCAGGCCGCTTAATAATATTTCAATGATGATTCCTTCATGGATGTAACAAATAAAAAAGAAATCCAGAAATTTACTTCCTATCTAAAGATCTACACATGTATATTCTGTGGAAACGTCTCAGATTACTCAACAGTTTAAAGAAAGAAATTTTGCCATCTGCTGGACATGCTAAATATTTATTCCTACAGCAAATCCTATGGTTAATATGCAGCATGATATTCTCTTATTGGGATTTATTGTTAAAACTACCGTATGTAGCACATTTTTCCCTGCTCCAATTAAATGTGTGGGAAACAAAGGTCTCAATAGAATGCATTTAGGATTATTATTTTATAATTATGATATCAGATTTCTCAAAGTTATTGCTAATTACTTCACTTTGGAATATTTTACCCTCGGGATGATGTTATCTTTTTTCATTAGCTGCAGCAGTTTTCTCAAGCCGTATCATTTCTAGCAACCTATCGTGAACAAATAGCTTTTGTTGACTGTAAGACATATTTTGATCACATTACAAGAAGGCTAAGGCATTTACTGTAATTAGCAAGCTGAAAATAGTTGCCCATAATTTAAGAGGAAGTCCCAGGACAAGGCATGAGAGCAATCTTACCAGCTTAATTGAAGGATATGGAAAGAATAAAATTTTGGTTGTATGAGTTAGAATTTTATTAATTTCAGTTTTTATATAACAATAACATAGACAGCAATATGTTGCACAAAATTATGCAATCTAGAAAAGCAGAGGATATAAGATCATTTGCATACATAATTTAAAGTGGACCTTTTACCAATGTTAGCATTCTAAACTGGACACATCATGGAATAGTGGATGCAAAGCTGTTTAAATGTCATTTTTTTATTTTAAATCTCTCATCTCCATTGTGAATATATTATCTTGTAAATTAGATAAACTAAATTACACTACAACAAAGGGGGAGTTAGTAAAGATACTTCATCAGGGCTGTTTATTTATTCCTCTGCAAGACATTGACCAATCATAAGCAGGAGTCATCATGCAGGAAAAAAATCTCATAGAAGGTCAGAACTAGAGATGAGCGAACTAGTTTGGAAAATGTTCGCCAATCTCAAATCTGGCATTAACGTTGAACATTTAGGTTAGTGTTATTAGTGTTATTCCTAAAAATTGACAAAAATCGGCCAAAGTTCGATAAATGGCAGAGTTCTTTAAGGGCGCTTTCAGACGTCAGTGTTTCCGGCAGCAGCATTTCCTGCAAAACGTCCCGCATATGTGCACACTGATAACACACAGATGAATGTATTTTTTTGTTAGGAAGTTATAAGGCTTAAAAGTTAAACAGCGGAATTTTTGTAATGTTTAAAAAAATAAACATTTAAATTTTTTTCACAAAAAAATTATTTCAGATCCAATTTTTTTTATTTTACCAAGGGTAACAGGAGAAATTGGACCCCAAAAGTTTTTGTGCAATTTGTCCTTAGTATGCTGATACCCCATATGTGCAGGTAAACCACTTTTCAATGCAAAATTGGCTGGAATTGAAATCGGACACCATGTTGCATTAGGAGAGCCCCTGATGTGCCTAAACAGTGGAAACCCCCCACAAGTGACACCATTTTGGAAACTAGACCCCCCTAAGGACCTTATCTAGATGTGTGGTGAGCACTTTTAACCCCCAAGTGCTTCACAGAAGTTTATAATGTAGAGCCGTAAAAATAAAAAATCAAATTTTGTTCACAAAAATGATCTTTTTGCCCCCAATTCTTTATTTTCCCAAGGGTAACAGGATAAATTGGACCCTATATGTGGGGGTAAAAACACAGTAATCTCTCCAGCAATCTCAGGCAGGAAGGTAGTTATAAAAAATATTCCTTTATTTCTTTTCGTTAAAAGAGCATGTCACAGGTAGTAGATACCCCAGTGGATGGTAAAAAATTTGACACGTGTTAGGGTTCGAGTTCCCGCTGCTGCACAAGGGGAGTCTCAAACCAGTCCCGCTGCGGTCCCCCATTCATCTCCAGCCGCAGTGGAGCCTGCTCAGCAGAGACGTCGGTCCCAGCGTCTTGCCCATTCCAATACTGTGCAGAGACTTGCTGCTGTCTCTCCTGGATCTGCTATTATAGCCAGTGCTGGAGCAGACGTCTTTGGAACGAAGTCCTGCGTTTCCCCTTCTGAGCATGCCCAGGGTAAGATCTCTCATTGGAGATCAGTGGTCAAATGTTCAGGTACTGCAGCAGCTCCTATTGGTCCGCCAGGAAGGTCCTGAAACTACATGTGTTTTGGAACAGTTTCTCATTGGTCCTTGTTTCTGGCAGGTCCTGTAGCTGTTACTATTAAAGGGTGGCATAGCTGGGCCGCCATGCGCTAATATCAACCATTATATGCTTTGCGCCAGTGTGGTCATGCATGTGTGTGGTTAGGGTGGCTGAAATACGCCATTACAATACCGACTTAATCGGTGAGGAGTTTGGTATGCTAGCTGGTCAGGGTCGGTGTCCTAGATGCCCTAGATTACCGGCATAACCGGTGAGGAGTTTGATTGCCGTATTCAGGGCCTGGCGTTCAGACGCCATAGATTGCGGGTGACTCCCGTGAGGACTTTAGCGCATGATCACGTTCTATGTTCGCTTAGCAGTCAACTGTGTACCTGGGTGCCTGACAGGACACAGAAGTTTGTCTCTGCAGCTCTGTGACGTAACAGGGTTCGCTTTCAACGCTAGACAGCGCCCTAGCGTGTTTATTTTGCGACTCAGTGGTGTTAAGTGAGTTCGCACACATCGCCATATAGCGTTGCAGCATTCCTTCTAGCGGCTCTGTGGAATAACAGAGTTCGCACATATTGCCACAGCACGTTACGGCGTTTATTTTGGCGACTCTGCAGGATAACAGAGTTCGCTTCTTGCGCCATTTTACTAGCAGCAGGCTCCGCCTGCACGGTGGACCCCGGGCTGCGAACGCACCTCTCTACATCATATATTTGGTGCGTTCCGCAGACCCTAACAACGCGTTTCAACTTAAAGGAGTCTTAATCACGGATCAGTTTTATTCTTCGGGTCAGTACGATTACAATGATAATTCACCTATTTTTTTATGTTTTGGAGCTTTTATGCAATTAAACTATTTTATATAAAAAATAATTATTTTTGCATCGATTTATTCTAAGAACTATAACTTTTTTATTTTTCTGTGATGGAGCTGTATGGGGGCTTGTTTTTTGCAAGACAAGATGATGCTTTCATCGGTATCATGTTTCTTCATATATGTCTTTTTGATCACATGTTATTCCACTTTTTGTTCGGCGGTATGATGATAAGGCATTGTGTTTTGTCTTGTTTTCTTTTTTTATGGTGTTCACTAAAGGGGTTAACTAGTGTGACAGTTTTATAGGTCAGGTCATTACGGACGCAGCAATACCAGATATGTGTACTTTTATTGTTTAGATTTTTTTCATTCAAATATTTATTTAGTGATAGAGTAAATATTGATTTTTTTTATTATTTTTTAAAATATTTTTACAATTATTTTAATTTTTTTTTTGCTTTATTCTATCGTTTACCCTTTGTCCCACTGTGGGACAATCATTTTTTTGCAGGCTTATCGCTTCTATAGCATGCAGATGAAGCAGCATCTGCATGCTATAGAAGCTGTCAGTGCTGCACTTACTGCACTGACCTAAGAGAATTCCTGATCACGCACTGCACATGACCGGGAAGTTTCTCAGCTCTGGTCACCTGGATGTCGTCATGATGACATCAGGTCACCATGGTAGTGATCGGGACCCCGCGTCTTGCAGGGTATCCGATCCAAAGGCAGAGGGGCTGTCAGCCCTCTGCCTGCTTCTGGAATGCTGCAATCATGTTCAATCGCAGCATTTCAGGGGTTAAAGTTACGGGAGCAGTCTGTGACTGCTCCTTTCACTTAGTGCCAAGTGTCAGCTGTGAAAATCAGCTGACACCCGCCCGCAATCCGCCGCACACCACGGCTGATCGCAGAAATGTACTATCCTGTCCATGGTCAGACAGGCCCAGGGCACATAGACAGGATAGTACGTCTGATGTCAGAGAGGGGTTAGGTCTACACAGCCATAAAAACAAACTGCAGGAGTTACAAGACCACCCCTCCTAAAGTCATGTCCCCCTCTGCTTAATGCTACGGGGGTTTCTCTTCTGTAGAAAATGGATTTGAATCAGACGTTGATGACACATACATTAGAAGCTGTCAAGGAATGTTTCAGAAAAGTCCTGGAAATTTCTGTCACTTTAGGACAAAAATATTTACTAAAATTTAAAATAAAAACAAATAGACCCCTGCGCTTCCACAAATGCTCAAAATAGTAGTAATGGCACTGGAATAAGTACAATGCATAAAGAATCTGAAATGATGTTTCAAAAAAGAGAGCTGAAACAGTGTATACTATATGGAAAAACTTACTCAGATCATATGCATGGCGACACGTGTTGATGTGATGAAAGCCCAATTCCTCCTCTGAATGAATGAAAAGACGTGGGCAGCGTGGTGGTGTGCGAGGCTGACAGGTCGGCAATCAAGCAGGGGAGCGTCCTCCCTGAAAAGCAAGATGCCGCCTGAACCTCCGCTCGTGCCTGCGTCAGTCTAACACGGCGAACTGTGGCCGAAGAACGCCGTGGAAGGAATGGATAGATTGGAGGGGAAATGAGAGGACGGGTGACGTCACCGCAGAACAGGGGCCGATAGGGCTCAATTCTATCCAACGCGTTTCGAAGGAATACAATCCTTCTTCATCATGATCCCTGATGAAGAAGGATTGTATTCCTTCGAAACGCGTTGGATTCCTTCCACGGCGTTCTTCGGCCACAGTTCGCCGTGTTAGACTGACGCAGGCACGAGCGGAGGTTCAGGCGGCATCTTGCTTTTCAGGGAGGACGCTCCCCTGCTTGATTGCCGACCTGTCAGCCTCGCACACCACCACGCTGCCCACGTCTTTTCATTCATTCAGAGGAGGAATTGGGCTTTCATCACATCAACACGTGTCGCCATGCATATGATCTGAGTAAGTTTTTCCATATAGTATACACTGTTTCAGCTCTCTTTTTTGAAACATCATTTCAGATTCTTTATGCATTGTACTTATTCCAGTGCCATTACTACTATTTTGAGCATTTGTGGAAGCGCAGGGGTCTATTTGTTTTTATTTTAATTTTTCTTTTTTAGTCAGTACATGCACAGAAACTGACAGTTCCCCAGCAGCCTCCATCAAGCATATATTCAGGTCGGTCCACAGGGTATTAACCAACTATAACACTGTGGAATATTATATACATATAATTTTAACCGCTTTTACAGTCTTATATGCACCATTTTGTATGCTCAAATTTTATTTGCGCCAGTGTATTATTTGTATCTATTTACTAAAATTTGGTTAAATTTGACAAAATAATTTATATGAATTATTTCACCGCAGATGAAAGAATGAAAGATGAAGCAAATGACCATATAAGGGCAGATAAGGTATGTATAATAACGATATTGCAAGGTGCAGGAGTGGGATTCCAGGGCCAACAATATACGTCACAGGGCATTGTATCACTGAAGGGAGACGGATGGTACATAAATGAAGACCAGAGGCAGAATTTTCTTCCAGGCTGTGCATACCCCAGAACCTGGAAGAAATCATTAGCATAAATAAGATGATTTCCTTTAATATTTTTGCATGATAATCAAACCTTATCACCTACTTTGAAGATGGGACCTGTGAACATTTCCAATCGGCCTTTCATTTTTTGTGACTCTGAGCCACCCCATTAATCTTCTGAACCTCCTTCCAGACATGTCCAATTTTCTGTAGTGCGACCTCTACTTCATGACACCTTGAACTCATCCTTGAAAATTTACCAAAATGGGGATGAAAACCATAATTGCAAAAAAGGGTGAGGTTCTAATGCACTAATAGACCCATCTGTTAAAGGCAAATTCAGCAAGAGGTAAAAATGAGCACTAGTTCTCTTTTTCTGGAATTGGCAGTGGAGCCAATATCCTGTCCGGCCGTTATGACAGACTTTAGTGTGTGCACAAATTTCACCAGTTGATATGAAATACTTAACCCCTTCATGACCCAGCCTATTTTGACCTTAAAGACCTTGCCATTTTTTTGCAATTCTGACCAGTGTCCCTTTATGAGGTAATAACTCAGGAACGCTTCAATGGATCCTAGCGATTCTGAGATTGCTTTTTCGTGACATATTGGGGTTCATGATAGTGGTAAACTTAGGTCGATAATTTTTGCGTTTATTTGTGAAAAAAATGGAAATTTGGCGAAAATTTTGAAAATTTTGTAATTTTCAAATTTTTAATTTCTATTCTGTTAAACCAGAGAGTTATGTGGCACAAAATAGTTAATAAATAACATTTCCCACATGTCTACTTTACATCAGCACAATTTTGGGAATAACATTTTTTTTTGTTAGGAAGTTATAAGGGTTAAAAGTTGACCAGCGATTTCTCATTTTTACAGCAAAATTTACAAAACCATTTTTTTAGGGACCACCTCACATTTGAAGTCACTTTGAGGGGTCTATATGGCAGAAAATACCCAAAAGTGACAACTTTATAAAAACTGCACCCCTCAAGCTACTCAAAACTACATTCAAGAAGATAATTAACCCTTCAGGTGCTTCACAGGAACTAAAGCAACGTGGAAGGAAAAAATGGACATTTTAATTTTTCCAACAAAAATTTTCTTTTAGCATCAATTTTTTCATTTTCACAAGGGCAACAGTATAAATTGGATCCTAAAATTTGTTGGGAAATTTCTCCTGAGTACACAGATACCTCATATGTGGTCATAAACCACTGTTTGGGTGCACGGCAGGGCTCAGAAGGGAAGGAGCGCCATTTGACTTTTTGAATGGAAAATATGCTGGAATATTTAGCGGTTGCCATGTCGCATTTGGAGAGTCCCTGTGTGCCTAAACATTGGAGATCCCCCACAAGTGACCCCATTTTGGAAACTAGACCCCCTAAGGAACTTATCTAGATGCATAGTGAGCACTTTGAACCCCCGGGTGCTTCACAAATTGATCCGTAAAAAAAAGAAAGTACTTTTTTTTCACAAAAATTTTCTTTTAGCCTCAGTTTTTTTCATTTTCACATGGGTAACAGTATAAATTGGATCCTAAAATTTGCTGGACAATTTCTCCTGAGTACACAGATACCTCATATGTGGTCATAAACCACTGTTTGGGCGCACGGCAGGGCTCAGAAGGGAAGGAGCGCCATTTGACTTTTTGACTAGAAAATATGCTGGAATATTTAGCGGTTGCCATGTCGCATTTGGAGAGTTCCTGTGTGCCTAAACATTGGAGCTCCCCCACAAGTGACCCCATTTTGGAAACTAGACCCCCTAAGGAACTTATCTAGATGCATAGTGAGCACTTTGAACCCCCAGGTGCTTCACAAATTGATCCGTAAAAAAAGAAAGTACTTTTTTTTCACAAAAATTTTCTTTTAGCCTCAGTTTTTTTCATTTTCACATGGGTAACAGTATAAATTGGATCCTAAAATTTGTTGGGCAATTTCTCCTGAGTACACAGATACCTCATATGTGGTCGTAAACCACTGTTTGGGCGCACGGCAGGGCTCAGAAGGGAAGGAGCGCCATTTGACTTTTTGAATAGAAAATATGCTGGAATATTTAGCGGTTGCCATGTCGCAATTGGAGAGTTCCTGTGTGCCTAAACATTGGAGCTCCCCCACAAGTGACCCCAATTTGGAAACTAGACGCCCTAAGGAACTTTTCTAGATGCATAGTAAGCACTTTGAACCCCCAGGCTTCACAGAAGTTTATAACGCAGAGCCGTGAAAATAAAAAAAAAAAAATGATTTTTTAGCCCACTATTTTTTATTTTCACAATGGTTACAGGAGAAATTGGACCCCAAAAGTTGTTGTCCAGTTTGTCTTGAGTACGCTAGTACCCCATATGTGGGGGGGAACCACTGTTTGGGCACACGTCAGGGTTTGGAAGGGATGTAGTGACGCTTTTAAATGCTGACTTGATGGAATGGTATACGGGCATCTTGTTACGTTTGCAGAGCCCCTGATGTGCCTAAACAGTAGAAACTCCCCACAAGTGACCCCATTTAGGAAACTAGACCCCGCAAAGAACTTATCTAGATGTGTGGTGAGTACTTTGAACCCCCAAGGGCTACATAGAAGTTTATAACGCCTGGGCATGAAAATAAAAAAATCATATTTTTTCCACAATCAGGATCTTTTAGTCCCTAATTTTTTTATTTTCCCAAGGGTAACATGAGAAATTAGACCCCAAAAGTTGTTGTCCAATTTGTCCTGAGTATGCTGATATCCCATATGTGGGAGAAAACTACTGTATGGGCACACGTCGGGGCTCGGATGGGAAGTAGTGAAATGCCCACTTGATGGAATGGCCTTCAGGCGTCATGTTACGTTTGCAGAGTCCCTGATGTGCCTAAACAGTAGAAACTCCCCACAAGTGACCCCATTTTGGAAACTAGATCCCCCAAGGAACTCCTATAGATGTGTGATAAGCACTTTGAATCTCCAAGTCCTTCACAGAAGTTTATACACAGAGCCGTGAAAATATATAATCATTTTTTTTCCACAAAAATAATTTTTTAGTCCCCAATTTTTTTTCCCAATGTTAACAGGAGAAATTAGAACCCCCAAAGTTGTTGTGCAATTTTTCCCGAGTACGCTGATACCCCATATGTGGGGATAAACCACTGTTTGGGCATACGTCGGGGCTTGGAATAAAGGGAGCACTGTTTGACTTTTTGAACGCAAAATTTGCAGGAATCAATGGTGGCGCCATGTCGCGTATGGAGACCCCCTGATGTGCCTAAATAGTGGAAACCCCTCAATTCTAACTCCAACCCTAACCCCAACACACACCTAACCCCAACCCTAACCACTACACACACCTAACCCTAATACAAACCCTAACCATAACCCTAACCCCAACACACCCCTAACCCTAATCCCAACTCTAACCATAAACCTAAACACAAGCCTAACCCTTATTCCAACCCTAACCCTAATTCCAACCCTAACCCAAATTCCAACCCTAACCCTAATTCTAACCTTAACCCTAATGCTAACCCTAACCCTAGTTCTAACCCTAAGGCTGGGTTCATATTGCGTTTTACCAGCCCGTTGACCGGCTGGTAACGGTATAGCATAACGCGATCGTGTTATGCTATACCCGCTAGCGCAGATGAATCAGCAGATGATTCATCTGTGCTAGCGGTGACGGAGCCCAGACGCTGCAGCCTGTGTCCGAGGCTCCGTCACTGAATGACGGCACGTCGCGAACGCATGCCGCTTTACGGCATGCGTTGCGATGCGCACACAAATGGGGTGAATGGCAGCATTAACGGACTGCGTTACACCGCGTTACACCGCGGTGAAACACAGTCCATCTAACGGACTGCCATAATGCAATATGAACCCAGCCTAACCCTAACCCTGAGGCCTCGTGCACACGATGCAGATTCACTTGCGGATTTTTCTTAAATCCGCAGGTAAAATGACCTGCGTTTTACCTGCAAATTTAGCGCGGATTTGCTGCGGTTTTTCCCTGCGGTTTTACACCTATTATGGAATAGGTGTAAAACCTCTGCGGAATCCGCACAAAGAATTGACATGTGCACAGCATTTTTTTTAACCATTTATTTGCATTGTACTGTACATGGTTTCTGGATCTGCTGTGGATCCGCAGCGCCAAATCCGCTGCGGATCCGCAGCAAAATCTCCAGCGGATCAGCAGCAAAATCGGCTGCGGATCCCCAGCAAAATCCGCTACGGATCCCCAGCAGAATCCGCAGCGGATCCCCAGCAAAATCTGCCGAGGATCCCCAGCAAAATCCGCCACGGATCAGCAGCAAAATCCGCCGCGGATCAGCAGCAAAATCCGCCGCGGATCAGCAGCAAAATCCGCCGCGGATCAGCAGCAAAATCCGCCGCGGATCCGCAGCAATATCTGCCGCGGATCCGCAGCAAAATCAGCCGCGGATCAGCAGCAATATCCGCTGCGGATCCGCAGCAATATCAGCTGCGGATCAGCAGCAAAATCCGCTAGGAAAAAAAAATCTTTATTTTTTTATTTGTCCCTACCTATGACAGGGGGGTTCATTTACTTTTTTTTTATTTTGATCACTGTGACAGTTTATCACAGTGATCAAAATAAATTTTTGCACACTGGAGGGCGCACTGCGCATGCGCCGGCCGGCGGGCGAACTGCGCATGCGTCCGCCATTTTCCAAGATGGCGGTGCCTATGAAAAATCCCGGGCAGCCGCCGGGACGGATCCAGGGACATAGGTGGACCGGGAGAGGTGAGTAGGGGGGTCGGAAGGTGAGGGGGGTAATCGGTAGCTGGGGGCAGCGGATCGCAGGAACAGGGGAGCAGATAGTGACGGCGGTGACAGATCACTGCCATCTTTCAGTGGCGGCGGCCGATCACCGCCGTGACTTGGTGTGGGGGGTCAGATCTTGGTGTCCAGCCATGGCCGATGCTATTGCAGCATCAGCCATGGCTGGATTGTATTATTTCACCAGTTTCATTGGTGAAATATTACAAATCGCTCTGATTGGCTGTTTCACTTTTAACAGCCAATCAGAGCGATCGTGGCCACGTGGGGGTTAAGCCAACCCCCCTGTGGTGATGCACTAAGGGTCCTGTGACCTTTCAGTGACCCCGGTCACCCGGCCCGCAGGAACATGATTTATAGCATGACGCCGACGTCGGCGTCATGGGTCGGGATGGCACTGGTTTTCATGACGCCGACGCCGGCGTCATGGGTCGGGAAGGGGTTAATATCAATAAGCATGGATGGCCACAAAACGAGTCTAGAAATGGCTTTCAGCATAGCTGTGACCTCAGCATAACCACTGAAGCAAGAATCATGAAATTCCTGCAACAGACGTAATATTAGGTTTACCAGCACAAATAATTTGGATCCTGGAATAGCGGAAGAAGCCAATGACTGGACTTTATGGGTCTCTGTTTGCAACTTTGAGGATACCAGAGAAATTACAATACCCTGCAGAAGAATGAAGGATGGAGGTTCTTGAGGAGAAACTGAATTAAGTCTGTGTGATAAAACATCAGCCCTCACATTCTTTGAGGCCTGTCATAGGGTTAACTGTTTAGCTGATTCAATATAAGCTAAATTTTTATGACCAGTCACAATCATGACTTGATGAATTGCTTCCTCCTAAAAATGTCCCCATTCTTCAAACGATAATTTGACAGCGAGAAACTTACATCAGCACTACTCTCAACAGATGAAAATTTCTTATAGAAATATGCACATGGTCGCAAGTTGGTTAGAATCTTGTCACTTTGAGACAATGCTTCCCCTTCCCTGGTCTCTGAAGTATCCACATTTACAACTAATGGTTTCTGGGGATAGGGTTGGAATAAAACTGAAGCAGAAATAAAACACTCTTTAAATTTATTAAAAGTCCCAACCAAACCTTAAGTGTGAGATCAGTAAGAGGTTTAACAATCTGAGAAAAACCCCTAATACATTTTCTGTAGTAACTGGCGAATCCTAGAAAATGTTGCAATGTTTTAAGGTTATGGAGTTGAACCCAATCAATTATAAAACCCTTCAGCCAATACAATGATCCCGGGAATGATATTTATTGCACAGAAAATGTAATTTATTCAATTTAGCAAGCAAATAATTTTCTTTACACTTTTGTAAACAAAATGAACATGTTCATTGTGCCAATCTAGATCAGGCAAAAAAATTACAATATCATTATAGTATAAAACAATAAATCTTCCAATACAATCAGAAAAGTTATCATTCATAAAGTTTTGAAAATTACATATGTTTTGTTATACACATTTTTATTCTCTGTGTGTACTGAAACAACACAAAAAAAACAACACAGAAAAAGAAAAATTGCACATAATTTCGCACAAAATCCCCAAAATGGTCAGGATAAAATTTATGGCACCTTCAACTTAATATTTGGGTTCTCACCCATTGGAATAAAAGCTGCATTCTTCCAACAGCATTTTATAAGATCTTTCCGCATGTGTTCAATGGCGTCTATATGTAGACTCATTGCTGAGCACTTCAGAACTCTCCATCTATTTCTGGGTGCTTCTTGAAGTAGGTTTAGGGTCATTGTCCTTCTGGAAGATGGATGACCTATGATGTAAATCCAGTTTTCTGACACTGGAACAACATTGCGACCCCAAATCCTTTGGTGATCTTCAGAATTCATGATGCCTTGTACACAGTCAAGGCACCCAGTGCCAGAGGCTGTAAAACATCCCTAAAACATCTTTGAACCTCCACTATATTTAACTCTAGGTACTGTGTTCTTTCCTTTGCAGGCCTCAATCCATTTTCAGCAAACAGTAGAATAAGGTGCTTTATCAAAAAGCTATATCTTGGTCTCATCTGTCAACAAGGCGATTTCCTAAAAGGATTTGGGCTTACGAATGTACACTTATTTTTGCTTTTTATGTCTCTGTGTCAGAAGTGGGTTCCACCGCCTCTTGCCATAGTTATTAATTTCATTCAATTGTCGACGGATAGTTCGTGCTGACACTGATTCATCCCGAGCCTGCAGGACAGCTTGAAATTTTTTGGAACTTGATTAAGGCTGCTTATTCATCATCTGGACTATCCTGCATTGCAACCTTTCATCATTTTTACTCTGCCATCCACGTCCAGAGAGATTAGCTGCTGTGCCATGGGTTGTAAACTTCTTGAATATATTGTGCACTGTGGACAAAGGAACATCAAGATCTCAGGAGATGTACATGTAACCTTGAGATTGTTAAGATTTTTAAACAATTTTGGTTCTCAAGTCATCATACAGTTCTCTTCTCCTTTTTCTGTTCTCCATGCTTAGTGTGGCACACACTGTTAGGATCTGCGGAACGCACCAGATAAATATAAATAGTGGGTGCGTTCGCAGACCGGGGTCCACCGTGCAGGCAGAGCCTGCTGCTAGCAAGATGGCGGTATAGGCGAACTCTGTTACTTCACAGAGTCGCAAATATAGATATTGTGGCACTATATGGTGGTATAAGCGAACTCTGTTACACCACAGAGTCTCTAAGGTAGAGACACAGAGATATGGACTGTGTCTTGTTAACTTCACAGGGATGCACAGACAACTGCTGTGCGGACAGCAGTCCGTGGTAATACAATCAGCAACGCAATCAGACAATCTCCTCACCGGAGAAGCCGGTATTCTAGGGGCTTATTTCAGCCAAGCCCTAAACACGTGCATACAATCTCCTCACCAGAGGTGCCGGTATTCTAGGGGCTTATTTCAGCCGAGCCCTAACCACATGTGTGCAAGATCACACTGGTTCAAAGCACATAATGCAAGTGACACTAGCGCATGGTGGCACGGCCATGCCACCCTTTTATAGTAACAACTACTGGACCTACCAGAAAAGGACCAATGAGAAACTATACAAGAACACATGTAGTTTCAGGACCTTCCTGGCGGACCAATAGGAGCTGCTGCAGTAGCTGAGCATGTGACCCCTGATCTCCTATGAGAGATCTTACCCTGGGCATGCTCAGAAAGGAAAACACAGGACTTAGTCCCAACTGAGTCTGCTTGCCGCTGACCTGCACTGGCTACAATGGCAGGACCTGGAGAGGCAGCAGTCATCCTCTGCACAGCACTAGACTGAGCGAGACGCTGGGACCGACGTCTCTGCTGAGCAGGTTCCACTGCGGATGGGAGACCACAGCGGGGATAGCTCGAGATTCCCCTTGTGCAGGATCGGGAACTCGACCCCTAACATTACGCCCCTCCCTAGGGCCCCCCTCCTTTGGGCCTCACTACGCTCAAAGGCAGCAATGAGCTGCGGAGCGTGAACATGCTCAACAGGCTCCCAGGACCTATCCTCAGGCCCATAACCCCTCCAATCCACCAAATAAAACTTTTTGCCCCATACCACCTTGCACCCTACAATAGCGTTCACCTCGTGATCATCCGTAGACGAACCCGATGTCCCGGCAGAAGACTCAGAGAACCGGGACATGACCACAGGTTTCAAGAGGGACACATGAAAGGTGTCGGAGATACCCAGGCATGGTGGAAGGGCCAAACGGTATGCCACTGCTCGAGGACTTTGAAGGGACCCAGGTAACGGGGTGCCAACTTGGTCGACTCCACTCGCAGCCTGATGTTACGGGCGGAGAGCCACACCAAGTCACCGGGAGCAAATGTCGGAGCGGGGCGCCGATGTGCATCGGCGGAGGACCTCATCCTCTCCTTGGAGGCCTGAATGGCATCCTGAGTATGGTCCCAAATGTCCCGTGCCTCGACAGCTCAGTCTGCCACCCTGGAGTCGGTGGAAGACACGGGCATAGGCACAGGAACCCACGGATGCTGACAGTAATTAAGGAGGAATGGTGTCTGTCCAGTGGAGTCTGCCATGGCGTTGTTCAACGCAAACTCTGCCCACGGTAACAAAGATGCCCAGTCATCCTGCCTGGCAGAGACAAAGTGTCGCAGATATGTGACCAAGGTCTGGTTGGCCCTCTCTACCAACCCATTCGTCTTGGGATAATATGCAGAAGAGAGATTTAACTCAATACTGAGTAAACGACAAAGCTCTCTCCAGAACCGAGATGCAAACGTGGGGACCTCGGTCACTAACGATTTTGTCCGGCATGCCCTGTAGACGAAAGATATGTCTTATGAACAACGGAGCCAGGGCCCGTGCAGAAGGTAACCGTGGTAACGGTACCAGGTGCACCATTTTGGAAAAATGGTCGTTGATCACCCAAATGATGGTGCAACCCCGAGACTTGGGTAAGCCCACCACAAAGTCCATTCCGACCATCTCCCAGGGCCTGTCTGCCACCGGCAAAGGGTAAAGTAACCCAGCTGGCCATTGTCGAGGAGATTTATTTTTGGCGCAGGAGACGCACGCCTGAGCATAATCCCCAACATCACGGACCATATGCGGCCACCAGTACATCCTCGCCAACAGCTCAGATGTCCTTTTGGTCCCAAAATGTCCACCCACCCTGGACGAATGAGCCCAAGAGAGAACCTCCGGTCGCAAATTGGGTGTTACAAAAGTCTTGCCCAGAGGTACAGACTCTAGCGAAACCGGCGCTACGGTTCTCAGGGTCTCGGAAGGGACAATAAGCCGAGGCTCCCCCTCCTCCTCCTCAGAGGACACCACGGATCGAGAGAGAGCGTCAGCCGAATGTTCTTCTCTCCCGAGAGATAATGGAGGGTAAAGTGAAATCGGGAGAAAAATAAGGACCATCTGGCCTGACGAGAATTTAGCCGCTGGGCTGTTTGTAAGTATACCAAATTCTTGTGATCCGTAAAGACTTGGAAGAGAAAGTGAGCCCCCTCTAACAGATGTCTCCACTCAGAGAAAGCCAACTTAATTGCTAGCAACTCCCTGTCCCCGATGGAATAATTCCTCTCCGCTGGTGAAAAGGTCTTGGAGAAGAAGAAGCAAGGATGCTTCCGACCTTGAGCATCCTTTTGAAAGAGGACTGCTCCAGCACCAACGGATGAGGCATCCACCTCCAATATGAATGACTTGTCAACATCAGGGTGGTATAGGATGGGAGCGCTAGCAAAATGAGACTTAATTGAGGTGAAAGCCTTGGAGACTTCTTCGGACCACAATTTGGGATTTGCTCCCTTCTTGGTGAGGGCTACCAAGGGAGCTACCAGAGTTGAGAAATGGGGAATGAACTGGCGATAGTAATTAATGAACCCCATGAAGCGCTGCACCGCCTTAAGAGAATGGGGTTCTTGCCAGTCCATCACCGCCTGTAGTTTGGCAGGATCCATAGCCAATCCCTGGGCGGAGATAATATAGCCCAGGAATGGTAAAGACTCCTGCTCAAACACACATTTCTCCAACTTTGCATAAAGGGAATTTTCCCGCAAGAGGTCGAAGACTCTGCAGACATCTTTCCGGTGGGAGTCAATATCTGGAGAGAAGATGAGAATATCATCCAGATAGACCACGACCGAGGTGGAAAGCATATCCCGGAAGATGTCATTAACAAAGTCTTGGAAAACAGCTGGGGCATTACAGAGCCTGAAGGGCATCACCAGATAGATATTCATAGTGCCCATCCCTGGTATTAAAAGCCATCTTCCACTCGTCCCCCTCGTGGATGCGAATCAGGTTGTAAGCACCCCGCAGGTCTAATTTGGTAAATACCCTTGCTCCCTGAAGCCTATCAAAGAGCTCAGAAATCAGAGGCAGCTGGTATTTATTCTTAACGGTGATGGCGTTAACACCCCTGTAATCTATGCAGGGACGTAATTCTCCATTCTTCTTTTGCACAAAGAAGAACCCTGCCCCAGCAGGTGACACTGACTTCCTAATGAACCCTCTTGCCAGATTCTCCTGAATGTATTGGGACATAGCCTCCGTCTCCAGGAGAGAGAGAGAATAGACCCATCCCCGGGGAGGTTCTGCTCCAGGCAAGAGGTCAATAGGACAGTCATAGGGGCGGTGAGGCAGAAGCGTCTCCGCAGCCTTTTTGGAGAACACGTCTACATAGGACCAATAGCACTTGGGAAGGGAAGTGAGATCTGCGGGTATCCCTGTAGTAGCAACCTGAACACTCTCCCTCACACATCTACCTCTAAAAGACTCACTCCAACCCCGTATCTTCCCAGAGGACCACTCAATATGTGGGGAGTGAAGACGAAGCCAGGGTACTCCCAGCAGAGCCTCATCTACACCCTCAGGAAGGATAAGGAAAGAGATAATCTCCTGATGGGAAGGAGACATAGCTAATGTGAGAGGGATTGTCTGATGTGTGATCTGTGAGGGCAGTATGGATCCATTCACCACTCGAACAGTCACCGGTTTGGCGATCATCACCTGAGGTATTGTGTGGTGGAGAGCAAAAGCAGAGGACATAAAGTTCCCCTCTGCTCCAGAATCCACACAAAGCTCAACTGTTAGAGTGGATGGACCAAAAGAGATTGTCCCTTTAAAGGACAGCTTGGAGGCAAATGCTGCTGACTCTAGTGAACCTCCTCCCATGGTCACTAGACGCGATCGTGTTCCCGATCGCTGGGGACATCTGTTTGCATAATGTCCTAACTGCTGACAATTGTTACAAACCACGGAGACTCGAATAGGTCGAGACTTAGGTCCAGCTCGAAAAACCTCCATGACCTCCGGGGAGTCGGGCGCCTGAATGGGAGATTCTAGAGGTTTGGCAAAGGTGGGAGCTAGCCGAAACCTCCGTCTACACTGGGCCCGCTCAAACCTCCGCTCGTGAAAGCGAAGGTCGATGCGGGTAGATATGGAGATAAGCTTCTCCAGTGAGGCAGGAATCTCCCTGGTGGCCAAGGCGTCCTTTACATGGTCAGCCAGACCTCTCCAGTATACCAGTATAAGGACCTTATCCGGCCACTCTAACTCGGAGGCCAGAATTTGAAATTGGACTGAAAACTGACTGACCAAGCTCGAACCCTGTGACATTGCCAGCAGTTGGAGCACCGAATCGTGGGTGACCTGAGAGCCTAAAAAGACCTTTTTAAGAGCTTCCAGAAACCGAGGAGCACTCCGCACCACGCGATCGTCACGCTCCCACAGCGGCGTTGCCCATTCCAAAGCTCTGCCCGACAGAAGTGACACTATGAAACCAACTTTTTCCCCCTCTGTGGGAAAACGTGCAGCCAGAAGCTCAAGCTGTATAGAGCACTGACTCACGATTCCCTGACAATGTTTGCTGTCACCAGAAAACTTGTCTGGAAGCGGGAGATGGGACAAAGTTGGAGCAGAGGTGTTGGAGGACAAACTGGCTGCCGCTGTGCTAGCAGCCTGAACAGCGACTGCGGTCACATCCACAGCTGAGGTTGTGCGCTCGAGAGCCACCAACCTACCCTCCAGCTGCTGGATGGACTGCCGTAGGCGCTGGTCGTCCGCCAAATTACTAGCCAGACCCTGGCGCTAGTGTACTGTTAGGATCTGCGGAACGCACCAGATAAATATAAATAGTGGGTGCGTTCGCAGACCGGGGTCCACCGTTCAGGCAGAACCTGCTGCTAGCAAGATGGCGGTATAGGCGAATTCTGTTACTTCACAGAGTCGCAAATATAGATATTGTGGCACTATATGGCGGTATAAGCGAACTCTGTTACACCACAGAGTCGCTAAGGTAGAGACGCAGAGATATGGACTGTGTCCTGTTAACTTCACAGGGATGCACAGACAACTGCTGTGCGGACAGCAGTCCGTGGTAATACAATCAGCAACGCAATCAGACAATCTCCTCACCGGAGAAGCCGGTATTCTAGGGGCTTATTTCAGCCAAGCCCTAAACACGTGCATACAATCTCCTCACCGGAGGTGCCAGTATTCTAGGGGCTTATTTCAGCCGAGCCCTAACCACATGCGTGCAAGATCACACTGGCACAAAGCACATAATGCAAGTGACACTAGCGCATGGTGGCACGGCCATGCCACCCTTTTATAGTAACAACTATAGGACCTACCAGAAAAGGACCAATGAGAAACTATACAAGAACACATGTAGTTTCAGGACCTTCCTGGCGGACCAATAGGAGCTGCTGCAGTAGCTGAGCATGTGACCCCTGATCTCCTATGAGAGATCTTACCCTGGGCATGCTCAGAAAGGAAAACACAGGACTTAGTCCCAACTCAGTCTGCTTGCCGCTGACCTGCACTGGCTACAATGGCAGGACCTGGAGAGGCAGCAGTCATCCTCTGCACAGCACTAGATTGAGTGAGATGCTGGGACCGATGTCTCTGATGAGCAGGTTCCACTGCAGCCGGAGACGGATGGGAGACCGCAGTGGGGATAGCTCGAGATTCCCCTAGTGCATGAGCGGGAACTTGACCCCTAACACACACAGACATACAAGTAAATATTGAGTCAACTTCTTCCCTTTTTTTATCTGGTTTCAGGTGTGATTTTCATACTACCCACACCTGTTACTCACTACAAATGAGTTTGAATGAGCATCACATGCTCGAAACAAAGTTGTTTACCAGCATTTGGACACCTGAGGAGAGATACTAAAATTGTTGTTCGAAGAAGGCAGCCTTCAAATATGAGAGACCTGGAGCAGTTTGCAAAAGAAGAGCGGTCCAAAATTCCAGCTCAGGGTTGTAAGAAGCTCGTTGATGGTTATAGGAAGCAATTGATTGTAGTTACTTATTCCAAAGAGTGCAAAACCAAATATTATGTTAAAGGTGCCATTAATTCTGTCCGGCCCATTTTTGGGATTTTGTGTGAAATGATGTTCAATTTGTCTTTTTTTCTGTGTTTTTTTTGTGTTGTCCCAATACAGACAAAATAAATAAACGTGTGTAACTTTCATTTTCTGAAATTTCAAGAGAGTCAACACTTTTGGCCTTGACTTTATATATCAGGAATGAATGCAACATGCATAAATATAAAAGAATAAACCATACACATAAGTATTTATCAGCAGTGAATAAATTGTATCTGTAAAGATATGCTATCATAAACTAAATAAATAAATTGAACACATAAATAAATGTTAAGACTGAAAGAAAATGTACTCATAAGTATACATAAGCATCCAGCAATGAATAAACTGTGCTCATAAATATATATCAGTGATGAAGAAACTGTATACATAAGCGTATTCCAGCATCCAGCAATAAATAAACCATTCTCATAAAATATATCAGCAGTGAAGAAACTGTATACTTAAGTATACACCATCATTCATCAATGCCATAATAAGCCATGCACATAAATATTAGGGATGAGTGAATAGTTTTGGATAAGTCCTTATCCGAATAGCTGTAGAGCTTACCGAATAGCTGCATAGGGAAACCGGATAACTGGAGTGCTCACGATAATCAGCTGTTCGGCGCTGCAGCTGCATGTGTCGCGGCTGTGTGACTGTCACAAAACATGCATGGAGAGCCCAACAAACAGGCTCTTTATGTACACTGCTCAAAAAAATAAAGGGAACACTAACATAACACAATGTAACTCCAAGTCATTCACACATCTGTGAAATCTACCTCTCCAGTAACAAAGCAACACCAATTATGAATCAATTTCTCCTGTTGTTGTGCAAATGGAACTGACAACAGGTACAAATGATTGGAAATTAGCAAGACACCCCTCTAAAGGAGTGGTTCTGCAAGTGGTGACCACAGACCATTTCTCTATTCTCATCTTTTTTGGCTGTTTTGGTCACTTTTGCATTTTGTCATTGCTCTCAACCCTAGAGGTACTGTGCAGTAGCATGAGGTGGTGTCTACAACCAACAGAAGTTGCTCACGTAATGCAGCTCATCCAGGATGGCACATCAAAGCGAGCTGTGGCAATAAGGGTAGCTGTGTCTGTCAGCACAGTGTCCAGAGCATGGAGCAGATACCAGGAGAGAGGCCAGAATATCAAGAGACGTGGAAGGGGCTGTAGGAGGGCAACAACCCAGCACCAGGACCGCTACCTCCTCCTTTGTGCAAGAAGAAACAGGAGGAGCAGTGCCAGAGCTCTGCAAAATGACTTCCACCAGGTCACTAACATTCATGTGTCTGCTCAAACTGTCAGAAACAGACTCCATGATGGTGGTATGAGCACCCAATGTCTACAAGTGGATGTTGTGCCTACAGCTCAACACCGTGCAGAGCAATTGGCATTTGTCAGAGAACCCATAAGAAAAAGAAATGTTCCAGCTCCTTAAAAACTTGAAACTTTATTGATCCATTAAAACAAAATTGTAAGAGGTGGTGAATGCTCCATGAAGGAAAGCCACATACAGCGACTTGTTTCGATCAAATGATCTTCATCAAGGCTGCTATACATATGTGCAAATGACAAACCTATATAATGCATCTGAACCAATAGTATCTGAAATGGTGATCACATGATAAACTGAAGGTCCTGAAAGGTACACATTAAGATCAGCAATAATCAAAGGTCCTGGAAGGTATGCATTAAAGATCAACATTGGAAAATAAAATAGCAAAGCAGAAGAAAAATTAAATAAAAAGTACAATATGGCATAGAAAATAACCAAATTAATAATTGTAATGGTACATTAATTAGTTCTTTTTATTTAATCCATTTGGATATCTCGTGTTCAAAGTAAAAATCCAAAAAGCCTCTCTGGTGAGAAGGCATCTGCCGATGTCTCCACCCCGTGAAAATCTATTAACGCTTTCAATGGCACAAACCTGAAAAAACGCAGTGCTACGATCATGATGGGTGATGAAGTGTTTAGCGGCTGCTGACACATTCCGATTTGCATTAGTAATATTCCTAATGTCGGATAAATGCTCCGATATCCTCGTTTTCAATTTTCTGGTCATACATCCGACATATGATAAACTACAAGAGATGCAGTTAATCTTATACACTACATCTGTCGAATTACAATTCATATATTGTTTGATGTCATAACTAACAGACTGATTATTATTATTAAAGGTTTTAGTCACTAGAGCATGTCTGAATGTCTTGCAGTTATTCATACCACATTTAAAAAACCCTTAAATCTCAACCATGAATCATTTTTAATGTTAGCTTGGAACATACTAGGTGAAACCTTGTTGCCACTAGATGGTGCTTTTCTCGCTACTATGTTAACCCAGGGCTGTAAAATCTCACCCAAAATCTCATCTTCATGCAAGATTGGTAAAAATCTATTGATAATCTTTTTTATTTCACCAAATTGAGGACTAAATTGTAGACTAACAAAAGGTCTATCACGATAAGAAACATTGTCTTGAGCACGTGAAAACTCTTCACCAGAGTCAATCAGATTCTCACGTTTCTTCTGACCCACAATACACCGAGCTCTATTGATCATCCACCGAGGATAATTTCGACTAATCAATCTATCATCCAGCATACTGAATTGTCCCTCCAAATTTACATGTGAGCTTCAGTTTCTTTTGATTCTGATATATTCACCCAGGGGAACAGACCTGATGGTATGTCTAGGGTGACTACTGCCAGCATGAAGAATTAGTAACACATATAGTCCCAAATATTTATGTTTAAAGAAACCCAGGCGGAATATACAATGATGCCGCATCTGGGTAGAATACACCAGCTCCCAGAAGACTAGGAAATTCAAGAGAAAAACGGAGCTAAACAGCGTTTTTATAAATATATAAAACATGAAATTTTATTAATCAAACAAGTAAAAAAACATGAACACAGTAAATCAGGTAACAAATGCAAAAAACACCACCTCACACAGCACTCTGATACCTCAATTACTAATCATATAGATGGTAGGTATAGGCAACAATTGGCAATGATTCTAACAAATAGATAGCAGCATATTAAAGAAAATATGTACCCATGGGTTGCCAAAGAGAAAAGGTCACAGTGGAACCAATATTACATGTACAACTGAGGGCCCAGGATATCATGCAATAATACATAAAGTGCATAGTGAATACATTAAGCCATTCTTACCAAGGTAAAGAGGTAGCAGAGGGTATGCAGGGGATGGTGAGCGCCCCGATGCGTGTTTCGCAACAACAAAGTGTCGCTTCCTCAAAGGGATTAGTGTGGTTGATGCAGAGGGTCTTTAAAAAGCCCTGCGGTTCCGGTCATGTGTGTACTCATGGCCAATCAGTTTGCGCATGTTTTGCGCATGGGCAATGGAAACCGGCAAGTCCTCAGCTGTGCGGGGAATCCCCGTCACATATGTGTATAGAGCCGGAAGCTGTGGAGCGATTGGAAACTTGGCGCATGCGCACCGGGCCCACAAAGTCCTGGACGGCGGAGGGATGTCAATTGAGACGCCCATACGCCGACCAGCCACCAGGGGCGCGGGGCGATTGCACAGACATCGCTACACAGATTCACCAGGGAGGTGTCTTATATAAAAGGGGGAAAGGAGAATAAGAGGAATCAATATGTATAGAGGTTATTCTTCATCCATATCTCCTTCCCAAATGTGACATTTGGGAAGGAGATATGGATGAAGAATAACCTCTTTGGGATCTCATCATGTTGTCATCCCCATCGTGATAATCCTTTTGGATTCTAGATATAATATTTTTATGTATATGATTCATCTATGCTATGTATTTTGATACTCATTATCCATATATTTTGTATATTTAAGGGGTGATGGTGATCAGCACATTTTGAGACATACTCCCCTTGTCTTTTATGGTGAATAATTGCTGTGCTTATACATATTGATTCCTCTTGTTCTCCTTTCCCCTTTTATATAAGACACCTCCCTGGTGAATCTGTGTAGCGATGGCTGTGCGCATCGCCCCGCGCCTCCTGGTGGCTGGTCGGCGTATGGGCGTCTCAATTGACGTCTCTCCGCCGTCCAGGACTTTGTGGGCCCGGTGCGCATGCGCCAAGTTTCCCATCGCTCCACAGCTTCCGGCTCTATACACATATGTGACGGGGATTCCCCGCACAGCTGAGGACTTGCCGGTTTCCATTGCCCATGCGCGAAACATGCGCAAACTGATTGGCCATGAGTACACACATGACCGCTTTTTAAAAACCCTCTGCATCCACCACACTAATCTCCTTGAGGAAGCGACACTTTGTTGTTGCGAAATGCACGTCGGGGCGCTCACCATCCCCTGCATACCCTCTGCTACCTCTATACCTTGGTAAGAATGGCTTAATGTATTCACTATGCACTTTATGTATTATTGCATGATATCCTGGGCCCTCAGTTGTACATGTAATATTGGTTCCACTGTGACCTTTTCTCTTTGGCAACCCATGGGTACATATTTTCTTTAATATGCTGCTATCTATTTGTTAGAATCATTGCCAATTGTTGCCTATACCTACCATCTAAATGATTAGTAATGGAGGTATCAAAGTGCTGTGTGAGGTGGTGTTTTTTGCATTTGTTACCTGATTTACTGTGTTCATGTTTTTTGACTTGTTTGATTAATAAAATTTTATGTTTTATATATTTATAAAAAACGCTGTTTAGCTCCGTTTTTCTCTTGAATTTCCCAGCATGAAGAACTGTATTCCCCCCAAATGATTTATAATGTGTTTTAGTGGAAACACTTTGTCCCTGTACACCACACAAGTCAAGATCCAGAAAATAAATTGCCCTAGGATCATATTTATGTGTAAAGCGAATGTTAAAATCATTATTTCCAATGTACTCCATGAAATCTGGTATGGCAGACACATCGCCCCCCCCTCTTACAATTTTGTTTTAATGGATCAATAAAGTTTCAAGTTTTTAAGGAGCTGGAACATTTCTATTTCTTATGGATATTCGTGGACGTTTGAGCTGGTTTGCTTTTTTCTATACGTCTATTTGATTGCCGTGCTCCCAATGCTCTTTTTAAGAATGCAAGACATTATTGATAATATCTCATGATTGAATCGCCTTATTAAAGTTTTAATTTGTTGCAATATGGCCACCAATCTCTTCAAAGACAGATCAAAAAAAGCCGCACTGGTTTTTTCCAATGATCCCAATGCTCTCAATGATGCATCAGACTTGAATGTAACTGTGGATAAATTAGAGCAGCTGATGTTGCAACAGACCAAATTGTGGTGGGATCATACCACACTACAAAATTATCTTACGAAAGAAATGATACCGCGAGGTTTACGCATTAAAAAAATCCCAACATGTCTTTTTTTTTGACGAGTTTACTGGTGAATGGAATCAAATTTTGAGTAATTGCTCTGCTGAACTAATGAAATTGATTGTGAAATATAAAGACATCAAACTTAAAGAAGTTCAAGAGCAAATGGATACAGTGAACACTAGAGTTGAGCGATACTTTCCGATATCCTAAAGTATCGGAATCGGAATGGTATCGCCGATATCACTAAAATATCGGCGATACCCGATACCGATACCGGAAGTCCCATGTAAGTCTATGGGAACAAAATATCGCAACTAAAAAAACCCTATTCTTTCCTTGTAAACACTAAATATACACACATAGAATACATATATATATATATACATGTCATTGTGACATATATATACATATATGTATAGTTTATACACTTCTACATAGTAAAATATCCTCTCATTCAATTGCCGGGTAAAGCCGGCTTCAGTGAAAAGACAGAAGCACCCGACATGAAATGACACTTGGTGTACATAGGGTTAACCATGTCTTTTCATGTCGTTTGCTATCTGATTTGCACAAACAATTAAATCAGACTATGTGTGCAAAATTTCACACCTGTAGGGGTTAATTAAAGGTGTAAATTCGTTGTAAAAAAAAGGGACTTTTTTGCTACGAATTTACACCTTTAATTAACCCCTACAGGTGTGAAATTTTGCACACATAGTCTGATTTAATTGTTTGTGCAAATTAGATAGCAAAGGACATGAAAAGACATGGTTAACCCTATGTACACCAAGTGTCATTTCATGTCGGGTTCTGCATTTTCACAAAAGCCGGCAATTGAATTAGCGGCTATTATACTATGTAGAAGTGTATGAACTACAAATATAAATATATATATATATGTGTCACAAATTCAATGACATGTATATATATATATGAGGTGTAAAATTGCTGAAAAAAAATGCGTGGGCTCCCGCCCTATTTTCGCAACCAGACAGACAAAGCCAGTGAGTGGGGGCAGATAATAATAGCCCAGAGAGGGACCATTATTTTTGCCCCCCCCCGGCTACTAACATCTGCCCCCAGACACCCCAGGAAAGACAAATCTATAATTAGATTCGCCCTTTCTGGCACTTTGCCCGTCTATTCCCATTGCCCTGTAGCGGTGGCGAATGGGTTAATATGGGGTTAAAGCCACCTTGCTATTGAAAGGTGACCTTAAGCCAGGTTAATAATTGAGAGCTGTCAATTAGACAACTATCAATTATTAATCCTATTGCATGAAATAAAAATAAAACACACACACTTTAATTAAAAATCATTTTAATGAAATAAAGACACATGTTTTTGACCATCTTTTATTTTACTGCAAAAACCATTTCCTGTAATAAAAATAAAATAAAAAAGCAAAATTATTCTTACCTATCCCATGCACAGTCAGGTCCCACGGTGTAATCCTTCAGAAAGGGTTAATGTTTACTGCAGGGACCGCAGCTAATGCTGCAGCCTCACAGTAAACCCCAAATGAATGAGTTCCTCTCCTGCCTGACAGGAGACTAAAGGCTGGGTGTCACATAACGATACACCAGCGATCCCGACAACGATATGCACTTGTCAGGATCGCTGGTGTATCGCTACATGATCGCTGCTGAGCTGCCAAACAGGCAGCTCAGGCAGCGATCTGGGACAGCGACACTGCGGGTAACATCGCTTAAGGGCCCGTCTCACATAGCGATATCGCTACCGAGATCGCTGCTGAGTCACTAGTTTTGTGACGCAGCAGCGAGCTCACCAGCGATATCGCTGTGTGTGACATTCAGCGACGATCAGCCCCCCTGCCGGGTATCGCTGATCGTCGCAGAAATGTCAGGACCTTTTTTTGATCGCTGGTTTCCCTCTGACAGGCACGCATCGCTGCGTGTGACAGGCTGGAGACCAGCGATCCGCTGGTAACCAAGGTACACAGCGGGTTTCCAGGCACCGCGCAGCGCTTGGAAACCCGCTGTGTACCTTGGATACCAGCTCCCTGCATCAGGGCGCTGGTATCCAAGGTACACAGCGGGTTTCTAGGCACAGCCCCGCGCCTGGAAACCCGCTGTGTACCTTGGTTACCAGCGGATCGCTGGTCTCCCGCCTGTCACACGCAGCGATGTGTGCCTGTCAGCGGGAAACCAGCGATCAAAAAAAGGTCCTGACATTTCAGCGACGATCAGCGATACCCGGCAGGGGGGCTGATCGTCGCTGAATGTCACACACAGCGATATCGCTGGTGAGCTCGGTGCTGCGTCACAAAACTAGTGACTCAGCAGCGATCTCGGTAGCGATATCGCTATGTGAGACGGGCCCTTAAGTGGAAAGCTTAATTGATTGCTTTCCACTTTCACTTCAGGTCAGCCAGGGACACAATCAGTGACGTCAGAGGGAACTGATTAACAAAAATAGGGGTTCCCTTCGAAAAAAAAATGGCGTGGGGTCCCCCCTATTTTTGTTAACCAGCCAGATGAAGCAGACCGCTGAGGCCTGGATTTTCAGGCTGTTAAGGAGCCAAGATCCATGGACCTTGCCAGCCTGATAATACTAGGCCACAGCAGTCTGCATATCTTGGCTGATTAACAAAAATAGGGGATCCCCTCGAAAAAAATTGGCGTGGGGTCCCCCCTATTTTTGTTAACCAGCCAGATGAAGCAGACCGCTGAGGCCTGGATTTTCAGGCTGTTAAGGAGCCAAGATCCATGGACCTTGCCAGCCTGATAATACCAGGCCACAGCAGTCTGCATATCTTGGCTGATTAACAAAAATAGGGGATCCCCTCGAAAAAAATTGGCGTGGGGTCCCCCCTATTTTTGTTAACCAGCCAGATGAAGCAGACCGCTGAGGCCTGGTTTTTCAGGCTGGTAAGGATCCAATATCCATGGACCTTGCCAGCCTGATAATACCAGGCCACAGCAGTCTGCTTAGCTTGGCTGGTTAACAAAAATAGGGGATCCCCTCGAAAAAAAAAACGGCGTGGGGATCCCCCTATTTTTGTTAACCAGCCAAGTAAAATGCAGACTGCTGCGGCCTGGTATTAAAAGACTGTCAAGGCCCATGGATTTTGGCCCTCAACAGCCTGATAATACCAGGCTACAGCAGCCCCACATTTGGCGCATCAAAAGATGTGCCAATTGTGGCACTTTACCCGGCTCTTCCCACTTGCCCTGTAGCGGTGGCAAGCGGGGTAATAAGGGGTTAATGTCACCGTTGATTGCACGGTGACAATAAGCCCGGTTAATAATGGAGAGGCGTCAATAAGACACCGATCCATTATTAATCCCAAAGTTATTAAATGTATAAAAAAAAGACAAAGCAAGAAAAAAGTATTTTAATGAAATAAAAGAGACAACACAGTTTTCATTAATTTTATTGTACACTCATTCCTGCGACGCCATCGATCTCCTGTAAAAAAAGAAAAAAAACAAACCAACAGTATACCACCTGTCCGACGCAGTCCATAGTAACGACAGTCCCACGACGATCCAACTCTGCTACATCGCAATGACAGGCAGAGCCTGTCATCGCGACGCAGCACAGCTGCTTACCAGCTTCCCCGGCGGTGACGTCATCGGACTGACTGCTTTACGGCCGGGATTACCCAGCAGTCACTGCAGTTATCGCGAGAAACTGCATGTGACCGCCGGGGAAAGAAGATTGCGGCCATGAAGCAGTCCAGGACGTGACCGCCGGAGATCTTCTGCCGGGTAAGTGCCGCTGACTCCTGACAGACCCGACAGACGGACACTGACAGTGACAGTGACATCCCGATTCCGGTATCCGATAAGACGAAAATATCGGAACTCGGAATCGGAATTCCGATACAGCCAATATCGGCCGATACCCGATATTTGCAGTATCGGAATGCTCAACCCTAGTGAACACTGCTCTAAGTGAATTAAAAAATTTGGCACAATTTGATTCCTTGATGTCTAAAGTTCAAGATAATGTTTCAAATCTTGAAAAAGAAATTATGGATCGAAAAAACACAAGTTTGCACGTGACACTAAAGACTACTCTATGAATAAAGTCTATGAGTGAGGCAAGTGAGAAAGCACACCAGGAACCCCGAAATCTATTTTAAAACTCAACCATTCTTGAAACAAACCAACTAGTAAACCACATGTATTTTTCACATCTTCTGAACCAGAATCATCTGATAATAATTTGAGTGCATCAGATATGTCACTGAATGATGCCCCGACTACCAGCTTTGGCAATACTCACCGCCATTCAAGAAACGCCAAAGGCGGGGAGGCAGGAAGCATCGCAAAAGACCAAGGAATGATCACACGCAGGAAAAATAGTTTTTTCAAATAAAAGCTCATAAGAATGTTCTTAATTTGTCTTCAGCGATCCTTACTGATACACAATACGAGGTGTTGTCTTTGAGCTTAAAATTTGTGCCAGACCAAAATTTTGATCTTTTTCATACCATTTTGGACATAAACAAATTTGTTAGGAATCTCACAATAAAAAAGCATTTTTTTCATGATGCCAGTGAGAATCATTATGTGGAGAATTCATCTGCTGTTAATGAGTTCACAGATCTTAATTTCAAAGAGCAAGTTTCACTGAATATTTTACAAAATTTATCATCAGAGTCGAGTGTGTCTTCTGACCAACGAATTTCTATGTCTCATTTCAAAACTAAAAATCCATCATTCTACCCAATTCAGTCAAGATCTGATAGCATGGAATAATTCCAAGAAATTGTTGAAAGGGAATTAAGAAAACTACATGACAATGTCCGAAGTAGAAAGGGACAAAGATTTCATTCCAATCTTTCTCAGTGCCAGAAGTCGGCTTTGGAAGATTTGAGGAAGATGTCGGACATGATTATTAAGATGTCAGATAAAGGTGAAGTGGTGGTTTTAATGAATAAAAGTGATTATTGTGACAAAATGATGGAGATTTTAGAAGAAAATTATTTTTATGAGAAGCTTGATACCAATCCCTCTGTTAAATTTAAAGCTGAAATAGACTACATCATTAAAGAAGGTTTCACTCTTGGAGTGTTATAAAAAAAACAAGCAGAGTATCTTGAAGTATCACATCCAATACTTCCTATCATGCACGGCTTACCGAAGATACACAAAGAAATGAGAATTCCACCGATGAGACCAATTGTGTCGGGAATCGGTTCATCAAATGAACATTTGGGAGAGTGAGTGGACTCCCTTTTGCAACCCCTGGTTCGCCGGATTCCTGGCTTTATTAAGGATTCTAAGGATGTCCTTAAGGCATTTTCCAAGAAAGTTTGGAGCAACAATTTTACATGGTTATGTTAGGATGTTGTGTCATTGTACACATTCATTCCACATAATGTTGCTATGATGGCGCTTCAATTTCACTTGCAAAAATTCAGTCAATATTCAGATGATTTGATTAATTTCCTTTTGCAGGTTATTTTTTTCTTCTTACCCATAATTTTTTCACATTTGACAATAAGTTTTATTTACAACATTCTGGAGTGGCGATGGGTGCCAAGTTTTCACCCTCTTTAGCTAATCTTGTTATGGTTCATTGGGAGTTTAACTACATTTTTTCTGCAGAGAATCCATTTTGTGACTCCCTGGTCTGGTATGGCAGATACATCGATGATATCCTGATTATTTGGGGGGGGGGGCGATGTGTCTGCCATACCAGATTTCATGGAGTACATTGGAAATAATGATTTTAACATTCGCTTTACAGATAAATATGATCCTAGGGCAATTTCTTTTCTGGATCTTGACTTGTGTGGTGTACAGGGACAAATTGTTTCCACTAAAACACATTATAAATCATTTGGGGGGAAGACAATTCTTCATGCTGGCAGTAGTCACCCTAGACATACCATCAGGTCTGTTCCCCTGGGTGAATATATCAGAATCAAAAGAAACTGTAGCTCACATGTAAATTTGGAGGGACAATTCAGTATGCTGGATGATAGATTGATTAGTCGAAATTATCCTCGGTGGATGATCAATAGAGCTCGGCGTATTGTGGGTCAGAAGAAACGTGAGAATCTGTTTGACTCTGGTGAAGAGTTTTCACGTGCTCAAGACAATGTTTCTTATCGTGATAGACCTTTTGTTAGTCTACAATTTAGTCCTCAATTTGGTGAAATAAAAAAGATTATCAATAGATTTTTACCAATCTTGCATGAAGATGAGATTTTGGGTGAGATTTTACAGCCCTGGGTTAACATAGTAGCGAGAAAAGCACCATCTAGTGGCAACAAGGTTTCACCTAGTATGTTCCAAGCTAACATTAAAAATGATTCATGGTTGAGATTTAAGGTTTTTTTTTTTAAATGTGGTATGAATAACTGCAAGACATGCAGACATGCTCTAGTGACTAAAACCTTTAATAATAATAATCAGTCTGTTAGTTATGACATCAAACAATATATGAATTGTAATTCGACACATGTAGTGTATAAGATTAACTGCATCTCTTGTAGTTTATCATATGTCGGATGTACGACCAGAAAATTGAAAACGAGGATATCGGAGCATTTATCCGACATTAGGAATATTACTAATGCAAATCCGAATGTGTCAGCAGCCGCTAAACACTTCATCACCCATCATGATCGTAGCACTGCGTTTTTTCAGGTTTGTGCCATTGAAAGCGTTAATAGATTTTCACGGGGTGGAGACATCGGAAGATGCCTTCTCACCAGAGAGGCTTTTTGGATTTTTACTTTGAACACGAGATATCCAAATGGATTAAATAAAAAGAACTAATTAATGTACCATTACAATTATTAATTTGGTTATTTTCTATGCCATATTGTACTTTTTATTTAATTTTTCTTCTGTTTTGCTATTTTATTTTCCAATGTTGATCTTTAATGCATACCTTCCAGGACCTTTGATTATTGCTGATCTTAATGTGTACCTTTCAGGACCTTCAGTTTATCATGTGATCACCATTTCAGATACTATTGGTTCAGATGCATTATATAGGTTTGTCATTTGCACATATGTATAACAGTCTTGATGAAGATCATTTGTTCGAAACGCGTCGCTGTATGTGGCTTTCCTTCATGGAGCATTCACCACCTCTTACAATTTTGTTTTAATGGATCAATAAAGTTTCAAGTTTTTAAGGAGCTGGAACATTTCTTTTTCTTATGGATATTCGTGGACGTTTCATCAGACGTTGTTCCGTGCACCTGTGGTGGTAGTTGGTGAGCTGGTTTGCTTTTTTCTATTTGTCAGAGAACACCAAGATTGGAAGATTTGACATTGGCACCCTATTCTCTTCACGGATAAGAGCAGGTTCACACTGAACACATGTGACAGACATGACAGCGTCTGGAGATGCTGTGGACAACGTTCTGCTGCCTGCAACATCCTCCAGCATGATGGGTTTGGCAGTGGGTCAGTAATGATGTGGGGAAGCATTTCTTTGGAAGGCCGCACAGCCCTCCATGTGCTAGCCAGAGGTACCCTGACTGCCATTAGGTACAGGGATGAGATTCTCAAACCTGTAGTGAGACCATATGCAGGTGGAGAGGGACTTCGGTTCCTTCTGATGCATGACAATGCTAGGCCTCATGTGGCTGAAGTGTGTTAGCAGTTCCTGCATGATGAAAGTATTGATGCTATGGACTGGCTTGCCTGTTCCCCAGACCTGAATCCAATCGAGCACATCTGGGACATCATGTCTTGTTCCATCCACCAATGCAAAATTTGACTGGTGCCTTAATCCAGGTCTGGGAAGAGATCCCTCAGAAGAACATCCACAGCCTCATCAGGAGAATTGCCACACGCGTTATAGGGAGGTCATACACGTCCGTGGAGGCCACACACACTGCTGAGCATCATTTCCTTGTCTTGAGGCATTTCCACTTAAGTTGGATCAGCCTGTAATTTGATTTTCCACTTTGATTTTTGGTATCATTCCAAATCCAGACCTCCATGGGATATTAATTTTGATTTACATTGATCATTTTTATGTTTTATTGTTCCCACAACATTCCACTATGTAATGAATAAAGATTTGCAACTGGAATATTTAATTCAATGATACCTAAGATGTGGGATTTTAGTGTTCCCTTTTTTTTGAGCAGTGAATATTTAAAATGTTTAATATATATCACCAGACAATAGTAACTAATAGAAAATCATATATTCAAGGCATTATTTACAAGGTTTATATAGAGGTAGGATTTGAAATAAGGCGCCAAAGAAGACACATGTCAGTGTATGGTGTGTCAGAGATCATAGTAAATGAATAAAATGATGTTTTTATTCACATATGTTCAGTTTTTCATTTATCTGTTCATGATCATAGATATATTTTTTTTTACTTGATCCGCATCATATGCCTACCTTATGAATGCTTTTTCATATATTAAATTGGATTTGGATCTTACTTGAGCACCAACCAGGAGTGCTGTGATTTATTCCTTCACATATATCCTATGAATAGAGTTGAGCGATACTTTCCGATATCCTAAAGTATCGGAATCGGAATGGTATCGCCGATATCACTAAAATATCGGCGATACCCGATACCGATACCGGAAGTCCCATGTAAGTCTATGGGAACAAAATATCGAAATTAAAAAAAAACCATTCTTGCCTTGTTGGTTAATTGTACATGAAGGAAAACAAGAAAGAGTAATGTAGAATGTATTGGGGGAGGTTGAGGAGACATTAAAGGCATAGATGTTTGACCCAATCCAATGGAATAGCATGAATTTTTTTTTTTTTAGGAAATACGTTCGGATTGACGAACAAATTGACAATGTTGTTAACCTTTTTTCTATTTTGTCAAATATGTCTGTTTCACAACTTCCATGGTCTTCACCTTTTTAACTTTTCACACACTTTCTCCTTCATAATTTTCAGCAGCATCATCTTTCTCATCAAATTATTCTTCATCTTCACCTTCTTAATCTTCTAAAACTTCTTGCTATTCATCTTTTTGTTAACATTACTTATATTGTTCTTATTAAACAGTTATTATTCTTCATATTCTACTTCTTCATCTTCTTCCTATTCATCCTTTTCATCATATTCTTATTTGTGACAGACATTCCTGTACTTGTAATCTGTAAAACTCTGAATTTTCATCCTTCCGTTCTTGCTGTCACGAAAGATTTTAATTACAACAGTATTTGTCCGCGTTCAGTTTAGCCTGCAGCAGCATCAGGCATTTTCCAGGGGCACCACGAGGAGGAACGGACTCACCCCCATACACTGCTTAGTCTTCTTCTGCTTAGAATTTAGAGCATATATTTTGCTCTTCATTTTGGTCTTATACTTAATGTTCTTCTGCTTTTTGATCTTCTGCTTATTGTTCTTCTGTCTCTTGTTCTGTATCTTGTAGTTTGTCTTAACCTTCTTTGTCCTGTTGGTGATGTTACAAAAGCCAATGGAAGTAACGAGGACCAGCTGACTGTGCTGGAACCCGGAGGGTCAGCAGAAGGAAAAGAGCCAATGGCACAACCGAGGACCAGCTGACGTTACTGGGACAGGGTTACTAAGCAGGAGGTACCTGTGCTCCAAAGCACTACCAAGGACCAGCAGACGTTGCTGGAACTCGGATACCGACATGGAGGCACCTAGGCCAAAGGCACTGCGGAGAACCAGCTGACGGTACTGGAACCCGGATGGGTAGCAGAAGGTACAAGAGCCAATGAAAGTAACGAGGACCAGCTGACTGTGCTGGAACCCGGAGGGTCAGCAGAAGGAAAAGAGCCAATGGCACAACCGAGGACCAGCTGACGTTACTGGGACAGGGTTACTAAGCAGGAGGTACCTGTGCTCCAAAGCACTACCAAGGACCAGCAGACGTTGCTGGAACTCGGATACCGACATGGAGGCACCTAGGCCAAAGGCACTGCGGAGAACCAGCTGACGGTACTGGAACCCGGATGGGTAGCAGAAGGTACAAGAGCCAATGAAAGTAACGAGGACCAGCTGACTGTGCTGGAACCCGGAGGGTCAGCAGAAGGAAAAGAGCCAATGGCACAACCGAGGACCAGCTGACGTTACTGGGACAGGGTTACTAAGCAGGAGGTACCTGTGCTCCAAAGCACTACCAAGGACCAGCAGACGTTGCTGGAACTCGGATACCGACATGGAGGCACCTAGGCCAAAGGCACTGCGGAGAACCAGCTGACGGTACTGGAACCCGGATGGGTAGCAGAAGGTACAAGAGCCAATGAAAGTAACGAGGACCAGCTGACTGTGCTGGAACCCGGAGGGTCAGCAGAAGGAAAAGAGCCAATGGCACAACCGAGGACCAGCTGACGTTACTGGGACAGGGTTACTAAGCAGGAGGTACCTGTGCTCCAAAGCACTACCAAGGACCAGCAGACGTTGCTGGAACTCGGATACCGACATGGAGGCACCTAGGCCAAAGGCACTGCGGAGAACCAGCTGACGGTACTGGAACCCGGATGGGTAGCAGAAGGTACCCATGGAAATTAAAGTTGAGGCAGCAGGACTGTTTGCCGTTCACACAGCAGGGGAACAGCTGACATTACTGAACCCCAGTAACACAGGAGCAAGTGTAGACTGTGCTAACAGCACTTCCGAGAAACAACTGGCGGTGTTGTAACCCAGGGATGAGAAGAGAACATGGTGGAGGCAGCAGGACTTTTTGCCGTACACACAGCAGGGGAACAGCTGACATTACTGAACCCCAGTAACACGGGAGCAAGTGTAGACTGTGCTAACAGCACTTCCGAGAAACAACTGGCGGTGTTGTAACCCAGGGATGAGAAGAGAACATGGTGGAGGCAGCAGGACTTTTTGCCGTACACACAGCAGGGGAACAGCTGACATTACTGAACCCCAGTAACACGGGAGCAAGTGTAGACTGTGCTAACAGCACTTCCGAGAAACAACTGGCGGTGTTGTAACCCAGGGATGAGAAGAGAACATGGTGGAGGCAGCAGGACTTTTTGCCGTTCACACAGCAGGGGAACAGCTGACATTACTGAACCCCAGTAACACAGGAGCAAGTGTAGACTGTGCTAACAGCACTTCCGAGAAACAACTGGCGGTGTTGTAACCCAGGGATGAGAAGAGAACATGGTGGAGGCAGCAGGACTGTTTGCCGTTCACACAGCAGGGGAACAGCTGACATTACTGAACCCCAGTAACACGGGAGCAAGTGTAGACTGTGCTAACAGCACTTCCGAGAAACAACTGGCGGTGTTGTAACCCAGGGATGAGAAGAGAACATGGTGGAGGCAGCAGGACTTTTTGCCGTTCACACAGCAGGGGAACAGCTGACATTACTGAACCCCAGTAACACAGGAGCAAGTGTAGACTGTGCTAACAGCACTTCCGAGAAACAACTGGCGGTGTTGTAACCCAGGGATGAGAAGAGAACATGGTGGAGGCAGCAGGACTTTTTGCCGTTCACACAGCAGGGGAACAGCTGACATTACTGAACCCCAGTAACACAGGAGCAAGTGTAGACTGTGCTAACAGCACTTCCGAGAAACAACTGGCGGTGTTGTAACCCAGGGATGAGAAGAGAACATGGTGGAGGCAGCAGGACTTTTTGCCGTTCACACAGCAGGGGAACAGCTGACATTACTGAACCCCAGTAACACAGGAGCAAGTGTAGACTGTGCTAACAGCACTTCCGAGAAACAACTGGCGGTGTTGTAACCCAGGGATGAGAAGAGAACATGGTGGAGGCAGCAGGACTGTTTTCCGTTCACACTTCAGGGGAACAGCTGACATTACTGAACCCCAGTAACACGGGAGCAAGTGTAGACTGTGCTAACAGCACTTCCGAGAAACAACTGGCGGTGTTGTAACCCAGGGATGAGAAGAGAACATGGTGGAGGCAGCAGGACTTTTTGCCGTTCACACAGCAGGGAACAGCTGACATTACTGAACCCCAGTAACACAGGAGCAAGTGTAGACTGTGCTAACAGCACTTCCGAGAAACAACTGGCGGTGTTGTAACCCAGGGATGAGAAGAGAACATGGTGGAGGCAGCAGGACTTTTTGCCGTTCACACAGCAGGGGAACAGCTGACATTACTGAACCCCAGTAACACAGGAGCAAGTGTAGACTGTGCTAACAGCACTTCCGAGAAACAACTGGCGGTGTTGTAACCCAGGGATGAGAAGAGAACATGGTGGAGGCAGCAGGACTTTTTGCCGTTCACACAGCAGGGGAACAGCTGACATTACTGAACCCCAGTAACACAGGAGCAAGTGTAGACTGTACTAACAGCACTTCCGAGAAACAACTGGCGGTGTTGTAACCCAGGGATGAGAAGAGAACATGGTGGAGGCAGCAGGACTGTTTTCCGTTCACACTTCAGGGGAACAGCTGACATTACTGAACCCCAGTAACACGGGAGCAAGTGTAGACTGTGCTAACAGCACTTCCGAGAAACAACTGGCGGTGTTGTAACCCAGGGATGAGAAGAGAACATGGTGGAGGCAGCAGGACTTTTTGCCGTTCACACAGCAGGGGAACAGCTGACATTACTGAACCCCAGTAACACAGGAGCAAGTGTAGACTGTGCTAACAGCACTTCCGAGAAACAACTGGCGGTGTTGTAACCCAGGATGAGAAGAGAACATGGTGGAGGCAGCAGGACTTTTTGCCGTTCACACAGCAGGGGAACAGCTGACATTACTGAACCCCAGTAACACAGGAGCAAGTGTAGACTGTGCTAACAGCACTTCCGAGAAACAACTGGCGGTGTTGTAACCCAGGGATGAGAAGAGAACATGGTGGAGGCAGCAGGACTGTTTGCCGTTCACACAGTAGGGGAACAGCTGACATTACTGAACCCCAGTAACACGGGAGCAAGTGTAGACTGTGCTAACAGCACTTCCGAGAAACAACTGGCGGTGTTGTAACCCAGGGATGAGAAGAGAACATGGTGGAGGCAGCACGACTTTTTGCCGTTCACACAGCAGGGGAACAGCTGACATTACTGAACCCCAGTAACACAGGAGCAAGTGTAGACTGTGCTAACAGCACTTCCGAGAAACAACTGGCGGTGTTGTAACCCAGGGATGAGAAGAGAACATGGTGGAGGCAGCAGGACTTTTTGCCGTTCACACAGCAGGGGAACAGCTGACATTACTGAACCCCAGTAACACGGGAGCAAGTGTAGACTGTGCTAACAGCACTTCCAAGCAACAACTGGCGGTGTTGGAGCCCAGGGTCAAGGAGGATGTTTAAATACTAGATCAAGTATTTTCCTTGTTACTTGTCAATTAAAAATGTCTATACTCCAAACAAGAGAAATATAACCTTTAGTACCATAAGATGATGATTTTACTTTAAAAAATATATGTAAATTAATAATTGACAAACATAAACGCATACATTAACATGTTGAAAAGCAATGCAAACCACAATAAAAATCGGTTAAATAATCTGCTATACGGTTTTAAATAAAAGCATACAAGTACATATCAGAATCCATAAATGATGGATAAGTAACAGTATGTACACCATTTTCATTTGCTGAATAATATCACTAAAAAGTTTTTAAAAATATCTAAAATTTCCATCATGTAATACTGATAATATGTGGCAATCATTTATATTAACAAAAAAAACCTTTAAAAAGTGCATAGTGAAAACAGCTATTTATGCCTGACTGTGGACTTGCAAGCATGACAACGGATAGATAAGGTATATATAGATGACACTGCATAGCCACAGATGGTGAATGGCGATGTAATACTGTACCTCAATAAAGTGTGCGTTACTACTACATCCTTTTTTTTATATAGCTTTATAAAAGGGTACGTGCATGTATGCTTGCGCCTTTGTTTGGACGCACAGACTGGCTTCCTGCTGTGACGCGTTGGGTATTGGAGCGTCTGTGCGTCTTATGACGCAGACTAACATAACGCATCGTTCATCATCGCAAGCGTACCGACAACACAAAGGCGTTGTCATGACTGCTTTACTCAGTAAACATGCACCTATGATGAAACATACACGCATGTGCCCTATTACATAACATGCTACAAGAAAAATGCGTGTGAGGTGTGACACAGCTGTTTTGTTAAGGTACAGTATTATATCGACATTGTACAGGTGTCGCTATTCAGTCTGATAAATAGATATCATTCACCTATTCTATCAGTTGTCGTTCTTTCAGCACCACTTACAGGTATATATTTTGCTATTGTGACTATGCACTATTGACTTTACCAAGGTAATGCATGATTTTTGTTAGCGATTATCATGTTTACATGAAGGACCTTTATGATATGGGCTGTTAACTTTCTAATCAAATATGTATTTTTTAAAATGACACAAATATAAGTAATGTTGAAGAGGACTATTCCTACATGCATTGTTTGCACAATATTACAGGTGTACATCACGTCCCTTAATCAACATTGGATATTATATTTACTTGTATGCTTTTATTTTAAAGGCAAGAACACTGAAGTATAACCTTCGCACTGCAGCAGTTGTCAAAGTTCAACCCACATTATGCACTTCCAACATTGCAGTATTTGAGTCATCATGATGTGAGTTGGATTTGTCTAAGCTATGGAGTGACAAGGTTGACCATCAGTATCCTATAGCATAAGTAGGCTTTTGTGTTTGCATTTGTTTTCGACATGTGCATATCTGTAATAATATGTCACAATTATTTTGTTACAGATTTGTGACAAAGACAAATCATTTTATGGTTTGAAAGTTGACGTTTCAAATGTTTACAGCTTAGAAATCATGGTGTAGCCTCATATCTATGTGTAGCACTAGACACTTTGAGATGTAATTTTTTTTTTTCACCATGATTAGGTAGCTAGCAGTAATTTTTGCCGGACACACAGCAGGGGAACAGCAGGCATTACTGAACCCCACAAACACATCAGCGATTGTTTTCATCTGTGCATCTAACACTTCTGAGCAGCAACTAGCGCTGTTGAAGCCCAGGGTCAAGGAGGGTGTAGGCAGAGGCCTAGTATGAGACGTTTGAAGTTGAAGTTGTAGTTAGCAGCAGTAATTTTTGCCAGACACACAGCAGGGGAACAGCAGGCGTTACTGAACCCCACAAACACATCAGCGATTGTTTTCATCTGTGCATCTAACACTTCTGAGCAGCAACTAGCGCTGTTGAAGCCCAGGGTCAAGGAGGGTGTAGGCAGAGGCCTAGTATGAGACGTTTGAAGTTGAAGTTGTAGTTAGCAGCAGTAATTTTTGCCAGACACACAGCAGGGGAACAGCAGGCGTTACTGAACCCCACAAACACATCAGCGATTGTTTTCATCTGTGCATCTAACACTTCTGAGCAGCAACTAGCACTGTTGAAGCCCAGGGTCAAGGAGGGTGTAGGCAGAGGCCTAGTATGAGACGTTTGAAGTTGAAGTTGTAGTTAGCAGCAGTAATTTTTGCCAGACACACAGCAGGGGAACAGCAGGCGTTACTGAACCCCACAAACACATCAGCGATTGTTTTCATCTGTGCATCTAACACTTCTGAGCAGCAACTAGCGCTGTTGAAGCCCAGGGTCAAGGAGGGTGTAGGCAGAGGCCTAGTATGAGACGTTTGAAGTTGAAGTTGTAGTTAGCAGCAGTAATTTTTGCCAGACACACAGCAGGGGAACAGCAGGCGTTACTGAACCCCACAAACACATCAGCGATTGTTTTCATCTGTGCATCTAACACTTCTGAGCAGCAACTAGCGCTGTTGAAGCCCAGGGTCAAGGAGGGTGTAGGCAGAGGCCTAGTATGAGACGTTTGAAGTTGAAGTTGTAGTTAGCAGCAGTAATTTTTGCCAGACACACAGCAGGGGAACAGCAGGCGTTACTGAACCCCACAAACACATCAGCGATTGTTTTCATCTGTGCATCTAACACTTCTGAGCAGCAACTAGCGCTGTTGAAGCCCAGGGTCAAGGAGGGTGTAGGCACAAAATATTGAGTTATTGCCTTGTTACGTGGCCATTGCAAATGTATGTACTTCAAACAAGAATAAATGAACTTTTACTACAACAATAAAATGATAAATTTCAATTACAAGAATAGAAAAATATTTATACTTGACAGTCCTCTGTGGTTGATAACGTTTAATGGCTAACTGAAAATATGGTAACAAATTCAAAGCTTTCGAGACTACTCAGGTGTCTTCATCAGGCTAAGAGTAAAGCCAAAAATGAAGAATCACATATTTCTACACACAACAGGACACAGGAATAGCTAAGACAAGTGAGGGAGGGACAAGTGAGGGGAGACCGGCAACAAAAAGGAGAACAAGGATGAATTATCAGCGCCACACAATCACAGATAAATTAATGAATTTACCTGTGGCAAAAGACTTTTGTTTGCCCGGTCATAGCATCATGGATATGGAATTACTGGTATTAAAATATAACTTCAAATATGAGAAACGTACAAAGGTTTCAGAATATAAGTCATCATGACCTTTGGACACTGTTAGTGATGGAATGAATAGATAACATGGATTTATGTCATTCTATATCAATTAAGGAATCTGCGTCTATGCCCTTCCAGGGTCATGAAAACCCAAAAAAATACGCCAATGAGAGGGCAATCAAACTTTCTATCCTTATCTAGGAACTGTTCCAATATTTATGTTCATCCTGTGAGATAATGACAGTTCTGATACACGTCACTTACTTGTCTTACCTATTGCACTATTCCTGTGTCCTGTTGTGTATAGAAATATGTGATGCTTAATTTTTTTAGTTAGTCTTTCCCTGATGAAGAGACGTGAGTAGCCTTGAAAGCTTGCAATTTGTTTCCATCTTTTCAGTTATCCATTAAAAGGTATCAACCACTGCTGACTCTGAAGTCTAAATATTTTTCTATCTACTGGCTAACACGGTACAAAGATACACATGTTTTCTAATTTCAAGAAGGAAAAATAAAGAAAAATACAAATATAAACGCATATATGCACATGCCAAAAATAAATGGAACAACACAACACCCAAAAAATTGGTAACAAAATATAGTGTTGTAAATTTAAGATTTAAAAGTACATTTTTTTTTTATGAATAATGCTTAAGGAACGCTATGTTAAACCATAACATAGTGAAGACAATGGATTTTGTAATAGTCACTCATCATCATCATCATCGCAAATTTTATGTGACAGTCACAGACATTTCAATTATTTAAGTTCATAAAATCGTAACTTTCTATAGCATGTATGACATGTCCAGCATGGACTCATCAATGTGATTGATGACACAATAATGTACATAAAAAATAACCATTTAAAAAAACATTAGGCATTGTTTGTCACAATTTAAGTGTGTGCCTGCAAGTGTAGGTGAAACAAAGGCTACGGATAGCAAAGGTATATTCTATGTCTGTATCAGACAGTGGACAGCCTCTGATGGGTAATGCCGATGTTATACTGTACGTCAATAAAGTCTGCGGCTGAAATCATGCATTTTTTGCTTGTAGAGTGTTGAAGAGGGTAAAAGAATGTCTGGTTGCGCAAAGCTTTATCCGTCAACACTACCTTCCTACTGTCACGCGTAGGGTAGGGTAGCGTGTGGCAATTAGCTGACTATCAAATGTGAGGTTAGGCTGCGTTATTGCGCACTAGGGACGCAAAAAAAAAAATACAGCAGTAATAATTTAATGTGTAATACTCCACCTATGACAAAAAAAAAAATTACGTTCCCTCTTTAACAATGTACAAGACTAACAAGCCTAATGGTTGACGCTGACTTAATTGAGATACAGTATTACATCAACATTGTCCATGAGTAACTATGCACTGTGATAACCTATATACCCGTATTAATTTATATCTTTGTGGTTGTTTCAAAAAGCACTTGCAGGTATAACTACCTATTGTCAGTATGCATGATGCACTTTCTAGATGTAATAATTTATTATTGGACATTATTACCATGTTTACATGCTGGCCATTTCATATATGGTGTTTGAAGTTACAGTTGGCATCAGTATGTGTATTTTATAATGTCTGTCATAAATAAAACTCGTGATGATGATGATGAGGATTTAATGATTCGTACATCCATGACTGCATTATCTTACAGGTACAGATAAAGTTCCTTTTAAAAAGCATTAATTCATAAGTCTGAAATGTACTTTTATGCATTAATTTCAAAATGTGAAGAGTAGACTATGTTTTATTTTTTGTTACCATTTCTAATAGACATGTGCAGATATGCGCTGTGATGACAAATTATTATTTGTCCATATTTGTCATAAAAATTTATCATTCTAGGCCTGCAAAACTTCACAATTTCATGTTTTCAGCATAACAAGCAGGGTGACGGCTCTTCCCTATTTGGAGCATGTTGGTCATGTGTTTTTCTGTCCATGTGTCGGGAACAGGAGACTTCTTGCCGTTGACACAGAGGGGAACAGCTGGCGTTACTGAACCCCACTAACAGTAGAGCTTGTGTTTTGTTCTGTGGACACGACACTTCTGAGCAGCAACTGGCAGTGTTGGATCCCAGGGAGTAGAGTTCAGGTGGTAGAAAGATGAACATAACAGGAGACATGGATAACGTTGCGAACCAGTTATTTAATCTGAAAACGGACAGACAAATTCTGGGCGAGATCCATGCCTTGTTCATTTTCAGAAAAAGTAAGCCGGTTACATTATCGGAGGATAGTCGCATGCGACGGTCTGTTAGTACACCACCTGCAGCACTAAAGACGTTGCTCCGATAATACACTGGCAGCAGGGCAAGCCAGCACCTCCAATGCATACTGGCTAAGCTTGGCCATGTATCCAGCTTAGAGACCCAAAACTTGAATGGGGAAGAGCCATCTGGGAGTACACTGAGAGGCAAAGCCAAGTAGTCTGTCACCATCTGACGGATACGTTGGCCTCCCGCTGACTGGAGCCCTCTCGGATGGTGTAGACATTTGTGGCGCTGCCACAAACTTTGCCACATTTTTTAACATACTGGTCTTTCCCTGTGCAGAGGCACTGGTGTGCTCCCTCTTGTTGCAGAGCTCTCTACACTGCCTCGACGCACAGAGCTGCTTTGTAAAGCAGTAGCAGCAGCAGTGCTCCGGCAGTAAGGTAGAACATTAGGGATTGCACAGTGTGTCTTGGTACTCCCGCATTTTACGCTCCCGGTTTCAACGGTGTGATGAGGCTTTTGACGTTGTCCCGGGTAGCGAGGGTCTAGGAGGGTGTACACCCAATAATCAGACGTCGTGAGAATGTGGGCGATGCGTCGGTCGTTTCTTAGGCACTGCAGCATGAAATCAACCATTGTGCTGCAGACTCCCAACTGGCAAAGAACGCTGTCCTCTGCAGAGGCGTTATCTCTGCCTTGCTCTGCATCATCCCACCCTCGCTCTACATAACTGACTAGAGCGTTGTGTACCTCCCTCTGGAGCGATGTCTTCCTCCTCCATTGACTCCTCCTCCTCATCCTCCTCACAAAGTGAGCCATGCCCAGCCCTTTGGGAGGAACCACGTTGCGCTGACTTTCCAGAAGGTGATGGAATTTGTGACTCCTCATCCTCCACCTTTCCAAAACCTCATCCCTTATTGCTTGCAGTGTTTTTTGAAGCAGGCAGATAAGGGGGACAGTCAGGCTGACTAGTGCATCATCTGCACTCGCCATCCGCGTTGACTCATCAAACGCACGCAAAACGTGGCACATGTCCTTCATAGTGGCCCACTCATTAATGGTGAATTTGTGGACGGCGAAAATTTTGCGTGTTGATTGCGCCTGATGCAGCTGATACTCCATAACTGCTGGCTGCTGCTCACACAACCGCTCCAACATATGTAACGTTGAATTCCACCTGGTGGATACGTCACATATGATGCGATGTTCAGGAAGGCGCAATCTGCGTTGCAGAGCTGCAATGCGCGATCTGGCCATGCTGGAACGTCGCAAGTGAGCGCACTCTAGGCGGACCTTGTGCAGCAGTGCATCAAGATCCGGATAGTCCCTCAAAAAACTCTGCACGACCAAGTTGAGCACATGTGCCAGACATGGTATGTGAGTGAGGTTGCCAAGGCCCAGAGCTGCCACCAGATTTCGGCCATTGTCACACACTACCAAGCCTGGCTGGAGATTCGCTGGCAAAAACCACACGTCGCTCTCCTGCTTGATGGCATTCCAGACCTCCTGCGCTGTGTGGCTTCGATTCCCCATGGGAATTAATTTCAGAACGGCCCTGTTGCCGTTTGGCCACGGCTGTGCTCATATCGGTCGCATCAGGTAAGCGTCCCGGATCCATGTGGAGTTAGACCGTGACGGCTCCTGCAGCGATGATTCTGAGGAACTGGAGTAGGAGGAGGAGTCAATGTGGACAGACTTGATTCCGGCAATCCTTGGAGTTGGCAGAACACGTACAGCGCCACTCGCAAGATCTGTACCGGCTCCACAACATTCACCCAATGGGCAGTGAGTGAAAGGTATCGTCCCTGGCCATGGGTACTGGTCCACGCATCGGTGGTCAGGTGGACCTTGCTACTGACGGCGTTTAGTAGCGCATGTTTAATTTTTTGCCTCAACATGCTTTTGCAGACCAGGGACGGCTTGCCTGCTGAAATAAAATCGGCTGGGCACATTGTATTGTGGGACTGCCAATGCCATTAATTCACGGAAACTGTCAGTCTCCACCAGCCTGAATGACAGCATTTCAAGGGACAGGAGTTTTGCAATGCCAGCATTCAGAGCCTGTGCTCGTGGATGGTTTGCCGAGTATGGCCGTCTTTTATCCCATGCCTGTGCTACCGATGCTGTTTTGTGGCCTGGGTGTGTGAGGTTGACAGGGAACTTGCAGCTGTGGGTGGAATAACACTGTGTCTCTGGACAACAGTGACAGAGGTTCTTCCATGGCGATCCTTTGAGGAAGCCGAACAGCTGTGTGTGAACTGGAGGAAGAGGCTCCAACAGGAGCTGAAGATGTAGGTGCTGCTGTAGGTTGGCCTACATCTCCAGTGTGTCTTTGTAACTCAACAAAGTGCTTTGACCGCACATGTTTCCACATATTTGTTGTATTAAGGTTACTGACACTTTTACCTCTTTTAATTTTTTGATTACACAGCTTGCATTTGACATAGCAAATATCATCTGCAACTGTATCAAAAAAGGACCACGCAGAGCAAGTCCTGGGAGCGCCCGGTTTGGCTGTTGTAAGAGAACTGCTCCGAACGGGTGCCAAACTGGAGGCTACAGGCAAGCGAGTCTGCAGCCTACCTCTCCCTACTGTTTGGACCGTTGGTGCAATCTCTTCCTCAGAGCTGCTCCCACCACCTTCCTGTTCCTCACGCCATGTTGGGTCTTGGACCTCATCATCTCCACCACTACCCTCTTCCAACACCTTCTGTTGTTGGGTGGTCTGGCCAGCACCATGCTCAACAGAAACTGGCAACTGAGTCTCATCATCATCAGATGCGTTCTGCGGTGTGCTGACCATCGGCACTGGCTCACCCGCCTCTTCAGATTCAGAGAGACACAGCTGTTGCGCATCACTGCATACTGCCTCTTCTTCACATTCCAGAATGCTGCTTGGCTGGGCCCCTGTTTCCAAGCAACAGATTCTGAGAACAGAAGCAGAGACTCAGCTGGCTCCTGTACAGAGCTCTCTGACTGCCTGGGCAATTTGGCAGGCGGTGAAGAGACTGATGGTTGTTCAACAGTGCTGTGGTCCTGAGAGGAGGTGGAAGCTATTGAAGTCGATGCATTGGCTGCCATCCAACCAACAACGGCTTCAATTTGTTCTTCACGCAGCAGGGGGGTACGCTGAGCTCCTACAAAAGTGCGCATAAAGGAACGCTCACGGGGAAAACTGGTGGATGCTGTGTCACTGGGTGCGGCAGCAGCCACAGAATCCCCACGTCCTCTCCCTGCTGCAAATCCACGGCCTCGACCACGACCACGTGCCTTACTCACTGACTTCTTCATCTTGGTAGATTGATAAAGAAAGTCAGAAAAGTTAAGGCCTAAGTGTGGTTATTCCTCACAGACTACAGTGAACCCTGCAGACAACTGTTCAGTATCTGTGAAAGGCCCCTTTGTGTACTTCTATAGTGTTTGCAACCAATGTATTGTATACGGATGGAAGCGCGTCACACTAATAGATTAGATTTTTTTTCCACTAAAATGGAGCAGCACCAATTAGAGAAAAATGTGAAGGATGAGGCAGTGACACACGCTCAGCAGACTACAACCGGCAGTGGTTGAAGTACAAACTGGAGCGTAATCTGCACTCACAAAATGAAAAGCTCACAGACTGCAGTGAACACTGAAACACAACTATTCACTATCTGTGAAAAGCTCCTTTGTGTACTTCTATAGTGTTTGCAACCAATGTATTGTATACGGATGGAAGCGCGTCACACTAATAGATTAGATTTTTTTCCACTAAAATGGAGCAGCACCAATTAGAGAAAAATGTGAAGGATGAGGCAGTGACACACGCTCAGCAGACTACAACCGGCAGTGGTTGAAGAACTAACTGGAGCGTGATCTGCACTCAAAAAATCAAAACCTCACAGACTGCAGTGAACACTGAAACACAACTATTCACTATCTGTGAAAAGCTCCTTTGTGTACTTCTATAGTGTTTGCAACCAATGTATTGTATACGGATGGAAGCGCGTCACACTAATAGATTAGATTTTTTTCCACTAAAATGGAGCAGCACCAATTAGAGAAAAATGTGAAGGATGAGGCAGTGACACACGCTCAGCAGACTACAACCGGCAGTGGTTGAAGTACAAACTGGAGCGTAATCTGCACTCACAAAATGAAAAGCTCACAGACTACAGTGAACACTGAAACACAACTATTCACTATCTGTGAAAAGCTCCTTTGTGTACTTCTATAGTGTTTGCAACCAATGTATTGTATACGGATGGAAGCGCGTCACACTAATAGATTAGATTTTTTTCCACTAAAATGGAGCAGCACCAATTAGAGAAAAATGTGAAGGATGAGGCAGTGACACACGCTCAGCAGACTACAACCGGCAGTGGTTGAAGAACTAACTGGAGCGTGATCTGCACTCAAAAAATCAAAACCTCACAGACTGCAGTGAACACTGAAACACAACTATTCACTATCTGTGAAAAGCTCCTTTGTGTACTTCTATAGTGTTTGCAACCAATGTATTGTATACGGATGGAAGCACGTCACACTAATAGATTTGATTTTTTTCTAATATAATGGAGCTGCACCAATTCCACTAAATAAAATAAAAAAAAAAAAGAGTCAGTGACACGTGCAGATGCCTACAAACAGCGGTGGATGCAGAGCAAACTGCAGCGTCACCTGCACTGTCACACACACACCTTGCACAGAGCTGTTAAAACAACACTGGCAAAATGAAGCTTTACACAGCGGTTGGTAAACTAGCCTGCCTCAAGCACAGTAGTACACAAAATCACAATATCTAACTGTCCCTCAGAGTGAGCAGAGTAGCGTTCTGTCCCTTACTGAGTTCACAGCACAGTGACGCTAAAATGGCGGCGGCGCCTTTTATAGTGCATTCTGACATCATTTCAGCAGCCAATCACAGCCATGCCATTAGTTAAGATGACCGCAGCATTACAGGATGTGCCCACACTTCGTAGGATTCCTCATTGGCTGACTAAAATCACATTGCCTCTCAAAGAATTATGGGAACTTCCGATTCCGGTATACGATATTGAAAAAGTATCGGAATTAAGTATCGGAATTCCGATAACGCGAATATCGGCCGATACCCGATACTTGCGGTATCGGAATGCTCAACACTACCTATGAACTCTAAAACACAACACATTTATTTTAAATGCTATCTTTACATAAACCTTGTAATTCCCTGTATTTTTATATGGTTTTATATTTCCTGAAGAAGTGAGTTACACTTCGAAACGCGTTGAAAAAATAAAAGAAACCGCTATGTGCCCACAATCCGTAAGTAGCAGCCCTTTGGACGCAGCGTACTTTGGCTGCATCCAAAACGCTGTGTTCTATTGAACACAGGTAAAACCACATGTATTCACTGAACCATTCTACTTCTATTAAATTTCAGCTGCGGAAATGCTATAAATTAACTTGCACTAGTTCTGAAAGATGCGTGCACGTCAGTGTCCGAGGGTGATCCGCAGACTCACGTGCATGCATAGTGGACATGGAATTTCTAGAAATCCTTTCACTATGCTGTAACAACTGGCCGCTGCAGTTTTGATGCTGCGTAAGTTACGCAGCATCAAAACTGCAGCAATCCTGATCGTGGGCACCTAGCCTTATTTTTATATTATCTCTGGCATTTGACGTTTCTTCACCATGGATATAGACTACAAACTCTCATCTTTTATGCACTATCGTTTGTCGTCACAGATAGAAACCATGATGTGATGTAATAATCCATCGCATGCTCTTATGGTGGATTCACACTGTGGGATTATCTTTTCCTGACAATTGTGCAGCGTAAGTTGGCCAATCACTGGATGGACAAGCAAAATGTATATTAAATGATTTTTTAACTGGCTTTAAAAATTATCATTCTAGGCTGCACCATATCCTTCTTTGTAAATAGAACATCTGATGCCAAGAACAATAACAACCTATGTACACTGAACAATCTGTTACTGAATGTTATGTGTGCTTCGGGAGTGCAGTAAACATGTCTAAGCAGTAAATTAAGTGACTGGCATTCATCAAACATATAGTCGATTGATGTTCATTTAACACTGCGAATAAGCTAGTGCAAACTTGCCAGCTAAGAGATTCTGATATGGTATAAGCTGCAGTGCACTTAAAGGGGTTTTCTGGGATTTCTACATTGATGACCTATCATTAGGATAGGTCATCAATGTGTGATCCGTGGGATGCAATTTGAATAGGGGACGGGCGTGTAGTACCCAGCCGCGGCCACTATGCAGTTGATGGAGCTGTGCTGTTCAGCTCTGTAACTGAGCAGTACCAACTGACGCCAACCCTGGGTATAACTGATCAGCAGGGGTGCCAGATGTTGCACCCCCACTGATTAGACATTGATCAACTATCTTAAGGATAGGCCATCAATTTTAAAGTCCCGGAAAACCCCTTTAATAATTTTAAAATAATGAGAGCCCAAATGACCAGTAAATAAGCCTCATGTTCATACCTATGGTATATGCTAATACCTACCAATATACACTGCTCAAAAAAATAAAGGGAACACTCAAATAACACATCCTAGATCTGTGATGTAGTTGCAATGCAGGCTAGTGTGTGCTCCACCTGTAGGCCACAGAGGGAAGAAGGGATTACTCACTCCCAGGGCAGGCCTGCACTGCAGCAGCCAAAACCACCACCAGGTGGCAGCAAAAACATCCAAAGCTTGGTTAGGAATAATCAGTAATACAAAGTACCAGAGGTCTCAGCAAGCCCGTGGTCTGAAACAAGCCAATAGGTCAAAACCAGATGGGAGCTGTCAGGCTACAGCAGTGTAGCGCAACATTCCCTAGAGGGAGCTAGGGAGGGACGTGAGACTGCGCGCACAGAGAAGCTCTACAAAGTAGAAGCACAGGCGCCACCAAGTGGTGGGAGCGTGGTCAGACAAGCCGAGTCAAAACCGTACAGAGGCAGAAGTACCAGAAGGAGCAGCAATACACTTAGTCAGTATACCAAGCCGAGGGTCAAAAAGCCAAACATGAGCTCGGGGTCCAAAGATGTGAGACGGGAGACGTGGTCGGGGTACAAGCCAGGGAATCAAAAGCCAGACAGAGAACGTAGCAGCAGAGACAGATACCAAGAGATGGGGTCAGAGTCAGTCCAGGTCATACACGAGAAAACAAGTCAAAGGCGGGAGGATCACCAGGGAACAAGGGTCAGAGGCTCTAAACTGGAAGCTTGAGCTATGACTAACACTGGTCAGCCGGCTGTGACGGACTGAAATAGCCCAGCTAGCTCCAGAACGAGGACAAGGAAATTAACCCCCGCATGACCAGTCCTGAGAGAGGACAGCAGAGCATAAACTCCAGACTGGACCATGACAGTATCCCCTCTCAATGTGGGGTCACCGGACCCCCAGGCTTCCCTGGATGACTAACGTGAAAGGCCCGGACCAACCGATCAGCATGGACCGAACGCGCCGGCACCCATAACCGGTCGTCAGGACCGTACCCTTTCCAATGGACCAAGTACTGAAGTGAACAGCGGAGCATACAAGAATCCACCACCTGTTCCATCTCGTACTCGGTCTGTCCATCTACCACAACAGGTGGCCGGTGTGAGGGAGACTCACCAGAGGAAGGCACCGACGGCTTCAGAAGCGCCTTATGGAAGACATTGGGGATATGCAACGACAGAGCCAAGCGCAGGCGAAAGACCACAGGATTAATCAGCTCTAAAATTTCATACGGACCAATATACTTTGGACCCAACTTAGCCGAGGGAATTCTCAGCCTTATATTTTTGGTGGATAACCATACCTTATCCCCCACCCGATAAGCCGGCCCCACAGAACGTCGTTTATCTGCAAAAAATTTATATTTGCCCTTAGCCTCCCCAATGTTTCTCTGAACCTCCCTCCAGACCTCCCCCAACCGCAGAAAGGCCGAATTAGCCCCTGGACTTCCAGAATCCAGCCGGGAAAACTCACCAAAATGAGGGTGAAACCCATAGTTGCAGAAAAATGGAGAAGTACCAGAGGACTGATTGACACGATTATTGAAAGCGAATTCTGCTATAGGTATCGCAGAGCACCAATCATCCTGTCTAGACGTGACAAGACACCGTAAAATCTGCTCCAAAGACTGATTGGTCCTTTCAGTCTGACCGTTGGTCTCGGGATGGTAGGCCGATGAAAAGGTCAGACTGATGCCCAGCCTTTTACAAAAAGGCCTCCAGAATTTTGCCACGAATTGCACCCCTTTATCAGACACCACACTGACAGGCACACCATGCAACCGGATCACATGCTTAATGAATAGTTTAGATAGAGTCCCAGCATTCGGGAGGCCCGTTAATGGTACAAAATGTGCTTGTTTATTGAACCTATCAACAACTACCCAGATCACGGTTTTGCCATTAGAGGGAGGAAGATCGGTGATAAAATCCATGGACAGATGAGTCCATGGTCTCTCCGGAATTGGCAGTGGCACCAATTCCCCGGCTGGCCGGGTGCGGGAGGCTTTAACGCGGGCACAAGTTTCACAGGAGGACACAAACCCAGTGATGTCAGAAGTCAACGAGGGCCACCAGAACAGCCTAGTGATGGCTTTTCGAGTGGCCGAGATTCCCAGATGCCCACTCAGAGCAGAGTCGTGGAACTCCAGAAGCACCCTTAACTGATATTGGACAGGCACAAAGAGCTTATTTTCAGGTATGGACGACGGAGCAAGAGATTGGGCCTCACGAATCTCCTGTTCCAATCTCAGGAACACCACAGCCACCACCACCCCACGCTGAAGAATGGAGGAAGGAGGTTCAGGAGGAGATACTGGATCTAGGCTGCGAGACAAGGGATCTGCCTTCACATTCTTGGACCCTGGTCTGAAAGTGATGGAAAACTGAAATCAGGAAAAAAAAAGTGACCACCTTGCCTGTCTCGGAGTTAAACATTTGGCAGGCTCGATGTAAGACAGGTTCTTGTGATCTGTAAAGACAGTGATACGATGATCTGCCCCTCCAAAAAATGCCTCCATTCTTCAAATGCCAATTTAATGGCCAACAACTCCCGGTTACCCACATCATAATTCCTCTCAGCAAAGGAAATTTTTTTTGAAAAGAAGGCACAGGGTTTTAAGTTAGTTAATGTGGTGGGACCCTGGGACAACACAGCCCCCACTCCCACCTCAGAGGCGTCCACCTCTTTGATAAATGGTTTAGACAAATCTCGTTGGACCAGTACAGGGGCAGTCAAGAAACTGACTTTTAATGAAGAAAATGCCGCCACAGCTGGAGCTGACCAGTTTTTTAGATCAGCCCCCTTTCGAGTGAGATCAGTGAGGGGTTTGACCACTTGAGAAAACCCCTTGATAAATTTTCTATAGTAATTGGTGAAACCCAGAAATCGCTGAAGACCCTTGAGATCTCTGGGTTGCACCCAATCCACAATGGCCTGTACCTTCCTAGGGTCCATACAAAACCCCTCAGCGGACAAAATGACCCCTAGAAAGGACAATTCTTGAGTAAAAAATGAACACTTCTCCAGTTTTGGCAAAGAGTGAGTTCTCCCTGAGCCTCTGGAGAACCGTACGAAGATGACCCATGTGACTTTGTCTATCAGAAGAATATATGAGTATATCATCAAGATAAACTACCACAAAGCGTCCAATAAAGTCCGAAAAAACATGGTTAATGAAATTCTGGAATACCGCTGGTGCGTCAGTGAAGTCGAACGGCATGACCAAATTTTCAAACAGACCCACAGAGGTGAGAAACGCAGTTTTCCACTCATCCCCCTCCCGCATACGGATGAGATTGTATTCTCCCCTGAGGTCCAACTTAGAAAACCACCTGGCCCCGGACAATTGGTTGTACAAATCAGGTATCAGCAGAAGAGGATAAGTGTTTCTTAGGCTGTGGTTCCACGGTCCGGAACCACAGCGCTTTGGGCGGAGTGGAAATTCCGCACCGCCCAAAGCCCCGCCCCCTTTTTGACACGCGCTCTTTCCGGATGTGTTCCGGACACCTCCGGAACACATCCGGAAAGAACGCAGGGCTGCATAGCCCTGTGTTATTTCCGTTGTGGCGACGCAGCATCGCCGCAAGACACTAGGACATGCTGCGGTCTAAAAAGACGCGCCTCATGTCCGGAAACGCAGGTCTTCCGCCTGTGTATTTTTACGCATAGTGGAGACGGGATTTCTTGAAATCCCCTCCACCATGCTGTAACATCTGGACGCTGCGTGTTTGACGCTGCGCCAGCGCACAGCGTCAAACACGCAGCTAATCCGGAATGTTTCCTGATCGTGGAAACATACCCTTATGGTGATCTTATTCAGTTCTTCAAAATCGAGGCACGGACGTAAACCACCATCTTTTTTCTTTACAAAAAAGAACCCCGCGGCCACGGGAGAGACAGATGGCCGAATATGTCCTTTATGGAGGCTTTCAGAGATATACTCCTTCATAGCAGCTCGCTCAGGGGCGGAGAGATTGTACAGACGGGCTTTGGGCAACTTGGCACAATGAACAAGATCAATGGCACAATTGAATGGGCGGTGTGGTGGTAGAACCTCAGCCTCCTTTTCGGAGAACACATCCTCAAAGTCCTTCAGGTACTTTGGATTACCCTCCAGACTGACAGATGACATAGACACAGTAGCAAGACAATTTTCAGAACAATTATGTCCCCATTTGACAATATCCCGGTACCCCCAGTCAATAACCGGGTTATGCCGTTGTAACCAAAGAAACCCTAACACCATCCCAGCAGGGAGGTTATCCAAAACAAAGCATGACATGTGCTCCTGGTGCAGGGCCCCCACCCTGAGGGTGAATTCTTGAGAAATGAAATGGAGACCATCCTTTGTGAGAGGTGTAGAGTCAATAGCCACAATTTTTAAGGGAGTCTCCAACCTAACTGTCCCTAATCTACAGCGGGCCACCAGTTTAGAGTCAATCAGGTTCAGGGGTAACCCACAGTCTACAAAAGCCGAAGTATGGACAAAGCAGTTCTCAACACCAAGTTCCACCTTTAACAGTATCTTTGCAAATAAAAAAAAGGTACCTGAGAATCTGAGTGACCTCCACTATAATCACCTAGACTCAGCCGCTTGTTAGCTGATGGACAAGAGGGGTGTCCTTTTTCCAATGTCCGGGATCTCCACAGTAAAAACACAGCTTTCCATCACGCCGCCGTTTCCTCTCTTTCTCCTGGAGGTCGGTGGCTCCTACCTCCATAGATTCAGATGGAAGCAAAACCTCAGGGTTAGCAGGGAACAATGGAATCCCCATTGTGTAACACCTCTCTCCCGTAGCCTCCGATCCATATGGATAGCCTGAGTCATAGCCTCCTCCAAAGAGCTGGGAGGTGGATGAAGAGCCAGAGCATCCTTCAAGCAATCCAACAGTCCCTTCCCGAATAGACATCTCAGTGCGGAGTCATTCCAAGACACCTCAGTGGACCATCGACGGAACTCGGAGCTGTAACATTCAGCTGAGTGCTTCCCTGAACCAGACCCATAATGGTGTCCTCTGCCATCCTGACACGGTCCGGTTCGTCATAGATAAGTCCTAGAGCCTCAAAGAACCTATCTACCGAGCTCCGTTCAGGAGCGGTAGGGGGCAGCGAGAAAGCCCAGGATTGGGGACCTTCCCTAGGTAAGGAGATAATAATCCCTACCCGCTGAGTCTCATCCCCAGACGATCGGGGTCTAAGAGAAAACCATAATTTACAACTCTCCCTGAATATGCGAAATTTATCTTTTCAACAGAAAACGTGTCTGGAAGTTTAACTGTGGGTTCGGAGAGTGCATAACAACATCTACAGAGTCACCAGGTAGACTAACAATATGAGAGGTGTTTCCCTGCACAGTCTTAATATTCTCAGTCAGTTTTTTCTGCAAGTGGGTATGAGACGTAACAAGGGACTGATGTCTCACAGAAAAATCCTGCACCATCTGCGTCAAACTGGACACTTGATCCGCCTAGTTATGCAGTGGATCCATGACCAGAGAAAAAAAAATTGCAAAATCCGGTTTAAATGTAAGGTTAGTGATAATGTGATGCAGCTGCAATGCAGGCTAGTATGTGCTTCACCTGTAGGCCACAGAGGGAAGAAGGGATTACTCACTCCCAGGGCAGGCCTGCACTGCAGCAGCCAAAACCACCACCAGGTGGCAGCAAAAACATCCAAAGCTGGGTTAGGAATAATGAGTAATAAGAAGTACCAGAGGTCTCAGCAAGCAAGTGGTCAGAAACAAGCCAATAGGTCAAAACCAGATGGGAGCTGTCAGGCTACAGCAGTGTAGCGCAACCTTCCCTAGAGGTAGCTAGAGAGGGACGTGAGACTGCGTGCACAGAGAAGCTCTACAAAGCAGAAGCACAGGCGCCACCAAGTGGCGGGAGCGTGGTCAGGCAAGCCGAGTCAAAACCGTACAGAGGCAGAAGTACCAGAAGGAGCAGCATTACATGTAGTCAGTATACCAAGCCGAGGGTCAAAAAGCCAAACATGAGCGCGGGGTCCAAAGACATGAGACGGGAGATGTGGTCGGGGTACAAGCCAGGGAATCAAAAGCCAGACAGAGAACGCAGCAGCAGAGACGGATACCAAGAGACGGGGTCAGAGTCAGTCCAGGTCATACATGAGAAAACAAGTCAAAGGCAGGAGGATCACCAGGGAACAAGGGTCAGAGGCTCTAAACTGGAAGCTTGAGCTATCACTAACACTGGTCAGCCGGCTGCGACGGACTGAAATAGCCCAGCTAGCTCCAGAATGAGGCCGAGGAAATTAACCCCCGCATGACCAGTCCTGAGAGAGGACAGCAGAGCATAAACTCCGGACAGGACCATGACAAGATCTAAATTAATGAAATATTCTCATTGAATACTTTGTTCTGTCAGCAGTTCCTGCAAGATGAAGGCATTGAAGCTATGGACTGGCCTGGCCGTTCCCCAGACCTGTATCCGATTGAGCACATCTGGGACAGCATGTCTCGCTCCATCCACCAACGTCACATTGCACCACAGACTGTCCAGGAGTTCACAGATGCTTTAGTCCAGGTCTGGGAGGAGATCCCTCAGGAGAACATCTGCCGCCTCATCAGGAGCATGCCCAGGCATTGTAGGGAGGTCAAACAGGCACGTGGAGGCTACACACACTACTGAGCATCATTTTGACTTGTTTCCACTTTAATTTTGCCTTGTTTTGATTTTCATTTTGACTTGTTTCCACTTTCATTTTGGGGGTCTCTCCAAATCCAGGCCTCCATTGGTCCAAAAATTTGATTTCCATTGATGATTTTTGCTTGATTATGTTGACAGCACATTCAACTTTGTACAGAACAAAGTATTCAATGAGAATATTTCATTCATTTAGATCTAGGATGTGTTATTTGAGTGTTCCCTTTATTATTTTGAGCAGTGTATTATAAATATACCATATAGGACAATCTTTTTAATCAGACAAATTAAATTAAGTGAGATTGTGATTGGGTTAACATTAGAGTTGAGCAAATTTTTCAAAATTCGGTTCCGATTACAATCAGCAGCAAATATTGTTTTTGCAATATTCGCTGAATACCGCCGAACGTCATTGGAGTTACTGGAAGAAGAACTGAACTAATATGTTCGGAACCGATCACAAAAACATAAATTCACCACGAGGGTAGCAATATGGCAGGAATATGGCAAATTCAGATTCGGCAACCGATTCCGAACATATCCGCTCAACTCTAATTATAATATCCTACTTGTTGTAATTCTTGAAAATTTATTATATTTAGTTATAGCATCATTTATTTGTAATCTTGATTTTCCCATCAGAAAAAAATACTACATAGAGAAAAAGTTTCTCATTTTATTAGCAAGTGTCACTCAAGCTTTACTTGCTAAAATGAGAAAGAAATCATTACCATTAAAACGAACTTCAAGGGCATGCAGACCGAAATAAGATGCAGTTTTTTTTGTTATACAATGAGATCATCAAATTCATATGTGCATATGTTAATATTTTTGACTGATCCAATATTGTCAAATTGTGTTTTAGCCATGTCAGCAGGAACAAAGTGCCAGCATCTGTTTTCATGGATGGTTAAATGCAAATAGATGTATGTGGAATAGGCTAGGATAATTTGTGCTTCATCATACTAACATACTTTTCAAGTATTTTACAATAATTTTGACAGGCAGCGAAAAATGAATTAGTGTAATACAAATTGGCAAGAAATAAAAAGGCTGGTCTGCTTTTTCTACTTTTGTATTACTAGGCTTTCGACTCCCAACTTCTGCTTTCCAGAGTCTTTGAATGCTGGCAAGAAAAACATAAATAGGCACAATTTCTATTAAGTCTATATAGTAAACTGAAATCTGAAAATAAGTGTTCATGGTTTGTGCTAGGCTTCCACGAAAAAAGCAAACTTCAAAATAAAGATTATAAACTGAATTTTACATTTTGTAAGTAAATTTTAGATCAAAACCTGTTTCTCAATTTGTGGGGTAAGGTACTCCAGTAGGACACTTCACGCCTGTCAAGTTTGCCTTTTAACAGCATATGAAATTCATGGGCAAAGGCTTGAATTTAACTAATAAACAGCTCCACATGTAAACACATGTGGTGCATCCTAATGGGACGCAGCAGACGTTAGCCAGATAAAACACAATTAAAGTGCTGAAGTAAAAAAAAAGGTTTTTTTAAATTTTTTTTTGTATTTACCACATTTATTTTATGGTAAAAATGACCTGGAAGTATGATTATCAAGGTCAGTATGAGTACAAAGATACCCAACATGCATAGTTTTTGTTTTATTTGGGCCCCTTCACATGTCCTGGTGATTTTTGTACAGGAAAAACAAGTACCAGTGTTATCCATGTCTGTGTGCCTTCCATGTGGCCATGAGCTGCATCCATGCATCCGTCTATCCATGTGACATTCATGTTATATTCGTATGTCCATGTGCTGTCCATCTCCGAGTGTCAGGGTGCTGTCAGTGTGATGCACATGGAATGAAATGCAGCCTAAAAATTAAAGAGTAGAAACAAAATATACTTGGCACTCAAGCATAAGAATGATAGACTGAAAAAGGTAATAGTTGCTGTGGTTTTTTATTATTATTGTCCGTGGAAGAAAAAAGTGCTGTACATAGCGGGTAAACGTTTTCGGCTGCAAAACATCAGCCTTCCTCAGACCAATGTACAATTTAACACTGTAATAAACAGAGAAAACATAAAACAATTTTTAAAAAATAATTTTTTTGTCTCCTTACAGCACTTTTCTTATGCTACCATTATAGCCCACAGAGCTTCTCTCTTGATCTCTAAGTGGCCCTTTTTCAGGTATTTATCCTCTATTTTACTACCATGCATTCCTGCCTCCCAGCTCCCTGATAACTAGCTGTTTTACATCCAATTTGTTTTTTTCCCTTTTTTTTTCCCTCTTTTCCTTTGCTCGCAGTTTACCTTTTGGCAGTACACATTACTACTATCTACAGGTATTTCTTGTTCCCGTGCTACTTGTCTTATGGCTTTTTCTGTGTAATTTCTATATAGTCTCTATATACACTTGGATTTTTCCTTGTTTTGGCTTTTCCACAGCGCGTTATCTTCATTAGCAGTTGCTTCCAGCGCTCTTTCTCTAGCCACTCGTCACTACTTCCAAGGTATTTGTGCTATATATCACATTTTTTATTTTATTTTTTTACACACGTTTTAGCCATGTCAGCTGTATTTTCGTTCATCATATTTATTTCATCTCTTACAGTTACTTACCTTTTGTGGTTTATTTTTCTACATCCGCTTTGCTTAAGGTACTCGCCTTTTGTTATCTGCCATAGTATGTCCCTTTTCCTGTTTTTCCACCATTTTTCCATTTTTTCTTTTACTTTTCTCTTCCTCTCTTTTCTCTCCTTTTTCCTTGTTTGTCGCTCCTTCTGCTCTTTCTGCTTTCTATTGCTTATGTTGCCTTATTTTTCTCATTTTCTCCATCAGAGGCTTTATTGTTCCTTTCCCTCTTACACTTGGGTTACCACTCATCACTGCTTAATTACTTCCCCCTTTTTCTAAAAAAAATGCCTTTTTATTACAGGTATTGCTCGCTGTATATATTAGATGACTGAATAGATCACTATACTCTGATCTGGTGATCCCTATATCCTTTCATGGTATTTGGCGCATATCTTCCTTTTTTCTTTTGTTCTTTGTTTTAGCACAAAGCATATCCTTAACGATATATTCTCAAACGTGCACTGAGCACCTCTGGATATATGAACCGTGTGAAATTCTACAATGCGTCACATGTATTAAATTTTGACATATTGATTATTATTTATCTATTTGATTCCTTTATTTGGTTATGTTACAATTGTTGCTTGTATTTTTTCAAAAGATATTCATTATGTTGTTTTATGTTTTCTCTGTTTATTACAGTGTTAAATTGTACATATGGTCTGAGGAAGGCTGATGTTTTGCAGCCGAAAACGTTTACCCGCTATGTACAGCACTTTTTTCTTCCACGGACAATAATAATAAAAAACCACAGCAACTATTACCTTTTTCGGTCTATCATTCTTATGCTTGAGTGCCAAGTATATTTTGTTTCTATTATTTGGGCTGGAGACCCTACTTGTGCACCTACATCTATACTAGTTCATTGAGTGCCATGTTTTTTGTAGTATAAAAATTAAAGAGTGTTATATATTAAAGAAGTTCAAAAACGGTGTGGGCTCCCGCGTAATATTCATAGCCAGCAGAGGGAAAGCCGACCACTGGTGTCATGCTGTGATGGTTTTCAATAAGGAATAGGGGCCTCAAACTGACCCTGGAACCGGGAGCCTAACTATACCTGTCCCGGGGGTACTCTTAAAGGTATAAAAGTCTGAGTCTCTGACCTTACTTTGCTCCTGTAAAAAACCTAATCTGTGCCTTCCCCCACCCCTTTTGGCATGGGACAGAAATGAAAGGTAGACCAGACTAGACACAAAGACAAAACAGGGATGACAGAAGACCTCTATCATACAAAAACACTAACATACAATAGGGAGGATTTTAGGGACATGGAGGAAAACACTAGATGGGAAAAGGGATCAGGGGATAAACACACACGTACCAGAGCAAACTACCAAACACCACAACTCCTACTCCAAACTTCAACTTAGCTTTAGCACACAGCTCAAGAAGATGAATTTTTCACCAGCAAGGACTAAAAGCCCAGAATCTGTATATATAGAAGAAGTAAAAGGTAGCCAGTTGCAGCTTAGAACCACCAGGCTGTATGGTCTCAGCCAGCATGGAAAGTGCTCTTTACACACTCAGCGCTAAAGGAAGGGGAAATCCATTTAAATTAGGACATGAATCACATCATCTCTAAAGAGGACTGTGATTCATTACCAGATGTGACTGTCTAATTCCAAGTCTTCCAAGGGGACGTGACACCCTTGTCATAGCTGAGGGCTGATATTAATAATCTTGGAAAGTGGCAATTTATCCCAAATGTTCTCAGGCTATTAATAACTGCTCACAGCTGTTTGCTTAGCCTTTACTGGTTAGTTTGAAGGGGTACTCCAGAAATAAAACCACATAGGGTTCCCTATAAATTTTAACCAGCAAAGGTTAAACAGAAAGCTGTGGACTGATAATATTAACCAGAGAAGGGGCTATGGATATTGGACTAATAACATCAGCCCTCAGGTTCCCAGAAATGGCACATCAATAAGATGCTTCAAATCTGGAGCTTAGCCTCTCTCTTTCCATTTGCCCTGATGCAGTGGCAAGTGTGGTAATAGGGTTGGGGATGATGTTAGCTTTGTATTGTCAGCTGACATAAAGCTCAGTGGTTAGTAATGGGTAGGTGTCTATAAGACACCCTTGTTACTAACCCCATAGTCATGTTGTTAAAAATACAGAGTCAGAATAAAGTCCTTAAATTGAAAGAAAGACTCATACTCCTTTATTTAAAAACAAACACTCGCCACCCTCTTGTACCTATTTATTAGTGTAAAATAAAAATAAAAAATTACCATATTCCTCACCTGTCCGACAATAATTCTTTTGTCCCATGCCGTAATCCATCTGTGCTTCACCTGGATGCCTTGCTGAACAGTGGCATGATGTGATCATTCAGCATCCAGGATACACTGTGCTTCAGTGACCTGCGGTGATATAATTGAGGTCACAGCAGATCACTGAAGCTGTGTTTCCCACAGGCAGCTCATTGTGAGCGGCCTGATGAACTGCGGTGACCTAAATGAGATCACCACTGGCATCATGAGAAAATTCTCTCGATGCTAGTGGTGATATTATGAAGGTTACCACAGTTCATCGGCCGGCCCACACTGAACGGAGCGTGGAAATAGTTGCCAGTGACCGGCGGTAGGTGCGCCCCCAGCTCAGCTCTGTGTGTTCTGGATTCATGGCTGTGCAATCACATCAAGCCACTGCTCAGCCATGTAATCCATATGTAATCCTGATATAGCAGAGATGGACTTCTTCATGGGACAAATGTAATGTTGTCAGACAGATGAGGAATATTTTTTTACTATTTTCATTTTTACAGTAATGAGAAAATGAGGGTGGGGTGTGTTAATTTAAATTAAAGTACCTGGGCTTGATGTCAGCTCACAAGCTCACAATACAAAGCTGACATCAACCCCAACCCTATTTCTACACTTTCCACCACACCAAGTGGAAAGAGCAAAGCTAAGCACCAGATTTGGCACATCTTATGGATGTGCAATTTCTGGAGCAGCTTATGGTTGATATTGGTAGCCTGGGAGCTGTTACTATTAGCCTGGGAACCTTTTGTGGTATTGTCCCCTTTCCCAGATTAGTAACATCAGCCCCCAGCTGTGAGTTTTCTCTCTGCTAGTTATCAAAATTACTTCGGTGCACACTCCAATTTATTTTATTTAATTCTTTATTTTACACACAATGTACACAGTGGTGCTGAATACAATTCCCATCATTGTTGCCTGGTCTCCCTGTGAAGAGATTCAGTGTTGCCAGTGGCTTTGTCTCACCCAAGTGGACCAAGTTATACTCTGCCATCATGGAAAACCTTACATTTGTCAAAATAAATGAGGCATGAAGCTGTGCCAACTTAAATTAACCTACAGCCAATATGCCAATAATTGTATGAAACATACAATCTGACTGCCCATTATCTATCTTCTACATAGTTCTGCTGCCACCAGTGCCAATGGCCGATGCTTCACTTTGCATCTACTCTCTGTCCATCATATCATTTATGCTGTAATACCGCTGCTTCCAGGGCTACCATTGCTTACCCTGCAGGGCCACACACATCCTTGCCTACCCCATCCAAATTCTCTGTCGTATGGTTTCTACCATGGGCATAGCAAATCCATACCAGCCACACATTCCTGGCTGCCCGCTTTGTTTTATAATGCTAAATTGTACCGATGCCACCCAGACTGCTGTTGCTTTATTTACACTGCCAGACATCTGCTTGCCTGACTTGTCCTAATTTTCTACAGTGCAGCTTCTACCCCTGACACTGCAGTCACACATTTTATGCCTGTGTTTCCATTATGTTTTATAGTGCCAGACTGTAATGATACAGCCAGGGCTGCAGTTGTTGGTCTCACAATGCCACATATCTTCTTCTGCCCCATCCTACCTCATGAGGCTTCCTCTGCTAGCAATGTGACTGCACAGTCATGGCAGCCCTATATCTCCTGGTTGTACAGTGTTTTATAGAGACAGACAGCACTATTGATGCGAAATGTATTCTTTTGAGGGTACACAAACATAAAACAAGTCACAAAATTTGCTAATTTTGCTAAAGGCTTGTAAACAATAAGCCATTACTTCTTCACTCTGAGTGTTCCCTTAAAAAGGCATCATTTTTGGAAAGCTTGACAAAAAGCCTTTCTGATTGTTTATTCATTTTCAGAATAGAGAACCTGATATTTTTTATTACTAGATGAAAAGCCATTATACGATAGGATGCAATACAATACGATACACTTTATTGATCCTAAGGGAAAATGTAGTATCACAGCAGCATAAAATAAACAATAATATGAATTACTTGATTAATAAAAACAAAGCAGTGGAATTGACAGAAGAATGTCCTACATTACTATTATTCCTGACAGGTTATCCACAGATTATGCACACTTGGTTCCCAATGAAACAACAATTCACTTAATTCACTGTGAGGATTTCTCACTTGTAGTGTTGAGCGATACGATACTGCAAATATCGGGTATCGGCCGATATTAGCTGTATCGGCCTTTCGATTCCGAATACCGATATTTTCGTCATATCGAATACCGGAATCGGATTTGTCACTGTCACTGTCTGTGTCCGTCGGTCGGGTCTGTCACTGTCAGTGTCCGTCGGTCGGGTCTGTCAGGAGTCAGCGGCACTTGCCTGGCAGAAGATCTCCGGCGGTCACGTCCTGGACTGCTTCATGGCCGCCATCCTCTTCTCCCCGGCGGTCACATGCAGTTTCTCGCGATAACTGCAGTGACTGCTGGGTAATCGCGGCCGTAAAGCAGTCAGTCCGATGACGTCACCGCCGGGGAAGCAGGTAATCAGCTGTGCTGCGTCGTGATGACAGGCTCTGCCTGTCATTGCGATGTAGCAGAGCTGGATCGTCGTGGGACAGTCGTTACTATGGACTGCGTCGGACAGGTGGTATACTGTTGGTTTGTTTTTTTTCTTTTTTTACAGGAGATCGATGACGTCGCAGGAATGAGAGTACAATAAAAGAAATGAAAAGTGTGTTGTCTCTTTTATTTCATTAAAATACTTTTTTCTTGCTTTGTCTTTTTTTTATACATTTAATAACTTTGGGATTAATAATGGATCGGTGTCTTATTGACATCTCTCCATTATTAACCGGGCTTATTGTCACCGTGCAATCAACGGTGACATTAACCCCTTATTACCCCGCTTGCCACTGCTACAGGGCAAGTGGGAAGAGCCGGGTAAAGTGCCACAATTGGCACATCTTTTGATGCACCAAATGTGGGGCTGCTGTAGCCTGGTATTATCAGGCTGTTGAGGGCCAAAATCCATGGGCCTTGACAGTCTTTTAATACCAGGCCGCAGCAGTCTGCATTTTACTTGGCTGGTTAAAAAAAATAGGGGGACCCCTACGCCGTTTTTTTTTCGAGGGGATCCCCTATTTTTCTTAACCAGCCAAGCTTAGCAGACTGCTGTGGCCTGGTATTATCAGGCTTGCAAGGTCCATGGATATTGGATCCTTACCAGCCTGAAAAACCAGGCCTCAGCGGTCTGCTTCATCTGGCTGGTTAACAAAAATAGGGGGGGACCCCACGCCAATTTTTTTCGAGGGGATCCCCTATTTTTGTTAATCAGCCAAGATATGCAGACTGCTGTGGCCTGGTATTATCAGGCTGGCAAGGTCCATGGATCTTGGCTCCTTAACAGCCTGAAAATCCAGGCCTCAGCGGTCTGCTTCATCTGGCTGGTTAACAAAAATAGGGGGGACCTCACGCCAATTTTTTTCGAGGGGATCCCCTATTTTTGTTAACCAGTTCCCTCTGACGTCACTGATTGTGCCTCTGACTGACCTGAAGTGAAAGTGGAAAGCAATCAATTAAGCTTTCCACTTCCTCTCCTGTCAGCCAGGAGAGGAACTCATTCATTTGGGGGTTTACTGTGAGGCTGCAGCATTAGCTGCGGTCCCTGCAGTAAACATTAACACTTTCTGAAGGATTACACCGTGGGACCTGACTGTACATCGGATTGGTAAGAATAATTTTGCTTTATTATTTTTTTTTATTACAGGAAATGGTTTTAGCAGGAAAATAAAATATGGTCAAAAACTGTGTGATTATTTCATTAAACTTCTTTTTTATTAAAGTGTGTGTGTTTGATTTTTCTTTCATACAATAGGATTAATAATTGATAGTTGTCTAATTGACAGCTCTCAATTATTAACCTGGCTTAAAGTGACCTTTCAATTGCAAGGTCATTTTAACCCCTTATTAACCCATTCGCCACTGCTACAGGGCAATGGGAATAGACGGGCAAAGTGCCAGAAAGGGCAAATCTAATTAGAGATTTGCCCTTTCTGGGGTGTCTGGGGGCAGATGTTAGTAGCCGGGGGGGCCAAAAATAATGGTCCCTCTCTGGGCTATTATTATCTGCCCCCACTCACTGGCTTTGTCTGTCTGGTTGCGAAAATAGGGAGGGAGCCCATGCCTTTTTTTCAGCAATTTTACACCTCATATACATATAATAATAATCTTTATTTTTATATAGCGCTAACAGATTCCACAGCGCTTTACAGTTTTGCACAGATTATCGTCGCTGTCCCCGATGGGGCTCACAATCTAGATTCCCTATCAGTATGTTTTTGGAGTGTGGGAGGAAACCAGAGTACCCGGAGGAAACCCACGCAAACACGGGGAGAACATACAAACTCCTTGCAGATGTTGTCCTAGGTGGGATTTGAACCCAGGACTCCAGCGCTGCAAGGCTGTAGTGCTATCCACTGAGCCACCGTGCTGCCCACAGCAATTTTACACCTCATATATATATATACATGTCATTAAATTTGTGACACATATATATATATATTTATATTTATAGTTCATACACTTCTACATAGTATAATAGCCGCTAATTCAATTGCCGGCTTTTGTGAAAATGCAGAACCCGACATGAAATGACACTTGGTTTACATAGAGTTAACCATGTCTTTTCATGTAGTTTGATATCTGATTTGCACAAACAATTACATGAGTGTAAAGGGTATGCCACACTGAACAATATCGCTAACGGGATCGCTAAAAAACGTCACTATTTAGCGATCCCGTTAGCGAGGTTGTTCAGTGCGGCAGCTGCCAGCGACGAGCTTCCTGCTGTGATCTCGCTCGTCGCTGGAATCGTTCCGGACCCTATTTTCTCGTCGGCGCTCCCGCTGGGTAAGTATATATCGCTAGTGTGGCACCTTTTCTTAGCGATTTAGCGGTACTTTTGTACCGCTAAAGTCGTTAAGAAGATCGCTAACGGCGATAGCGTCGTTAACTATATCGCTAAATGTGGCCGCACTTAGCGATATAGAAACAATCCCGCTAGCGATCGCATTAGTATGCGTCGTTATCGTGATCGCTAGCGGGATTGTTTAGTGTGGCAGTACCTTTAGTGTGCAAAATTTCACACCTGTAGGGGTTAATTAAAGGTGTAAATTCGTAGCAAAAAAGTCCGGTTTTTTTACAACGAATTTACACCTTTAATTAACCCCTACAGGTGTGAAATTTTGCACACATAGACTGATGTAATTGTTTGTGCAAATCAGATTGCAAACGACATGAAAAGACATGGTTAACCCTATGTACACCAAATGTCATTTCATGTCGGGTGCTTCTGTCTTTTCACCGAAGCCGGCTTTACCCGGCAATTGAATCAGAGGATATTTTACTATGTAGAAGTGTATAAACTATACATATATGTATATATATATGTCACAATGACATGTATATATATATATATATATATATATATATGTATTCTATGTGTGTATATTTAGTGTTTACAAGGAAATAAAGGTTTTTTTTAGTTGCGATATTTTGTTCCCATAGACTTACATGGGACTTCCGGTATCAGAATCGGATATCGACGATATTTAGTGATATCGGCGATACCATTTCGATACGATATTTTTAGATATCGAGCAGTATCGCTCAACACTACTCACTTGTTATACATTCCCATAGCAGTCCGCACACATGATTTATTGCATCTTTACTTTACACTTTAGTAGGATTAGACGGTTACTGAAAGTGCTCCTCTGCCACATAAAGAGCTTATATAATGGATGTGCGTTATTGTTCATTATCTCCAAACATTTCTTCAGAGTCCTTTACTCCACTACCTTCTCAAAAAAATCAAGATGGTGTCCAACAGCTGAACTTGCCTTCTTCATAAGCTTATTTAGTATATTAGCATCAGACACCTGGACACTACATCCCCAGCATATGATTGCGAAAAAGATGGCACTTGCCTTTACGGACTGGTAGAACATTTCTAACATTTTGCTGCACACATTAAATGACCTTAGTTTCCATAGGAAGTGCAGTTTGTCCATCTCTTTCTTGTAAACCCACTCTGCATGGCACCTCCAATCAAGTTTACTGTTCAAGTGGGCCCTCAAATATTTGTAACTCTCAACCTGCTCCACTTGCTGACTAGCAACAGTGACAGGCAAACATGCCATCTTTCTCCTGCTATAGTTCACCACCAGCTCCTTAGTTTTCTTTATATTTAGATGTAAAAAGTTAGTATGGAACCAATCCACAAAATCAGACACCAACCTTCTATTTTCCTCATCACCCTGGCCCCCTACACTGAAAATTGCTGAATACATTGTGAATAGAAATGACATAAGCACCGTTCCCTGAAAGGCACCTATGGTACTGTGGCCTGTCTGACAGGCTGTCAGTATCCAATTTCTCAGCCGCTCCTCCCCCTTCATATCAGTCATCTTTTTGCATTGTAATAGTGGCTAAATACTAGTTGAGTTCACCTGTTTTGCTCCTTAAATAATGATAATTTTTGGACACCTTGTGAAAAAGTTTTTCTTCTTCATTTATTAATCAAAAAAAGCTCATAATCCCTTAGTGACCGGGCCAATTTTTAAAAATCTGACTAGTGTCACTTTATGCAGTAATAACTCTGGAATGCTTCAACATATCCCATTGATTTTGAGAAAGTTTTTTCGTGACAAATTATACCTTAGGGTAATGGTAAACTTAGGTTGATATGTTTTGCCTTATTTTATAAAAAATATCAGAAATTTGGCAAAAATTTTTTAAAAATTCGCTATTTTCAAACTTTGAATGATTATCTCTTTAACCCCTTCACGACCCATGACGCCGACGTCAGCGTCATGCTATAAATCATGTTCCTGCGGGCCGGGAGACCGGGGTCACTGAAAGGTCACCCGACCCGCAGTAACAGGACCCTTACTGCATCACCACAGGGGGGTTGGCTTAACCCCCACGTGGCCACGATCGCTCTGATTGGCTGTTAAAAGTGAAACTGCCAATCAGAGCGATTTGTAATATTTCACCAATGAAACTGGTGAAATATTACAATCCATCCATGGCCGATGCTGCAATAGCATCTGCCATGGCTGGACACCAAGATCTGACCCCCCCACACCAAGTCACGGTGGTGATCGGCCGCCGCCATCGAAAGATGGCAGCGATCGGTCACCACCGTCACTGTCTGCTCCCCTGCTCCTGCGATCGGCTGCCCCCACCTACCGATCCCCCCCCTCACCTTCCGACGCCCCCTACTCACCTCTCCCGGTCCACCGATGTCCCTGGATCCGTCCCGGCGGCTGCCCGGGATTCTTCATGGGCGCCGCCATCTTGGAAAATGGCGGGCGCATGCGCTGTGCGCCCGCCGGTCGGCGCATGCGCAGTGCGCCCTCCATTATACAAAAATTTATTTTGATCACTGTGATAAACTGTCACAGTGATCAAAATAAAAAAAAAGTAAATGAACCCCCCCTGTCATAGGTAGGGACAAATAATAAAATAAAGAATTTTTTTTTTTTTCCTAGCGGATTTTGCTGCTGATCCGCAACTGATTTTGCTGCGGATCCACGGCGGATATCGCTGCTGATCCGCGGCGGATTTCGCGGCTGATCCGCGGCGGATTTCGCTGCTGATCCGCGGCGGATTTCGCTGCTGATCCACGGCGGATTCGCTGCTGATTTCGCTGCTGATCCCCGGCGTATTTTGCTGCGGATCCGCGGCGGATTTCGCTGCTGATTCGCGGCTGATCCGCGGCGGATTTCGCGGCTGATCCGCGGGGGATTCGCTGCTGATTCGCTGCGGATCCGCTGCTGATTTCGCTGCGGATTCGCGGCTGATTTCGCTGCTGATCCGCGGCTGATTTGCTGCAGATCCGCAGCTGATCTGTGGCGGATTTCGCGGCTGATCCACGGCGGATTTCGCGGCTGATCCACTGCTGATTTCGCGACTGATCCGCGGCTGATTTCGCTGCTGATCCGCGGCGCATTTCGCTGCGGATCCGCGGCAGATATTGCTGCTGATACGCGGCGGATTTCGCTGCGGATCCGCGGCTGATTTCGCTGCTGATCCGCTGTGGATTTCTCTGCTGATCCGCGGCTGATTCGCTGCGGATCCGCGGTTGATTTCGCTGCGGATCCGCGGCGGATTTCGCTGCTGATCCGCGGCTGATTCGCTGCGGATCCGCGGCTGATTTCGCTGCTGATCCCCGGCGGATTTTGCTGCGGATCCGCGGCTGATTTTGGTGCTGATCCGCGGCTGATTTTGCTGCTGATCCGCGGCGGATTTTGCTGCTGATCCGCGGCGGATTTTGCTGCTGATCCGCGGCAGATTTTGCTGCTGATCCGCGGCGGATTTCGCTGCGGATACGCGGCGGATTTCGCTGTTGATCCGCGGCTGATTCGCTGCGGATCCGCGGCTGATTTTGCTGCTGATCCGCGGCTGATTTTGCTGCTGATCCGCGGCGGATTTTGCTGCTGATCCGCGTCGGATTCGCTGCTGATTCGCTGAGGATCCGCTGCTGATTTCACTGCGGATTCGCGGCGGATTTCGCTGCTGATCCACGGCTGATTTGCTGCGGATCCGCAGCTGATCCGTGGCGGATTTCGCGGCTGATCCACGGCGGATTTCGCGGCTGATCCACTGCGGATTTCGCGACTGATCCGCGGCTGATTTCGCTGCTGATCCGCGGCGCATTTCGCTGCGGATCCGCGACAGATATCGCTGCTGATACGCGGCGGATTTCGCTGCGGATCCGCGGCTGATTTCGCTGCTGATCCGCGGTGGATTTCTCTGCTGATCCGCGGCTGATTCGCTGCGGATCCGCGGCTGATTTCGCTGCTGATCCGCGGTGGATTTCGCTGCTGATCCGCTGCTGATTCGCTGCGGATCCGCGGCTGATTTCGCTGCTGATCCGCGGTGGATTTCGCTGCTGATCCGCGGCTGATTCGCTGCGGATCCGCGGCTGATTTCGCTGCTGATCCGCGGTGGATTTCTCTGCTGATCCGCGGCTGATTCGCTGCGGATCCGCGGCTGATTTCGCTGCTGATCCGCGGTGGATTTCGCTGCTGATCCGCGGCTGATTCGCTGCGGATCCGCGGCTGATTTCGCTGCTGATCCCCGGCGGATTTTGCTGCGGATCCGCGGCTGATTTTGCTGCTGATCCACGGCAGATTTTGCTGCGGATCCGCGGCTGATTTTGCTGCTGATCCGCGGCGGATTTTGCTGCTGATCCACGGCGGATTTTGCTGCTGATCCGCGGCTGATTTCGCTGCTGATCCGCGGCTGATTCGCTGTGGATCCGCGGCTGATTTCGCTGCTGATCCCCGGCGGATTTTGCTGCGGATCCGCGGCTGATTTTGGTGCTGATCCGCGGCTGATTTTGCTGCTGATCCGCGGCGGATTTTGCTGCTGATCCGCGGCGGATTTTGCTGCTGATCCGCGGCAGATTTTGCTGCTGATCCGCGGCGGATTTTGCTGCGGATACGCGGCGGATTTCGCTGTTGATCCGCGGCTGATTCGCTGCGGATCCGCGCGCTGATTTTGCTGCTGATCCGCGGCTGATTTTGCTGCTGATCCACGGCGGATTTTGCTACTGATCCGCGGCGGATTTTGCTGCTGATCCGCGGCTGATTTCGCTGCTGATCCGCGGCGGATTTCGCTGCGGATACGCGGCGGATTTCGCTGCTGATCCGTGGCGGTTTTCGCTGCGGATCTGCGGCTGATTTTGCTGCTGATCCGCGACTGATTTCGCTGCGGATCCGCGGCGGATTTCGCTGCTGATCCGTGGCAGATTTCGCTGCTGATCTGCGGCGGATTTCACGGCTGATCCGCGGCGGATTTCGCTGCTGATCCGCGGCGTATATCGCTGCTGATACGCGGCGGATTTTGCTGCGGATCCGCGGCGGATTTCGCTGCTGATCCGCGGCTGATTTCGCTGCTGATCCGCGGCTGATCTGCGGCTGATTTTGCTGCTGATCCGCGGCGGATTTCTCTGCGGATCCGCGGCTGATATCGCTGCTGATACGCGGCTGATTCGCTGCGGATACGCGGCTGATTCGCTGCGGATCCGCGGCGGATTTCGCTGCTGATTCGCGGCTGATCCGTGGCGGATTTCGCGGCTGATCCGTGGCGGATTCGCTGCTAATTCGCTGCGGATCCGCTGCTGATTTCGCTGCGGATTCGCGGCGGATTTCGCTGCTGATCCACGGCTGATTTGCTGCGGATCCGCAGCTGATCCGTGGCGGATTTCGCGGCTGATCCACGGCGGATTTTGCGGCTGATCCACTGCGGATTTCGCGACTGATCCGCGGCTGATTTCGCTGCTGATCCGCGGCGCATTTCGCTGCGGATCCGCGGCAGATATCGCTGCTGATACACGGCGGATTTCGCTGCGGATCCGCGGCTGATTTCGCTGCTGATCCGCGGTGGATTTCTCTGCTGATCCGCGGCTGATTCGCTGCGGATCCGCGGCTGATTTCGCTGCTGATCCGCGGTGGATTTCTCTGCTGATCCGCGGCTGATTCGCTGCGGATCCGCGGCTGATTTCGCTGCGGATCCGCGGCGGATTTCGCTGCTGATCCGCGGTTGATTCGCTGCGGATCCGCGGCTGATTTCGCTGCTGATCCCCGGCGGATTTTGCTGCGGATCAGCGGCTGATTTTGCTGCTGATCCGCGGCAGATTTTGCTGCGGATCCGCGGCTGATTTTGCTGCTGATCCGCGGCGGATTTTGCTGCTGATCCGCGGCGGATTTTGCTGCTGATCCGCGGCTGATTTCGCTGCTTATCCGCGGCGGATTTCGCTGCGGATACGCGGCGGATTTCGCTGTTGATCCGCGGCTGATTCGCTGCGGATCCGCGGCTGATTTCGCTGCTGATCCGCGGTGGATTTCGCTGCGGATCCGCGGCTGATTTTGCTGCTGATCCGCAACTGATTTTGCTGCGGATCCGCGGTTGATTTTGCTGCTGATCCGCGGCGGATTTCGCTGCTGATCCGCGGCGGATTTCGCTGCTGATCCGCGGCGGATTTCCAGGCTGATCCGCGGCGGATTTCGCTGCTGATCCGCGGCGTATATCGCTGCTGATACGCGGCGGATTTCGCTGCTGATCCGCGGCTGATTTCGCTGCTGATCCGCGGCTGATCTGCGGCTGATTTTGCTGCTGAACCGCGGCGGATTTCTCTGCGGATCCGCGGCGGATATCGCTGCTGATCCGCGGCGGATTTCGCTGCTGATCCGCGGCTGATTCGCTGCGGATCCGCGACTGATTTCGCTGCTGATCCGCGGCTGATTATCTGCTGATTTATCTGCGCTAGCGGGTATAGCATAACACGATCGCGTTATGCTATACCATTACCAGCCGGTCAACGCTACGTGTTGAACGGGCTGGTAAAACGCAATATGAACCCAGCCTTAGGGTTAGAACTAGGGTTAGGGTTAGCATTAGGGTTAAGGTTAGAATTACGGTTAGGGTTGGAATTTGGGGTAGGGTTGGAATTAGGGTTAGGGTTGGAATTAGGGTTAGACTTGTGGTTAGGTTTATGGTTAGAGTTGGGATTAGGGTTAGGGGTGTGTTGGGGTTAGGGTTATGATTAGGGTTTGTATTAGGGTTAGGTGTGTGTAGGGGTTAGGGTTGGGGTTAGGGGTGTGTTGGGGTTAGGGTTTGAGTTAGAATTGAGGGGTTTCCACTATTTAGGCACATCAGGGGGTCTCCATACGCGACATGGCGCCACCATTGATTCCTGCAAATTTTGCGTTCAAAAAGTCAAACAGTGCTCCCTTTATTCCAAGCCCCGACATGTGCCCAAACAGTGGTTTATCCCCACATATGAGGTATCAGCGTACTCGGGAAAAATTGCACAACAACTTTGGGGGTTCTAATTTCTCCTGTTAACATTGGGAAAAAAAATTGGGGATTAAAAAATTATTTTTGTGGAAAAAAAATGATTTTATATTTTCACGGCTCTGCGTTATAAACTTCTGTGAAGGACTTGGAGATTCAAAGTGCTTATCACACATCTATAGGAGTTCCTTGGGGGATCTAGTTTCCAAAATGGGGTCACTTGTGGGGAGTTTCTACTGTTTAGGCACATCAGGGACTCTGCAAACGTAACATGACGCCCGAAGACCATTCCATCAAATGGGCATTTCAAAACGTCACTACTTCCCATCCGAGCCCCGACGTGTGCCCATACAGTAGTTTTCTCCCACATATGGGATATCAGCATACTCAGGACAAATTGGACAACAACTTTTGGGGTCTAATTTCTCATGTTACCCTTGGGAAAAAAAAAATTGGGGACTAAAAGATCCTGATTGTGGAAAAAATATGATTTTTTTATTTTCATGCCCGGGCGTTATAAACTTCTGTGTAGCCCTTGGGGGTTCAAAGTGCTCACCACACATCTAGATAAGTTCTTTGCGGGGTCTAGTTTCCAAAATGGGGTCACTTGTGGGGAGTTTCTACTGTTTAGGCACATCAGGGGCTCTGCAAACGTAACAAGATGCCCGCAGACCATTCCATCAAGTCGGCATTTCAAAGCGTCACTACTAGAGTTGAGCATTCCGATACCGCAAGTATCGGGTATCGGCCGATATTCGCTGTATCGGAATTTCGACACTTAGTTCCGATATTTTCCATATATCGTATACCGGAATCGGAAGTTCCCATAATTCTTTGAGAGGCAATGTGATTTTAGTCAGCCAATGAGGAATCCTAAGAAGTGTGGGCACATCCTGTACTGCTGCGGTCATGTTAACTAATGGCATGCCTGTGATTGGATGCTGAAATGATGTCAGAATGCACTATAAAAGGCGCCGCCGCCATTTTAGCGTCACTGTGCTGTGAATTCAGATAGGGACAGAACACTGCTCTGCTGACTCTGAGGGACAGTTAGAGATTGCGATTTAGTGTACTGTGCTTTAGGCAGGCTAGTTTACCAACCGCTGTGTAAAGCTTACTTTTGCCTTGCAGTGTTGTTTTCACAGCTCTGCAAGGTGTGTGTGTGTGCGTGCAGGTGACGCTGCAGTTTGCTCTGCATCCAACGCTGTTTGTAGGCATCTGCATGTGTCACTCACAGACTTATTTTTTTCTTTAGTGTAATTCTTGCTGCTCCATTCAATTGAAATTATAGTGTGACGTGCTTCCATCCGTATCCAATACATTGGTTGCAAACACTATAAAAGTACAGAAAGGAGCCTTTCACAGATAGTGAACAGTTGTGTTTCAGTGTTCACTGCAGTCTGTGAGGTATTTTTTCTTTTTTTTTAAATGCAGATCACGCTCCAGTTACTTCTTCAACTAATGCTGCGTGTACTCTGCTGAGCGTTGTGTCACTGCCTCATTCTTGTCATTTTTCTAAAATTGTTGCTGCTCCATTCTATTGAAAAAAACTAAAATCTATGAGTGTGACGTGCTTCCATCCTGATACAATACATTGCTTGCAAACACTATAGAAGTACACAAAGGAGCCTTTCACAGATAGTGAACAGTTGTGTTTCAGTGTTCACTGCAGTTTTTTAATTTTTTTTTTTTTTTGAGTGCAGATCACGCTCCAGTTACTTCTTCAACTAATGCTGCGTGTACTCTGCTGAGCGTCTGTCACTGGCTCATCCTTGTCATTTTTCTAAAATTGGTGCTGCTTTATTCTATTTTAAATTTACTAAAATCTATTAGTGTGACGCTCTTCCATCAAAATACAATACATTGCTTGCAAACATAATAGAAGTCCACAAAAAGGCCTTTCACAGCAAGTGAACAGTTGTGTTCAGTGTTCACTCTAGTCTGAGGTTTAAATATTTGGTAGGAGTGTAGATCCAGCTCCACTTCCTTCAACCACCGCTGCGTGTACTCTGCTGAGTGTCTGTCACTGGCTCATCCTTGTCATTTTTCTAAAATTGGTGCTGCTTTATTCTATTTTAAATTTACTAAAATCTATTAGTGTGACGCTCTTCCATCAAAATACAATACATTGCTTGCAAACATAATAGAAGTCCACAAAAAGGCCTTTCACAGCAAGTGAACAGTTGTGTTCAGTGTTCACTCTAGTCTGAGGTTTAAATTTTTGGTAGGAGTGTAGATCCCGCTCCACTTCCTTCAACCACAGCTGCGTGTACTCTGCTGAGTGTCTGTCACTGGCTCATCCTTGTCATTTTTCTAAAATTGGTGCTGCTTTATTCTATTTTAAATTTACTAAAATCTATTAGTGCGACGCTCTTCCATCAAAATACAATACATTGCTTGCAAACATAATAGAAGTCCACAAAAAGGCCTTTCACAGCAAGTGAACAGTTGTGTTCAGTGTTCACTCTAGTCTGAGGTTTAAATTTTTGGTAGGAGTGTAGATCCCGCTCCACTTCCTTCAACCACCGCTGCGTGTACTCTGCTGAGTGTCTGTCACTGGCTCATCCTTGTCATTTTTCTAAAATTGGTGCTGCTTTATTCTATTTTAAATTTACTAAAATCTATTAGTGTGACGCTCTTCCATCAAAATACAATACATTGCTTGCAAACATAATAGAAGTCCACAAAAAGGCCTTTCACAGCAAGTGAACAGTTGTGTTCAGTGTTTACTCTAGTCTGAGGTTTAAATTTTTGGTAGGAGTGTAGATCCCGCTCCACTTACTTCAACCACCGCTGCGTGTACTCTGCTGAGTGTCTGTCACTGGCTCATCCTTGTCATTTTTCTAAAATTGGTGCTGCTTTATTCTATTTTAAATTTACTAAAATCTATTAGTGTGACGCTCTTCCATCAAAATACAATACATTGCTTGAAAACATAATAGGAGTCCACAAAAAGGCCTTTCACAGCAAGTGAACAGTTGTGTTCAGTGTTCACTCTAGTCTGAGGTTTAAATTTTTGGTAGGAGTGTAGATCCCGCTCCACTTACTTCAACCACCGCTGCATGTACTCTGCTGAGTGTCTGTCCCTGGCTCATCCTTGTCATTTTTCTAAAATTGGTGCTGCTACATTCAATTTCAAATAATTAAAATCTATTAGTGTGACATGCTTCCATCCGTATCCAATACATTGGTTGCAAAGAATATAGAATTACACAAAGAGGGCTTTCACAGCTATTGAACAGTTGTGTGAAGTGTTCACTGTAGTCTGAGGTTTTCAGGTATTATTATATTTACTTGTATGCTTTTATTTAAAAGCCAAGAACAATGAAGGCAAACATTCGCACTGCAGCTGTTGTCAAAGTTCAACCCACATTATGCACTTCCAACATTGCAGCTTTTGAGGCATGATGTGAGTTTGATTTGCCTAAGTTATGGAGTGACAAAATGGCTCAGGGAACAAAACATAGAGATTTTGGGTCCATGGGCTGGAAACTCCCCAGATCTTAATCCCACTGAGAACTTGTAGTCAATCATCAAGAGATGGGTGGACAAACAAAAAAATAAAAATTCTGACAAAATGAAAGCATTGATTGTGCAAGAATGGACTGCTATCAGCCAGGATTTGGTCCAGAAGTTGATTGAGAGCATGACAGGGAGAATTGCAGAGGTCCTGAAGAAGAAGGGTCAACACTGTAAAATTAGACTTGCTGCATTAACTCATTCTAACTGTCAATATAAGCTTTTGTTACTCATATGTTTGCAATTATATTTCTGTCTGTGATAAAAAAAATCTGTCAAACACACATAAAAACCAGAGGGCAGCAGATCATGTGAAAATATCATATTTGTGTCATTATCAAAACTTTTGGCCATGACTGTACAGTTCAGGTGGTAGAAAGATGAACATAACAGGATACATGTATAACGTTGCCAACCAGTTATTTAATCGGAAACAGGACAGGCAAATTCATGCGTGATCCATGCCTTGTTCATTTTCAGCAAAGTAAGCCGGTCTACATTATCGGAGGATAGTCGCATGCGACGGTCTGTTAGTACACCACCTGAAGCACAAAAGACGCGCTCCGATAATACACTGCCAGCAGGGCAAGCCAGCACCTCTAATGCATACTGGCTAAGCTCTGGCCATGCATCCAGCTTAGAGACTCAAAACTTGAATGGGGAAGAGCCATCTGGGAGTACACTGAGAGGGCAAGACATGTCGTCTGTCACCATCTTACGTAAACGTTGCCTCCTGCTGACTGGAGCCGTCTCGGATGGTGTAGACATTGGTGGCGCTGCCACAAAACTTCGCCACATTTGGAACATACTGGTCTTGCCCTGTGCAGAGGCGCTGCTTGTGCTCCCTCTTGTTGCAGAGCTGTCTCCACTGCCTCAACGCACAGAGCTGCTTTGTAAAGCAGTAGCAGCAGCAGTGCTCTCGGCTGGAATGGAGAACATTATGGATTCCGACAAGCTTACAACCTGCAATGATCCTCAGTGTACTCAACCATCGTACGACCAGCTCTACCCTTTCCTATTGCATTCTCACCCATCCCTGCAGACTGTGAGCCCTCGCGGGCAGGGTCCTCTCTGCTTCTGTACTTGTGTGTCCCTTGTCCAGCACATCTTTATTGTACCTGTCTATATTTTTCCCTTGTCATATGTAAAGCGCCATGGAATAAATGGCGCTATATAAATGTATAATAATAATAATAATTGCAGCAGTGTGTCTTGTTACTCCCGCATTTTACGCTCCCGGTTCAACTGTCTGATGAGGCTTTGAAAGTGGTCCCGGTAGCGAGGGTCTAGGAGGGTGTACACCCAATAATCAGACATGGAGAGAATGTGGGTGATGTGGCTGTCGTTTCTCAGGCACTGCAGCATCAAATCAACCATGTGCTGCAGACTTCCAACTGGCCAAGAAACGCTGTCCCCTGCAAGAGGCGTCATCTCTGCCTGCTCTGCATCACCCCACCCTCGCTCTACATACTGACTAGAGCGTTGTGTACCTCCCTCTGGAGCGATGTCTTCCTCCTCCATTGACTCCTCCTCATCCTCCTCACAAAGTGAGCCCTGCCCAGCCCTTTGTGAGGAACCACGTTGCGCTGACTGTACATAAGGTGATGGAATTTGTGACTACTCATCCTCCACCTCTTCCAAAACCTCATCCCTTAGTGCTTGCAGTGTTTTTTCAAGCAGGCAGATAAGGGGGACAGTCAGGCTGACTAGTGCATCATCTGCACTCGCCATCCGCGTTGACTCATCAAACGCATGCAAAACATGGCAGATGTCCTTCATAGAGTCCTTCGCCAGTCCTTACACTGGCTGCCCATCCATTATAGGATCCAATTCAAAATACTTGTTCTCACCCACAAAGCTCTCCACAGTGCAGCACCCCCTACATCTCCTCCCTCATTTCTATCTATCGGCCTAACCGACTGCTGCGCTCTGCAAACGACCTTGGACTAACCTCTGCACTAATCCGTACCTCCCACTCCCGACTCCAAGACTTCTCCCGCGCTGCGCCAATCCTCTGAAATGCTGTACCCCAAGAAATTAGGACTATCCGCAATTCACTAATCAAAGTCATTCTATGTGTGTGTGTGTGTGTGTAGCCCATTCACTATCTCCATTCATCCATCCCTCACTCCCTCAAAATGGCTGGACCATCATTGTAAATACACCATTGTATATAAACACCTGTACTTTGTATCTCCCCACCTCATTGTAGATTGTAAGCTCTCACGAGCAGGGCCGGCTTATATTGCTTTAATTATTGTATTGTTAACGTTGTTACTTATGACTTTTGTTCTGAAACTGTTAAACTGTAAAGCGCTGCGGAATCTGTTGGCGCTATATAAATAAAGATTATTATTATTATTATTATTATAGAGGCCCACTCAGTAGTGGTGAAGTGTGAACGGCGCAAATTGCGAGTTGATTGCGCCTGATGCAGCTGATACTCCATTACTGCTGGCTGCTGCTCACACAACCGCTCCAACATATGTAACGTGGAATTCCACCTGGTGGGTACGTCACATATGATGCGATGTTCAGGAAGGCGAAATCTGCGTTGCAGAGCTGCAGTGCGCGATCTGACCATGCTGGAACGTCGCAAGTGAGCGCACTGTAGGCGGACCTTGTGCAGCAGTGCATCAATATCCGTATAGTCCCTCAAAAAACTCTGCACGACCAAGTTGAGCACATGTGCCAGACATGGTATGTGAGTGAGGTTGACAAGGCCCAGAGCTGCCACCAGATTTCGGCCATTGTCACACACTACCAAGCCTAGCTGGAGATTCGCTGTCAAAAACCACACGTCGCTCTCCTGCTTCATGGCATTCCAGAGCTCCTGCGCTGTGTGGCTTCGATTCCCCATGGAAATTAATTTCAGGACGACCTGTTGACGTTTGCCCACGGCAGTGCTCATATCGGTCGCAACAGCTAAGCGTTGTGTGGTGCATGTGTGGGGTGCACGCATCACAGAAAGCAAAGCATCATAGAAGACAAGCATTGAGTAAACGGCAGTTATTCATGGCAGTTAATCAGGGCTGGAATAAGGTAGTCCACACTTTGCTATATTTTTAATCCTGAACAAAACATTTTCATAAATATTATGTTTATCAAATACCCTTATTATTATTATTATTACAACCTCATGCATGTTTTGCAATATATTTAAAATTTTATTTTAGGATATTTGTTTCTTGTTTTTTGTTATGTTTTTAATTATGTACATTAACTGTATCCTCCTGTGTTCCCTTGCCTTCCACAAACACCGCCCCATCCCCCCTTCATCACGATTCACGACTCATACACATGAGCCCCTCCATACTTCCCTCTCCCATGTACAGTTCCCATGCACTCATCACCTTCCTGAGAAACCTCAGCCCATCTAGCCGAAACACATCACTGAAAAAACCAACTTACAACACCAACAACTACCTGCTCTTTATCTTCCTACTCCTATTGATTTCAGGGGACATCTCCCCCAACCCTGGTCCACCATCTCCCAACCTCAATCCCTACCCTACCTCATATCGAAACCATAATAATCTTATTAATATTAATTGCACTCCCTCATCTCCTTTGTTTAACTGTGCCCTCTGGAATCCACGGTCTGCATGCAACAAGCTAACCTTCCTGCACAACTACTTTCTGAACAACTCTCTTCATCTGTTGGCCCTGACTGAAACCTGGATTCAGGATTCTGACACGGTTTCCCCTCCTGCCATTTCCTATGGTGGCTTATAGTTCTCACATTCCCCGAGACCCTCAAACAGACATGGTGGTGGAGTCGGCATACTCCTGTCCCCACAATGCACTTTCCAGGTCATCCCCCCAATTCCATCACTTTCATTCCCTTCTTTTGAGGTCCACACCATCATGCTCTTTCGTACCCTCTCCCTCAGAGTAGCGGTCATATATCGGACCCCAGGCCCAAAGTCATTCTATGTGTAAGTGTGTGTGTGTAGCCCATTCACTATCTCCATCCATCCCTCACTCCCTCAAAATGGCTGGACCATCATTGTAAATAGACCATTGTATATAAACACCTGTACTTTGTAGCTCCCCCACCTCATTGTAAATTGTAAGCTCTCAAGAGCAGGGGCAGCTTCTATTGCTTTAATTATTTTATTGTTAACGTTGTTACTTATTACTTGTGTTCTGAAACTGTTAAACTGTAAAGCGCAGCGGAATCTGTTTGCGCTATATAAATAAAGATTATTATTATTATTAAGCTTTCACTGGTCCATGTGGAGGTAGACCGTGACGGCTCCTGCAGCAATGTTTCTGAGGAACTGGAGTAGGAGGAGGAGTCAATGTGTACAGACTTGATTCCTGCAATCCTTGGAGTTGGCTGAACACGTACAGCGCCACTCGCAAGATCTGTACCCGGCTACACAACATTGACCCAATGGGCAGTGAGGGAAAGGTATCGTCCCTGGCCATGGGTACTGGTCCACGTAGCGGTGGTCAGGTGGACATTGCTACTGACGAAGTTTAGTAGCGCATGTTTAATTTTTCCCTCGACATGCTTTTGCAGACCAGGGACGGCTTGCCTGCTGAAATAAAATCGGCTTGGCACATTGTATTGTGGGACTGCCAATGCCATTAAGTTCCGGAAACTGTCAGTCTCCACCAGCCTGAATGACAGCATTTCAAGGGACAGGAGTTTTGCAATGCCAGCATTCAGAGCCTGTGCTCGTGGATGGTTTGCCGAGTATGGCCGTCTTTTATCCCATGCCTGTGGTATCGATGGCTGTTTTGAGGCCTGGGTGTGTGAGGATGACAGGGAACTTGCTGCTGTGGGTGGAATAACACTTTGTCTCTGGACAACATTGACCGAGGTTCTTCCATGGCGATCCTGTGAGAAAGCTGAACCAGCTGTGTGTGAGCTGGAGGAAGAGGCTCCGACACGACCTCCTGAAGATGTAGGTGCTGCTGTAGGTTGGCCTACATCTCCAGTGTGTCTTTGTAACTCAACTACGTGCTTTGTACCCACATGTTTGCACATATTTCCCACCTCTTCCGACAAGCCTACAACCTGCAATGATCATCAGTCTACTGAACCACCACACGATCAGCTCTTCCCTCTCCTAGTGTATCCTCAACCACCCCTGTAGATTGTGAGCCCTTGTGGGCTGGGTCCTCTCTCCTTCTGTACTTGTGTGTGCCTTGTATTGCTCATGTTTACTGTAATTGTCTATATTTGCCCCTCTTCACATGTAAAGCGCCATGGAATAAATGGCGCTATTAAAATCTATAATAATAATATTATTACTGGTATTGACGTTACTGACATTTTTACCTGTTTTTACTTTTAGATTGCACAGCTTGCATTTCACATAGCAAATATCATCTGCAAGTGTGTCAAAAAAGGACCATGCAGTGCAAGTCCTGGGAGCGCCCGTTTTGACTTTTGGAAGAGAACTGCTCCGAACAGGTTCCAAACTGGAGGCTACAGTCAACCGAGTCTGCAGCCTAACTCTCCCTCCTGTTTGTACCGTTGGGGCAATCTCTTCCTCAGAGCTGCTCCCACCACCTTCCTGTTCCTCATGCCATGTTGGGACTTGGACCTCATCATCTCCACTACCCTCTTCCAAAACCTGCTGCTGTTGGGTGGTCTGGCCAGCACCATGCTCAACAGAAACTGGCACCTGAGTCTCATCATCATCAGATGCGTTCTGCGGTGTGCTGAGCATCGGCACTGGCTCACCCGCCTCTTCAGATTCTGAGAGACACAGCTGTTGCGCATCACTGCATACTCCCTCTTCTTCACATTCCAGAATGCTGCTTGGCTGGGCCCCTGTTTGCAAGCCAACAGATTCTGAGAACAGAAGCAGAGACTCAGCTGGATCCTGTACAGAACTGTCTGACTGCCTGGGCAATTTGGCAGGCGGTGAAGAGACAGATGGTTGCTCAATAGTGCTGTGTTCCTGAGAGGAGGTGGAAGCAATTGAAGTCGATGCATTGGCTGCCATCCAAGCAACAACGGCTTCAATTTGTTCTTCCCGCAGCAGGGGGGTACGCCGACCTCCTACTAAAGTGCACATAAAGGAACGCTCGAAAGTGCTGTTAGCACAGTCAACACTTGCTCCTGTGTTACTGGGGTTCAGTAATGTCAGCTGTTCCCCTGCTGTGTGTACGCCAAAAAGTCATGCTGCCTCCACCCTGTCCTCCTCTCATCCCTGGGCTCCAACACCGCCAGTTGTTGCTCGGAAGTAATTGGCACGGGTACTGACTCCTGCCCAGCCTGGTTACAGCACGACAGCTGTTTACTGGCAGTGTCAACGTTAATTAGCCTCCAATAAGTTGTCCTGTCGTGTTGCATTCGGGTTAGCCGACTCTATGGTGCCTGCAGTTTAGGTGATTCCTATGTGTGCTGTGGGATATCTAAATAAAGTCTGTTTCCGTTGTGACAATAGGACAAGCACCCACTGTAGGACTGTGTGATTCGGTTACTGCGGACAGCTTGCAGCCTGTCAACTTACATTTTCATGGGTGCCTTATGGTACCCGTCCGGGTTCCAGTACCGTCAGCTGGCTCTCCGCAGTGCCTTTGGCCTCGGTGCCTCCATGTCGGTATCCGAGTTCCAGCAACATCTGCTGGTCCTTGGTAGTGCTTTTGAGCACAGGTACCTCCTGCTTAGTAACCGTGTCCCAGTAACGTCAGCTGGTCCTCGGTTGTGCCATTGGCTCTTTTCCTTCTGCTGCCCCTCCGGGTTCCAGCACAGTCAGCTGGTCCTCGTTACTTGCATTGGCTCTTGTACCTTCTGCTACCCGTCCGGGTTCCAGTACCGTCAACTGGTTCTCCGCAGTGCCTTTGGCCTCGGTGCCTCCAGTTCGGTATCCGAGTTCCAGCAACGTCTGCTGGTCCTTGGTAGTGCTTTTGAGCACAGGTACCTCCTGCTTAGTAACCGTGTCCCAGTAACGTCAGCTGGTCCTCGGTTGTGCCATTGGCTCTTTTCCTTCTGCTACCCGTCCGGGTTCCAGTACCGTCAACTGGTTCTCGGAAGTTAGACAACCGTAAAGACCACCCCGAAGAAGATGACAACCCCAAGCATCAAGCCAACCAGCCTGAACACCATCACAAAGAGGAAATAAAAGATTACCCAGAAGAAGATCACCAACAGGACAAAGAAGGTTAAGACAAACTACAAGATACAGAACAAGAGACAGAAGAACAATAAGCAGAAGATCAAAAAGCAGAAGAACTTGAAAAATAAGACCAAAATGAAGAGCAAAATATATGCTGTAAATTATAAGCAGAAGAAGACTAAGCAGTGTATGGGGGTGAGTCCGTTCCTCCTCGTGGTGCCCCTGGAAAATGCCTGCTGCTGCAGGCTAAACTGAACACGGACAAATACTGTTGTAATTTAAATCTTTTGTGACAGCAAGAACGGAAGGAAGAAAAATTCATACTTTTACAGATTACAAGTACAGGAATCTCTGTCACAAATAAGAATATGATGAAGAAGAAGAAGAGGAAGAAGATGAAGAAGTAGAATATGAAGAAGAATAATAGTTTAATAAGAACAATATGAGTAATGTTAACAAAAAGATGAATAACAAGTAGGGTTGAGCATTCCGATACTGCAAATATCGGGTATCGGCCGATATTGGCTGTATCGGAATTCCGATTCCGAGTTCCGATATTTTCGTCATATCGGATACCGGAATCGGGATTGTCACTGTCACTGTCAGTGTCCGTCGGTCGGGTCTGTCAGGAGTCAGCGGCACTTACCTGGCAGAAGATCTCCGGCGGTCACGTCCTGGACTGCTTGATGGCCGCAATCTTCTTTCCCCGGCGGTCACATGCAGTTTCTCGCGATAACTGCAGTGACTGCTGGGTAATCCCGGCCGTAAAGCAGTCAGTCCGATGACGTCACCGCCGGGGAAGCAGGTAATCATCTGTGCTGCGTTGCGATGACAGGCTCTGCCTGTCATTGCGATGTAGCAGAGCTGGATCGTCGTGGGACTGTCGTTATGGACTGCGTCGGACAGGTGGTATACTGTTGGTTTTTTTTTTTTTTCTTTTTTTACAGGAGATCGATGGCGTCGCAGGAATGAGAGTACAATAAAATTAATGAAAACTGTGTTGTCTCTTTTATTTCATTAAAATACTTTTTTCTTGCTGTTTTTTTTTTACACATTTAATAACTTTGGGATTAATAATGGATCGGTGTCTTATTGACACCTCTCCATTATTAACCGGGCTTATTGTCACCGTGCAATCAACGGTGACATTAACCCCTTATTACCCCGCTTGCCACCGCTACAGGGCAAGTGGGAAGAGCCGGGTAAAGTGCCACAATTGGCACATCTTTTGATGCGCCAAATGTGGGGCTGCTGTAGCCTGGTATTATCAGGCTGTTGAGGGCCAAAATCCATGGGCCTTGACAGTCTTTTAATACCAGGCCGCAGCAGTCTGCATTTTACTTGGCTGGTTAACAAAAATAGGGGGACCCCTACGCCGTTTTTTTTTCGAGGGGATCCCCTATTTTTGTTAACCAGCCAAGCTAAGCAGACTGCTGTGGCCTGGTATTATCAGGCTGGCAAGGTCCATGGATATTGGATCCTTACCAGCCTGAAAAACCAGGCCTCAGCGGTCTGCTTCATCTGGCTGGTTAACAAAAATAGGGGGGACCCCACGCCAATTTTTTTCGAGGGGATCCCCTATTTTTGTTAATCAGCCAAGATATGCAGACTGCTGTGGCCTGGTATTATCAGGCTGGCAAGGTCCATGGATCTTGGCTCCTTAACAGCCTGAAAATCCAGGCCTCAGCGGTCTGCTTCATCTGGCTGGTTAACAAAAATAGGGGGGACCCCACGCCAATTTTTTTCGAGGGGATCCCCTATTTTTGTTAATCAGCCAAGATATGCAGACTGCTGTGGCCTGGTATTATCAGGCTGGCAAGGTCCATGGATCTTGGCTCCTTAACAGCCTGAAAATCCAGGCCTCAGCGGTCTGCTTCATCTGGCTGGTTAACAAAAATAGGGGGGAACCCACGCCAATTTTTTTCGAGGGGATCCCCTATTTTTGTTAATCAGCCAAGATATGCAGACTGCTGTGGCCTAGTATTATCAGGCTGGCAAGGTCCATGGATCTTGGCTCCTTAACAGCCTGAAAATCCAGGCCTCAGCGGTCTGCTTCATCTGGCTGGTTAACAAAAATAGGGGGGACCCCACGCCATTTTTTTTTTCGAAGGGAACCCCTATTTTTGTTAATCAGTTCCCTCTGACGTCACTGATTGTGTCCCTGGCTGACCTGAAGTGAAAGTGGAAAGCAATCAATTAAGCTTTCCACTTAAGGGCCCGTCTCACATAGCGATATCGCTACCGAGATCGCTGCTGAGTCACTAGTTTTGTGACGCAGCAGCGAGCTCACCAGCGATATCGCTGTGTGTGACATTCAGCGACGATCAGCCCCCCTGCCGGGTATCGCTGATCGTCGCTGAAATGTCAGGACCTTTTTTTGATCGCTGGTTTCCCGCTGACAGGCACACATCGCTGCGTGTGACAGGCGGGAGACCAGCGATCCGCTGGTAACCAAGGTACACAGCGGGTTTCCAGGCGCGGGGCTGTGCCTAGAAACCCGCTGTGTACCTTGGATACCAGCGCCCTGATGCAGGGAGCTGGTATCCAAGGTACACAGCGGGTTTCCAAGCGCTGCGCGGTGCCTGGAAACCCGCTGTGTACCTTGGTTACCAGCGGATCGCTGGTCTCCCGCCTGTCACACGCAGCGATGCGTGCCTGTCAGCGGGAGACCAGCGATCAAAAAAAGGTCCTGACATTTTTGCGACGATCAGCGATACCCGGTAGGGGGGCTGATCGTCGCTGAATGTCACACACAGCGATATCGCTGGTGAGCTCGCTGCTGCGTCACAAAACTAGTGACTCAGCAGCGATCTCGGTAGCGATATCGCTATGTGAGACGGGCCCTTAAGCGATGTTACCCGCAGTGTCGCTGTCCCAGATCGCTGCCTGAGCTGCCTGTTTGGCAGCTCAGCAGCGATCATGTAGCGATACACCAGCGATCCTGACAAGTGCATATCGTTGTCGGGATCGCTGGTGTATCGTTATGTGACACCCAGCCTTTACTCTCCTGTCAGGCAGGAGAGGAACTCATTCATTTGGGGTTTACTGTGAGGCTGCAGCATTAGCTGCGGTCCCTGCAGTAAACATTAACCCTTTCTGAAGGATTACACCGTGGGACCTGACTGTGCATGGGATAGGTAAGAATAATTTTGCTTTTTTATTTTATTTTTATTACAGGAAATGGTTTTTGCAGTAAAATAAAAGATGGTCAAAAACATGTGTCTTTATTTCATTAAAATGATTTTTAATTAAAGTGTGTGTGTTTTATTTTTATTTCATGCAATAGGATTAATAATTGATAGTTGTCTAATTGACAGCTCTCAATTATTAACCTGGCTTAAAGTGACCTTTCAATTGCAAGGTCATTTTAACCCCTTATTAACCCATTCGCCACCGCTACAGGGCAATGGGAATAGACGGGCAAAGTGCCAGAAAGGGCGAATCTAATTATAGATTTGTCTTTCCTGGGGTGTCTGGGGGCAGATGTTAGTAGCCGGGGGGGGCAAAAATAATGGTCCCTCTCTGGGCTATTATTATCTGCCCCCACTCACTGGCTTTGTCTGTCTAGTTGCGAAAATAGGGCGGGAGCCCACGCATTTTTTTTCAGCAATTTTACACCTCATATATATATATACATGTCATTGAATTTGTGACACATATATATATATTTATATTTGTAGTTCATACACTTCTACATAGTATAATAGCCGCTAATTCAATTGCCGGCTTTTGTGAAAATGCAGAACCCGACATGAAATGACACTTGGTGTACATAGGGTTAACCATGTCTTTTCATGTCCTTTGCTATCTAATTTGCACAAACAATTAAATCAGACTATGTGTGCAAAATTTCACACCTGTAGGGATTAATTAAAGGTGTAAATTCGTAGCAAAAAAGTCCGTTTTTTTTACAACGAATTTACACCTTTAATTAACCCCTACAGGTGTGAAATTTTGCACACATAGACTGATTTAATTGTTTGTGCAAATCAGATAGCAAACGACATGAAAAGACATGGTTAACCCTATGTACACCAAGTGTCATTTCATGTCGGGTGCTTCTGTCTTTTCACTGAAGCCGGCTTTACCCGGCAATTGAATCAGAGGATATTTTACTATGTAGAAGTGTATAAACTATACATATATGTATATATATATGTCACAATGACATGTATATATATATATATATATATATATATATATATATATGTATTCTATGTGTGTATATTTAGTGTTTACAAGGAAAGAATGGGGTTTTTTTAGTTGCGATATTTTGTTCCCATAGACTTACATGGGACTTCCGGTATCGGTATCGGGTATCGCCGATATTTTAGTGATATCGGCGATATCATTCCGATTCCGATACTTTAGGATATCGGAAAGTATCGCTCAACTCTAATAACAAGAAGTTTAAGAAGAAGATAAAGAAGGTGAAGATGAAGAATAATTAGATGACAAAGATGATGCTGCTGAAGATTATGAAGGTGAAAGTGTGGCAAAAGTTAAAAAGGTCAAGAGCATGGAAGTTGTGAAACATACATATTTGCCAAAATAGAAAAAAGGTTAACAACATTGTCAATTTCTTCGTCAATCCGAACGTCTTTAAAAAAAAATTATTAATGCTATTCCATTGGATTGGGTTAAACATCTATGCCTTTAATGTCTCCTCAACCTCCCCCAATACATTCTACATTACTCTTTGTTGTTTTCCTTCATGTACAATTATCCAACAAGCCAAGAATGTTTTTTTTTTATTACGATATTTTGTTCCCATAGACTTACATTGGATTTCCGGTATCGGTATCGGGTATCGCCGATATTTTGTGGATATCGTCGATACCATTCCGATCTGATATTTTTGGATATCGGAAAGTATCGCTCAACTCTAGTCACTACATCCCTTCCGAGCAATGACGTGTGCCCAAACAGTGGTTCCCCCCCACATATGGGTACTAGCGTACTCAGGGCCAACTGGACAACAACTTTTGGGGTCCAATTTCTCCTGTAACCATTGTGAAAATAAAAAATAGTGGGCTAAAAAATCATTTTTTGAGAAAAAAAAATGATTTTTTATTTTCACGGCTCTGCGTTATAAACTTCTGTGAAGCACCTGGGGGTTCAAAGTGCTCACTATGCATCTAGATAAGTTCCTTAAGGGGTCTAGTTTCCAAAATGGGGTCACTTGTGGGGGAGCTCCAATGTTTAAGCACACAGGAACTCTCCAAATGCGACATGGCAACCGCTAAATATTCCAGCATATTTTCTATTCAAAAAGTCAAATGGCGCTCCTTCCCTTCTGAGCCCTGCCGTGCGCCCAAACAGTGGTTTATGACCACATATGAGGTATCTGTGTACTCAGGAGAAATTGCCCAACAAATTTTAGGATCCAATTTATACTGTTGCCCATGTGAAAATGAAAAAAACTGAGGCTAAAAGAAAATTTTTGTGAAAAAAAAGTACTTTCTTTTATTTACGGATCAATTTGTGAAGCACCTGGGGGTTCAAAGTGCTCACTATGCATCTAGATAAGTTCCTTAGGGGGTCTAGTTTCCAAAATGGGGTCACTTGTGGGGGAGCTCCAATGTTTAGGCACACAGGAACTCTCCAAATGCGACATGGCAACCGCTAAATATTCCAGCATATTTTCTACTCAAAAAGTCAAATGACGCTCCTTCCCTTCTGAGCCTTGCCGTGCGCCCAAAGAGTGGTTTATGACCACATATGAGGTATCTGTGTACTCAGGAGAAATTGCCCAACAAATTTTAGGATCCAATTTATACTGTTGCCCATGTGAAAATGAAATAAACTGAGGCTAAAAGAAAATTTTTGTGAAAAAAAAGTACTTTCTTTTTTTTACGGATCAATTTGTGAAGCACCTGGGGGTTCAAAGTGCTCACTATGCATCTAGATAAGTTCCTTAGGGGGTCTAGTTTCCAAAATGGGGTCACTTGTGGGGGAGCTCCAATGTTTAGGCACACAGGGACTCTCCAAATGCGACATGGCAACCGCTAAATATTCCAGCATATTTTCCATTCAAAAAGTCAAATGGCGCTCCTTCCCTTCTGAGCCCTGCCGTGCACCCATACAGTAGTTTATGACCACATTGTCATGGGTGCATCGCCACGAAGATCGTCGCGATTGCACATTCTGACTTCTCACAGCTGAGCTGCTGTTTCTTTGTGTTTGGTAATGAGAGAGTTAATTTTACCTAGCTCTTTGCTAAGACTAGGTCCAGCCTCGCCCGGCTGCTTTGGATTATGTTCTAATTAGTTTCCTTTATATTCCTGCCAGTCTGGGTGTTGGATGCCGGTGAAAGCATTCATATAGTTTAGCAGACTGGATCGGTTCTGGGAATACTTAAGCTAAGAGCTCCTTAGTTGTTTTTACTCTTACAGCTTATAGTTTTTCTCTGAGACCTTAGGTGTTCCTACTGTGTGTGAGTGTTGTATGTAAGACTTTATTCACTTTATTTCTTGTCTTTCTTGTATGTCTTTCTGTTCATTAACCGTTACCTGTTCATTCCCTTTGGTGGTATTCAGGGTCCTTCTTAGGACTAGAATACAGTTGGCAGGGATTGATAGGAGACAGGGTTTACGCTGGTGGCCTGGACCTCTGTACCTTTAACAGTACCTCCAGGTTGAGGGATTAGTTAGGACCCCAGTTTAGGGTCAGCTTAGACCCCGGTCACCCTCTAGCCGGAGACAGCGTATAACGGATTCCGTTTTGACCCACTGGACTTTCTGTCAGGTAAATCTATGTTATCATATAGCTATGCGCATGTTATATAGTATGTTGCCCTTTTGATATAGATTATTGTCATCACATATATATATCTGCTATACAGCGTGACACACATATGAGGTATCTGTGTACTCAGGAGAAATTGCCCAACAAATTTTAGGATCCATTTTATCCTGATGCCCATGTAAAAATGAAAAAATTGATGCTAAACGAAAATTTTTGTTGGAAAAATTAAAATGTCCATTTTTTCCTTCCATGTTGCTTTAGTTCCTGTGAAGCACCTGAAGGGTTAATAATCTTCTTGAATGTAGTTTTGAGTAGCTTGAGGGGTGCAGTTTTTATAAAGGTGTCACTTTTGGGTATTTTCTGCCATATAGACCCCTCAAAGTGACTTCAAATGTGAGGTGGTCCCTAAAAAAAATGGTTTTGTAAATTTTGCTGTAAAAATGAGAAATCGCTGGTCAACTTTTAACCCTTATAACTTCCTAACAAAAAAAAATGTTGTTCCCAAAATTGTGCTGATGTAAAGTAGACATGTGGGAAATGTTATTTATTAACTATTTTGTGCCACATAACTCTCTGGTTTAACAGAATAAAAATTAAAAATTTGAAAATTACAAAATTTTCAAAATTTTCACCAAATTTCCATTTTTTTCACAAATAAACGCAAAAATTATCGACCTAAATTTACCACTAACATGAAGCCCAATATGTCACGTAAAAACAATCTCAGAATCGCTAGGATCCGTTGAAGCGTTCCTGAGTTATTACCTCATAAAGGGACACTGGTCAGAATTGCAAAAAATGGCAAGGTCTTTAAGGTCAAAATAGGCTGGGTCATGAAGGGGTTAATCTAGACAGTCATACCACACAAAAACATTAATAAGTAAAGGCAAAGGCCTTTTGGGCTGATTAAATAGCTCTATTTCACTACAAACGGTGTGCTGCCTCCAATTTTTCTGGATTTTTATGACTGTTTAGTTAGTTAGGGAGAGTTAGATAGGATTCGCAGCATCTCCAAGAACATTCCTGTTACTAAGATTACTGATGAACTGATGGATACTGTGTGAGATCCTGTACATTGAGACTCTGGTAAAAACGTGGATGCCATAGGAGAGCTCCGTGAAAGACTGCTGAGACTGATTTGAATCTTCACCCGCACCTGCAGCAGAGAGTTTGGTGACCAAGGAAGCTGATTAAATCTAGTGGCCAGACGTCAGAATAGCGAGTCCAGTTGTTTTCTCTTTTTGAGGATATTCTGTCAGGGCGTCCGCTCTGAGCACTCACAAAGAGCACAGTGCACTGTGTACATATTGTGTTGATTCAGGTGATTAGTCGTATAAATATATATTTGTATATCAAGGGGTAAACAGGGTACCCGGAATCTATTGTAATTAAGGCAGGAGGCGCGTGTAAAGGCACTGTCACACTTAGTGATCATACTAGCGATCACGACAATGACACAACCTGGCGAGATCGCTAGTGCGATCGCTATGTGGTTGCTAGTTAGCTTCCAAACACAAAGATCTCATCATAGATCAGCGATCTGTATAACGACCTCTGCGGTCGTTGGGAAAACTTAGTCCCGCCTGCGACGCTGGTAAAGTCGCTCATAAAGGGTGTCACACTCAGCGATTCAGGCTCACCAGCGGGACACCAATGACCAAAAAATGGCTCAGATCTTTCACAAGCGATCAACGACATCTCAGCAGGAGCCACATCGCTGCTACATGTCACACACAGCTGCGTCGCTAACGAGATCGCTACTGCGTCATAAAATCGGTGACTCTTTAGCAATCTCGTTAGCGATCTCGCTTAGTGTGACAGTACCTTAAGATTATATACCTGAGAGGACCACGTGTGCTGGTCACAATAGAACCCCAGATAAGCACTGTAGTGGATAAGGGAGGGAGTGGGTAGGAGGGGTAGATAATACTAGAGAAGAGAGAGAGAGGATTCAAAAAGATATAAATAAACTGGAGCAGTGGGCAGCAACTGACAGAATGGTTTTTAACAGGGAAAAATGCAAAGTACTACATCTTGGCAATAAAAATGAAAAAAGTATATACAAAATGGGAAGAATAGGGCTAAGTAACAGCACATGCGAAAAAGACTTGGGTATACTAATTGATCACAGACTGAACATGAGTCAACAGTGTGATGCAGCAGCAAAAAAGGCAAAAGCAATTCTAGGATGTATCAACAGAAGCATACAGTCTAGATCACGTGAGGTCATTATTGCCCTCTACTCCTCTTTGGTCAGACCTCATCTGGAATACTGTGTCCAGTTTTGGGCACCACATTTTAAAAAAGACATCAACAAACTGGAGCAAGTTCAGAGAAGAGCCACCAGAATGGTGACCGGTCTGCAAACCATGTCCTATGAGGAACGGTTGCAGGATTTGGGAATGTTTAGCTTGCAAAAAAGAAGACAGAAAGGAGACTTAATAGCTGTCTACAAATATCTCAAGGGCTGTCACATTGTAGAAGGATCATCTTTATTCTCATTTGCACAAGGAAAGACTAGAAGCAATGGGATGAAACTGAATGGGAGGAGACACAGATTAGATATTAGAAAAAACTTTTTGACAGTTAGGGTGATCAAAGAGTGGAACAGGCTGCCACGAGAGGTGGTGAGTTCTCCTACAATGGAAGTCTTCAAACAGAGGCTGGACAGACATCTATCTGGGATGATTTAGAGAATCCTGCTTTGAACAGGGGGTTGGACCAGATGGCCCAGGAGGTCCCTTCCAACTCTACCATTCTATGATTCTATGATTCTATGAGTGGCATAGCCTTGGGGTAGTCCTGCTCCTTTGCATGAAGCTGGCACTTGGGATCTCTCAGGCTGCATAATTTGTATTTTGTGGTTTGTGGCTGTTGTGGCCCATATTTTATTGTTAAGTAAAATCCTGTTATCTTTGTCATAAGT